>OY740720.1:29505545-30710436 GCA_963513945.1 Hydrotaea diabolus | reverse complement strand
TATTAATAGGATTGGAGGCATGCTTGCCGCACTCTACTCTCATTTCATATAAACACTGGATTAGATTGCAGAGCAAAGTCACGCTTTTTTCTACTGGAAGGCTTTCTGGTAAACATGACAATTTAAGTGTCAAAGCGTTAGTAAAGGGTGGTTAAATTTTAAGGGCCGATGTTGAATGTGAACCACACATAAACGTCAAGTTTTTTTATTGCATTTCTTTTGATATTTCTCAATTTCAGACTAACTCAATTTGAACCATGGAAAGATACACAAGCGAGCAACGCGTTAAAGTTATTCAGGCTTATTATGAAAAAAGGGCGTTCAAATAAAAATGCATATCGTGCACTTCGTGATGTTTTCGGTTAATTTAATCGTCCAAATGTGCGTACAATCGGAAAAATCGTGCAAAGATTTGAGCAAACCGGGTCGTTAAGAGATGTGAAAACACCAGTGCATTCTCGTACAGCTCGTAATGCAGAAAATATTGCTGCCGTTCGCGATAGTGTGGCTGAAGAGCCGTCCACCTCAACTCGTCGTCGTGCCCAACACGCTCGTCGTTGATAAATATGATGCATAAAGACTTGCATTTACACGCTTACAAGGTGCAATTGACTCAAGAACTAGAGCTTCTTGACCATTTCAAACTTCATCAATGGTCAGAATGGTGGCAAGAAATGCCATCGGCACTTAAAACTTAAACACCCTTTAGAAGTCAACATATTCATCATGGTAAAGTTTACTTACGAGCAACGTTTGGAAATAATTAAAAAATACTATCGAAATTCTGAGTCGGTGGTCGCAACTTTAGGAGCGCTTACTCCAATTCTCGGCCGTAATAATCGTCCAACCCGACAAACTGTTTTTTATAGTGGATAAATTTGAATACAAATTTTTATTTTTGTGTGTTTCGGCACCAAAGAGACTCCGCACCGCTCGAAGCGACTAAAATATCGCAGCCGTAAGTGTATCCGTTCAAAATGAGCCAAATCAGTCGATTCCACGTCCTTCTCAGGAATTGGGCATCTCTCAAACCACACTGTGGCGTATTTTGCGAAAAGATCTTGACCTTCTTCCTAATAAGATCAAACTGACTCAAGAACTAAAGCCACTTGATCATTTGAAACGCCGAAACTTCTTTAATTGGTATCTAGCAAAGTTTCACGAATATCCAGTATTTTATCAAAAATCATCCTTCAGCAATGAAGCTCATTTCTGGCTGAGTGGTTTTGTCAATAAACAAAATATGCGATATTGGACAGCAACAAACCCACAAGTGCTTCAAGAGACACAATTGCATTCGCAAAAATATACTATGTGGTGTGGTTCTTATGCCGGAGGTGTGATTGGGCCGTATTTTTTCGTCGAGGAAAACAATCTTCATGTTACCGTCAATGGAGAGCGCGCTATCATGCCATGTTAGAAAATTATTTTTGGCCGGAAGCTTATTATTTTCAGCCAGAGCTCGACATCGCCGATATGTGGTTTCAACAAGACGGTGCCACTAGCCACACAGCATGCGCTACAATCGATTTACTGAGAGGCAAACTCGGTGAATGAAATGATCCAGTCGAATCGCCATCTCGTTCATGCGTTTTAACGCCATTGGATTACTTTTTTTTTTGAGGCCTCATCAAGTCATTGGCCTATGCCAACAAGCCATCCAATTATAGGGTCACATCAAGTCATTGGTCTATACCATCAAGCCATCAACTTATGGGGTAACATCAAGTCATTGGTCTATGCCAACAAGCCATCAGCTTAAGCTCAGGGACAACATCCAACGCGAAATCGCCAACGTTCCGGTCAAAATCTGTGCAAGAGTGGTGGATAATTGGATTCAAAAAACAGACCGCTGTACACGGGCTCGTGGTGGTCATATGACCGAAATCGAATTTCATTCTCAATATGTAACTTTCGCACTATATCTAGAATTAATTTGAACTCTATATCTTAAATATTCTGGGTTTTTTTATACCCTCCACCATACAATGGAGGGTATATTAGTTTTGTCATATTGTCTGTAACACCATGAAATAATCATCGGAGACCCAACAACGTAAATATATTCTTGATCCTCGTAAAATTCTAAGACGATCTAGCCATGTTGTCCGGCTGTCCGTCTGTTGAAAACAAGATAGAGCCTGCATGAAAACAGCTAGGGAGCTGAACATGTGTAGTTAACCTAGCATGGTTGGTATTGAAAATGGGCTAAATAGCTTTACGGGAAGTTGGTGTTGGAGACCCTCAACCGACACTACCTCATAAAAATTAGTTTTTTATTTTGAAATATCCGTCTAGTTTCTTGAGCAAAATCACTGAAATTTTGCAGATAATAGTCTCTATCATCTATGTAAAATTGGTTTAGATTGGGACACCATTTCTTGTACCTCCCATATAAACGGCCTTATGGGCCTTGAGAAATAATATGACTATAACTCACCACAAACTTGACCTATCGAAATGAAATTTTACACATTAATATTTCTATATACAACACAATTCTACGCTGAATTCGGTTCAGATTAGAAAAGTCCTACTAGTACCTCCCACACTAACGGTCTCATGGGCCTTGAAAGATAATATGACAATAACTTACGACACACTTGACCTATCGAGACGAAATTTTCGGCCTATAGACCAATATATAGAACAGACTATGACTATAACTCACCACAAACTTGACCTATCGAAATGAAATTTTACACATTAAGATTTCTATATACAACACAATTCTACGCTGAATTCGGTTAAAATTGGAAAGGCCCTACTGGTACCTCCCACACAAACGGTCTCATGGGCCTTGAAAAATAATATGACCATAACTCACTACAAACTTGAACTATCGAGAAGAAATTTTCTACATAAAGATTTTTATATAGAACACACTTCCGCACCATATTTGGTTTTATTTGGGAATCTGGTGGAGGGTATCCAAAGTTCGGCACAGGCAAACTTAACATTTTTACTTGTTAATATATGAAATTGTTATGTCCCTTATGGAAAACCCGGTAGCTTCACAGTCTATTGCTGTACCGCGCTGCCTTCACTCATCAGACATGGTAGCATGCCTTTCACAAGAAGGGGGTCAGTAATGTTTATTGAAACTCTCTCGTTAAAAATATGATGGCCTTCTTGCAGGGTTTCTCAATAAATTTACAAATGAATGATTGGATTTCTTACAAGGCCTTTTAGCAGGCCTTCTTAGAGAAGTCATAAGAATGTGTGGATGATAATTAATCATTTGCAAATAAAGTCGTTCTGAATTACAAAATTTTGCAATTCATAAACGAATATGTATTGTATCTAAAAAGAAGAGACCTTGTGGAAGGTCTTCTTATGAGGATGCCCTGCCAATTTTCCCGCTGGTTATTTCTACCTGTGAAGAAATACACATCATCAGTAGAAACACCAATCTAGCAGACATTCTGAAAAGCCAAATGTAAAAAGGCATAAGCGAATGTGTATGGAATCAAAAGATACACATTATAGAAGGCCTTGCCAATTTTCCCGGTGGGTATTTCTACCTGGTGCCTCCTGAGCATGTGTGTGTGTGCCAACAGCAACTTTAACATTAGCAGCCTAGCACCAACACCAGCGACAGCAACATCATCAACAACTGCCACAGCCACTTCTTTACTCAACACTCAGTTTAGAGTTTATAAAATAAATTCAATGAAAGCAACAACAGCAACAAAACAAACACCCAGCGAGCCAGCCAGCTCCGCTGAAATGAAATAAATTACAGGCGAATTGCGCCGACCAATTAATACCATATATCAGGTATTTCTAAAATGTTATTATTATTATTATGGCATTTACCTACGCTAAAAATGATTCATAATTTTATATTAAAAATGAGAAGAAAAAAACAAATATAATGGGGCGAAAAAAATCTAACCGTTAGACTACCGACGATTATTCAAATTATTTTGAAGCAATGTCTGATGTGTTCACCACCACGAAAGGTCAAGAACATTTTGAAACAGAATAAAAAAACCCAAAAATTTGTTAATTGGTGTGATGTGAATATAAAACGGGTGAGGCGTTTTACCATGAAATGAAAAAAAATAAATGCGATTTTGTAGGTTTGAAAAAAAAGGCTAAACAACACATTTTTCGGTCGTCGTCTCTGGAATAAGTTTTGTCAATGGCGGCTGAAAGTACATAAAAAAAAACTGAACTTTTAGCATTAAAGGTTTTGCCAATTTTGCTCAGGTTTTCTTTGCAATGGATTTTTAGCACTTTTTTGATACTTAGAGACGACTATACGAGGGCGGTTCGGAAACTTCATAGCCTAGCACAAAAAGCGCGGTAAAAGTTAAGTGTTTTGGAAACTTCCATCTCTGCTATGAACACATGTTAAATTTTGTTTCGATCTGGCAACTCCTTTATATAGAAACAGGTGTTCAGAAAAGACGCATCCGCGATTTTTTTACAATGAAAAATTAGAAATGCGTGGTGTCATTAAATATTTTCATAAAAAAGGTTTATCGGGACAAGAAATTCATAATGACATGGTGAATGTGTTAGGTGAAAGTGCTCCTTCATATGCAACAGTAAAAAATTGGGTTGCTGAATTGAATTGGTTGCTGAATAAATAGTGGACGTCCAAAAACAGCAACAACATCAGAAATTGTAGCCAAAGTGCATGATATGGTATTAAATGATCGACGAATAAAAGTGCGTGAAATAGCTAATATCATGGGCATCTCAAGTGATCGAGTCCATTTAATTTTGCATGAAGAACTACAGATGAAAAAGCTTTCTGCAAGATGTGGTGCAGCACTTGTTAACAGTCGACGAAAAAGGCATAAGAATGAACATTTCTCAAGCCTGTTTGGATCGTTTTCAGCGAAATAAAATGGATTTTAAGCGTCGTTTCATAACTGTTGATGAGACGTGGATCCACCACTATATTCCAGAGACAAAAGAACAATCCAAACAATGGACTGAAGCTGGAGGAAGTGCCCCAAAGAAGGCAAAAACAATTCAATCGGCTGGTAAGGTTATGACAACGGGTTTTTGGGACTTCAAAGGTATTTTATTGATTGACTATCTGCAAAAGGGTAAACCAATAAATTCAGAGTACTATTGCAACCTTTTAGATCAATTAAATGTACAAATTCGAGAAAAACGTCCTGGCTTACAACACAAAAAAATAATTTTTCATCAAGACAACGCACCAGCGCACAAGGGTGTTTCAACAATGGCTAAAATCAACGAATTAAAGTACGAGTTGCTTGACCACCCACCTTATTCTCCTGATTTAGCTCCCAGTGACTTTTACCTGTTCCCAAATCTAAAAAATTCCTTGCTGGCAAACGTGTTACCTCAAATGAAGATGCAATTACAGTTGTAGACCACTATTTTGAAGACCTTGAGGAAAACTATTTTAATCAAGGGATAGAATTGCTAGATAAGCGTTGGACTAAGTGTATTGAAGTTTCAGGAGATTATTTTGAAAAATAAAAATATTTTTGAAAAACTAACTATTCTCTTTCATTGATAGGCTAAGAACTTTACGAACCGCCCTCGTAGCACCCGATCACGCCCAAATTGTTCATGTTGCATTAAAGCAACCATGAACTGTAGTGAAGCTAACCACATAGATTTACATTATCGTATAGCCCCACACATTTTCGTGTAGCCTCTTCCCGATTTCAGAATCTACAGCTTTGGAATCCACATTTTACATCTGATTTCTACCAAATTCGCAGGGAGCGTTACGCACGACCAACACCCATGTACCTTATCAGTCCACACGAAGGTCTTTCCCGATTTCAGGTCCGACAAATTATACCCGACCGCGCTCACATTTTGTGTAGCATGTTATGAGCGACAAATAACCAAATCCCACAGATTGAGTTCGATCATGCTTAAGCTCCAAACAGGAGGTGCTTAATCCTCTGAGTAGCACTTTGTTGAAAGGTATATAGTCGGCCACGCCTTACTTTAACCTTTTTTACTTGTTTATATATTGTGTGGTTTTCGTAGATGGTTACTAGAACACAATTGGGAATTTTTGGTACCATCAAACCAATTTTTGGTACCATCAAACCAATTTCTGTTCAAACAATTATTTTGACTGTATTCCATTAGTACAATTGTATGGGTTAAAATTAAAATCTCTGCCATAATACAAAGTGATTGTATGTCGAACCGAATTTTCATAAAGATTATCAACATTGGGGATTTCGTGCTAAGCAATTTGTGTAGACCGAACCGATTTGGAACTTACTTTTTTCCTTTTCCTTGGAAATTGATCTGATCTTTGGATAGGCACGCTCAGTAACTGCTACTACTATACACTGTCTTTTTTTTTTAAAGTTCCAGCAGAGAATCTTTCCTCTCACTGTTCGGTCTTTCGTGATTTAAGACGAACACTGTTTGGTCAACAAACATTCACTGATTAGACCTGTCCCTTCAATGGTAATGTAGGCAGTATTCACAACTTAATGGTGGCAATGATCTGGCTGATGTATGAGGCGGGCCATGATGAAAAGTTTTAGGATTTTCTGTTAAGTCTTCACTGTACGAGTATCAGCACGGGACTTGCTTATGGTCGCAAGAGAGCTATGCCTTTCGCGGCTGTCAAACTAACCTTGTAATTATTTGCTATCGTCGTTACCAATAATGGGTTGCACCAAAATTTGTTTTCAAAATGATTGGTTGCCAACTGCACTAACTGATAAATGTACTGCCGGTGCCGAATATACATAATCTATTTCGAAGAGAAGTTTTTTCATGGCTTAGAGATTAATCTCTTACATGCGTTCTACAAGGGCGGTTCGGAAAGTTCTTAGCCTATCAATGAAAGAGAATAGTTAGTTTTTCAAAAATATTTTTATTTTTCAATATAATCTCCTGAAACTTCAATACACTTAGTCCAACGCTTATCTAGCAATTCTATCCTTTGATTAAAATGGTTTTCCTCAAGGTCTTCAAAATAGTGGTTTACAACTGTAATTGCATCTTCATTTGAGGTAAAACGCTTGCCAGCAAGGAATTTTTTTAGATTTGTGAACAGGTAAAAGTCACTGGGAGCTAAATCAGGAGAATAAGGTAGGTGGTCAAGCAACTCGTACTTTAATTTGTTGATTTTAGCCATTGTTAAAACACTCTTGTGCGCTATTGCGTTGTCTTGATGAAAAATTATTTTTTTGTGTTGTAAGCCAGGGCGTTTTTCTCGAATTTGTACATTTAATTGATCTAAAAGGTTGCAATAGTACTCTGAATTTATTGTTTTACCCTTTTGCAGATAGTCAATCAATAAAATACCTTTGAAGTCCCAAAAAACCGTTGCCATAACCTTACCAGCCGATTGAATTGTTTTTGCCATCTTTGGGGCACTTCCTCCAGCTTCAGTCCATTGTTTGGATTGTTCTTTTGTCTCTGGAGTATAGTGGTGGATCCATGTCTCACCAATAGTTATGAAACGACGCTTAAAATCAATTTTATTTCGCTGAAAACGATCCCAACAAGCTTGAGAAATGTTCATTCTTATGCGTTTTTGGTCGACTCCGGCACCCATCTTGCAGAAAGCTTTTTCATCTGTAGTTCTTCATGCAAAATTAAATGGACTCGATCATTTGAGATGCCCATGATATAAGCTATTTCACGCACTTTTATTCGTCGATCATTTAATACCATATCATGCACTTTGGCTACAATTTCTGTTGTTGTTGCTGTTTTTGGACGTCCACTACGTGGTTCATCTTCAATGCTTGTACGACCACGTTTAAATTCAGCATCCCAATTTTTTACTGTTGCATATGAAGGAGCACTTTCACCTAACACATTCACCATATCATTATGAATTTCTTGTCCCGATAAACCTTTTTTATGTAAATATTTAATGACACCACGCATTTCTAATTTTTCCATTGTAAAAAAGTCGCGGATGCGTCTTTTGTGAACACCTGTTTCTATATGAAGGAGTTGCCAGATCGATTTTAACATGTGTTCATAGCAGAGATGGAAGTTTCCAAAACACTTAACTTTTTTCTGTTTATACCGCGCTTTTTGTGCTAGGCTGAGAAGTTTCCGAACCGCCCTCGTATCAATTCTACAGTAACGTCGATGCAGTCATCATGGGAACAGTATCCTTGAAGACCTCGCAATGCTTTCATGTGTACCTCTGACTTCCTTATCATTATCCAGCTAGTAACGATTCTAATACTACGTCAAAACTCACACTTCTCATTTTAGGTTTTTTTTTCGATTAACATTCTCTGTTGTCGTTTTTCCCCCTTACCTTACTTTTTATGACTCCTTTCGCCCATCGACATTTTTTCTATCTAGGGGATCTTGATGGATAGACTATGGTATTGATTTATTTCAAGTTACTCTTATTCAGCGCACAGAAAAATAGAAAACACTTACATTTCAAGCAAAAAATTTGTAATACCTCTCAATTAAAAATTTCGTAAATAAGCTTAACTCTTTATCAGTTATTGCAATAATATTTAATAAATGGGAACAGCAAAAAACAATCATTAAATTCATGCACTGTAGTGTGTGTGTATGTGTTTTAGTATGCATGCAGTGCAAGGGATTTTAATTGTGTTTGGTGGAAAACACTACTGTCGGCAGTTCTCGTTAAATAAGAAACTACCTGCCTTTAAGTGATTTGCCGCTAGGGGCTATGATATCAAAACTGCAGTCGTCACCCCTGCTTGTTACTTAAAGTGTTTCCGGCTGCTTTAAAAAAAATACAACTATTTTTTGTAAATATGTGAGTTTTTTATAGCCTCAAGACGAAAATATTTTTAATAAACGGTTAACGTCTTTCAATTTTTTTTTGTAAATAAGTGAATTTGTTTATCGCTCGAAATCTGAAATATTTCAATAGTTAGTATGTGCAATTTTTTTAATACAAGATTCCTGGATACATTCTATGTTTGAATTTTTTTTAATGAACCCAATTTTCTGTTCTCATGTACGTCTATATCTATCTATGTAATACTCTAGAGGGAATCTTGCATTAAATTCAGCCAATTTTGAAAACTCATTTTTAGTCGCAAATAGTGGCTTCAGCAGTTAAATTTGCCTAATTGCTAAATTGGCCAGAATTGTACTTAAAAGCTAGTTGAGTTAATTTGTGGCTTACATTTTTTCTTCGTCCTTAGATATCAATTCGATAAATGTTCCTTGTAAAACCAATACTACCTACTATAAAGTATAGCGCAAAGGAGCAACATAAACAACTGAAAATTAAGTGAAGAGTAACTTAAAGCCAGAAACAAGGTTGCGTTAGGTACGAATGACATCATATTTCATTGAATCGAACAGAGGCAGGCAAGCAAGCAAGCAAAAAACAAAATAACAAAAGAATAAAGTTATCGCTTGCCAGATAAACTGTGATAAATGATGAAATACACGAGAAGAAAAAACAAACACATACTCGTACATAAATTTAAAATACAGAAAAGAGTTATTCTCAAGTTAGCTTACCTTTGGCATATGATAATCCATTGAGCAGTGTTAATCCAATTAAGGAAATATTTATGAGAATTTTCCAAAAATTTAATATGAACATATTTAAACTAAATTTCAAAAGAAACAAATGAAAGCAAATTAGAAATTAGCATAAATTATAGAACTCTTAAACACTTTTCTTTAACAAAAAAAAAACGAACTAAAAAACTAAATGAACACGAATTTTTGAATTTTTTTCTCCCCTTCTTTTTTTTTCTTTTGCCTCAAATCACTTAATGAATTCCAGACCAGCTTTTTTAAAAATTTGGTAAAGCGTTTATTTGCGTGGCTTTTAATTTTGCTGGGGTCACTTCCAAATAAAATTTAATTTTTTTTGGATTTCTTTTGTATTTTTTTCCATTCGTTTTTGTATTTATTTCTTTTTATGTAATGACGATTTTTTTTTTAAATTTTGCTTTCGAACACCCCATATATCATTTTAGTGTGTGCGTGTGTTGTTTTCCTCTTCTCTTCTCTCAACTCTTCACTTCATTAATTCTCATTATATGTTTCCACTGTTGCGTTGGTTGTTACCCATAATTAACGTACATTTTATTTACTTTTTTTTTGTTTGTTTGTTTCTATTTCGATGCTTTTTGCTGTGTAGTTTTGAGTTTATACCCGTTCGTTTCCCGTTGTTACGTTGAATACGTCGTCTGCCGTAGCGCAAGAGAAACCACCCAAAAAAACGCACGTCTGTATCGCTGAGCAGTTACACGCCAACTGAATTTCAAATTGGCCAGAAATTGTGGCAACACAGACTAGAGTGAGTGCGCGAGTGAACCTTGGCTGGGATTTAGTGGTGACTGTGTCTCTGATCGATACTCAACACACGGTGGTGTTGAGAGTGCAGTTGTTGTTTGTTGTTGGCAACTCGTTTTAATTGCACAGCTGACGATGATGATGATTCACCTTTGAAGCGGCATTGTAGTTGTGTTCGTTTAAGCTGGGCTTTCAAGTTTAAACTGTGGTGAATTTCGCAAAGAGCAGTTGTTGGGAGAGCGTGAGCACTCATTTTAATTGTGTTGGCTAAAGTTGGCAATTGAGAGAGTGCATCAGTGTTGCCAAATACAATTTTGTTAAGAGGTGGTGACCAAAGATTTCTATTTGGAATTGAGTGCTTGCAGGACCTGTCGCCTGTGTGCCTTAAGTCTTTTGTTTTGAAAATCATTTTCTTGCAATCGTTGGTGTTCTTAGGCGAAATCCTTGAATATTTTGTTTAAATGACAGAATTTTTGAGAATTTTCAGTTTGTGTCTTAAGTCTTTAGTTTTTTAAGGAATTTATTGAGTTGTTAAAGCAATGGCGGTCTCAGCTAACTTCGAAAAACAAATATTAAAATTATATTGTTTTGTTTGAATTTGAAGAAAAAGAAAAAAAATAATTAAAGCCGTACGGTTTATAAACATATGTGACGCGCAAATTAGAAAGGGACCTAAGGTTAAAAACCAGTTTTGTTCAGGAGAGCCATTTTAATGATTAGGTCCCTTTCTATTTGCGCTTAGAATCATCGACTTCACTTTCATAAAACGCGCATATCTCTGGGAGGGAACACTTTTGGGGCATGGGATCGGTCTCATTCGATGCTCAGATGTTGTCCACATCAAAAAAAAGTGAAAAGTTGATTAAAAGTTTTGATCAGGAGAGCCATTTTTAAGATTAGGCCCCTTTCTATTTGCGCTTAGAATCGTCGACCTTACTTTCATAAAACGCGCATATCTCTGGGATGGAACACTTTTGGGGCATGGGATCGGTCTCATTCGATGCTCAGATGTTGTCCACATCAAAAAAAAACAAAAAAAATGAAAATTGATTTGTTTACCCTTAGGTCCCTTTCTTTATGCGCTGTCACATATGGGGGGTATATCCCCTATTAATTTAATATAAATGTATGAAAACATAACAATTGTTTAAGCTCTTATTAAAGGCTTTTCATTGCTTTTCAGTAGCTTTACATTTGAGTGAAAATTGCACATTGTATAGGGTTTTCCATTAAGGACAAAACAATTTTATATACAGGGTGGAGCGCGGTAATTTGCTTATTTGGGAATGAAATAAAAAAGTTATGAAGCTTAGAAATATATATATGTTTATGGAACAGTATAGGAACTTTTAAATTACTTGATTTTAAAAGGTATATCTGTCAAATGTCGACCTTTGCTCTCCACACACTGCTGCATACGTTTTCTGAAGTTTTCATGAACTCTAACAAGCATGTCGACTGGTGTTCTGCCAATTTCAGCCTCAATATTGTTAATTAGGTGTTCTACGGTATTGTGACGGTCGATATACTTAGTAGGGACATAAATACTGTTACACACGTTTTATGCTGTAAAATAAAAAGTACTGAATGTTGTTAGACCAAATATTTATTAATATAATTATTGATTAGTATTGCATCCAAAAAAAATCTACTTATTCGAAATGTCCGCCTTTTGCCTTTACACACGCCTTCAGTCGCATTGGTCAATCGTCAGTAGCTGCACGAACCGCGTCCATTGGACAATTCGCCACTACTCGCACCAAAGCAGTCATAAGAGATCCAATGTTGGGGTATCTTTTGTGACAAACCTTGTCCTCTAAAACCGTCTACAATTTGTAATCCAATGGGTTCAAATCTGGACTGCCTGAGGGTCATTCTTCAGAGGAAATGAACGCTGGCAAATTGTTCCGAAGCCAGGCCTGGTGAGTGGAACACACGTCATTCAGTTTTGAGCATTTGTAAGATACTAAATTTTATTTATACAAAAAGTGATTATATCAAATTTTGAAAATATTTCATGTTATCTAGTATAACCTCCAACAGAGATTACAAATCAAAGCGGAGACCAAATATACAAAACATAATATACAATACACTTTTCAATACTGGTAATTCATCCTAAGTACACGGAAAGTGTCACATTTCTTTTGTGTGCGGGCTGCTCCTACCACTGGCCATTATCACCATGTGGAAAAGTACGATCATGAGCGAGCGTACAAATATTATCTAATGTATACAGTTAACAATTTTATGGGCTGCACTTGAGAATGCAACATTACCCAACACACAATTTAAAACATGTTCAACTTTGAACATTCTGCCAGCGGAAAAGTTCTTAAGGTTTTCTTTATTATTCTTTTCTTAAAACGTGTTCAACTTTGAACACCTGGAACGTTTTAGCCTTATGGGCCGGCGAAGAATCCTGCTGAAAAGTCCATGGCTGGTTTTGGAACAGGGAATTGTTAAGAGGCTTCACAACAGCTTCCAAAACGGTTTCTTGGTAAACTTTGGCCGATGTTTTGACTCCTTGTTCGCAGAAATGCAGGTCAGTGACCCCATCGTAAGAGACACCCCACCAAACCATGACTGAAGCTGGGTGATGACCCTTTTCCACCCTTGGGATCAGTTCAGATGCTTCCTTAGATGACCGCGCATACACTCGTATCATTTAGCTTGTTAAATTTTTCCTGAACGGTAAACATTTTTTCATCGGTGAACAAAATTTTTCTGTGCAAGTTATCAGCGTGCTTCACCGAAAGACGTTTGCATTTTTCAATCCTATTTTTTGTTAAAGCTGCAGTCAATAAATGTCCGGTACGTCGTTAGAAAGCCCCAAGTTCCAAGTCTTTTTTTTAATGATTTGACTTTAAACTTTTGCGTGATATTCATCTCACGGTTCATGATTTTCTGTTTTCGGAGCGAATTTCTGTGAATTCTTGATTTAACGACTTTGATGACATGCGGTGTTCGAACAGAGCGTGGGCGGCCCGACAGTTGGCGGCCTTTTACATCTCCAGTCTCCTCAAACAGTTTTATCCATCGGTAAACGAACATGCGGCTAATCCCTAGTGGCCGGAGCGTTTTGAAAATATCGTTTTTATTCATTTCACACGTGCAAAGCGCTATTACAGCGATACGGTTCTCATTATCTGACCAGTCCACGATGAAAGTTGAAACAATTTTAAAATCCCCTTACAGACTAACGCTAATGAGTTTAGCTTTCAAAACCCATATGACATTAACGGGGTATATTCAGTTCTACTATTGAAATGGGTGTGTTCAATGTTGTAACAGTATTCATGTCCCTACTTAGTATATTTTCTGAAGTTTTCCTGAACTCTAACAAGCATGTCGACTGGTATTCTACCAATTTCAGCCTCAATATTGTTAATTTGGTCTTCCAAGGTGTTGGAACGGTTGATATACACCTTCGACTTCAGGTCACCCCAAAGGAAAGAATCGCATGGGGCTAAGTTTGGTGAGCGTGCCGGCCAGTTTACATCATATGCCGTCCAGGAAACATTTGTCTCACACAATTCATGGTAATCTCAGCTATGTGCAGTGGCACCATCCTGTTGGAACCATGTACCCTCTAATTGATTTGACTCGCGAGCCGGCTGAAAAAAAACTGTATTATAGTCAAGTACCGTTCGGAGTTCACAGTTACGGTAAGACGGTTCCTGGAAAAAGTAAGGGCCAATGTTGCGTACTCGCTGCACTGCAATGTTTGAGTGCGCATTTGAAAAATAAACTTTAACACAAAATGACCTCTCCTCACGGAGAGAAAAGGTAGATTTAATACAAATCTCCCGTCTGCCACTATAAGCCAATCATACTTTCCACTCTCTTCGAACAACAGTGCCGCCACAGCCTTCAGTACAAAAAAGCAAATTTTCGCGCTCCACCCTGTTAAAGAAGACCTTACATTTTTCCGAGATAATAAGCTCACCAAAAGTTCCCTTCAATAAATTGATGGTTGCGTTGGCTGTATGGCGTGTAGCGACGTCTTGTTGGAACCAAAGGTCGTTCACATTAACATCGTCCTAATAAGACATGAAAAGGTCATTAATTATGGCTCTAAAGCGTTCCTCATTGACTGCAACATTATCGCCGGCTTAATTTTTGAAGAAATATGGACCAATGATTTCCTCGGCCCATAGAACGCACCAAACAGTGATGTTTTGAGGATGTTGATGTGGCGTCTTCTCAACAATGGCTTGATGGATTTTCATTACTCCAAATGCGACAATTTTGGTTATTAACGTACCCATTCAACCATAAGTGAGCTTTATCGCTAAACAAAATTTTCTTTTAAAACGCAGGATCGGCAGCCATCGTGTTTTCGGCCCACTCACCACGATTTGCAAACGTTGTTCCGGAGTAAGTCCATTCATGATGAAATGGCAAACCAAACAGCATAAATCAAGTGACAGATATCAAAAATACCAACTCCAAAAAAAGTGTGTTCAGATTGAAAACCACATGTCGAAAAAAACACACTTACTATTTGAGGCAAACGACCATTACGAGATTTCCTGGGTGTGTCCGACCACTGGTTCAGTACTTAGCAATTTTACCCTACCTAGTAGCCTCCGACCACGAATCCGAAAATTTTCAAACCGCTGCCATTTTGCCCCCTTGCATTTTCGAGCATGGTCGTAGATGGATATATTTTCATTTTCACCAAATAAGTCAAGAAATACGCTGGTGAAATTTGTCCAGTCGTGACTGAATCACCCTGTGTGTAATTTCGGCTAAATCGATTGAAATTTTCCAACTGGTTTTAAAGCCACTACAGTTTGACGAATTATGTGGCTAATCATAGTCAATCGGTATAATAATGATGGAGCCTATCGCCATCAGCAATAGTTTATAAAATCCTGTACTTTTTTGTGGTGTAAATCATGATAAAAGCAGTGTGAACTGACGGATCTATTCCGTCAGTTCACGTAAAAATTCTGTAGTCACTTATCGAGGCCTTGAGTTGGACGAATATGGCTTCTAACGGTCCTCCATTATACTATAAGGCCGGCCGCACACTGGATGCGAATTCGTACGAATTTGAATCGTCCGAACACGCACGAACGATCCAAACATAAGAAGTACTATGAAACCGCGCACACTGTATGCGAATTAGTCGTACGTATACGTACATGCAGTTCAGATGTACGAATGCAATCCCAACTTGTTTGGATTTTTATACGTATTCGCACGTGCTCGTTGAAAAGTTGAAAGAAAGAAAAAGTGAAAAAAATAAAAAAAAGAAAGAAAAAAGTGGAAGAAAATGGATGTCGAGAAGTTTATTAACTTGATGTTCGACCAGAAATGTTTATGGGATATTTCACGCACCCATTGGGTTCTACGATAGTGACGACGCCGCTGCAACTGTCTACGAATAAGAAGCGAATTTTCTTGTAGATACAGATTAATATTATTCATAGCGCACTGAAGAAACTTTCACGAATACGGTCTCACTGAAAAAACTTCCTACATTTAACGCAGAAAAACGTATTCAGTGCGCGCACTCAATTCGTACGACCAGAATCGTACGTTTACGTACGTTTTAAATTCGTATCCAGTGTGCGGCCGGCCTAAAGGATGTTCTTTGTCCGAGTATCCTTAATTAATTTCTGTACTCACATGGCTACTGATAAATATGTATCGATCTTAAGAAAAATGTTATTACTTAGTAGGGACATTAATACTGTTACAACATTGAACACACCCATTTCAATAGTAGAACTGAACATACCCCATTAATGTCATATGGGTTTTGAAAGCTAAACTCAATAGCGTTAATCTGTGACGGGATTTTAAAATTGTTTCAACTTTCATCATGGAGTGGTCAGATAATGAGAACCGTATCGCTGTAATAGCGCTTTTCAAGTGTGAAATGAAAAAAGCGATATTTTCAAAACGCTCCGGCCACTGGGGATTAGCCACATGTTCGTCTACCGATGCATAAACTGTTTGAGGAGACTGGAGATGTAAAAGACCGCCACCGGTCGGGCAGCCCATGCTCAGTTCGAACACCGCATGTCATCAAAACTGTTAAATCAAGAATTCACAGAAATCTGCTCCGAAAACAGAAAATCATGGCCCGTGAGATGAATATCGCGCAAAAAATATCGTAAAAAAGACTTGGGACTTGGGGCTATCAAACGACGTACCGGACCTTTATTGACTCCAGCTTAAAAAAAATAGGAACTGAAAAATCTAAACGTCTTTTGGTCAAGCACTCTGATAACTTGCACAGAAAAATTTTGTTTACCGATGAAAAAATTTTTACCGTTCAGGAAAAATTTTACAAGCGAAATGATAGTGTATGCGCGGTCATCTAAGGAAGCATCTGAACTGATCCCAAGGGTGGAAAAAGGTCATCACCCAGCTTCAGTCATGGTTTTGTAGGGTGTCTCTTACGTTGGGATTACTGACCTGCATTTCTGCGAACAAGAAGTCAAAACATCGGCCAAAGTTTACCAAGAAACCGTTTTGGAAGCTGTTGTGAAGCCTCTTAACAATTCCCTGTTCCAAAACCAGCCATGGACTTTCCAGCAAGATTCTGCCCCGGCCCATAAGGCTAAAACGTCCCAGGCCTGGCTTCGAAACAATTTGCCAGCGTTCATTTCCTCTGAAGAATGGCCCTCAGGCAGTCCAGATTTGAACCCATTGGATTACAAATTGTGGACGGCTTTAGAGGACAAGGTTTGTCACAAAAGATACCCCAACATTGGATCTCTTAAGACTGCTTTGGTTCGAGCTGTGGCCAATTTTCCAATGGACGAAGTTCGTGCAGCTATTAACGATAGGTCAGTGCTACTTAAGCCGTGTGTGAAGGCAAAAGGCGATATTTCGAATAAGTAGATTCTTTTTGGAAACAATATACATCAATAAATATATGTGACAGGGCATAGAGAAAGGGACCTAAGGGTAAAAAAAATCAATTTTCATTTTTTCTTTGTATGATGTGGACAACATCTGAGCATCGAATGAGACGGATCCCATGCCCCAAAAGTATTCCCTCCCAGAGATATGCTCGTTTTATGAAAGTGAAGTCGACGATTCTAAGTGCAAATAGAAAGGGACCTAATCTTTAAAATGGCTCTCCTGAACAAAACTTTTCATCAACTTTTCACTTTATTTTTTTGATGTGGACAACATCTGAGCATCGAATGCCCCAAAAGTATTCCCTCCCAGAGATATGCGTGTTTTATGAAACTGAAGTCAACGATTCTAAGCGCAAATAGAAAGGGACGTAATCTTTAAAATGGCTCTCCTGAACAAAACTGGTTTTTAACCTTAGGTCCCTTAGTTGGTCCAAAAACACTCAGTACTTTTTATTTTACAGCATAAAACGTGTGTTACAGTATTTATGTCCCTACTAAGTATATTTAAGTCAACTTTCAAGATGGATGATTTGGTACTTTAACATGCAAAACTGACAAATTTGGAAATAACACGATGATCTCCATGTAAAAGTACATCCGCAAAAAATTTACTGTTTGAGTTGTTCTGTAGGTCGGCTCGGTATCATCGGATATGGTCTTACATTATCGACGATAAAGGCATTGTTATCAAAGCAAGAAAGTTATAACAAAGCTTAGTGCGCTACATACAATCTAGCGATTGCTTTGGGGAAATGATGGTGGTGAAACTTCTCTCAAAACAGTGCGCTGCGCACGATATACGGGCGGTTCGGAAAGTTCTTAGCCTATCAATGAAAGAGAATAGTTAGTTTTTCAAAAATATTTTTATTTTTCAATATAGTCTACTGAAACTTCAATACACTTAGTCCAACGCTTATCTAGCAATTCTACCCCTTGATTAAAATAGTTTTCCTCAAGGTCTTCAAAATAGTGGTTTACAACTGTAATTGCATCTTCATTTGAGGTAAAACGCTTGCCAGCAAGGAATTTTTTTTAGATTTGGGAACAGGTAAAAGACACTGGGAGCTAAATCAGGAGAATAAGGTGGGTGGTCAAGCAACTCGTACTTTAATTCGTTGATTTTAGCCATTGTTAAAACACTCTTGTGCGCTGGTGCGTTGTCTTGGTGAACAATTATTTTTTTGTGTTGTAAGCCAGGACGTTTTTCTCGAATTTGTACATTTAATTGATCTAAAAGGTTGCAATAGTACTCTGAATTTATTGTTTTACCCTTTTGAGGATAGTCAATCAATAAAATACATTTGAAGTCCCAAGAAACCGTTGCCATAACCTTACCAGCCGATTGAATTGTTTTTGCCTTCTTTGGGGCACTTCCTCCAGCTTCAGTCCATTGTTTGGATTGTTCTTTTGTCTCTGGAGTATAGTGGTGGATCCATGTCTCATCAACAGTTATGAAACGACGCTCAAAATCCATTTTATTTCGCTGAAAACGATCCAAACAAGCTTGCGAAATGTTCATTCTTATGCGTTTTTGGTCGACTGTTAACAAGTGCGGCACCTATCTTGCAGAAAGCTATTTCATCTGTAGTTCTTCATGCAAAATTAAATGGACTCGATCATTTGAGATGCCCATGATATTAGCTATTTGACGCACTTTTATTCGTCGATCATTTAATACCATATCATGCACTTTGGCTACAATTTCTGTTGTTGTTGCTGTTTTTGGACGTCCACTACGTGGTTCATCTTCAATG
This sequence comes from Hydrotaea diabolus, assembly GCA_963513945.1. Taxonomy (NCBI): domain Eukaryota; kingdom Metazoa; phylum Arthropoda; class Insecta; order Diptera; family Muscidae; genus Hydrotaea; species Hydrotaea diabolus. Next base: position 30,691,556 of record OY740720.1, on the reverse strand, counting down.
CTTGTACGACCACGTTTAAATTCAGCAGCCCCACCATATCATTATAAATTTCTTGTCCCGATAAACCTTTGTTATGTAAATATTTAATGACACCACGCATTTCTAATTTTTCCATTGTAAAAAAGTCGCGGATGCGTCTTTTGTGAACACCTGTTTCTATCTGAAGGAGTTGCCAGATCGAAACAAAATTTAACATGTGTTCATAGCAGAGATGGAAGTTTCCAAAACACTTAACTTTTTTCTATTTATACCGCGCTTTTTGTGCTAGGCTGAGATGTTTCCGAACCGCCCTCGTAATTTATATACTCACTAATCGAAACCTTTAGTTTTAAATCGGCATAAAAAGGCCCTACATCATATTTATGAACTTCTTGGAAGTCATTTATTATGGAGGCTAATTTACATAATTTTGTTCTCGAAATGTATTCAGCACCTTTTAACATCCACACCCTTCTGATGAACGAACTACGCCTGCTACTATCAAATCTACATGGACTATGCGATTTTATTGTATAGTTCGTGTCTTAAGTCTTTTGTTTCTAGGTATTTATTTTTATCGACCTTTTCTCATATCCCCAATTGGGGCAGGTCCTTCCATAGCTAACGCATACTACATAATCAGACTTTGCCCAGATTTACAATTATATTTTCAACACTACAAATAACATTGGATTTTTTTATAGCAAAATTCCGCAGAACTCGTGTAAACTCCAAACAGATTTTGTTTTTAGTAAATAAAGTAAAATGTTTGTAACGATTTTTTGCATTCCTACCAACATTAAGTTCTTCTTAAAACATGCTTAGCACTAAAAATGAAAATCTCGCGTATTTTTTCTGTTCCTCTTTAAAAACGAACACGATGATAAATCCATAATTGTATGCAGCTGATTATGCATTTTAATTGATAATGTGGAAAGTATAGGTCTCGATTGTGAGCACGTTATCTGCTATTAATGATGAGATTATAGTGATGGCCAATGGCCACTACATTCATAATGCAGCTCCAGCTCCAAGTGATCATTACGATCGAGCACGCTTCTTGCTTACAATGTATGTCGTGGTAATTAGACTCTTTAGTACGCTATGAACTGACCATAAAACACCATTTGAAGAAATGCATAAAACAACTACAGAGAAAGCAGTGTAGTTAAAGGAAGTTCTGACGGTTTAGCGAAATATCTAAGGAAAACGTTTGTAGACTTTAAAGCTAGAATTGAAATTTGTATGTTAAAGAAGTTATAAGATAAGCTTATAGCCTGTGCGAGAACTCTTCTTTTAGTAAATGGTTCGATGAGGTAACTTTCAATTTAAATTGGCAATTTGGTTTTACTTAAGGCATACAAGTTTTGAGATCTTCCTTGCGCAGACACGGATAATTTTTCTCTTCGGGTCCTGACAATACTAGTGTTCCCAGATCCAAACTTTAACTTTCTTTGGAAACTTTGACATTTTTTTTAGCATAACTTCACCCAGAACGTTTTGTCTTTTGAGGGCGAATTGTTTTGTTTACAGTGTGTTAAAGAATTCATCTCAGTTAAAAAATGGAATTATCCCGTGAACATTTTCGTGCTATACTTTTTTACGATATTCGGCGTGGGTTATCGAGATAAGAGTGTTTAAATGAACTTGTTTCGACTTTTGGCGACGAAGCACCATCAAAAACCACTGTTAATCGCTGGTACCAAGAGTTCAGTCTCGGACGCCGTTCGCTCCGGGATGAATTTCGTAAAGGACATCCAACTTCGGCCACTTTGCCAGAAACCATCGATGCTGCGCGTGAAGCAAGACCGAAATGTGCTGTGAGATTGAGGCATCCCTGGGCATTAGTATGACAAGCATCAATAAGGCATTGCATGTTCATTTGGCCGTTCTCGTTGGAACCCACATAATTTGACGAATGCTCAAAAAAAGGCTCGTATGGATTGGTGCAAAGAGATGTTGAAAGAGTATAACTGCGGTAGCTCAAAGGCAGCGTAAAACATTATCAGAGGTGACGAATCATAGATCTACTTATATGCATATAAACCCGAAACAAAACAGCAATCGACCGTGTGGCTCTTTCAAGACGAGCCAAATCAAACAAAAGTTGTTCGTGGAAGAAGTACATCGAAGCAAATGATTGCGTTCCGGCCATGTTGCCACAGTGTATTTAGTGGAATGAAGGACGGTCAATTCTGAGTGGTATACAACCCATCTGTTTGTTCAGTGTTCGAAGAAATGAGGAAAGATAATAAGAGAAGACGGATAATTTTGCATCACGACAATGCGAGCACGCACACATCAGCTAAAGCGATGAGCAATTTGACCACGCAAGATGTCGAATTGATGGGTCATCCACCGCACAGCCCTGATTTGGCACCCAATGACTTCATCTTATTCCCTATCATCAAGAAAAAATGCGTGGTCAATGTTTTGTATCGCCCGAAGCAGCTGTTGAAGCGTTCAAAAATCATGTTTTGGAGGAGTCTACATCGAAGTGGAAAAAGTGCTTCGAAGAAGTGGTATGTTTAGCTTTTCTGCTCATGGGTGTTTTCATGGACCTCTCGCAGTTTGAGTTGAACGATTTCTTCAGTGAGAAGCCACACAAAAAGGATCATGGATCATGTCAGCAAGTTTAGGTTTGTATTTTTGACATAGTGATATATTTTATATACGTAGATAGCAGACTTATTGTCCGGCAGTTGGCGCAAACAGTCTTGTCTTCCTTTATGTGAAGTGCGTAGACTCTGGTTCCAATGATTGGGTATGAACTTACATCAAGTCAAAATTATATACTCGTGCACAGCACTTTTTTATGGTGACTGTCCCTGCCGCGTTTCCTTCACCTGAATGCCTTAGGCCATTCCATACAGATGTATTTGACTTACGATTCTCAATATATAGTTGTTACAACAACATCTTATACTTGTTTCCTTCTTTATGTCTGAAATGATTGAAGTATTAAGGGTCATACTCTTTCTGAGACTTTTTTAACTAATTTATGCCGGCGACTTTAAGATTACGAAATTTATCTCTAAGCCATGTAAAAACTTCTCTATGAAATTAGTCGTTCGGAGTCGGCCCAGTTTTACCAGAGTGTGTCATTAGTAGATTTTATTGTTATCATTTTAATTAACATGAAGTAAGTCTATCGAACCACCTACGTCAACCATCGGCTACTGTCTTCTATGTACATTAAGGTTTCCACATTTTAGTCCGTCGTTTCAAAACGGTCCTTTATCGGCAGAGCACAATGGTTGGAAAAGAATATTTTAAAAATATTTTTAAAGTATCTTATTTGTGATGTGGTTGCCGTAGATTCCTGAAACTTCGCGCAGCTATAGGTGAGATGCATTCGAGTTTCCATAAACATTTGTAGACCTTTAGCTAGAATAAAAGTCCGTTCTGGACTTCTGTTAGAGCTAGATGTCGAGAAATGTTTCCGTTAACTCGAATGCATTTTTTCTATAACTGAGAAATATCGTGATCGACTCTACGGAAATTAGGAACTTATTTGCAAAATAGTTTTATTCCAATCACAGTGCTCAATCTGTCAAGCGATTCTTCAAACAGCTATGCCAGTAATCGTCTGGTGTTCCACTCGCTGATAACATTTTCGGACTTCTTTTATAGTGCCCTCTAGCTCGATCTGCTTATACAAGGTGGACTAAAAGTTACCATAGGGTTTAAAAATTTAATAACTTTTATGTTTATATATTTTTATTTTTTGTTTTCATAACACTTGGAGAATAAATAATGGAGAGATCCACAACTGAAGAAAGAACCAGAATAATAGAATTTTATTAGTTAAATCAGCGATCAATTTTTTTAACGCAAAGTGATGAGTGATGAAGCTCATTTTCATTTCAATTGCTTTGCTAATAAGCAGAACTTTAGGTTCTGGGGTTCCGAAAATCCAAGAGCCATTCATCAACGCCAATTGCACCCCATTAGGTAGGTAGGTGTACAGTATGACGTGTGATCACATCTGCAAATTTCATTGGGCCTTACGGGCGGTCACATCTGCAAATTTCATTGGGCCTTACTTCTTTGAGAATGTCGATGGAATTGCTGTAACCGTAATTGGAGAGCAGTATCGGTTTATGATAAAAAATTGTTAACCTTCTGCTCTTGAAAACAGACCTGAGATGTGAATTCAGCAGGACGGAGCTACTGCCCACACTGCCCGAAGAAAGCAACCCTTTTGGTGAGCGAATAATTTCCAGAAATTCGGAAATTATTTGACCAGCGCGATCGCCAGATTTGTCAGCAACCGACTATTTTCTTTGGGGTTATTTAAAGGAGCGAGTATATGTGAACAAGCTTATGACAATCCGTCAACTCAAGGCCAACATTGTTGCAGAAATTCGAACGCTACAGCTACAAATTTTAAAAGATGGAAAATGCTCTAAAACGACCCCATCATTGTGAAGCTGAAAACGGGAGTGACGTTATTTTTCATACTTAGTGTAAACTGAGAAAAAATTTAAAAAAACTTAATAATCGAAAAAGTTATTTAAATTTTTAACCCTATGGTAGCTTTTGGTCCACCCTGTATTTATATTTTGCCATTTATCTTTCTCGGTGTAGACAATTCTTCTCCTTCCTAACTCCTCAAACTGGCGGATTTTTGGGACTTCATCCCCATTTTAGGGATTTTGACATTTTTCTAAGAGTTATCTCAATACATTTTATTTTCTTGCTTTACAAATATGATACGCTTATCTGGGTATCTTGTCACTTGTCTCTCTCGGAATAGACGATTTTTCGATAACGCCCCAAAATAGCACGCGTCGCCAAAGCCTTCAAGGCTACCCTGGGCTACAGCCTTGTTAGCTATGTTCTTAATTTCTAAAGATATTCTAAACTCCTAATGGAACCTCTAAGTATTTCCATCTATTCTTCTCGCCTATGTTACAAACAAAAACCCAAACTTTGTCTACTACCCTTCATTTGGCAGTTTCCTTGGCGAAGCCACATTTCATCTATTGCAAATGGTCATGGTTGAGCGACTTTTTTGGTGTTTGCCACTCTAAGCCAGATTAGGAAGGCTCACATCGAAACTCCATAAAATTCCACATCAGACTGCGAGATCATAAATTCAAAAATGCAATGTGGCTATTAATTGTGGCAAACCATGTGCTCCCAAAGGTTCAATAACACTCGGTACTTGCAGCTACGGCCGTGATGATGTATGTTGCTGATGATGAATCTCGTTGGCTATAGTCGACAGACTTTCTTATCCGTCCGACGTCATCTTCATACTCATCATCACAGTTTGTTTAGTTTAGTATATAATTTAATATGAAATGATAAAAAGTAATAAATGAATGTTGAAGTTTTTCCCAAAAAGATAAGAGATTTTATGTTGTATTTTCTGTCTCAAGAAATAAAAAGACACTCCGCATAAGACTCGGCCTTTTTCCCCTCCATTTCATTGTGATAAATTACTACTTTTCTCGTTTTAGTTAGTCGTGTGTTAAAGAGCCTCAGTTCCACTCGGTCTGAAAGTACTTTAAGCGTGTCTGTTAAAATTTCATAATTGGTTTCTTTTTAATGACAAGCAAAGAAATGTTTTTTTCATTTATTTAAAGATGCCCGCGCGCGCACTGAGGTGGGCAAAAAATAAAAAGTCTAATTTAAAATATTTTGTAAAATACAGATGTGTTCTTGTTCTTCTATACAGTTCTTTTTTGGAAATATGGTTCGTTTGGTTAAGAAAAAACCCCAGACGATCGCTCGCTCAGTCAAGCGCAATAAAATTTTGAAATTTTCCTCACCTGTATTTACACACAGTCAGCAGGTGGGTAGGTAGTGAAGCATCCATACTAGGGTGGGGCGATTAGTGTGGAAGGAAAAAAATCTTAATGGGCGCTTCGCGTTTCAGATTCTTGGGATTGTACCGAGCAAAAAAGTCCACTAGACCATACGTCTACGGTGAAAATCGAGCCTCCCGATTTTGAATTCCAGTTTTTTCTCAGACTTTTTTTTTTAGAATTGGAATTTTTGATGTGAAATCGTTTAAAACAATAATTTCTTTCTTCTTGATTCATACCTTGTCTCTATCAATACAATTACTTTGTACTTTAAATGAATTTCTCATAATTTTCAAAATAAATATTGAACAAAACAAAAAAAACACTATATTTTTGGATAAAAAAATAGAATAAAAATAAGAAAATTAACATTTTTATGGTTTTGCGCTATGAACAACTGAAAATGGTAATTTATCAATATTTTCACGAAAACTGTGCACTTTCACAAGGCCAAAACTGCCTAAAGGAGCGTTCCAACGCTTTTGCGATGTACTAGAGAGTTCTTAACTATTGTCTTGGCTACAATTTTTGTGTTAGTATTGGATCGAAAATCTCAATGGTTTGGCTGTTATAGGCCAAAATATCTAAAAAAAAAAACGTAACAAAAAGTCGTGAATTTTCTATATTTTTGACTTTTTGACCATGAAACCGAAGTTTTTTCTAAGTAATATGTTCAGAGAAATTGTAGCCCGAGACAATAGCTACAACTTTACTTTTGAAAATAAGTCAAAATTTGAAATAGTTTACGAAATATGAGCCCAAGAAAATTTGCAATTTTTCCAAAAAAATAAAGTCTGAGAAAAAACTGAAATTCAAAATCGGGAGGCTCGATTTTCACCGTAGACGTATGGTCTAGTGGACTTTTTTGCTCAGTACAATCCCAAGAATCTGAAACGCGAAGCGCCCATTAAGATGTTCAAATCGCCCCACCCTAATCCGTACACAGCCGAGTACAGACTGAAAACAAAATTTAATACCTCTTGTGCTAAAAGTCACTAGACCATTCCATTTAAAGCTGTAAAAACGATTTTATGCTCAATATTCGGTTCATTTCTTTTGTCAGTTTTTTTTTTAGTGCTATACTTTATTTTAGAATGCTCTGAAAATGATGAGCTGTTTCCAATAGGTTTTTAGAGCGTTCAATTTGAATATTAACACGGTTTCGTTTGCATATCATGTTTTGGGAAAATAAAACTTAAACCGAAGCTAGTAAAAACTTCGCACAGTGCTCCGTTTCATTGACATTAATTAGAAAACGGATCTGCTTCGAATTTAATTTTTTTGTATCTTTTTAAAGGAACAACTAGAAAAATCGCAAATATTTTTTCATAAAAATAGTTTTTTTTTTGGGCTCCAGAGTCCACGAGCGTTCAATTTGAATTTGCATATCATCATGTTTGGGGAAAACAAAACTTAAACCGAAACCAGTAGAAACTTCGCACAGTGCTCCGTTTCATTGACATAAATCAGAAAACGGACTTGCTTCGAATTTATTTTTTTTATCATTTAAAAGGTACAACTAGAAAAATCGCAAATATTTTTTCATAAAAATAGTTTTTTTTAGCGATTTGTATCTAGAATTAATTAATATTGTATTTTCGCTCCTGAGCAGTTGGAGGAGAATATTTGTCAAAGACGCATTTTTAGAGAGAATCGAAATAGCTTATTAATTTTGAATAGTTAAGAAGTGGTACAAATTTAGCTTTTTTTTGCAATAACTGTTGGTTGTGGCAACCAATAGTATTGCCAACATTATGTTGTTGTAACGGATTATCGGTGATGATATGTAAACTTTCATAATAAACAAAAGTAAAAATTATCCTATTATTACTGCTTTAATCTAATTTATTCAGTATTTTTTTTAATTTTTTCTTTTTTTCGTCATGATCACGCTCCCTATTCTTCAGAGTACTGCAAGTATACCTATAAGTATACTGAAAATTTAAAATTTTTCGTTAAACAACTGCGGCATTTTTCGATCTAAAAATACTTTTTTTTGGAGGTTCGGATTCTTCGTATTTTTACCTGATACTTTATTTACAACTACAGAACATTACCGAACACACACGCAGAGAAAATATATGGTTACACTATGGTTACCGCCACAATATGTTCTCATTTTGGCAACAGTATGATTGCGACAATATTACTATTGTTGAAATGTAACAATAGTATTATTATCAAATTTAGAAATGAAAATATGGCTGTAACAACCATATAAACATGGTTGGTGCAACAAAAGTATTATTGTGTAAAATTTACGTTAACAATAATATGATTACGGCAATCATACAGTATTGTTGCGACTATGAACAAAACAAAACAGGGTTTTTAGAGCATACATGGATGTGTGTGCGTGTTTTTTTGATATCCAAAAAAAAACACATACACACGATACAGTGAATGGCTGCTGTCCATTAAAAAAACAACAACAATCGGAAGGTAGTTCGAGGGATTTTTATTGTGTTTACTTTGTTCGGTAAAATACTCTAATACCGATTGGTTCTCGTTTATTTAAATTCTGCCTGCACTTAAGTATAAAGCCATTGATCATGGTTTAATCAGATTCGCTACTTGGTGTCTACGGATGGTGAATAAGCATTCACCCCTGCTGGCAACAAAAAGTATTTTTGACCGTTGGAATATATATTGAATGAATGAAATGTTTAATAAAAACATGGCCTAAAATCTGGCTATCAACTAAGAGTAATGCAATTTAAAATTACTTGCTTGATAAAAATTTATTTTTGAATAACAACTCCCAATCCTAATAAATTATTTTGGCGATCATAGTATGGTTGATTGCATTATACTATGGTTGTACGAATAAAGCATCGTTGCGTGTGAATCACACTATGGTTGTGAGGATCATACTATGGTTGTATAAGAAAAATACCATGGTTGTGAGGATCATAATATGGTTGTAGCGATAATAGTATGGTTGAGTGTGAATCATACTATTGTTGTGAAGATCACAGCATGGTTGAGTGAGAATCATACTATTGTTGTCGAGATTATAATATGGTTGAGTGTGAATCATACTATGGTTGTAAGGATCACAGTATGGTTATGTGTGAATCATACTATTTTTGTGAGGATCATAATATTGTTGTGCCACAACCATATACCCAACAATAGTATGATCCTCTTCGAATATTGTCACCCCAACCATACTTTTTTTCTGCGTGCACCAACATTTGGTTGTGATGATGGCATACTCAAGGTGCATGCGTACTATTTAGTTGGCAAAATAAAATTGGTTGTGGCAACGAATCTGTTCTCTGTTTGCGAAGAGCTTCATACTACGAGTATTGTTGGAAATATGGTTGTGACACGACGATATTATGATATTCACAAAAGTACTATTAAATCTACAAGCACATAATATTGTTGTGCCACAACCATATACCGAACAATAGTATGATGCTCTTCAATATCACCTCACCTCAACCATACTTTTTTTTCTTCATATAGGTTATCGGTCCACATGTCGTTGAGCCCCCCTAAAAAGTTACTTCCCGATTGAGGGCCTCTACACACGGAAAAATAGTCAGTTAACAATCGGTTCGAACTATAAAAATTCTGTTGGACGGAAAGACTTCCTGTTGCAATCACCAAATGTTAACAGTCTTGGTGGATATTCGGTTCAGAGAACCATTAGATAATGACTGAGATTTTATTATGTTATATTAACACCTAGTCGGTTACACTAACGAAATTAAGGCCTGTTATGCCAACTCATAGTTTGGTATACGGTTGTTGCTTCAAACCAACAATTGGTAAAGCCAACTAATAGTTTCGTTTTTATAGACATTGCCGACCACCACACATAAACCAGAAATACAAAATTAAATCAAAGCTGAACTTTAGGGATTTCCATTCCAACTGCCTATTGAAACAGAATGAATCGAAAAATGTATTTATTGATTTTGAAAAAATACGATCGCGGTGCTTCAAAAGACGTTTATAAGATCGTCACAGGTGAGGAATCATGGAAATATGCGTATGAGCCCGAAACAAAACAGCAATCGACCGTGTGGGTCTTTGAAGGCAAGCCAAATCCAACGAAAGTTGTTCGTGGAAGAAGCACCTTGAAGCGAATGGTTGCTTGTTTCTTCGTCAAAACTGGTCATGTGGCGACTATTCCGCTTTAGCAACGTAGGATGGTCAATTCTGAGTGGTACACCACAATTTGTTTTTCTAAAATCTACGGAGAAATTCGAAAAACGAACAAGAGAAGACGAATCATTGTGCACCATGACAATGCGAGCTCTCACACATGGGCTTAAACCAGCGCCTTTTTGACCGGCCAAAACGTCGAATTGATGCGTCATTTGCTGTACAGCCCTGACTTGGCACCCAATTTTTTATTTATATTTTTATATATTAATTTAAATTTTTTATTCCCGCGCATCAAGAAAAAAATCGTGGTCAACAATTTTCGTCGCCAGAAGGTGCTATTGAAGCATTCAAAAACCATGTTTTGGAGGTGTCTCAATCGGAGTGGAAAAAGTTCTTCGACAATTGGCTTGAGCGCATGCAAAAGTGTATAAATCATGCTGGAGAATACTTTGAAAACCAATAAAATCATTTTTGATGATAAATATTCTTATTTTCATTATTAGGCCAGAAATATAGATAGCAGCCATCGTATGTCTATAAAAAGGGCTTTGGAGTCGGTAACAGAGTCCTAAGCGACCCGAACTCCTTGGCTTTATTAAATTTTGAAATAATTTTTTATTTTCTGTGAACATCACAAACAAGCCTTACAAAAATATGTTTAAGTATATCTGCTTACTTCATGATTATGTCTACAATCGGCTGGAAATGTTTCCCACCAAAATTCGCACCTCTGGCATTGGCGTTTCTCCATCACTGGCTTTTGTCGCAACTTCGTTAACTTTTGAGCAAATCTTGAATACATTTTTTTCCACCAAATTACAAATGTTCTGTGTATGAACTTACAGACATACTTACATACAAACGTTTGTGGCATAACGTGTGTGGCATTCTATCTGGTTCTCAGACAATTTACAAAGTCGCCTTGCAGTTGTATAAACTCGTAGTTTTGTAGACAAAAAAAAAACACACCAACTATTTCAAGATCGTATTCTTCAGATTTCCAGATATGTTATGCAATTATCATTTATGAAATTTTTCATTCATTAAATTCTCGGGAGATTTTTATCATAAACCGTTGTTTGCTTTATATTCTTGTTTGCATTAGACTCAAACACACACGCTCACGCACGCAAACAATGACAAAAATAGATGTCATAGACCCAAATAAGTGGAAATCGTGTTGGGTTGTAATGACTTAAAATTAAACAAGCCGTTCTTCATGGTTGAAATAAATGTGATTGTCGTCGTTGTAATGGTCATTTTAATTACCCAGTATTTGTGGCATTCATTAAAATTGAATAAAATGCGTAATTTCCTTTTAGTTTGGGGAAAATAATGAAATACTGCAAGCTGCTAATGAGCCAAGAACGAAAGACTTAAGACACAAACATTTGTAATGGCATACACAGGGTGGTCACGGCAAACTACAGCTCGCACTATTGAAAGTAGGTAGAGAACATTTGGCAGAAATAAGCGTTAATGATCTAAAACTGATGTTTTCGAAAACCCGACCCGGAGTGGTCAAGAGAAAAAATTTACCCCACCCAAGGTCTGAGTCAACCTCTGAAAAAAACCTTCCAGTTTGTCGTAGTTTAAAGGTTGAACTCTATAAACTCTGATTGTTACGCAATGTTCACACTGTGTTACGTTCGGCCACGTAATATTTTTAAGGTACATTACGATGTGATAAGACAAGGGGCGTGACGCCGCCCACACAACCCTGAACTCAGTAAGACCATATCTCCTGAGCAATTAATGATATGACAATGAGATTTGAAACATATGGCAATGGCGTGGATCAAAACCTATCCTGTTGGAAAAAGTAGGCAATCGTCTGACGATAAAATTTATCTAACCGGGAGCTTATCTATGATACCAGCATAATCATAAGTCCCTTTATCCATTAACCCCTGTAGTCTCCGCAAACAAGCCAATTACTTTGGACCAGATCGGTCGCACGTTTTGGACCGAGTCAGCAAAAATCGAACTGACCTTGGAGATAAGTTCTTACGAGGATTGCAATTTATATTTCGGTTCCGGCAATAAAAACACAATAACTTATCATTGAAAATGGTTTTATTGTTTTTCAAAATATTCTCTTTTAAGATCAATACACTTTTGCATGCGCACAAACCAATTTTCGAAGCACTTTTTCCACTCCGATTGAGACACCTCCAAAACATGATATTTGAACACTTTAACAGCTGCTTCGGGCAATGAAAAACGTTGACCACGCTTTTTCTAGATGCTAGGGATTAAGAAGAAGTCATTGGGTGCCAAATGAGGGCTGTACGGTGGATGGCCCATCGATTCGACATCTTGAGTGGTTAAATAGCTCATCGTTTCAACCGATGTGTGAGAGCTCGCATTGTCGTCATGCAAAATGATCCGTCTTCTCTTATTATCTTTTCTCATTTCTTCCAACACTGTTGGCAAACAGATGATGGCACTGTTGGCAAACAGATGATCAGAATTGACCGCCCTACGTTCCACTAAAGGCACTGTGGCAACATGACCGGTTATACCGAAAAAAACGCAATCATTTTCTTCGATGTACTTTTTCCACGAACAACTTTAGTTGGATTGGGCTCGACTTGAAAGACACATAGGGTCGATTGCTGTTTGTTTCGGGTCCATATGCATAATTCCATGACTCGTCACCTGTGACAATGTTATACACTGCCTTTGATCTACCGCAGTTAAACTTTTCAATATATCTTTGCACCAATCTATACGAACCTTTTTTGAGCATTCGTCAAATTATGTGGGATCCAATGAGAACAATTTTTTTTCACGGCAAAATGAACATGCAATATCTTATTGATGCTTGTCCTACTAATGCCCAAGGATGCCTCAATCTCACGGTATGTCACATGTCGGTCTTGCTTAATCAGTTCACGCGCAGCATCGATAGTTTCTGGAAAAGTGACCAAAGTTGGATGTCCTTTACGAAATTCATCCTGGGGCGAACGGCGTGCGAGACTGAACTCTTGGTACCAGCGATTGACAGTGGATTTTGATGGTGCTTCATCGCCAAAGTCGAAACACGTTGATTGAAACACTCTTGTCTCGATAACTAACGCCAAAATCGTAATCATCGCACTAAAATGTTCACGGGATAATTCCATTTTTTGATTGAGATACATTTTTCAACACACTGTAAACAAAACAATACGCCCTCAAATGACAAAGCTTTCTGCTAACAAATGTCGAAAGTTTCCAATGGCAGTTCCAGTTTGCATCTGGGAACACTAGTATTCTCAGGACCCGAAATATAATTGGCCACCCTCGTTTACCCGCCGAGGTCAACAGTAAGTAGCAGACCCTATCTGCACTAATACATAAGGTGTAGAACGATATTTGTGCTAACCATTCTTTTAATTTCCACAACTCTGCCATACCAAGAACCCATTTATATTTTCTGTGTGAGAAATAATTTCAGAATACGACGGCTTTAAAAAAAAATAAAATAATTCCTGGTATTTTGCTTGGAATAGAAAACAATAAACACACTCGCGTTGGGTTAATGAATATTCCATGTGAAAATATCTGTAAATTTCCCACCGCCTCGAAGAAAGTGTTGAAAGATTGAAATAATTCTTGTTGCCATTCAGAGAACTTCTGATGCAAATTTCAGACAAATATTTTCACAATTCTCGTTAGAGAAAAATGTTTTCACATCAAATTCACATTCATTCGTACAATGATTTTTGTGTTAGGTTCTTTACATTTTACGCATTTTAATCAAGATGAAGAACACGAGGTGCGTGCAGTCGTTAACAGTGATGGGCGGTTAAAGAGCACCGAGTGGAATAGGTATAGGGTGGCTTAAGGTTTAACTAAAACATAGATAATATAGTTTAAACTTAGGGTCTGAGATTATTTTCTAAAATTTCTTCATATAAGATTTTTGGGTGGAAATGCCCTTTGATATTTATATCATATTGAAAAGAGGCCAAAACCTATTTCTGGTATTTAAGTGATAAAATATTCTTTTACCTGAATGGACTGCCTTTAATTGGTTAAGATCTGATTCAATGTCAATGAACAGATTGGGTTGTATTGGCTTATGATGATCTTTTTCTATAAATGTTGCCCATCACTTTGATAAACGATTTTAAGAAGTGTCTAATGATGATATGTGTTATGAGGCTTATGTGGAGAAAAAAATTTGGTTGTTGGAATCACGCGACGTCGTTCTATGGTTGTGGGATTCACACTATGGTTAAGAGAAGCACACTGTGGTTGTGTATGTTATACTGTGGTTGTGGGAATCATAATGGTTGTGAGAGTTATAATTTGGTTACAGGATCATATTTTTGTTGCTGAAATCAAACTACGCTTTTGTACATCATTTTATGGTTGTATGTGAATCATGCTCTGGTTATGAAAATCATACTTTTATCGTCAGTAATAAGGTTTAGGGAATCATAATATTGCTGTGAGGGAGCATAATGATTGGACCATTTAAACTTTTAAATTTAATCGGCTGTAAAAAATAAGAGTTAACCAATAATTAGTTAACTTAACAATAAAAATAATTTCTTTAACACTCGTCATAGTTAATAATATTTACAATTTCATTGTTAAATTGAACATGTATTGTTTCAATAAATTAACTATTAATATTAACAATTTTCATGGTTAAAAAAAAGTGCATTGTTAAAACAACAACAATTATTTTAATAATAACAATTTTAATGGTTAAAACACAAAACAATGCATTGGTAAAAAAACAAAAATTATTTTAAAATTAACAAATATCCAGGTTAAAAAAACCATAGAATAGTTAAATTAACTATTATTATTGTTAAATACCAGTCAACAATATAATGTTCAAATTACCCTTATATAACGCAGACTCTAAATCATTTTTATTTAGGGTTAAGTTAACCTTATATAAGGTTATTCTTCTTCTCAGAGTATGATCCTGAAAAAATCCTGGAAAAAAGTGACCCTTAAGGGGACTAAAGGTACCATGGTCAAAAGTATACTTTTTGAGTTTTTGCTTTACGAACAACAACAATTTGTTGTTGGTTAAATCGGGTACTGTTAGTTGGGACGCAGTAAATACCTCAAAAAAGGGGCAGTTGCTGGGCTTTTTGGCACAAAACAAGCGAGTTATAGTGGACATGTGTGTACTCAAATAAAGCCCTGATTTGGCCAAACCGTTTTTGTGCTTTACTAGCGGTTGTGCCGGTGAGGGCTATATAAGGTTTGGCCTAGCCTTAACCACGTTTTTACCCGCTTTTCTTCGTAAGTGTCATGTGTGCTGAGCCGAAGGCGAATTAGGGTTGTAGCGGCCATGTCCACAATTTGTTAGACAGCAGCAATAGTTTCGGCCAACCGACCGACGTCTTGCACCGACGCAGTATCTTCGAACCATACGACTGATTGTCGGGTATGTAGGCGGTAAATATGAAGACATGAGTGAAATGCATTTCTTGCTTTGGGGAGTAATTTCATGTGATGCAATCAAGTAAATTTGTGTTGTTTTTCCCCCAATATTGATGACAATTTTCAAATTTGTCTATTTAAGAGCGCCTAAAGCGAATTTGAAAAAAAATCCAGTTCAAGGCTGTACTAACACTTTTAAGACTTTTTATCTGTACATTTCGACTGAGATGATAAATAACAAAAAAAGTATGCTTAAATTGTTCAGTAGAAAATGTGGTTTCATAACACAGTACAACACATGATTTCGGGACTCAATTCTGATCATTGTTTGTGAAAGTAGCCCCAAAAAGAAGAACTTCTGCATCATTCGTTTGGTCAAGGTAAATCAAATAATAATTTAATAATTAATTTAAAGTAAGTAAGTATCGAATAGGGGAATTTGTCACGTTTTAGGCTCTTTTGTCTGTCATAGCTCGAGAACCACTAGTCCGAATAAGCTAAAACAAATTTTAAAAAAATTAAAAATTACAATTCTTTTAATCTGTTCATACAACGTTTCGCTACATAAGCAACAGTTTCGCAGTTATAAATAAATTTATGAAAAAAAAAATATTTTTTGCATAAAAAATTAGTGTTTTTTTTAATTCATAAAAGAATGCAAAACGGTAAAAAGTGTCAAGTCCTATTACTTTCACGTAAAGTCACATAACCTATGAACAAAATGAGACAAAGATCATGAAAATCGATTTACGCGTTTCGCTTTTATGCACAATTAAGTAAAGGTATGAATTTCAAAAATTTGCTTGAGATATGTACAAAATTATTTGGAAAAAACATTGATGACTTTTTTATTAAGCATAACTTCACTCAGAACGTTTTGTCATTTGAGGACGAATTGCTCTGTCTACAGTGAGTTGAAAAATTCATGTCATTTAAAAAAATTAAATTATTCCGTGAACATTTTCGCGCGATGATTTTTAACGATATTCAGCGTGGGTTATCGAGACAAGGTTGTTTAAATCAACTTGTTTCGACTTTTGGCTATGAAGCACCATCAAACACCACTGTTAATCGCTGGTACCAAGAGTTCAGTCTCGGATGCCGTTCGTTCCAGGATGAATTTCGTGAAAGACGTCCATCTTTGGTCACTATGCCAGAAACCATCGATGCTATGCGTGAACTGATTAAGCAAGACCTACATGTGACATACCGTGAGATTGAGGCAGCCTTAGGCATTAGTATGACAAGCTTCAATAAGATTTTGCATGTTTATTTGGCCGTGAAAAAAAATTGTTCTTGTTGGACTTGTCATAACTCGTTGGAAAGGTACTTTAATCTTAATTCTTCCATTTTATACAGAAAAGTTGCAGGAAAAATAACAATAGTATAAGCCCCTCCCTGCTCCATTAATCGTAGTTAGATTGTCTCGAAATCCAACGAAGAAAATAAATCCTAAATCTGCGATATATACAAAAAAAAAATTAACTTCCAATGGTAAAACTGTTTAAAGTTGTGGTTTCTAAAGGGTGGTTAAATTTTAAGGGCCGATGTTGATTTCCAAGAAAACATATATTGTTTAGGAAATTATTGTCATTTCTTTTTATTATGATAATATTGGTATGGTTGGTTCAATTATGTATGGAACAAAATATCGGCCAAATGGCGACCTTGGCGACACACCTTCATTCGATGGTCCAATTTTTGATGACGCTGAGGCATAATTGAGATTCTATGCCGATATTGTGTCAAATTATCTCATCCTTTAGGTCTTGAATTATTGCTGGCCTATCAACGTTCACCTTTTCTTTCAAATAACCTCAATCCGATGGTCCAAATTTTCGATGACGCTGAGGCATAATTGAGGTTCTATGCCGTTATTGTGCCAAATTATCTCATCCTTTAGCTCTTGAATTATTGCTGGCTTATCGACGTTCACCTTTTCCTTTAAATAACCTCAAAGAACGAGTCCAACGGTGTCAAATCACATGATCTTGGCGGCCAACTAACATCGCCACGATGTCAGATAACACGGCCTTTGAATTTAACGCGCAAAAGAGCCATTGTTTCGTTAGCTGTGTGGCAAGTGGCACTGTCCTGTTAAAACCACATATCGTCCACATCCATATCTTCCAATTCGTTCCATAGAAAGTTTGTTATCATCTCACGATAGCGAACACCATTCACAGTAACTGCCTGACCGGCCTCATTTTGGAAAAAATACGGCCCGATTATGCCGCCAGCCCATAAACCGGACCAAACAGTCACACTTTGTGGGTGCATTTTTTTTTCGACAATCACTCTTGGATTATCATTCGCCCAAATGCGGCAATTCTGCTTATTGACGAATCCACTGAGGTGAAAATGTGCCTCATCACTGAAGATGATTTTCTTCGAAAATTGATTTTCATAATAAGCCTGCATAACATAAACGCTTTTCTCGCTTGTGTATCTTTCCATGGTTCAAATTCAGTTAGTCTGAAATTGAGAGATATCAAATGAAATGCTTAAAAAAACTTGACGTTAGGTGTGGTTCACATTCAACATCGGCCCTTAAAATGTAACCACCCTTTATTAATGATTTTTTTACAATAACTAAGTAAAACCAATTTAAAAGTAAATTAAAAAAAATAATAAAATTATTTTAATGACCGCAAAAGTAACTGGCCTAACATAAAAAGAACCGTTTTTTTTGGAATTATTATTATATATATTTCAACATAATCTCCTTCCAACTCAATACACTTCATCAAACGTTTTTCAAGTTTTTTAATTCCATCCGAAAAATAAGATTTTTCAAGACCTTCAAAATATGCCTCAGTTTCAGCAATAACCTCCCTATTGGACGAAAAATTTTTGCCACCGAGAATTTTTTTTTAAATTTGGAAACAAGAAATAATCAGAAGGAGCTAAATCTGGACTATATGGTGGATGCGGAGCAATTTCAATTTGGTAATTTGGCCAGTTTTTGTTGAGTTAAAAATGCAGTGTGTGAAGGAGCATTATCTTGATGAAAAAGAACTTTTTTTTTTCTAAATGCAGCCGTTTTATCTTGATTTCTTCACTCAACCGATCCAATAATGCACAATAATATTCACTATTTTTCCTTTCTCAAGATAATCAATAAGTATTATACCCCTTGCATCCCAAAATACTGTGGCCATTACTTTTCCTGATGTCTTAACAGTTTTCGCCTTCTTGGGAACACTTTTACCAGATTCTATCCATTGTTTTGACTGTTCTTTGCATTCTGGGATGTAGTGATGGATCCATGTTTCATAAACAGTTATGAATCGGCGCAAGAACTCTATTGGATTACGCTGATAAATCGCTAAAAGCTCCTCGGAATTGGTCCAACGGACGATTTTTTGGGGCAAAGTCAACAAACGCGGCACCCATCTTGCGGATAGCTTTTTCATGTGGAGTTCATCATGTAAAATACGCCAAACTTGTTTTTCGTGTATTTTAACAATATCAGCAAGTTCTCTGAGCTTTATTCGTCTATCTTTAGTCACTTCATTAAATATTTTTCTAATGTTTTCAATAGTAGTAGCGGTTTTCGGTCTTCCAGAGCGTTGTTCATCTTCCGTACTTGAACGACCCATTTTAAATTGTTGAACCCAGGATTTCACGGTGGAGTATGATGGTGCATTATCACCATGAACAGAATCCAATTCATCTTTGATTCAGTGTGGCGTGTAACCTTTCATATAAAAGTGTTTAATTACCGCACGAAACTCTTTATTTTCCATTTTTCAAAAATTATAAAACTTGTTTACTTCAATTACCTGTAACAAAGAAAATAATCATTAAATATTTCGGAAATTTTGACAGATGGCTTATAAAAGATTGCTTTTAAAAAACAAAACAAAAAAGTTGCTAGTAAAACAGAAAATGTGCCAGGCCAGTAAGTTTTGCGGTCGCTCTCGTAAAACTAGATCCACTTCTTATTATTTCCACAAGAAATTAACGAGACTCCATCACTCGTCACTTATTGGGTATTTTATTGACTTTTTTAAAGGTGCAATTTTGAAGAGGATAAAAAAAATTTTTTGTAATTGATGAACTCAATAAATCATTTTAAAAAAAAATTCTGAAAATTTCCCAAAATTTTGAAAATCCAAAAATTGATTCGCTTACAGCTCTCTTAAATGAACGCATTTAGAAATATTTATAAAAACCATGACCGCTTGACATGGCATTACTCCGAGTTTTTGTGGGAATAGGAAAAGTACCTTTGAGATCTTTCCAACTTCCTGCTCTTTCATGGCCCTTGGCTGTACTAGCAACTCATGTTCATTTTTTCTGCGTGTATTTGAAAGCGTTTAAAGAACAACAAAAATAACTAAACATTGCTATAAAAATGTTTATAATTTTTTTTTACTCTCCTGTTGGGAAAAAACTACTGCGCGTCAGCGGTAGCAACAGCAGTCGACACAACACCAGGCTCTGTTCCATTCCCCAAGTAGCCAATGTCAGAAGCAGATAGATCGTTTCTACGGAAAACAAATCGTGTGTATGGAATACAAAGTTTCCTCTTCTTCGAGCAACCAGTAGTGATTGTTTCTTATTTTGTTTTTGCAATATTAAAGAACGATTTTGCGTAAAAGTGGCAGCAACGGCGGCGGGAGCAGAATAACCGCCGCATGCAATAAATGTTCTATAACAGCCGTTAGCAGCGAAGCTATCTATCTACCTACCACACACACACACACCCATTGCCTTCCTAGACTTTGTCTTCCTTCAGTCTCTCCGAAATGGGGGTCATCGCCGGTAGTCAGTATGCGGCTGACTCTACAAGCTTGTTGGGTTTTCTGTTGCGCCAGCAAAATGAATTATGATTTTGGTGTTAATTTCTTTAACGTGTTTATTGCGGTGAAAGAGTTTAATTCCAGCAACGCATAGCGGTGGCGACCAGCCACCAGCGCCACCACCATCACCACAACAGGGTGTATACATTTAAATTAATTTATGGAAATTTATTTATGGTTTGAGTTATTAGATGGCCAGGATTTGCATGGAGTGGAAAGGTTAATTTGTTTTGATTGCAAAAGAAATTTCATGTTCTTGTGAAGGCGCCTTGTCTTTTCCCAGGGGCATAGAACATTGTTTTGGCCACAGTGTTTTTAGTGTCGGTGAGGTTGATAACTGTTGGGTGATTTATTATGCCAGGACCCTATAAAATACTTTTATTGGTGATCATCGTAAATATAGGAGTGCTTGTCTGTAGAAAGCAAGCTAAACACATTTGAAACTGTTTGTATTGAAAATGGACCGGGTCATTAAGAGGTAAACATTTTCCTCACACCGGGACTGAGTCACCTCTAGAAAAATTCCTATATTTGTAGTACAGTAGTGGGCCATTTAGAATTTAAAATTTTAAACGGCTGTAAAAAAAACTGATAATTTTTTAAACTTCTGGGTTTAAGGCCCGTTTAGTCTTGACGGTGGACAATTGACGGTAGGCAATCAGCTATTTAAGTTGGGGGTTGCATGTGTTAGAGGGAGATAACTACAGTTTGACGGTTGACGTTGCAGAATCAACCGTCCACCGTCAAGCGTCAAGACTACGAGGGCGGTTCGGAAAGTTCTTAGCCTATCAATGAAAGAAAAAAGTTAGTTTTTCAAAAATATTTTTATTTTTCAATATAATCTCCTGAAACTTCAATACACTGGCAATTCTATCCCTTGATTAAAATAGTTTTCCTCAAGGTCTTCAAAATAGTGGTTTACAACTGTAATTGCATCTTCATTTAGGTAAAACGCTTGTCAGCAAGGAGTTTTTTTAGATTTGGGAACAGGTAAAAGTCACTGGGAGCTAAATCAGGAGAATAAGGTGGGTGGTCAAGCAACTCGTACTTTAATTCGTTGATTTTAGCCATTGTTAAAACACTCTTGTGCGCTGGTGCGTTGTCTTGATGAAAAATTATTTTTTTGTGTTGTAAGCCAGGACGTTTTTCTCGAATTTGTACATTTAATTGATCTAAAAGGTTGCAATAGTACTCTGAATTTATTGTTTTACCCTTTTGCAGATAGTCAATCAATTAAATACCTTTGAGGTCCCAAAAAACCGTTGCCATAACCTTACCAGCCGATTGAATTGTTTTTGCTTTCTTTGGGGCACTTCCTCCAGCTTCAGTCCATTGTTTGGATTGTTCTTTTGTCTCTGGAGTATAGTGGTGGATCCATGTCTCATCAACAGTTATGAAACGACGCTTAAAATCCATTTAATTCCGCTGAAAACGATCCAAACAAGCTTGAGAAATGTTCATTCTTAAGCGTTTTTGGTCGACTGTTAACAAGTGCGGCACCCATCTTGCAGAAAGCTTTTTCATCTGTAGTTCTTCATGCAAAATTAAATGGGCTCGATCATTTGAGATGCCCATGATATTAGCTATATCACGCACTTTTATTCGTCGATCATTTAATACCATATCATGCACTTTGGCTACAATTTCTGTTGTTGTTGCTGTTTTTGGACGCCCACTACGTGGTTCATCTTCAATGCTTGTACGACCACGTTTAAATTCAGCAACCCAATTTTTTACTGTTGCATATGAAGGAGCACGTTCACCTAACACATTCACCATATCATTATGATTTCTTGTCCCGATAAACCTTTTTTATATAAATATTTAATGACACCACGCATTTCTAATTTTTCCATTGTAAAAAAATTGCAGATGCGTCTTTTGTGAACACCTGTTTCTATATGTTTCTATATGATGGAGTTGCCAGATCGAAACAAATTTAACATGTGTTCATAGCAGAGATGGAAGTTTCCAAAACACTTAACTTTTTTCTGTTTATACCGCGCTTTTTGTGCTAGGCTAAGAAGTTTCCGAACCGCCCTCGTAATTAGACCTTTATAGGAAAGGTTGAACTTTGTTATTTAATAATGGAATCCGATGCGTTTTCGTATTATAAGACTATGGTGACTTGAACATTTACACTTTTATTTTCGATAATGATGAAAACATAGACAACCCTTAAAATTCAACCACAAAATTGGCATGTGAATTTGTTAACCCACTCAATTAAAAATTTTGTAAATAAGCTAAACTATTTATAAGTTATTGCAATGATTTTTTATTAATGGCTACAGCCAAAAAAATCATAAAATTTATGCACTATATCGTGTGTGTTTGTAGGTGTATGTGTTTTCGTGTGTATGCAGTGCGAGGGGTTTTAATTGTGCTCGGTGGAAAACACTACTGCCGGCAGTTCTCGTCAAATAAGAAACTACCTGGCCTTAAGTGTCTAGCCGCTAAACAAAGTTACAGCTCATTTTTTGCTTGGGGTCTTATGATGGTGAAGTGACGCGCACCGAAACTGCAGACACCACGGCTTGCCAATTAAAGTCTCTGACTGTTTTTTTAAAACAATTTTATTTTTCTTGTAAATACAGGGTGGCGCACTACAAAAGCAAAACGTATAACTACTTTCCTTTGTGAGATACCGGCTTATTTTTTTATTTTATTTGGAGGGTTAGTATAAAGGTTTGGTAAACTGAATGATTCGGATACCGAAAGGAGGATTTTAATACGAGGGCGACCGCAAAAGTAACTGGCCTAACATAAAAAGAACCGTTTTTTTGGAATTATTATTATTTATATTTCAACATAATCTCCTTCTAACTCAATTCACTTTATCAGACGTTTTTCAAGTTTTTTAATTCCATCCGAAAAATAAGATTTTTCAAGACCTTCAAAATATGCCTCAGTTTCAGCAATAACCTCGCTATTGGACGAAAGTTTTTTGCCACCGAGAAATGTTTTTAAATTTGGAAACAAGAAATATTCAGAAGGAGCTAAATCTGGACCATATGGTGGATGCGGAGCAATTTCAAATCGTAATTCGGCCAGTTTTTGTTGAGTTAAAAATGCTGTGTGTGAAGGAGCATTATCGTGATAAAAAAGAACTTTTTTTTCTAAATGCGGTCGTTTTATCTTGATTTCTTCACTAAACCGATCCAATAATGCCCAATAATATTCACTATTTATAGTTTTTCCTTTCTCAAGATAATAAATTAATATTATACCCCTTGCATCCCAAAATACTGTGGCCATTACTTTTCCTGCTGACTTAACAGTTTTCGCCTTCTTGGGACCACTTTTACCAGCTTCTATCCATTGTTTTGACTGTCTTTGCATTCTGGGATGTACTGATAGATCCATGTTTCATCAACAGTTATGAATCGGCGCAAGAACTCTATTGGATTACGCTGATAAATCGCTAAAAGCTCCACGGAATTGGTCCAAGGACGATTTTTTGGGGCAAAGTCAAAAACGCAGCACCCGTCTTGCGGATAGCTTTTTCATGTGGAGTTCATCAGGTAAAATACTCCAAACTTGTTTTTCGTGTATTTTAACAATATCAGCAAGTTCTCTGAACTTTATTCGTCTATCTTTAGTCAATATTTTTCTAATGTTTTCAATAGTAGTAGCAGTTTTCGGTCTTCCAGAGTGTTGTTCATCTTCCGTACTTGAACGACCCATTTTAAATTGTTGAACCCAGGATTTCACGGTGAAGTATGATGGTGCATTATCACCATGAACAGAATCCAATTCATCTTTGATTAATTGTGGCGTATAACCTTTCATATAAAAGTGTTTAATTACCGCACGAAACTCTTTATTTTCCATTTTTCAAAAATTATAAAACTTGTTTACTTCAATCACCTGTAACAAAGAAAATAATCATTAAATATTTCGGAAATTTTGACAGATGGCCTACAAAAAAAAAGTCGCTAGTAAAACAGAAAATGTGCCAGGCCAGTTAGTTTTGCGGTCGCCCTCGTAGTGCAGTAGTACCATGCTTTGTAGTCCTGCATTTCTCACCAGAGAGAATTTGGGCGAAAGTTTGGCTGAACTCCACCGAGTAGAAGGACCATTATAAGGCTGGTTACTGTTGTAGCGGTGCATAGTGCCGGGGTAACAGCCCTTGGTCGAAGAATTCCTCCTTCGGGTCGATCCCGGCTGTCGTAAGATCGATTTTGCGGCTGGTAAACATGTTTGACGAATCTGGAAGCATTGCACGAAGACCGTACCATCGAGAAGCCTTTGTTCGGGTGCAAAACACCACCGCGGCTGTAGCATCGTCAATTCAGATAAAACCAAGCGTTTCGACTCGAAACATTATCGGCGCAAACTGCAGTTAGCAGAGGTCACTACAACGGATTATTTATGATGACTTAAACATGTTTCCGTACAAAATCTAAAATACAATCAAGTTTCAGAGGGTTTGGATTTGTCTATTCGAATATGGAATAATGCCAAAAATTTATTGAAATGGCCGAAGAAGACAACAGCTTGATTTATTTATCCTCATGAGCCCATTTCGATCTAAACGGCAATGTAAACAAGCAAAATTGCAGTATATAGAGTGAATCTAATCCACAAATAACACAGGAGACGTAACTGCATCCAGAACGAGTTACTGTGTGGTGCGCAGTTTCTTCAAGCTGCATTGGGGGTCCATACTCCTTAGAAGAATGATCACACGACAGCCCGTGCTATGCACCGGATCGACCCAAGCAGCAGCAATTCTTCGACCAATGGCTGTCACTCCGGTACGTTGTGCCGCTTTAACAACAACAACTACTTCTTTGAAGAAAACGGTGCAACAGTGTCTGACAATGGAGATCCTTATTTCAAGATGTTGCAGGGGTTACCTAAAACTACGCCGAAGACGTATCTGAATCAATAGCATTCTAATTCTAACTAGCTAATTGGAGCAACTGCACATATAGTCAGAGCTCCAACGAAAATTGCCAAACTAATTAAAATCCAGAAATTCCACTTTCCCAAAGGTCGTCGGACCTGACTGCACCAGACTTTTTCTTATGGGGTTTTTGTCGAGCAAGAGGTGTACAAAACGAAACCAAGGAATTTGACTGAATTAAAGCAGTCCATTGAAACGATCCCAACTTTAACCTTTAGGCCGCAATAAGTTTTTAATTTTCTGATTAGGTATCGCATATGCGTGGATGAAAATTGAGGTCATTAACGGTCTATCATCTGCAAACACAATAGGACATATGTATGTGACGCGCAAAATAAAAAGGGACCTAAGGTTAAAAACCAGTTTTGTTCAGGAGAGCCATTTTAAAGATTAGGTCCCTTTCTATTTGCGCTTAGAATTGTCGACTTCACTTTCATAAAACGCGCATATCTCTGGGAGGGAACACTTTTGGGGCATGGGATCGGTCTCATTCGATGCTCAGATGTTGTCACATCAAAAAAAGAATAAAAATGAAAATTGTTTTTTTTACCCTTAGGCCCCTTTCTCTATGCGCTGTCACATATACAATTTATCTGAATAAAGTAAATAAATAAAATACATTGATTAAAAAAATATGTGAATTTCTGACTGTAGCACAATTGCTGCGCCACCCTGTCTGTGAATATTTTCATCACCTCATAACGATAATAGTTTTGATAAACGGCATACGAGGGCTGCTATATACATTTCAAAAATGGTTTTTATTATTTTTCAATGTATTCTCCAGCATAATTTATACACTTTTGAACTCCGAATGAGACACCTCCATGAATTTCGAATGCCTCAACATCATCTTCTTGCGACGAAAATCGTTGACCACGCATTTTTTTCTTGATGTGTGGGAATAAAAAGAAGTCACTGGGTGCCAAATCGGGGCTGTACGGCGAATGACCCATCAATTCGACGTTTTGGCCGGTCAAAAAGGCGCTGGTTTGAGCCGATGTGTGAGACCTCGCATTGTCATGGTACACAATGATTCGTCTTCTCCTATTCCTTTTTCAAATTTCTCCGAAGACTTCAGAAAAACAAATTGTGGTGTAACACTCAGAACTTTGCTCAAGCGGAACAGTCGCCACATGACCAGTTTTGACGAAGAAACAAGCAACCATTCGCTTCAAGGTGCTTCTTCCACGAACAACTTTCGTTGGATTTGGCTCGTCTTCGAAGACCTACCCGGTCGATTGCTGTTTTGTTTCGGGCTCATACGCATAGATCCATGATTCGTCACCTGTGACGATCTTTTAAACGTCTTTATAAGTACCGCGATCTAATTTTTTTTAAATTTTTTTTGCACAAATCGACACGAGCTATTGTCAAATTGTGCGGGATCCAACGAGAACAAACCTTTTTTACGGCCAGGACTTCATGTAATATCGAATGTATGCTGGTGGAAGAAATGCCCAAGGATACCTCTGCCTCACGGTATGCCACATCACGATCTTGCATTATCAGTTCAAGCACGGCATCAATGTTCTCTGGCACAACGGCCGTTTTTGGACGACCTTCGCCTTTGAACGAGCGTCTACCACTTTCGAATTCCTTAAACCAGTTTTTCACAGTGCTATAGGATGGTGCTTCATCTGCATACAAAAATTTAAGTTCATGGATGCACTCTTGTCATGATAATCCACGTCAAAAGTTGTGAAAAATGATCGCACGAAAATGTTCACGAGCTAATTCCATTTTTTGACAAATTGATTTTTTCAAGTCACTGTAAACAACACAAATGATGGTCGTACGTCAAAACGTTCTGAGTACGATTATGCTAAAAAAAGTCAAACTTTCCAATGGAAATGTTAGATGGCGCCAGCAACACTTACAGCCCGATTCTGAATAACAATTTCCCGGGAATTTTTTCCCTATTCCCTGTTCCCCTATTCTAAAGAAAATCTCCCGGGGAATTTTTTCACTTTTCCCTCTTCCCTTATTCTAAACGAACTTCGAAAAAGGGAATCTCTTCCCCTGGAAAAAATTAGGTATTACGAATGTCAATTAAAGGGAGAATGCGATGACAATTTCTGGGAATAATTCCGCCTAAAAATTGCAGGGAGTTGAGCCAAAAATGTAAGTATTTAAAATTTTTCATGAAAAATTAAAAAAATAACACATTTATTTTTTTCAGGTCAAAAACAACAAACAAAAAGCAGTTAGACATTCTGCTAACCTCAGTGCAATTGCATGCAGACTTTGCTCAAGGTTGGTTTAAGGGGAGTAAAGAGGAGATAAACCGGGTATGGCGCAATTTGGAGGCGGAATTAAATGCAGCCGGGCCACCATTAAAAAGTGTTGCCGAGTGGAAGAAGGTGGTATGTACAACAAAATTTGATTTGTACAATGCACAAATGACGAAAATGCGAAACCTTTTTCAGGTATGGGCCGATCAAAAGAAATATGTATGGCACAAGGCGGCACAAAACCTAAAATACTCCAGAGTAACTGGTGGAGGCCCCAATATGGAGCAGACATTTTCTGCAAACGAAGAGGCCGTATATGATTAAATTGGCATGAAGGAGTCAGTGGAAGGTTTGGGTTAGGCTCTTCAACAACCACAGAACACAGATAGCCTTCCACCTGCATTTCTGGAGTTACTAGAACCAAACGATGAGGAGGCTGAAAGTATTGCGGTGCAGAGTGACACAGCACAAGAAACGCCCCAAAAGCCACCGGCGAAAAAAATTAAAATAAGTGGCCAACATTTGACTGCACAGGTCTTCGCTCGCGATGTTCTATCAGAAGAGATAGCCATCACAAAAAAATATGCTGGAAGCAATGATGGAGCAGCAGCAAATTACAAAAAAGTGTATCGCTCTATTGACCGCCTTTAAGATGTCAAGAAGGAAGAGCTTAAAGAGCAAACAAGGCACAATTTGGCATATTTTTTCCTGCTGCTGCACTTCAGCGTTTTCTGCTTCAGCTACCATTGCAAACGCACACTGAACATTTTTATACTATTTTTAAGTTTTTATTTTGTTTATACTTCACTTTATTAACTTATTTCGTTTGAAACTTCATAAAAATATTTGCAAATTGTTAGCCAAACAAAACAGCTGACTTCGAATAATCGAAATTCTCTCTTCCTTATTTCCATGCTCCCCCGTTTGTTTAGAATAGGAAGATTTTATTCCCGGGAAAAATAAATTCCCCGGGAATTATCTCCCGGGGAGTATTCAGAATTGGTCTGTTAGTGTTGCCTAGACCAGAAATATATAGCAACCCTCGTACAATTTAGTTTGTGTAAATATGTGAGTTTTTTTAGAGCTCAAAATCGAAAATAGTATTTTCAATAAACTACGTACGAATACTTTTGTTAATATGTGAAATTATTTATCACAGGATAGGAATCCTAATAATTTTTTGTTTGAATATTTGCATATTTTAGTTGAACCGAATAATTTTTTTTGTGCATGTTAGATTATTCCAATTTAAAAATTTATTTAAGGTAACGTGGACAATTTTTTTTAACAATTTCACTAAATGCGTGTATAATTAAAACAAATATTCACATTTCTTCTTGGCGCTAGGGGGAGTGCAAATCAATGCAACCCCCTTAACATGCCATTTTTAAATTTAAGTTGTTCCACATGGCTTTCTAGTTCTCTGAGTTCCTCTGCAATAAAAAATAAAACAAATAAATAATTTAACTTTGGCAATAATACTTATAATATCATTACCTTTATCTTTCTTTCTAGTTCCATCGATTTTCATCAGCAAACCCAGCGAAACATCGTACATATGTTGCTCCTGCATGCTCAGCTCCCGCCGCGATCGTCCTTGGCCATTCAGACAATGTGAAATTAAACATTTTCTCAAGCATACTTGAACGTTGGCACGAAACTGCACATATGGCGTATTGGGAAATTTAAAAGCGCGAAATTTCGCCTGCAATGTTTTTTTGGGCGACATGATGAAATTTTCAAATAGATAAGGATCCACCGCGCATCTAAGAAGAGACTAAACTCAGAATGGTATATTTTTTAAAGGATTTTAATAAGTTACCCCCGAAAAACTATTGTCTCCGAAGTATCTCGGGCATCTGAAACTTCAAGATAATTGACATTTATACCATAGACACTGGCAGCGGGTTCATCTAATTTGATTTCCATTATCAGTGGAGTGCCCGGTATCACTGTTACCATGCCATCAATAAGTTGACCATTTTGGCTTACCTCCATTGCGACTTGTGGCGTAGCGGGGCTCTGCTGAAGAGTGTCGACAATTTCGAGATCACTTAAGAAAAATATGGGGTAAGTAGAATATCCAATGATAACTTTTAATTTAAAATCAGAAAAGGAAGATTGATTGATTGATTGAGTAAAGTTGAGTAAATATTTGTTAAAAGTGAAGCTACATAAAATAAGAACAGCATATATTTGCCCAATTTTTGAAATAACCTGGTTGATATGATTAAGGAGTTTTGTGTGCGAATGAGATTTCAATTGTTTTCAATTTGAACTTTACAAAATGTTCGTTCTTTTTAAACTCCAATAGCCCACTTTGACCAAGGTTCTTGTGTCGTTTTTAGACAACCTTCAACTAAAGAAGATTCTAATAAATTGGAATTCTAAGCTTTCCATAACTTCTTTTCAAATACGCAGGAAAAATGTATGGTTGGGTTGACAATATTCGAAGAGCATTATACGAGGGTTGCTATTTATATTTCGGGTCCGGCAATAAAAACACAATTTATCATTGGAAATGGTTTTATTGTTTTTCAAAATATTCTCCTTTAAGATAAATACACTTTTGCTTGCGCATAAACCAATTTTCGAAGCAATTTTTCCACTCCGATTAAGACACCTCCAAAGCTTGATTTTTGAACGCTTTAACAGCTGCTTCGGGCGATGAAAAACTTTGACCACGCATTTTTTCTTGATGCTAGGGAATAAGAAGAAGTCATTGGGTGCCAAATCAGGGCTGTACGGTGGATGGTCCATCAATTCGACATCTTGAGTGTTCAAATAGCTCATCGTTGCAGCTGATGTGTAAGAGCTTGCATTGTCGTGATGCAAAATGATCCGTCTTCTCTTATTATCTTTTCTCATTTCTTCGAACACTGTTGACAACCAGATGGTTATGTACCACTCATAATTGACCTTCCTACGTTCCACTAAAGGCACTGTGGCATGGCTGGTTAACCGAAAAAACACAATCATTGGCGTCAATGTACTTTTTCTACGAACAACTTTAGTTGGATTTGGCTCGTTTTGAAAGACCCATACGGTCGATGGCTGTTTTGTTTCGGGTTCATTTGCATAGATCCATGATTCGTCAGCTGTGGCTTTGAGCTACCGCAGTTATACTTTTTCAACATCTCTTTGCACCAATCCATACGAGCCTTTTTTTGAGCATTCGTCAAATTATGTGGGATCCAACGGGAACAATTTTTTTCACGGCCGAATGAACATTCAATATCTTATTGATGCTTGTCATACTTATGCCCAAGGATGCCTCAATCTCACGGTATGTCACATGTCGATCTTGCTTAATCAGTTCACGCACAGCATCGATGGTTTCTGGCAAAGTGACCGAAGTTGGACGTCCTTCACGAAATTCATCCTGGAGCGAACGGCGTCCGAGACTGAACTCTTGGTACCAGCGATTAACAGTGGTTTTTGATGGTGCTTCATCGCCAAAAATCGAAACAAGTTGCTTTATTAAACACTCTTGTCTCCGAAAATGGTAAAAAATCATCGCACGAAAATGTTCACGGAATAATTCCATTTTTTGACTGAGATGCATTTCTCAACACGCAGTAAACAAAACAATTTGCCCTCAAATGACAAAACGTTCTGAGTGACGGTATGCTAAAATCTCAAAGTTTCCAATGGAAGTTCCAGTTTGCATCTGTGAATACTAGTATTGTCAGGACCCGAAATATAAATAGCAGCCCTCGTACTATATGGTTGTGGCACAACATTATTAAGATCCCCATAACCATACTATGATCTCGACAACCATAATGTTGTACCACAACCATATATGCAACAATATTAAGATGCTCTTCGAATATTGTCAACCTAACCACACTTTTTATTCCCTACACTGAGGTAGAGGGTATTATGACTCAGTGCTGATATTTGCAACACCCTAAAGAAATAAAGATAGATGCTATGTTAAGTATACCGGTCGAATCAGAATCACTATCTGATGCTGTTGAGCGATGTCTGCCCGTCCCTCCTTGTCTCCGCCCATCTGTCAATCCTATCGGTGTAATTAAAGTACTGATCGCAATTATGAACTGATTTCGATGATACTTGGTACATGCTTCAAGTTTAGACCAATGACGATTTCTTTTGAATTCGGTCCATATCGATCCATATTTTGATATTACACAGAGGCTTTTCTCGATTTCAGAACCTACAGCTCTAAAAGTCACTTACATCCGATTTCATCTAAATTTCGCACATAATATTTCGAGTGGTCAACACCCTTCTCGGCTAAAATATCAACATATCGGTCCAAGTTTTCGAAGAGCTCATATACAAACTTCCTTCCCAATTTAAGAGTCTGCATTCTAATTGTCCATGGTACGTTATGGGCGACCATTACTTCGCTGTGGTGAAACTGGAACATACAGGTTCCAAAATTGGTATAGCCCCCACGCACAAAGGTTCTTCCCGATTTTAGAAGCTACTGCTCTTAAAGCTACATATGTGACAGTGCATAGAGAAAGGGACCTAAGGGTAAAAAATTCAATTTTCACTTTTTTTTTTTGATGTGGACAACATCTGAGCACCGAATGAGACCGATCACATGCCCCAAAAGTGTTCCCTCCCAGAGATATGCGCGTTTTATGAAAGTGATGGTACACCAAAGATACACGTATTTAAATCTTTAAAATGGCTCTCCTGAACAAAACTGGTTTTTACCCTTAGGTCCCTTTCTATTTTGCGCGTCACATATGTATCACACCCGATTTTGACCAAATTTCCCACAGAGCTTTTTGAGTGACCAACACACATCTCTGATGAAATAAGACCGTATCGGGCAATTTATTTGAAAAGGTCCCACAAAAAGGTTTATCCCAATTTAATGTCCTGCAGCTCTAGAAGCTTTAAAAATCCTTCAGATCACTCCCAAATTTTGCATGGTACGTTATGAGCGACCATAAAATACAAAATTTAAAAAAAAATCTGCGGCAGAAGGTTTGATAGTCATATCGTTCGTTAATAAGGTCAATTTCTCCTCTAAACACTGCGTTAAAACCAGTTTAAAAATAAAGCGGTTGGCAGTCCTTTTATTCAAAAAAAAGGAAAATATCGGTTTATGTGAATATCTCCTAAACTAGAGGGAATCTGACAAAGCAGAGGCCAGATTCGTGATCAGTAGCCCCAAATCAAACTATCAAACCTTTTGCCGCAAATTTAGTCTTGACCAGTGCTATCTGTGGTAAAACTAGACCGCATGGATTCATGTTTCCCAAGAGCCCCTGCACATAGGTCCTTACAGATTTTAGAATCTGCAGCTTTAGGCCTGCCTTTTTCAAAACTGACACTAGGCATTATAATTGCCGCAATTCTCAGTTTATAGGATAGAGAATGGAAAGGGAAGAAACTTGCTCGCTCTAGCAATTCCTTTTGTATTTTTCTTAGTGTGAAGTTGGCTGCAGTTTATTTTGTTTTCTATGAATGTATTTTTTACATAAAAATCAGAAAAAATATATCAGAGAATATCAGGAAAGACAATAATGAAAAAAAAACAATAATTTAATTAAATTAAAAAATTTGCGAAACCAAATTGTCTCGTGTAAACACAAGAGGCAAGTTCAACAGGGAATCATCAAAATTGCCGCAAGCAAAATTGCCGAATTTAAATTTTATATTTTATTTATATAAATTAAGTATAGTGCGTTACGGGTGACCAACACCAATGTCATGTTACAGTGGACCATATCGGTTCATGTCTTCGAATAGCCACCATACAAGGGTCTCCCTCCCGATTTAAGGTCCTGAAGCTTCAGAAGACACACATTTTCCCATTTCATGCTCAATTTGATATCATATGTAGGAGCTCACGCCCGTTAACTTTTTTTATTTCTTATGTTTTTTGTAAATATGGCCTTCATTCTTAAAACCTATTTTAGTTTATGAAACCGAAGCCGTATTTTTTTAAATACTTACACATCCTCTTGAAAATCCTCAGGTAAGGCATCTCGTTTAACAATTTTGCGCTTTGACTTTGAAATTGATCTTCGCTTTCCGTACACACATTTTATGGGGATTGATTGATTTTGTTGGCTTGTTGCGACCACAAGGTTTTGGTGAAATATAATGTGATCCTTGAGGAGACAGAAAACATAAATAAATAGTTTTTAAGAATGCTTCATAAACAACATAGAAAAGACTTATTTA
This sequence comes from Hydrotaea diabolus, assembly GCA_963513945.1. Lineage (NCBI taxonomy): Eukaryota > Metazoa > Arthropoda > Insecta > Diptera > Muscidae > Hydrotaea > Hydrotaea diabolus. The sequence continues at coordinate 30,658,111 of OY740720.1, read as the reverse complement.
TTTATATTTTATTGATCAACTCGGAAAAAATATAGATACATGTTTTAAAAATTGTTTCATTTCTAAATGTCTGGTGTAATTTGAAAACAAGTTCACAAAAGTCCAGCTTAAGTGTCTGGAATCTAATGTCTGTAGGATGGTTTCTCAGTCAAAACCAATCTGAAGCTGTAAGTATAGAAAGTAACCAAACTTGAACTTTGAAATTTATATTTCAGTTTAGCAATTTGTTATTTGTTTCGTACAAACTAAGATGTGTCCTCGAACGGTCGAAGGGAATCGAAACTACTAAACCAGCGATATTAGAATTTAATGTCCACAATTTATCCAAGCTAATGTAGCGATAACCCGCCTCCTTCAGAGCAAGACCGCTGGTTCTGAAAAAGGGTGAATAGGATCGGAGAGGACATTCTGCCAGTCTCCATAAATTAATTGCCAAAGTGGATTCATGAGGCTGCCTCGCAGTCGCATAGCTTCGCAGTAGCACATTATGTTAACCCAATTTTTGATCGAGCACTTGCAGGATATTCACCTTTAGTGCCCTGAAGCTTAATTATCAAATTCGGCGTAGACTGAATAGCTTGGCGCCAAACAAGATCAAGTATTAAATCATTGGCCACAAAAGCTGCAATTATGGACCAATGCTGCACCAAATTCTCAATCTCTGAATTTGTATTAGGTCCTTGACGATCATGTGCGATCATTTATGCCTGTAAAGATAGCCAGCGATACGAAAATGTGATTGTGATTGAGCATAATCTTGATCCATTACGAGCTGCTCTACGGCGTCGTGTGCCTTAAATTGGTGCGTTAGTTGGACATCGAATAACGTGAGATCCTTGTGCCAAATTAAAATCGACCTATTGCGTAAAATGATGAATAGGGAAAAGAACGGGGGCGAGTTGATATTTTAGGTCTGAGTCGCTTACTCTTGGCCTCTTGGCTATGGCAGACACTTTCTACTCAATACGCGCATCGTACATTAAGAGAACCGTAAATGTTGCCCAATAGCGTTCGAGTCTTGCGAACGTTTTCGAAAGCGTTAAATTTTGATGCTGATTTTCTGCCAACATATCGAGAGCGAAAGGGCAGCACCAACAAAACTGTAATTGGCTTATTTTATGGTGGAGGGTATAAAAATGGTTTTATTGTTTATCAAAGAATTCTCCAGCATGATTTATACACTTTTGCATGCGCTCAAACCAATTGTCGCAGTACTTTTTCCGATTGAGACACCTCCGATTAAGACACCTCCAAAACATAAATTTTGAACGCTTCAACAGCATCTTCTGGCGACGAAAATCGTTAATCACGCATTGTTTCCTAAAATTTGGTGCCAAGTCAGGGCTGTACAGCGGATGACCCATCAATTCGACGTTTTGGCCAGTAAAAAAAGGCGCTGATTTGAGCCGATGTGTAAGAGCTCGCGTTGTCATGGTGCACAATGATTCGTCTTCTCTTGTTCGTTTTTCGGTTTTCTCCGAAAACTGCAGGCAAACAAATTGTGGTGTACCACTCAGAATTGGCCGTCCTACGTTGCTCAAGCGAAACAATCGCCAAACGAACAGTTTTGCCGAATAAACGGGCGACCATTTGCTTCGAAGTGCTTCTTCCACGAACAACTTTCGTTGGATTTGGCTCGTCTTCGAAGACCCACACGGTCGATTGCCGTTTTGTTTCGGGCTCATACGCAGAGATCCATGGTTCGTTACCTGTGACGATCATATAAACGTCATTTGAAGCACACAAGCCTTTTTTTGAGCGATTGTCAAATTGTGCGGGATCGGCCGGGTGCTCATGCAATATCGAATGTATGCTGATGAAAGAAATCCCCAAGGATGCCTCTATCTCACGGTATGTCACATGACGATCTTGCATTATCAGTTCACGCACGGCATCAATGTTCTCTGGCACAACGGCCGTCTTTGGACGACCTTCTCGACCTTCGTCTTTGAACGAGCATCGGCCACGATTGAATTCATTAAATCAGTTTTTCACAGTGCTATAGGATGGTGTTTCATTGCCATACAAATATTTAAGTTCATCGTTGCACTCTTGTCGTGATAATCCACGTCGAAAGTTGTGAAAAATGATCGCACGAAAATGTTCACGAGTTAATTCTATTTTTTTTTTTGCCAAATTGATTTTTTCAAGTCAGTGTAAACAACACAAATGATGGTCGTACGTCAATACGTTCTGATTACATTTATGCTAAAAGATGTCAAACTTTCCAATGGAAATGTCAGATGGCCCCAGATATTAATTTAGCAACCCTCGTAACATCGCAAAATTTTCACACAGAGAAAGAATTACGAGTGGCCAACACCCATCTCTGGTAACATTTTAACCATATTGGTTCATGTTTTCAAATAGCTTCCACACAAAGGTCACACAAGTAAACTCGTCCTGCAGCTCTACAAATTACACCCGATCATGTCCACAATTTGGTTCACAATCAGGATTTTAATGTGGTGAAACTTGACCATATAGGTCCATATTTTCGTATAGCCCCCATACAAAGCTCCTTCACGAACCTACAGCTCTAAAAGCCACATATGACACCATATTCCCACCAAATTTCGCATATAGCATAACGAGTGACCAACACATAGCTCTAGTGAAATTTGTTTATATCAGTCCATGTTTTTGAATTGGTCCCATATAAATTTCATTCCCGCTTTTAGGTCTTACAGCTCAAGAGGCCATAGAGGCTGATAGTAGTTTTTTTAACCAAATTATTGGTGAAGATGGGTTTTCTTTTTATAACGTCTCCTTTAATGACTTGATACAGGCTTTTATGTCAATCAAGTCTAACGCCTCTGGTTGTGATGAGGTATCTCTTAAATTTCTTAAAGTAGTATTTCCGTTTATATCAAATCACCTTTTTCATTTAGTGAACACTATAATAATGACTTCCTGCTTGCCTAATGATTGGAAAGTAGCCATAGTGACACCAATTCAAAAGAAGTCAAGCTCGAATTATCCTTTCCATCCTGTCAAAAGTTGTGAAAAATATTCTTAAGCGGCAGTTGTTAGACCATATTGCGAGTAAATCGCTGCTTACTGATTGTCAATGTGGTTTCCGGAACGACAGGAGTACCTCTGCTCTTTTAATTGGCCTTACTGACTCAATAAGGAAGAATACTCATGATCAAAAAATGTGTATGGTTTTGTCTTTGGATTTAGAAAAAGGCTTCGATAGGGTAGATTATGGAATTTTGATAAATAAATTGCATAAAGATTATGGACTTGGGAAAAGTGCCTGTAGTTTAATGCTTTCTTATTTATGTGGTAGAAAGCAGATCGTTCGTGCCAATGGAGTCGCATCGTCTGTTTTGTCTGTTAGGAGTGGGGTCCCTCAGGGTTCTGTTCTTGGTCCAATTTTGTTTGTGCTGTTTATTAATGACCTTTTCAAAAGTCTAGGCGATTGGTGTACACCATACTCTTTTGCTGATGATGTTCAGCTATTATTTTGCGGAGAACTCCAGTATTTGGATGTTTTACAAGCAAAAACTAATTATGTTTTAAAATTATTGAGCGTATGGATGTCCTCTAACATGGATGTCCTCTAAAGGCAATATTGTTTTCATCATCATCTTCCATCAACCTAGATTTGCAATAGAATGGTACGTCTATAGAATTTGTTCAGAGTATTACGTGCTCGGGAATAGTACTGGATAAAAAAAGTTGCTTTGAGCAGCATATTCGCAGTATTGCTTCACGTATTAGTTTCACACTTCGTCAACTATACAACACCAATTTAGTTTTACCTCGTTGGGTAAAAACAAAACTGGTTCATGGCTTAATTATGCCAAATATTTTGTACTGTCTAGAGGTATATACAGGAACTACTCAAAGTAATATGAATATTATAAAGACAGTGCTTCATAGAGTTATGCGCTATGTATATTCTGTTAAACCGTATGCTCACATATCGCCGTTTGTGAATGACTTTTTAGGCTATTCCTTTGTGGAATTTGTGCACCTTCGGTTGCTATATTTTTTACAAGATATACAAACTTCAATCTCCTGTATTCCTAGCAAATTCATTTGTCTTCAGTCACTCAATTCGCAACAGACAGTTAATTATTCCAAAGGTAACACCGCTTATGGATCGATCATTCCTCGTAAGAGTAGCCCGACTATTTAACATTTTGCCAAGGCAGTTTAAAAACGTTTAATTTGTCTTTCATCACATTTCGTAAACATTTAATGGAACATTTTCGTTCAAGTACAGAGTAATGCTTTTATTTATTTGTTTTTTTTCTTCGGTTTCTTGATTATCACTTATATGCTTTCATCAGGTTTTCTCTCTCTTTTATTAGGAAACATTAGGATTATTTTAATTTATATTATTATTTTGATTTTATAATGAATTTCTTTTAGTTTAAGATGTTCTATTTAACATTTTGATGCATATTGTAATTTAGCTTTAATAGGCCCCAATGGGCTTCGAATTACATGTCACTAAAGAAATGAAATGAAAACGTTCTGAGTGAAGTTATGCTAAAAAATTTCAAAGTTTTCAATGGAAGTTCCAGTTTGCATCTGGGAACACTAGTATTGTCAGGACCCGAAATATAAATAGCAACCCTCGTTTCATCGAATGGAGTCATCTTATCGAATTGATAATTATGTGACCAAGACCAATTTGGTTTGATTCCTTTATACGACCACAAGATGTTAAAACCACCGGTGTATAGCAAATAATTTACATCAATGCCTGTGGGGTATTTTAATACCCAGGTCATATCTCTTATAAAAAATGAGGTATTTTTCAACTTCTATGGTCTTTTGGACATATATTTCCAAATTCCATGAAAAAAGTATGAGCCGCTCTATGAGCAGGCAGTAACATGTTGAGCGAGCTCGGTTATTACTCGCTTAGAATATTTCCTGATAATTTTTTTTCTACAAATTGTAAATTTTCAAATCAAATGGTTTTTAATGCACAAAGCCTAACAGTTTTTGTATACAAATAAATTTAAACAAATTCTTGTAAAGTTTTGAAGTTATCGCTAGCACCAAAAGAACACGCCTATTATAATGGGAATGACAAATTAAGTATACTCTTCATACGACGTTGAATGTTATACGAGGGCGGTTCGGAATGTTCTTAGCCTATCAATGAAAGAGAATAGTTAGTTTTTCAAAAATATTTATGTTTTTCAATATAATCTCCTGAAACTTCAATACACTTAGTCCAACGCTTATCTAGCAATTCTATCCCTTGATTAAAATAGTTTTCCTCAAGGTCTTCAAAATAGTGGTTTACAACTGTAATTGCATCTTCATTTAAAGGTAAAACGCTTGCCAGCAAGGAATTTTATTAGATTTGGGAACAGGTAAAAGTCACTGGGAGCTAAATCAGGAGAATGAGGTGGGTGGTCAAGCAACTCGTACTTTAATTCGTTGATTTTAGCCATTGTTAAAACACTCTTGTGCGCTGGTGCGTTGTCTTGATGAAAAATTATTTTTTTGTGTTGTCAGCCAGGACGTTTTTCTCGAATTTGTACATTTAATTGATCTTAAAGGTTGCAATAGTACTCTGAATTTATTGTTTTACCCTTTTGTAGATAGTCAATCAATAAAATACCTTTGAAGTCCCAAAAAACCGTTGCCATAACCTTACCAGCCGATTGAATTGTTTTTGCCTTCTTTGGGGCACTTCCTCCAGCTTCAGTCCATTGTTTGGATTGTTCTTTTGTCTCTGGAGTATAGTGGTGGATCAATGTCTCACCAATAGTTATGAAACGACGCTTAAAATCCATTTTATTTCGCTGAAAACGATCCAAACAAGCATGAGAAATGTTCATTCTTATGCGTTTTTGGTCGACTGTTAACAAGTGCGGCACCCATCTTGCAGAAAGCTTTTTCCTCTGTAGTTCTTCATGCAAAATTAAATGGACTCGATTATCTGAGATGCCCATGATATTAGCTATTTCACGCACTTTTATTCGTCGATCATTTAATACCATATCATGCACTTTGGCTACAATTTCTGTTGTTGTTGCTGTTTTTGGACGTCCACTACGTGGTTCATCTTCAATGCTTGTACGACCACGTTTAAATTCAGCAACCCAATTTTTTACTGTTGCATATGAAGGAGCACTTTCACCTAACACATTCACCACATCATTATGAATTTCTTGTCCCGATAAACCTTTTTTATGTAAATATTTAATGACACCACGCATTTCTAATTTTTCCATTGTAAAAAAATCGCGGATGCGTCTTTTGTGAACACCTGTTTCTATATGAAGGAGTTGCCAGATCGAAACAAGTTCTAACATGTGTTCATAGCAGAGATGGAAGTTTCCAAAACACTTAACTTTTTTCTGTTTATACCGCGCTTTTTGTGCTAGGCTAAGAAGTTTCCGAACCGCCCTCGTAAAGGTGTTAGATTCCTCAAGTGATTTAGGTATTACAGATATATCGTAAACGCGCTCAATATCCCAGTACTTATTAAAGCTACAAATATAAAATGAATAGCCAACAGCTGATTTAAACTTCCAGCGCACCTGAAACAAAAGCATTTAGTCAGAGCCTCTATCTATCTTAAGCTGGTAAAGAGAGGAGCTTAAATCTTTTCAATATTGTCCACTGTAAATCTAATTGTGGGTCTCAAAAACATCATCCAACATTGTAATCACTATGTGTTGCGTTTTTTTCCGTAGCCATCCTTTGTAAACAACAATCAATTTCTCAACTGTCAGATACTTTCATAAAATCCATACAAATTTGCCCAATAATTACCATGACACCGACAGACGTAAGTAACTAAACAAAATAACTTCTAATTCCGTAAGCCTTTCTCTCCACTTTTGAATTGTCTAACAAAACGAAAGACTTAAGACACAAAACACAAAACACTTGTTTACAACCACACGAATATTTGTCGGTCGGTCGGTCGGTCGGTCGCTGTTTGTCAACTGACACACTTACCGTCAATTTGTTTACAAGCCGTGTAAATCCACATTTGTACAAATCGTTGAGTGGAATCTTAAACACGAATCCTTTCGAATGAAACAATGGCTGGCACCTCTTTAATGGGTCACTGCTGCGAATGTTCTGCCAGTGGATGGACGGCGACAACACAACGTTGCTTTTGGCCAATAAAACCTCGGCTAGCATGAGTTCCTTAAAACAGCGAACATTAGATAATTCTGGGTAGCAGGGGAGAGAGGGGAAAAAAGGGAAAAGAGGGAGAAATAGAAACAAAGAACCTATTAAAAATCGCATAAAATTTGATAAACCATAAAAATAACATTAATAACAACATTTCATATCATTGCAAATTGTGTGAACTTCTTGCGTCGTTTGTGAGTGTAAGCCCCCTTACGCCCCGCAACCTTGCACATCGCGCAGGTTTTGCTTGGCTAACGGATTTGTAGGAGATCACCAACTAACAAGGCCACATAACAATTTGTTTATGGACTTTTGTAGTTTCTTCTTGGAGTTTGAGCCGCCAAATGTTTTTGCTGTCCATTTTTCTTTCTCTACTACGGGGCTGTGAAATTGTCTAGTTCTTCTACTTCTTCTTTTTCAATTATTATGTAAATTATATACAAACTAGTATTACAAGTAGTCAGCATAGGTGGAAATCATAGAAACTCCTCCACACATCAGCACCGCCAACCGCCGACACTCGTCAAATCACTACCAAAAAGATTTTCAAAACAAAAAAATGTTGCCTGTTCACAACATTTCAAGCGAATCTTTCCTCAGAACTCCGCAGGTCATTTTTGGCATTTAGCTTTTCCTGTGTGCTTGTGTGTTCGGGCGTGCAAATGCAATGATTTGTTTATCATTTGTACAGCGGCTCCAGCCGCAGTAGTAGTATCTGGCAACGAAACTATTCAAAATTTCTGCTTAAGCGTTTGAAGACGTTGTTGCTCAAGGCTCTGGTACATGTGAAAATTTGTTAGGATTATACAATATTTTTTCACAATTTATGCAATAGAGCGCCTGGCGACGTCTATGACGGCCATGGCGTCGATGGCGATGGTGCTGATGGTGGTGTGTTCCTCAAAGCATGAGTCACGTTTAACATTTCCATCTTTAAATAGAAACAATAAAATAAATTGTATTATTAACTTTAGGTTATTTTGCAAACGAGAGGAGAACGGGGGGAGACTTTGGCCGAATGTGCATTTCTCGGCTCAAATGTTTTTGAATTATGTGGAAATTATCCAACATTGTTGCAGTCGGGGGGTTATTGTGTTTGTAATAGAATAAGAGAGAGAAAAAACAAAAGACTTAGGAAACGAACTTTTTTTTTTTCCTTGGCTTGAGTATGAAGGGGAATATCAAAAAAAACCAAATTTAAGATTCCATGTGAGATTTGTTTAAAGTAGTTTTTGTATTTCCAAAAACTGGATTCGGAAATCGTTTTCCTCAGCGGAAAGAGCATCAATTGCCTATATTTTCCCTGAAGCTAACAAGCTGTTATATTTTATAAGCGATTTCCATACAAATTAATAAGCTGTGATATTTCTCGGCATAGCTAGACAGTTAGAACCAGAAACTATTCTACACGAAGCCTAGATTTAAAGCCTGGGTAAGAATAAGACTAGTTTTAATACCCTACACATTTAAGTAGTAAATCGTGCTGGAGAATACTTTGAAAAACCATAAAACCATTTTTGATGATTAAAATTCGCATTTTCATTGTTAGGCCAGAAATATATATAGCAGCCCTCGTATCATGTGTATAGGATAGATAAAATAGAGGGCTTAAAATACTTCCTTGTGGAACTGTACTTTTTATTTCATTTAGGCTTGAATAAACGTCATCTAGTTTTATTCTAAACAATCGGTCCTCTAGGTATGATTTTCTGAAGTCAATATAAATGCCAGATAAATTCCTGAATGCCTGTGAAACAGTCAGAAAATCTGCAGTGCATATTTTGCTCTCATTCAAAGGCGGTGCAATAATACAGGGTGGAGCGCGGTATTTTGCTTTGCAGGCTGTGGCGGCACTGTTGGTCGAAGAGAGTGTAGAGTGAGCGAGGCTTTTAGTGGCTGACGGAAAATTTGTATTCGTCTGCTTTCAGTTGCCATCATGCATTGGGCACGTGAGGAGAGGTCATTCTGTGTTGAAGCGTATTTTTCAAATGCGTACTCGATCATTGCAGTGCTGCGTGCTTTTCCTTTACGATTCGCTGTTCCCCCATGCAAACGTGTTTCTGGGCGGCAATCAATTGTAAATTGGGTTACTTCATTGAGAACAGCTGGGAATTTGTATGAAGCGGACTTGAGAGAAGGATTACAACACCACAAAACATCGAGAGAGTGACAGCCGCAGTACTGCAATCTCCGAAACACTCAGCTTGAAGGCAATCACTTGCTCTTAGATTTTTTCCAGCCGGCTCTTGAGGCAATGCAATTAGAGGATACATGATTCCAACAGGATGGTGCCACTGTACACACAGCGAGGGTTACCATGAATTTGTTTGAGGCAAATGTTTCCTGGACGGCTTATCTTTTTGAGAGGTGATGTTAACTGGCCGGCACGCTCACCAGACTTAGACCCATGCGATCTTTTCCTTTCGGGTTCCCTAAAGTCGAAGGTGTATATCAACCGTCCCAACACCTTGAAAAGACTTAATTAACAATATTAAGGCTGAAATTGGCAGAATGCCAGTCGACATACTTGTTAAAGTTTATAAAAACTTTAGAAAACGTATGCAGCAGTGTGTGGATAGCGAAGGTCGACATTTGCCAGAAACTCTATTTAAAACCATGTATTAAAAAATAAAATAAATTTTTCTAAGCTTCATAATTTTTTTATTTCATTCCCAAATATGCAAATATCCGCGCTCCACCCTGTATTTGTTATTCGATGTATATACATTTTGTATACCGTTTGAAATACTTTAGACAATTAACTGTTCTGCGCTTTTAAAGCAAAAATATTATAAATCGGGAAAAAATACTAAAAACCTTACTACCGATCGGGGATAACTCTTTCCGATAAAATAGTTACACTGTAAGTCGCATTTACGATGCATTCAACGTTAGTTGGAACGAAGGCAGCAATGTGATCAAAGTGCGTTGAACACATTAGAACGAACAGTAAAAGTGTTACTTACTTTATTAGTTATGAGATTGATTCGAATACATTTGAGCCATTTTCTCTGATGTATAGGGTCGGACATTTAAAATTTTAAAAAATCGGCTGCAAATCGAAAGTACTGATAATTTTTACAAATTTTTGGTTTTATTGGAAAGGTTATCATTTAATACTGGAACACCGTTTGATGCGTTCTCGCTTTGCCCAATAGCCTGAAGATTGTTTGGCAGGAGATGAAAAATTTTACTGAAAAAAAAATGTTTTCAGATTAATCCTATTTTCATCTCGGTGGCTTTGTCAACAAGCAAAATTGCCGCTTGGGCAATATATGGGGTTTAGAGAAACCCTACGTGGTCATTGAGTAGGTAATGCATCCACAACAAGTCACTGTTCGGTGTGATATTTGGGCTGGTGGCATCATTGGGCCATTTTTCTTCGAAAATGAGCAAGGAGCCGCCGATACCATCAACGGTGAGTGTTACAGCGCTATGCTCAACGAATTTTTGTTTTCAAAAATTCAAGAGAATGCCATGGACGACATTTGTTTTCAGCAAGACAAAAGGCTACCTGTTACACAGCCAACGCAACCGTACTCGTATATATTTTACGCGCTGTTTTTGAAAATCGATTAATCGGCCGAATTTGTGATTGGTTAGCTGTGATTTGATCCCTTTGTTTTTTTTTCTGTGGGGAGCCATTAAAGATAAATGGGGTATGCACAGCATTTGTAGACAAGTGAAGCATTGAAACATGAAAACGAAGTTGCTATTGAAGAGATTCGACCCGAAACAATCGAAAATGTACTGATAAATTAGGTTGATCGGATGAGGTACAGCCGGCCCGGTTGTGGTTGTCGTAAAATGATTTTGTGCTTCATAAATAAATGACAAATAAACACTTAGTAGGGACATAAATACTGTTACTCACGTTTTATGGTGCAAAATAAAAAGTACTGAATGTTTTTGGACCAAATCTTTTTTAATATATTTATTGATGTATACTGTATCCTAAAAAGAATCTACTTATTCGAAATGTCCGCCTTTTGCCTTTACACACGCCTTAAGTCGCACTGGCCAATCGTCAATAGCTGCACGAACCTCGTCCATTGGAATATTGGCCACAGCTCGAACCAAAGCAGTCTTAAGAGATGCAATGTGGGGGTATCTTTTATGACGAACCTTGAGCTCTAAAACCGCCTACAATTTGTAATCCAATGGGTTCAAATCTGGACTGCCTGAGGGCCATTCTGAAATGAACGCTGGCAAATTGTTTCGAAGCCAGGCCTGGGACGTTTTAGCCTTATGGGCCGGCGCAGAATCCTGCTGGAAAGTCCATGGCTGGTTTTGGAACACAGAACTGTTAAGAGGCTTCACAAAAGCTTCCAAATGGGTTTCTTGGTAAACTTTGGCCGATGTTTTGACTCCTTGTTCGCAGGTCAGTGACCCCATCGTAAGAATCATCGGTGAACAAAATTGTTCTGTGCAAGTTATCAGCTTGCTTCACCAAAAGACGTTAGCATTTTTCAATCCAATTTTTTTTAAGCTGCAGTCAATAAATTTCCGGTACGTCGTTTGAAAGTCCCAAGTCTTTTTTAATGATTCGACTCATGGACTTTTGCGTAATATTCATCTCACGGGCCATGATTTTCTGTTTTTGGAGCGGATTTCTGTTAATTCTTGATTTAACGGCTTTGATGGCATGCGGTGTTTGAACAGAGCGTGGGGGCCCGACTGGTGGCTGTCTTATACATCTCCAATCTCCTCAAACAGTTTTATGCATCGGTAGACTAACATGCGGCTAATCCATAGTGGCCAGAGCATTTTGAAAATATCGCTTTCTTCATTTCACACTTGAAAAGCGACAGCGATACGGTTCTCATTATCTGACCACTCCATGATGAAAGTTGAAACAATTTTAAAATCGCGTTACAGACTAACGCTATTGAGGTTAGTTTTCAAAATCCATATGACATTACCGGGGTATGTTCAGTTCTACTATTGAAATGGGTGTGTTCAATGTTGTAACAGTATCAAAAAAAGGCTCGTGTCGATTGGAGCAAAGACATTTTGAAAAAATTCGATTGCGATGCTTCATGATTCGTCACAGGTGATGAATCATGTCTACGAGGGCGGTTCGGAAACTTCTTAGCCTAAAAAGTTATGTGTTTTGGAAACTTCCATCTCTGCTATGAACACATGTTAAATTGTTTCGATCTGGCAACTCCTTCATATAGAAACAGGTGTTCACAAAAGACGCATCCGCGATATCTTTACAATGGAAAAATTAGAAATGCGTGGTGTCATTAAACATTTACATAAAAAAGGTTTATCGGGACAAGAAATCATAATGATATAGTGAATGTGTTAGGTGAAAGTGCTCCTTCATATGCAACAGTAAAAAATTAAGTTGCTGAATTTAAACGTGGTCGTACTCGTACAAGCATTGAAGATGAACCACGTAGTGGACGTCCAAAAACAGCAACAACAACAGAAATTGTAGCCAAAGTGCATGATATGGTATTAAATGATCGACGAATAAAAGTGCGTGAAATAGCTAATATCATGGGCATCTCAAATGATCGAGTCCATTTAATTTTGCATGAAGAACTACAGATGAAAAATCTTTCTGCAAGATGGGTGCCGGACTTGTTAACAGTCGACCAAAAACGCATAAGAATGAGCATTTCTCAAGCTTGTTTGGATCGTTTTCAGCGAAATTAAATGGATTTTAAGCGTCGTTTCATAACTGTTGATGAGACATGGATCCACCACTATACTCCAGAGACAAAAGAACAATCCAAACAATGGACTGAAGCTGGAGGAAGTGCCCCAAAGAAGGCAAAAACAATTCAATCGGCTGGTAAGGCTATGGCAACGGTTTTTTGGGACCTTAAAGGTATTTTATTGATTGACTATCTGCAAAAGGGTAAAACAATAAATTCAGAGTACTATTGCAACATTTTAAATCAACTGAATGTATAAATTCGAGAAAAACGTCCTGGCTTACAACACAAAAAAATAATTTTTCATCAAGACAACGCACCAGCGCACAAGAGTGTTTTAACAATGGCTAAAATCAACGAATTAAAGTACGAGTTGCTTGACCACCCACCTTATTCTCCGGATTTAGCTCCCAGTGACTTTTACCTGTTCCCAAATCTAAAAAAAATTCCTTGCTGGCAAGCGTTTTACCTCAAATGAAGATGCAATTACAGTTGTAAACCACTATTTTGAAGACCTTGAGGAAAACTATTTTAATCAAGGGATAGAATTGCTAGATAAGCGTTGGACTAAGTGTATTGAAGTTTCAGGAGATTATATTGAAAAATAAAAATATTTTTGAAAAACTAACTATTCTCTTTCATTGATAGGCTAAGAACTTTCCGAACCGCCCTCGTATGCGTATGAGCCCGAAACAATACAGCAATCGACCGTGTGGGTCTTCGAAGACGAGCCAAATCCAACAAAAGTTGTTCGTGGAAGAAGCACTTCGAAGCAAATGGTCGCCTGTTTCTTCGGCAAAACTGGTCATGTGGCGACTGTTCCGCTTGAGCAACGTAGGGCGGTCAATTCTGAGTGGTACACCACAATTTGTTTGCCTGCAGTCTTCGGAAAAATTCGAAAAACGACCAAGAGAAGACAAATCATTTTGCACCATGATAATGCGAGCTCTCACACATCGGCTCAAACCAGCGCGTATTTGACCGGCCAAAACGTCCAATTGATGAATTGAGGGCTGTACGGCTCCTGATTTGGCACCCAATGACTTTTTTATTCCCGCACATCAAAAAAAATGCGTGGTCAACAATTTTCGTTGCCAGAAGATGCTGTTGAAGTGTTCAAAAGCCATGTTTTGGAGGTGTCTCAATCGGAGTGGAAAAAGTGCTTCCACAATTGGTTTGAGCGCATGCAAAAGTGTATAAATCATGCTGAAGAATACTTTGAAAAACAATAAAACCATTGTTGATGATAAACATTCGCATTTCGGCCAAGGGCTGTCACCCCTTCACACAGTTGCTGCTACTACAACAACAACCCACTGCGAACTATGTTGATATACAGCACGAGGCAACAAAGTCCGTTTCGCTATACTCCCTACGTGAGAGCAGATGCAAGGTCCGGATTTTTTTTATCCCGGCTCGGATGAGGCATTTCGGGAAGTGCTGCTCCCCCGACTAAAAAAGCACAAACAGAAAAAACATTCTTGCGCTGACTGCCCCTGGGCGAAAAATGTTTGTTTTGGGTCAATCCGGTACATAGAATAGCGCAGCCGTGAGATTGACGTACCCCAGTGCTATGAAGCCATGACGGCGACGAATCATGTCGAAACGTAAACAACGTTATACGACGGCTGCTATATATGTTTCTGGCCTAGGCAACACTAAGTTTATTATTATTCACAACTTTCGACGTCAATTATCACGACAAGAGTGCATCGATGAACTTTAATCTTTGTATGGCGATACAGCATGACTTCTTTTTATTCCCCCACATCAAGAAAAAAAATGCGTGGTCAACGATTTTCGTCGCAAGAAGATGCTGTTGAAGCGTTCAAAAACCATGTTTTGGTGGTGTCTCAATCGGAGTGGAAAAAGTGCTTCGACAATTGGTTTGAGAGCATGCAAAAGTGTATAAAGCCATTTTTGATGATATATATTCGCATTTTCATTATTAGTCCTGAAATATATATAGCAGCCCTCGTAAGTATCAGAGGTCTAATATATGACAATGACTACACACTCTGCCATCTTCGAACTAAACTCAAAATTTCTTTTATCTGGTTCTACCCACCAATTAGTATCTTGGCGATCTAATATCTTTCTCTTCTTTTTATGGACTAATCATTAACACTCCAGCTGTGCTGCTGCGAGCTTGTCAAAGAATATCAAATTATAATTTGGCCATAATTGCAAACTTTTGCATATTTATTAGAGGTAGTAAAAAAAATTGGAAACTTTCGCAGGCACTAACGTTGGTTTGATAAGCGTGGGTTTAATACTCGCCTAACATCGTAAGCACATTTTCCAGATTTAACATAATTTTTCTTAATCGATGGGTGGTCCACTGGAGTATGAAATGGAATTCATTCAGCCCATTGAGTCATTGAACTCCAGCGAGTGCCTTTTTCGTTATCAGCGGCATTGAACTGTAAAACAATAAAGCCAAACAGAAATGAAACCAAACAAAAAAAAAATGTGTTTAAAAACATCAAAAAATAAAACGCCATTGCCATATAAAACAATTCAAGTGTAGAATGAAAAAAAGACATAATCAACACCAGCACCTCCACCACCACCACTACCGCCGCCACCACCACCTTCCTCATGATCGTGGCCAGCTAACACCGCCGCCTACCACACGCCAATAAAAGTCACCGACATATTCATAAGCATTAAATGACTTCTTCTTCTGGTTCTTCGGCTGCCACCTCCTCTTGCAACATGCCACATACTCATTAAAGTTTTTATTGTGTTTTTATTTTTTTCTTCTGCGTTTTGGCCAAAAAAAAAACAACGTCAGAATGTATTTAGCCAACAGCCCAGGAACGCATGCATCCATCGCGGCTGGCTGCGGGGAAGGGTCCGACTGACGGTAGATGAATCCAAAAAGGTGTTGTGGAAGTCTTTTGGAAAATGTATACCTAATAAAAATAACAACTTTATTTTTATTTCATGATACTTTTGCTTTTATGAGCAAAATCAAAAGTTCCTATACCCCGGCACCGACAGACAGAGACACACAGATGGTGGGAACGTCGGACGGTCGAGAGGACAGCAGGCAGATATACAGTCAAGCGGACGGACAGACTATGAGTGTCATGCTGGGAATCACAAATTTATACCTAAATAGCAAGACAGCAATGCAAGAAATAAGAATAAAAATACCTACTCTTATATGAAGTTGGCTGTTGTTTACTTAAGTAACGATAGAAGTACATAAATGAGGTAATGGCAAGCACGTTAAGGTGGCCAGATATTTTTATTTAAAATACGAGGGTTGCTTTTTATATTTCGGTACCTAACAATACTAGTGTTCCCAGATGCAAACTGAAACTTCTTCTCATTAAAAAAATGGAATTATACCGTGAACATTTTCGTGCGATGATTTTTTTTTATGATTTTCGGCATGGGTTATCGAGACAAGAGTGTTAAAATCAACTTGTTTCGGCTTTTGGCGATGAAGCACCATCAAAAACCACTGTTAATCACTAGTACCAAGAGTTCAGGCTCGGACGCCATTCGCTCCAGTATGAATTTCTTAAAGGACGACCAACTTCGGCCACTTTGCCAGAAACCATCGAAGCTGTGCGTGAACTGATTAAGCAAGACCGGCATGTGACATACCGTGAGATCGAGGCATCCTTGGGCGTTAGTAGGACAAGCATCAATAATTTATTGCATATTCTTTTGGCCGTAAAAAAATTTGTTCTCGTTGAATCCCATATAAGTTGACGAATGCTCATAAAAAGGCTCGCATGGATTGGTGCAAAGAGATGTTGAAAAAGTATTACTGCGGTAGCTCAAAGGCAGTGTATAACATTAACACAGGTGACGAATCATGGAGCTATGCATATGAACCCGAAACAAAACAGCAATCGACCGTATGGGTTTTTAAAGACGAGCCAAATCCAACAAAAGTTGTTCGTCGAAGAAGTACATCGAAGCAAATGATTGCGTTTTTTCGGTATAACCGGCCATGTTGCCACAGTACCTGCAGTCAATTCTGAGTGGTATACAACCATCTGTTTGCCAACAGTATGCGAGGAAATGAGGAAATAAAAGGTGTCCTAAGAAGAGCGCACTTTTTAACTGACTGATGCAGCAATTGAATTGTTTCTCTGGCTGTATGACATGTGGCGCCGTCTTGTTGGAACCACATGCCCTCCACATTCATTTCTTTAATTCTAGGCAAGAAAAAACTGGTTATCATTTCACGATACCAAACACCATTGACTGTTTGCGCTTGACCTGCCTCATTTTCATAAAAAAAGGTCCAATGATTCCTTCAGCCCAAAAACCACACCACACAGTGACACGTTGAGAATGCATTTGCTTCTCGTGAATCACTTGAGGATTTTCCGCACCCCAAATGCGACAATTCTGCCTATTGACGAAGCCATCAAGATGAAAATGGGCCTCGTCACTGAAGATGATTTTATCGGCAAAATCAGCATTTTCATGTTGTCTCTCCAATACCCAATTAACGAACTCCCTTTCGTGTAGCGCTCCATTTTTACTAACCTCGTACCTTCTACTAACAAACAATAACAATTGTTCAAATGTCAAACAATGACACTTCGAATGTTGCCAGATTTAAAAATTGCGTTCTTCTTGGGACACCCTTTATATAAGAGAAGACGGATCATTTTGCATCACGACAATGCGAGCTCTCACACATCATCTGAAACGTTGAGCAATTTGACCACTCAAGATGTCGAATTGATGGGCCAGCCACCGTACAGCTGACTTGGCAACCTATGACTTCTTTTTATTTCCTAGCATCAAGAAAATAATGCGTGGTCAACGTTTTTCATCGCCCGAAGCTGCTGTTGAAGCGTTCAAACATCTTGTTTTGGACGTGCCTCAATCTGAGTGGAAAAAGTGCGCATACAGAAGTGAATTGATCTTAAAGGCGAATATTTTGAAAAACAATAAAACAATTTCCAATGTTAAGTTATTGTGTTTTTATTGACGCACCCGAAATATAAATAGCAACTCTCGTATCTGTGAGTTGGAAGCACTTGATATTCGACAATCGAAATCGACCTCGTCAGACATGAAAAGACAGTTCAACATGTTTCCGTCCTCTTCTACCATTCGAAGCATTTTCTGGCAAAATTCCAAGCGAATCGAGAAGTCTGCTGTCTGTTGGCTATTTAAATTTTTTATGTGACAGCGCATAGAGAAAGGGACCTAAGGGTAAAAAAATCAATATTCATTTTTTTTTTGATGTGGACATCTGAGCATTGAATGAGACCGACCCCATGCCCCAAGAGTGTTCCCTCCCAGAGATATCCACGTTTGATGAAAGTGAAGTCGACGATTCTAAGCGCAAATAGCGGACCTAATCTTTAAAATGGCTCTCCTGAACAAAACTGGTTTTTAACCTAAGGTCCCTTTCTATTTTGTGCGTTACATATGCATTATTGCATAAAAGGGGCCCTGAGCTATAGTCAGGCATGCAGTTGTGCGGCGCCAGTCGAGGACTGGCTGCATGTTCTGTGCGAATCCCCTCTCTATGAGCACATATGGGACCTGGACGCCATGGGTGATGTTTCTTCTAATGTCGGCAGAACGTTAGTGGGGTGCTCTCCACTAGTGCATGTGAAGCTAGGATTAGTCAGTTCGCCTTTCAAGCCTTCTCTAGGCATCAAGTTGTCGTTGATTGATTGCGTTCCGCAGTTCCCCTTTGATATTCGACATCTGCTGCTACGGCGGTTTACCAGTCCCCTGGTTACTTGGGACTAAAACTGGGAGTAACTTTGTCGACGAAACCTGACCGGAGGTAATTTGATTCCACGGGCGACTGGGACTAATGGGATCCCAAATGCTCGCCACGGCTTCGGTGGCATACCTCTATCCGAGACATAATGGAGGTTCAATGTTGTTAATGTGCCGATTTATCTCATCCATTAGCTCTTGAAATGATCTTGGCCTTAAAGTTCAATGGTGTCAAATCACATGATCGGGCGGCCAATAATCATCGCCAGGACGTGAGATAATGCGACCAGTGAATTTCTCGCGCAAAATAGCCATTATTTCGTTGGCTGTGTGGCAAGTGGCACTGTTCTGTTGGAACCATATATCGTCCAGGGTCATGTCCTCAATTGTTGACCACAAGAAGTCCGTTATCATATCGCGGTTGCGAAAACCATACGGTAACTTCTTGGCTGACTTTATTTCCGAAGAAGTACGGCCCGATAACGTCGCCAGCCCATAAACCGCACCAAACAGTTACTCTTTGTGGATGGATCGACTTCTCAACAATTACTCGTGGATTCTGATTTGCCCAAATGAGGCAATTCTGCTTGTTAACGAATCCATTGAGGCCACACTTGGTCGATTCTGCTGACCAAAAAAATCACAGTGCATAAAAGGGATTTTGATTTCGCGAAAGACTTCAACATTCTAAACGCGCTGCTAAATTGCACGCAGAGAAAAAATATGGTTGCTACATGGTCAGGCAATTATAATATGTTCTTCGCAATAAAAGTATGTTTGTCGCAACCATAGTATTGTTTATTGAATTTAATTTTGACAATAGTATGATTGCCGCTATATTAATTTTGTTGAAAGAAATAGTATTTTTGCCAAATTTAAAAATGAAAATATGGTTGTAGCAACAATATAAATATGTTTGGTGCGTCAAAAGTATTTGTTTTTTTTGGGCTTTATGTCAACAATAATATGATAACGGCAATCATACTGTATGATTGTAATTTTTCTTTATTTGAATATTCTCTTTAGAACAACTTTTTGTTACGGATCTTATGCAATGATAGTACTTTTTTATGGAAATTAAATTTTTCCAAACGAACTGCTTTGGCTTTGTTTAACTGAAATAATTTTAATAAAAACGCTTACGGTTTTCTAAACTGATTTTTTTCTACTGTTTAATAAATCACTCCTATTATTTTTCAATAATTTTCATAATTTAAATCTATTGCTGACAATTTAACCCAAATCTAATAAATAATTCTGAGAATCATAGTATAATTGTGTTTGATCATACTATGGTTGTAGGGATCATAACATGGTAGCGTGTCAATTGAAACTTGGTTGTGAGGATCATACAATGGTTGGATGTGTAACATATAATGTTTGTGAGAATCATAATATGGTTGTGTAGATCATAGTATAGTTGAGTGTGAATCAAACTATGGTTGTGGGGATCATATTATGGATATGTGTGAATCATACTATGGTTGTGTGGATCATAATATGGTTGTGGAGATCAGAGTTGTTTCGGTGTGAATCATACTATGGTTGTGGGGATTATGTTATGGTTATGTGTGAATCATACTATTGTTGTGAGGATGATAGTATGGTTGTGAGGGTTATAATATGCTTGTATTTGAACCATACTATAAGTATTGCTGTGAGGATCATAATATTGCTGTACCATAACTATATACCCAACAATAGTATGATGCTCTTCGAATATTGTTATCCCAACCATACGTTTTTTCTACTTGTGAGTACCTCTCCATGGCTAAATTTGCCAAATACTAAAACAAAGAAAGGTCAAATTAAATGGGCGCAAAACTTGACGTTAAAGAGTGACTAACAATTAACATCGTGCATTATGGTTGGACCACCTTTATATGATATAAGTTTTAAAAACTTTTAGTTGGCTTTTCTGAACATCAAAAAATGCTGGTTATGATAAAGTCGGCTACGCCTGACTTTAGCTCTTGTTTGCTAGTATAGCATACACAAGTGATTATGACGGAAAAAGTGGAAAAATTACTATGGAATTCTCTGAAACTTCCAAGTAGTAATCCGCCGCAAGTAAGGGAACGAAAAAACTTTATAAAATTCAGTAAAGGTACCTGTCATTTACCTTTTATTATTTCCAGTGTTAAGATATTGAAGCTGAGCATATTAAGTTTGATTTCATCATTTTCGATACTTGGTCACCTCCCCTAGCACCACTGATACTTAGATATTTGATTTCCGCAGAGGCTTCTAACCAAAGCAAAGGTGTTTGACTTCACGGCTTAACTTGAAGATTTCGAAGATAAAACTGTTCATGGGTGTAGTGGTGTAGATTTGCTTGCGCAGTTTCATTTTCTAGAGAAGCGAAACAAAACAAAAAACAAAAACGCAGAAACCCAAGAAGATGACAACAAATTTTACTTAATACATGAACAGAAAAAAAGAAGTCGAAAAAAAATACTTCACAACTTTTCTAAAACTCACACTCGGTTTCACCGCAAATGACACTGGGAAGATGGGAAGGTGAATTCCATACGTGGCTTTGCACACATGCCATTCCACCAAAAACTAACTTTAAATCGTGCTAATGCAAAACCCTAGCAATTACCACACACTTCTTGAGCCCATTCGCCAGGCTGCGAGTGAGTACGTGTGTCCATTGGCAAGATTCTGCCCGTGATGCGTATAAATTTCCTGCGTTATCTTCATTAAAAGATGGCAATAAAAGTTGTGAACGCCTGTGACTGAGAGCAAGCAAGCCTCGCTCGCAACCATTGGAGTGGGGTGTTCCATACATTGGCTGCGTTGTTCTGCGTTTCTGTTTTTTTGTTGTGTTTTTTTTTTTGCGAATGAATTAAAATTTATTTGTTGTTAAACATTACAAACGGACATGGCAATGTTCGAAATTTATCTGATCGTCAACATGAGTTGTTTATGTTAATTGCGAATTTGTTTGGCATTTGCTAATGAAGCAAAGCGAACGAAAACCAACAGAATTTAAAAGCGACAAAAATTATAATGAACGGCGCACGAAGCATGCACCAGTCAGCTAGGTTGAGAGAGGGTTTACTGAAAGAAGGCATCCACAATATTCGAAGGGTGTTTGAGGATTTATTAAAAACAAGAGAATTGTCGGTCAAATAGTTTGGGAGGGTATATTGAAAGAATGCTTCTGTAATGTTCAAAGGGTGTTTGAGGATATATTTAAAAATAAAAAGAGAATTGGAAAAATTGTAATACGAGTAGCAAAATAATAGTATCCAAGGCTACTACCTTAAATGCTGTATAACTTTTTAAACTTTCACTGACTTTTGACAGTGGAAAGAAATATTCTCACAGAAGAGAAAACCAAGTGGAAAGCCAGGCCTAGACTCGTATACTCTTCACCATGGATTGCCTTTCAACATTGCATTGAAAGTATGGAAGGGATATGGTTCTCAGTGGGGTAGTCTATTCAAAAATATTGAATTCAAACCCCTTTAATCATTCAAGTGTGACATTAATAGAAGAGGGTGAGGCAGTGAAAATTTCAAATTAAAAACATTCGTGTACTAACAGAAAGGGCTGTATTCCTGCCCCTTGAAACCCGTACATGCATACAAAAGATATGGTTACTACACTGAGCCGAAAATACAATGATTATTTTAACCATGTGTCGGGTTAAATTTATCATGGTAAATGTTTGATAACGAACACAAAATAACGTTATCAAAGGTCAAATATACATACAAAATAGTTGAATGAACATTATACAAGGTTGGTTTTTTCAAGAGAGCGGCAGAAAATTGTGCGACATAAACAAAAATTTAAAGATCATTCGGCTCTGTTGTATCGAACTTTTTGATCTGCTTTGTGTTTTACGAAGTTCAAAATTAAATTACACGAAGTTGCAACGATTGCGACTGTCTTATACCCCCACTCTTCTACCTTTCTTTCTCTGCTCTGAACGTCTGTAATTGTGAGAAAGATCATAAGAGAATTTATCTCGCTGTTTTAAAAAACCAAATGCAAATTGAAGCTGTACAATCTTCATAGTGCAATGATATTGCGCTATGAAGATTGATTTTCGCACAGTTCGAAGACTATACGCAATGGGTAATTCTCATTAATCGTAATGAGACTCCCGTATAAGTCATTTGATTTGTAGACGAAGTAATCGTTGCCAAAGACTGCTGAAGAAAACCCTTGGCGGTTTTAGAAACAGCTGTACAGTCTGCCAAAGCAAATACATTTTACCAATTTTTTAGTTGATTCTGAAAAAAACCACAAAAAGGTCTCGAGCCAGAATAAAAACTGTTCAAGTCATAATAATGAAAAAAGACCGAATAAATGTAAACAGAACAAAAACATAATTAGTAGGTTAATTTAATATTAAAAATTATAACAGTAACTATATTTCTGGTTAAAAGAGGTAACCAATAATTATAAGTAGTTAACTTAACAATAAAAATGATTGCTTTAACAATCTTCATACTTAATAATATTAACAATTTCATTGTTAAATTGAACATGAATTGTTACAACAACAATGGAACACCATCCGATGCTTTTTCGCTTCGCCCATTGGGCTGAAGATTGTTTGGCAGAACATGAAGAATTTTAGGGAAAAATCGTGGATTCAGATATATTTTATTTTGATCTCGGTGACTATGTCAATAAGCAAAATTGCCGCATATGGTTTTCAGAGAAACCACACGTCGCTATTGGGAAGCCAATGCATCCACAACGAGTTACTGTTTGGTGTGGGATTTGGCCTGGCGGCATCATGGACCAGTTTTCTTCAAAAATGAGTACCGACGTTACCGCCCCATACTCAAGGAAATTTCGTTTTCAAAAATTTAAAAGAATGACATGGACGACTTTTGTTTTCAACAAGATGGGGTCACATGTCACACAGCCAATGCATCCATCGATATTTTAGGCACTGTTTTTGAAAATTTAATAATTAGCCGAAATTGTGACTGGCTGACCTGGAGCTGTGATTTGATCCTTTGGTTTTTTTCTTGGTGAGCCACTAAAGATAAATCGTACGCAAAGCATCCAGAGACAATTTAAGTGTTGAAACATGAAATCGAATTTGCCATTGAAGAGATTAGACCCGAAACATGTACAGAAAAATTGGGTTGATCGGATGAAGTACTGCCGTGCAAGTTGCGGTAGTCAATGACAAAGTTCAACCTTTCTAATATAACCAGATTTGAAAAAATCCTTTTTTGCAGAAGATTAAAATCTTAAATGTTAAATCGCATATCCTGTAGTTGTCCATTATAAAAACAACAACATTTAAAAGGCAGTGCGAGTGATTTTTATTGGGTTTATTTTG
The DNA here is from genome assembly GCA_963513945.1 of Hydrotaea diabolus. Classification (NCBI taxonomy): domain Eukaryota; kingdom Metazoa; phylum Arthropoda; class Insecta; order Diptera; family Muscidae; genus Hydrotaea; species Hydrotaea diabolus. Next base: position 30,634,279 of record OY740720.1, on the reverse strand, counting down.
TTTGGTGATATACTCTACTGCCGACTTGTTCTTGTTTATTTAGAATCTGTCTGCGCTAAAGTGTATAGCCATTAATCATGGTTTTTTCACATTCCTGATTAAACCAGTGATTAAACCACGCATAGCCCTTTTTGGCAGGGACCATTCGAATGTATGGACTCGTCACGTTCGTCAAACACTGAAACAAAGAAATGTCAAAATAAGTTGGCCAAAAAACTTGACGTTAAGCAGTGACACAATTTTAACATCGTGCATTATGGTTGGAACACCCTTTATTTTCAAGACACCGACTGACGGGTTTAGACATAAAAACCGTAGTGTCGCTTTACGGTTTCAGTTTTAGATACTCTTAATTCAACACACGGGGGAGGAGGGTAAGCTTCGGTCGAACTTAGTTTGCCAACTTTTGGTTTCGGTTTTGGTCACTCTAAATTTAATTCATGAGGGTGGAGGGTAAGGTTCGCTCGAACTTAGTTTGTCAACTTCCTTCTAGATATTTTACCTACGAGGGCTGCTATATATATTTCTGACCTAGGCAACACTAAGTGTTGCCTGGCGCGATCTGACATTGAACCGATATATTCCAATATAATTAGGACAGATAATAAATCTTCCATACTGCACTATACGAAATTTGACCAAGATCAAATGTAAAATGTAGCTTATGGAATGGTCAAACCTGAAATCTGAAAAGACCTTTGCATGGCAGCTAAAGTTGCATGATACATTGGACGATATGATCCAAGATACTACGAGCATGCAATGGTTTAACCGACAGGACACGAATCGTAAGCAACCTTTGCGCAGGACTTTACGTTCTGTACAAAGTCTGATGAGAGTTGGATATAATATGTGACTTTTTCAGCTGCGGATTTTGAGCTGATTCCGGAAAGGCCTTAGTAAGCTTTCAAAACACGACCCTACATTGACCAATTTTAATAGCGTCTATTTCCTTGTATTTTTTGGATTACAAACATCAGCATTACACCATAATACCCCTACCACAGATTGGGTTAGGGTATAAAATCGTTGTACCTTTGCGGACTAACACGTACTTTTGTATTCGTTTTTTTGTATCAATTCGCCAACCTCATTTATATCCCTGATACATTAAGGGCCATTACATCCCCTCAAAGCCACTGTGCGTCAGTTACGTGGGATTGATTTGGCCGTATTTATTTAAAAACGCCCTCTACACAACGGTCAATGTTACTCGAGATGGCTACAGGGCCATGGTAAACGATTTCTTGCTGCCGGAATTTGATAAAAAGGGTTTTATTGAAGATTTACTTTCAAGAACACGGTGCAAGCACATACACACAGCACGAGCCATATTATGAAGTTTCTCTCCTTTTCCTTACTACAACAAAAATACCGAAAAAGGGGTAAACCGACATGTCGGGTTTTAGCTCTTTTCAGGAAACCGACTGTCGGGCTTGGAAATAAAAACCCGAGTGTCGCTCTTGGTTTCGGTTTGGGACACTCTTAATTCAATTCATGAGTGTGGAGGGTAAGCTTCGATCGAACTTACACGTAGAAAAAAAGTATGGTTGTGGTGACAATATTCGAAGAGGATAATACTATTGTTGGCTGTATGGTTGTGGTACAACAAAATTATTGTCCCTACAATATAAGTATGATTCAAATGCAACCATCACAACCATAATATGATCCTTACAACAAAAGTATGATTTACACATAACCATACTATGATCCCCACAACCATAGTATGACTCACACTCAACCATACTATGATCTTCACAACCAAATTATGATCCTCTCAACCATAGTATGTTTCACATACAACCATAGTATGATCCTCACAACCATAGTAATATTCACACGTAACCATGCTATGATCCATACAACCATAGTATGATCACAAATGTAAGTATTATATGAACCCCAATATTATTTATTAGAATTGGGTATAGTTGTCAACAATAGATTTAAATTTGATGAAAATTATTTAAAAATACATTTAATTCAAAATTATAAGTGATTTATTTAACAGTGGAAAAAATTAGTTTAAAAAAACATAAAACATAACATTGTTCTAAAAAGCATTTTTACGAGGGCTACCGCAAAAGTAACTGGCCTAACATAAAAAGAACTGTTTTTTTTTGGAATTATTTATTTTTCAACATAATCTCCTTCCATCTCAATACACTTCATCAAGCGTTTTTCAAGTTTTTTAATTCCATCCGAAAAATAAGATTTTTCAAGACCTTCAAAATATGCCTCAGTTTCAGCAATAACCTCGCTATTGGACGAACATTTTTTGCCATCGAGAAATTTTTTTAAATTTGGAAACAAGAAATAATCAGAAGGAGCTTAATCTGGACTATACGGTGGATGCGGAGCAATTTCAAATCGTTAAAAATGCAGTGTGTGAAGGAGCATCATTATTTTGATGAAAAAGAACTTTTTGTTTCTAAATGCGGTCGTTTTATCTCGATTTCTTCACTCAACCGATCCAATAATGCACAATAATATTCACTATTTATAGTTTTTCCTTTCTCAAGGTAATCAATAAATATTATACCCCTTGCATCCCAAAATACTGTGGCCATTACTTTTCCTGCTGACTTAACAGTTTTCGCCTTCTTGGGACCACTTTTACCAGCTTCTATCCATTGTTTTGACTGTTCTTTGCATTCTGGGATGTAGTGATGGATCCATGTTTCATCAACAGTTATGAATCGGCGCAAGAACTCTATTGGATTACGCTGATAAATCGCTAAAAGCTCCTCGGAATTGGTCCAACGGATGATTTTTTGGGGCAAAGTCAACAAACGCGGCGGATAGTTTTCGGATAGCTTTTTCATGTGGAGTTCATCATGTAAAATACTCCAAACTTGTTTTTCGTGTATTTTAACAATATCAGCAAGTTCTTTGAGCTTTATTCGTTTATCTTTAGTCACTTCATTAAATATTTTTCTAATGTTTTCAATAGTAGTAGCAGTTTTCGGTCTTCCAGAGCGTTGTTGATCTTCCGTACTTGAACGACCCATTTTAAATTGTTGAACCCAGGATTTCACGGTGGAGTATGATGGTGCATTATCACCATGAACAGAATCCAATTTATCTTTGATTAAGTGTGGCGTATAACCTTTCATATAAAAGTGTTTAATTACCGCACGAAACTCTTTATTTTCCATTTTTCAAAAATTATAAAACTTGTTTACTTCAATCACCTGTAACCAAGAAAATAATCATTAAATATTTCGGAAATTTTGACAGATGGCTTATAAAAGATTGCTTTTAAAAAACAAAAAAAAAAAAAATTGCTAGTAAAATAGAAAATGTGCCAGGCCAGTTAGTTTTGCGGTCGCCCACGTAAATGAGGAAAAATTACAATCATACAGTATGATTGCCGTAATCATATTATTGTTAACATAAAACCCAAATAATAATACTTTTGTCGCACCAACCATATTAATATTGTTACTTCAACCATATTTTCATTATTAAATTTGGCAACAATACTATTGTTATATTTCAAAAAAATTTATATTGCGGCAATCATACTATTGTTAAAATTAAATTATGTAAACAATACTATGGTTGCGACGAACATACTTTTATTGCGGAGAACATATTATTATTGCCGTGGCCATATAGTAACCATGTTTTTTTTTTCTCTGCGTGTAGTTTGTCAACTTTCTTCTGGATATTTTACATATTTCTAGTGAGGTCTTTTTTTTCGAAAATCTTTGTAGATTATTACAAAACAAATTTCCAAAATTCCCAACAATTTCAAACATTTGTTATTCAATATGCGTATCTGTGATATCTATTACACACTCTGTTCTCAATATCGAAAGAGTTTGTTTTTTCCCACATACACTTTTTTTCTTGTCACAATTCGCAACGCATCGGTGGCTGGCTATTCCATCACATTTGTGGTTAATAGCCTCCTCGATTGGGGTACAACCGCACAACCACACACTGGGAGAGTGCAAGTGGTCTCATGGATGGATGGATGTAGGCAATGTTTAACTAGGCTCAAGTGGTAAAGCCTAAGCTTCAACTTGTCACGAATTGCTTGTTGCAGCCAAAGACAAACTAAGCGGTGCGGGGGGACAAGTGTAAATGTGGCATAAATACAGAATGCCACCAGTTGCCGAATACGATGAAGCCAGAGACGGCGGATGGATGGCTGGCTGGCTGCTGGATGATTGAATGAAACCAAAAATGCCTAAAAACGGCTGCCAAACACACGCTGTTTATGTTGCTTTTTTAACGTCTTGCGTTTCTTCTTCAAACTGCTAATGATGCCAATATTTATGAGTATGAGCAAAATGCGGTTAGTGGCAGCAGCGTCAAAAATATCTATAAACGCGTATGTGGCCAAAGCCACTGACTGTGGTGGCCGGTTGCTTGGTCACTTGGCAGAAATGTGATAATTGTTTATAAATTAAACCGGATAATTGTGGTCCGATGTTCTTTCCCCGATGATCACATTCTTACAAATTCCATGCAAATTTCCATGCATCTGGTGTTTTTCGTTGAATGTTTCTCATATTTTTTTTTTTAATTCATAAAAAAGAGAGACCAAACATGAAAAATAAATTATCTTTTGATCAAAAGACTTTAATTGAATTCAACTCTAATCAAACTTGTTATGTCAGTTCGCTTTCGCAATTAATTGTGAACCTACATTTCGCTGTGATGGCATTCAACTGTGCCGCGCCGCCATCAGAGACGCGAGTATTCTCGAGAGTGGAATTCCCATTAGCATGGAACATAGACAAGACCAGAGGGTACAGCGGCGGCTTCAGGGTGTCTGTCGCGGTAGATGCTGGTGAAGAGGCTGATGCTCCTCCTCCGTTCTCGCCCCCCCCCCTCCCTCTCCTTTCATCGTTCTGTGTAACTTTGTAAAGTAATTTATTCTTATCGCTTTTCTGCTGTGATTTGCTTCGGCGCATTCTGCCGCTTATGCCACGAACCAACCGATCAATAGGCAACGCAACAGCGGAAAATTAGACCAGCGTTTAGCTAGAAGCAGCGTTCCAACAAAGATTTCAAGATCAAACAAAGAGCTCATATTAATGTCAGCCCCAATAATTGGGTCAAATTTCTATTGGACATAAATAAAGCAATCGCAGTGAAAAGGAAATTCCATGCTGGAAAAAATGTCGGGCCAGTTCATTCATACGTAGTTGTGACATTGAAACAGAGAAAATGACTTAGTTTTCTTTGCACTGGCTTAGTGGAGAGAAGGAAATGCACAGAGTGTCAATAAATATTGGATTAAAGACTAATTTAAACGTATTAGAGACATTCTTTGGAAGTGTGTTTTAAACACTTTTATGAATTTGATCGCAGTGGGGTTTAAAAAGGACTGGTATTGTTTACCGTTTATGGAGTGCTTAATATGAAAAAGCCAATAGAATTTCACCATCTGCGGAATATAAAAGCGATTGTTATTGTATTTGGAAGACACCTAAAACTATATTGATTTTTAATAGTTATTGAATTTATCCATGTAGATGGGGTGATCCATCTACAGGTATTTTTTCAGAACAAAAAAAAATTAAAATTCAAATCAAGTCTGGAATCTTTATTGGTAATTTGAAAGGACATTTTATGGCATTTACTTTTTGAAAATAATTACCTTCAAATGTTGGCAACTGCATTATGGAACTGAGTGTTCGGTGGGAAGCGGGAAGGTCCACTGTTTTCGCCCAAAAGTTTGTTTAGTGATGAGGCCCATTTCTGGCTCAACGGCAAAGTCAATAAACAAAATTGCCGCATTTGGGCTGAAGAGCAACAAGAAGAGGTTCAAGAGGTGCCATTATACCCAGAGAAAACCACGGTTTGGTGCGGTTTATAAGCTGGTGGAATCATCGGTGCATATTTTTTCAAAAATGATGATGGCCGGAACATAACCGTGAATGGTGCTCGCTATCGCGCCATGATATCGATCTTTATGCTACCTGCAATTGAAGCCCGTAATCTTGACGACACTTGGTTTTAACAGGACGGTGCCACCTGCAGCACAGCTGCTCAAACAATGGATCTATTGAGAGGTCATTTCGAAAAGCAGCTTAGTTCACTTTTTGGACCGCCTTGATCGAGTAATATCACACCTTAAGACATTTTTCTTTATGCTGACAAATCAGCTACGATTCAGGTTTTGGAAGCCAACATTACGCGTGTCATAAAAAGCCATACCGGTCGAATTGCTCGAACGAGTCATCCAAATAGGACCCTTAGAATGGAAACCCAGAGACGTAGTTGCGGCCAACATTTGAAGAAAATTATATTCAAAAATTAAATGCCAAAAAATGTCCTTTCAAATTACCAATAAAGATTCCACACTTGATTTGCATTTTTAATTTTTTTTTGTTCTGAAAAAAATACCTCTAGATGGATCACCCTATATATCTAGCCTAATATTAAAAATGCGAATATTTATTTATGGTTTTATTGTGTTTCGAATTCAAAGTATTCTCCAGCATGATTTATACTCTTTTGCATGCGCCAAGCCAATTGTCGAAGCACTTTTACCACTCCGATTGAGACACCTCCAAAACATTGTTTTTGAACGCTTCAACAGCATCTTCTGGCGACGAAAATAGTTGACCACGCATTTTTTTCTTGATGTGCCAAGTCAGGGCTGTACGGCGGTTGCCAAGCTGTACGGCGGGTAACCCATCAATTCGACGTTTTTGCAGGTCAAAACGGCGCTGGTTTTAGCCGATGTGTGAGAGCTCGCATTGTCATCGTGCACAATGATTCGACTTCTCCTGTTAGTTTTTCAAATTTCTCCGAAGACTTTAGGCAAACAAATTGTGGTGTACCACTCAGAATTGACCTCCTACGTTGCTCAAGCGGAACAGTCGCCACATGACCAGTTTTGCCGAAGAAACAGGCGACCATTTGAATTTCTTTTTCCACAAACAACTTTCGTTGGATTTGGCTTGTCTTCGAAGACCCACACTGTCGATTGCTGTTTTCTTTCGGGTTTTTACGCATAGATTCATGATTCGTCTCCTGTGACGATCTTATCTTATCTTTTGAAGCACCGCGATCGGAATTTTTCAAAATGTCTTTGCACCAATCGACGCGAGCCTTTTTTTGAGCGATTCTCATATTGTGCGGGATCCAACGAGAACAAACCTTTTTACGGCCAGGTGTTCATCCAATAAGGTGATGGCAACAGATTTTTGTGGTGATCGCGCGAAAATCCATATCGGTTACCTTTAAAAAGAAAAAAAAACAATATACTGCGAATATTATGCCATTTTATAGGCCAAGGGTTTAAAGAATAACGAACCCATATGACCCCAAGAAAAAGTACTTTTTCATCAAGATAATGCGTGGAAGCAGTCTTAATGGCATGAATTGGAACCTAATCCGCCATATTAGGTTCCAATTCATTTTTTTAAGCCCCCAGTGACTATTTCATATTTCCAAACCTAACAAAGTGGCTCGGTGGAAAGATGTTCAGCTCCAACAATAAAATTATTGATCAAACAAATGCCTATTTTAGGGACCTCGAAATATCCTATTATTTGAAAGGGATACAAAAAATGGTGAAAGTTGGAATAAGTGTATTGAGCTACGCGGAACAGTCGCCACATGACCAGTTTTGCCGAAGAAACAGGCAACTATTTGCTTCGAAGTGCTTCTTCCACGAACAACTTTCGTTGGATTTGGCTCGTCTGCGAAGACCCACATGGTCGATTGCTGTTTCGGGCTCATACTCATAGATCCATGATTCGTCAGCTGTTACGATCTTATAAACGTCTTTCTTTTCTTTGCACAAATCGACACGAGCCTTTTTTTGAGCGATTGTCAAATTGTGCGGGATCCAACGAGAACAAATCTTTTTAACGGTCAGATGTTCATGCAATATCGAATGTATGCTGATGGAAGAAATTCCCAAGGATACCTCTGCCTCACGGTATGTCACATGACGATCTTGCATTATCAGTTCAAGCACGGAATCAATGTTCTCTGGCACAACGGCCGTCTTTGGACGACCTTCACGAATATCGTCTTTGAGCGAGCGTCGGCCACGATTGAATTCATTTAACCAGTTTTTCACAGTGCTATAGGATGGTGCTTCATCGCCATACAAAGATTTAAGTTCATCGATGCACTCTTGTGATAATCCACGTCGAAAGTTGTGAAAAATGATCGCACGAAAATGTTCACGAGTTAATTCCAGTTTTTTTTGTTAAATTGGTTTTTTCAAGTAACTGTAAAACAACACAAATGATGGTCGTACGGCAAAACGTTCTGTGTACGTTTATGCTAAAAAATTTCAAACTTTCCAATGGAAAGGTCAGATGGCGCCAGGCAACACTTAGGCCAGAAATATATAGCAACCCTTGTACTTTTAGGTTAAGCCGCTCTACAGATAACATTTTAAATTTGATCTCTCTCAAATGAAGCTATTGAAATTGGACCATGCCCCAATAAGTGAGTTTTATGAATAAATCATGTTCGTTTCTTAAGTCATATGGTCCCCATAACTTTGTATATCAAGTTCGTTTCTTAAATCTTTTGTTTACCATTTACATTTTCGAAGCAAACATGTACTATAATTTTTTAAAAAAAAATACTTAATTGGGGACAACAGATTAAATAGTATTTTGACACTCTGTCAGTCATAAAAAACACATCATTAATCATTTGACGCGTCTCATATATGAGGGAAGCCAGGCTGGCAACGCATGATCACTTTGACCAGCATTGTGCTCTCTAGCGGTTTCTGCTAACCCATTTTGGGAATAACTAAACAGCCACTCATTGTAATAATCAAAAACAAGACATTGTAATATTCAAATAACTATCAATTTCTTATTTATCACCTTAAGTTGTGTGTGATGTCGTGGCGGGTACTGCCCGGATGGCTCCTCACCTCCTGGCTGGAAGAAACAAATATAATAAATGTTTCCTGTTTTAATTATAAATCATCAGCGCACAATACGGGAAATCGATGATGGTGAAACCAAAAACATCCAAACGTCCAACCAACCGACCGACCGACTGACCAACCAACCACAGTAACACATGTTTTGTGCTTTTCTATTTTTGGGTCTGCGTCTATGAGGGTCAAGACTTATGGCCAAAGATGTCACCGATAACTTTTATTCGACTCTTTTTGTTGTAATAGTACATAGTGGCTGTTGTTGCAGTTGTTGTTGCCATGGAGCCGAGCACCACCACATATGGATGTGGTACACAATGGTTACGGTTAGAAAACATGTGTTGCATATGCAAAAAAATGGAAAGGAAACCCAAAAAAGCGGGGAAGAAAAGAAAACGAATTGCATGATCAACAGCCACTAGAAGAAGCCAAATGGCCATTGCAAGTAGGCACTTTGTAGCGTTATGGCCTACGCAACATTGTTCTGCCGAGGGTTCCATTGTTATGGAATATATAGGTCTTTGGAATAACATATTCATATTGTTTAGTTGGCAGGCAAAAAAGGTGGTCACTTGGTTACTGGGTTCATTTCGTTTGTGTTTTTGGATTCGTATTTTTTTTTGGGAGGTTGGGGGATAATGGCATACAAAAATGGCTGTGGTTAATGCTCTTCTTGGTCCGATAGTGATAAGGTGCGGTGTTTTATCATGTACCATTTAAAGCGAAAACGACTTTATTTAGGTGGGTACTCCAACACACATGTTTGGTATCATAGAAGTGGACTTATGTGGAGTGATGCGTACAGAGAGTAGCCTTTAATAAACGCCGTTGGTGGGTTTGGTCTTTTTTAACGTTAAGGCTAAAGTTATATTCGAAGCAATGCAGTAGTTGTTGGTGGGTTTGTTGTAAGGAGAAGTATGAGATCGGTTGAAACTGAGTGAATCCAGAGCGATCCTTACTGACCGACACCGCAAATCGTGTCACAAACGTCTATGTGTTAGACAGAGCTAGTTCCGTACACAAGGAAATACAAAATCCAGTGCCTTGTTATGCTTACGCTTGCTAGGAAAACGCTGCAACTGTCGAAAAAAGAACAAAAATACCTGGGTGCAATCCTAGACTCCAAAACTTTCTTGGGAGCGAAAAGTAGAGAAGCAAGGACAGAATGCTCTTTGTGCCTTTTATACTTGCAGAAGGACGTTCGGCCGAAAATAAGCTATTCAACCAAGGATAATATACAGGTGTTCACCGCAGTCAGTAGGCCAATTCTAACATATGAAGCAATGGTATGGTGGACTGCAATTGAAAGGAAGGCAATTCTCAGTAGCCTCACCAAGATCCAGAAACTGCACGCAGAGAAAAAACATGGTTACTATGGTTACGGCAATAATAATATGTTCTCCGCAATAAAAGTATGTTCGTCGCAACCATAGCATTGTTAACTGAATTTATTTTTGACAATAATATAATTGCTGCAATATTAATATTGTTGAAATATAACAATAGTATTATTGCCAAATGTAAAAATTAATGTATGGTTATAACAATAACAATAATATGATTACGGCAATCATACTGTATGATTGTAATATTTCTTCATTTAAATATGCTTTTAAGAACAAATGTTATTGGTACGGATTTAATGCAATAATAGTACTTTTTTTATCGAAATAAAAATTGTTTAAACAGCCTGCTTTGGCTTTGTTTAACTGATTTTTTTTAATAAAAACGCTTACGTTTATTTAAACTTATTTTTTCTTCTGTTAAATAAATCGCTCCTATCATTTGAATTTAATATATTTTTTTTAATAATTTTCATAATTCAAATCTTTTATCGACAACTTAAACAAATTCTAATAAATTATGTTGGGGATCAAAGTACAATTGTGTGTGATCATACTATGGTTGTAGGGATCATAACATGGCTGCGTGTGAATCATATTATGGTTGTGAGGATCATACTATGTTTGTATGTGAAACATACTATGGTTGTGAGTATGGTTGAGTGTGAATCATACTATGGTTGCGGGGATCATAGTATGGTTATGTGTGAATTTTATTATTGTTGTGAGGGTTATAGTATGGTTGTATTTGAATCATACTATTGTTGTGAGGATCATAATATTGTTGTACCACAACCATATACCCAACACTAGTATTATCCTCTTCGAATTTTATCACCACAACCATACTTTTTTTTCTGCGTGATCCTACCAGGGAGTGATTTAGTTCACAGTAGAAAAACATAAGTTTAAATAAACGTAAGCGGTTTTATTAAAAATATTTCAGTTAAACAAAGCCAAAGCAGATTTTAATTTCAATAAAAAAATTTTATTATTGCACTAGATCCATCCATACCAATAACATTTGTTCTTAAAAGCATATTTAAATGAAGACAAATTACAACTATACAGTATGATTGCCGTAATCATATGATTCGCCCTTATTCTATTTGGCGTAGTCAACAGAAGACGACGTCGTTTTTTGTATTTTGTTTCAATTTCGTATTCCCGTTGGCAATATTGCCGTATTTCGATGACTGTTAAATTAAGTTTGGTATTCTGTAAGAAAAATTGGCGACGCCGTTGTTTTCAATTGGCTTTGATTTTGGCGTCGGCCATTTTAGTGTTGCCTTCAATGTATTGTTTACGTTAATTTTGATTTCATTAGAAAATTAAATGGAAAAAATTAAAATAACAAATAAGCACCAGTTCGAGAAGCTAGTGGAAGAGCTTGAAAAGAATCCATCACTAGCCAGAGGATTTCACAAGGGCACTGTTCCTTATAATTTTAATGAACAGTGGGAGAGTATTGCCACTGTGGTAAATTCTCATGGACCGCCAATTAGATCTGGTGCTGGATGGCAAAAGGTAAGGTAAATAGTTTGGTTAAAAACTATGCTGTTTGATGGAATTCTTTCTACAGATTTGGAGGGACCGAAAATTCAAAGTTAAAAGAAAAATGGCCATAAATAAAGCAGAAAGCAAAGCTACTGGAGGTGGTGTATTTAAGCAGCAAATGCTGAGCCCCTTGGAGGAAGCTGTGGCAAATTTGCTGCAGTTCGAAAAACAAATAAGTCCAGAGTGTATGGTTCAAGGATTCCCAAACACTGAAGACAGTGTTGATGTGTGCTTATCGGAATTACTTGAATTGGTAAGACATATTTCAGCAATATGTCGACTTCCTTCTCCATGACGTCTACAGTCTCGGACAAAATCCTCGAAACTACTGGCTGTGACAGTCCCAGGTTGAAATCATTTCCAACGCTCAGCTGGTAAGATCCCTGGGCTAAAAAACGCAATGTTGCTGCCAATTTTATTGTGTGTGGAACAATTGTTGATCTTGTCCCTTTTTTTAAATGAGGCTCTATTATTTCCAAAACATATTTAAATGAAGGTTTATTCAGCCGAAAATAACTTTCAAATCTTAAAAAGGAATAAGAAATTGATTACTTAGGAAATTATGACTTCAAATATGTCTCTTACTTCTCATCGGGCAAATTAGAAATGGAAGATTTATGTCTAAGCAGTCTTCTATCCAATATTATTTTTTTTTTGTTTTCTTCGTCACTCGATGAGTCCGAATCGGATAGAAAAAACATTTTTATTTAAACTTTTTTTTACAAACAAACTTTTTCCCACGAAAATAGCACATAACTTACATATATTTCATCAAAAACAAGAAATAAAATGAATCAGCTGACTCTAACATTAGATATGTGTGCTGTATGTTATTGACATTTTCGATAAACAGGCAACGGCGTCGTAATACTCTTACAGAATACCAAATTAGCATAGAATTGATGTTGTCTTCGATTTGAGTTGCTGTTGCCTTGAAATTGCCGTTGATATAGCCGACGCCAATTAGAATAAGGATGATTGTTAACATAAAACGCAAAGCAAAATACTTTTGTCGAACTAACCATATTTATATTGTTGCTATAACCATATTTTCATTTTTAAATTTGGCAATAATACTATTGTTACATTTCAACAATATTAATACTGCAGCAATTATACTATTGTCAAAAATAACAATGCATTGTAAACAAAAGTTAACAATGCTATGGTTGCGACGAACATACTTTTATTGCGGAGGACATATTATTGCCGAGACCATGTAGTAACCATGTTTTTACTCTGCGTGTAGACATTCATCCCTTGGACATATACTTATACATAAAGAGATGTGCAGCAAGGGTCACCCTACGTTTAAGGAGAGCTGGTATGTGCAAACTCCGTTCTCACGGAGATGGCGCGATACTGAGATAAACAGGTAGGATGGACAGGCTTAATGTACACGCAGAGGAAAGATATGGTTACTATATGATCACAGCAACAATTTCGTTCTGACAATTGTATAATTGCGGCGATATTAATATTGTTAAAATGTAACAATAGTATTATTGTCAAGTTTTAAAATTAAAATATGGTTGTAGCTACAATGTAGACATGGTTGGTGCGAGAAAAGTATTGTTTTTTTGGTTTCATGTTAACAATAATATGATTACGGCAATCATACCGGTAAAATGGTAGTGTTTATTTTAATATGGTTTTTTCGAACAAAGTCATGGTTACGAATCTTATGAAATAATTGTACTTTTTTATGTAAATTAAATTTTTTTCCAACCATACATCTTTGGATTTGTAAAACTAAAATATTTTTAATAAGTGAAACACTTACGCTTTTTAAGCGGATTTATCCAATGTAAAATAAATTACTCCTATCATTTAGAATTTAATTTTTTCTCTATTTTTGAGCAACAACTTAACCTAATCCTGATAAATAGTTTTGGGGATCATAGTGTGGCTAAGTGGGATCATACTTTGGTCAAAGGTTGCGAATAATACTATGGGGATCATAGTATGGTTGAGTGTGAATCGTAATATGGTTGTGGGAATCATATTATGGTTGTTTCAATAATACTATTGTTGAGAGGACCATAATACTGTTGTGGGGAATCATACTATTTTTGTTGTGTGAATCATACTATTTTTGTGAGGATCGTAAAATTGTTGTGCCACAACCATATACCCAACAATAGTATAATGCTCTTGTATTATTGTTACCCGAACCATACTTTTTTTCTTCATGTAGAGTCAAGTCAGACTATCGAAAGTCGATCCTAAAAAAACCCTTTCAGATTTTCCAACTAAAAAAGACTGGACATCGAACGCTGTAACATCAGCTGGTAAAATCTTAATCTTCACGGCTGTTGTTTACTCGAAATCCCTCAACCTAAAAATATCTCGACGACTACGACTACTACCGGTCAAAAATAAGGTCTTTAAGGTAGAGATTTTCGCAATCAATATAACCGCAGACAAGGTTCTGTAACTAAGCATACCTCCTTCAAATAAAAATATATGTCAACAGAATGGCAGCCATAAATACGCTCGACTGCATGACAGTGAAATTAAATTTTGTTAAGAGATGCATATGTGACAGCGCATAGAGAAAGGGACCTAAGGGTAAAAAAACAATTTTCATTTTTTTTTTCTTTTTTTGATGTAGACAACATCTGAGCATCGAATGAGACCGATCCCATGCCCCAAAAGTGTTCCCTCCCAGATATATGCGCGTTTTATGAAAGCGAAGTCGACGATTCTAAGCGCAAGTAGAAAGGGGCCTAATCTTTAAAGTGGCTCTCCTGAACAAAACTGGTTGTTAACCTTAGGTCCCTTTCTATTTTGCGCGTCACATATACTTATAAGTATAATCACCACCACGAATCCGGAGAAACAACATTACGTTGACATGGATACCGGGTCAAAGCGATAAACCGACCAACAAGATAGCAGACAAATGTGCCAGAATAGGCACAGAGGCAGTGGGCCAACCAACAACCCCAGACACAAACATCCCGCTCGTCGATCTTAAGAATACAATCGACGAAGTGGCGGTTTTGAAAGCGGGGTCCAGGTTTAACCCAATTAACAACTGCAGAATAGCCTGGTTCTCTGGCCGACGGGATAAGAACAAGGGAATTTGCTAACACTAGGAAAGCAATTGAAGACAACCCTCATAGGGGTCCTCACAGGCCATAGATTAATCGGGACTAGACCTTTGACACACACATCCCGCTCGTGGATCTGAAGAATGCAACAGACGAAATGACGGTTTTGAAAGCAGGACAATCGAAGGCAACCTTCATAGGGGTCCTTACAGGGCACAGCTCAACCGGGACTATGGCAGCGCGTATAGGCTTTCCGTGCAGAGCTCGTGCAACTAGCTCGGCAGTATCTCATCCAAACAACCCAAGTTTTTAGTACATTTTCGATTGTTTAGGATCGAATCTCTTCAATGGTAACGTGTAATTCATGTTAACGCTTCAATTGTCTCTGCATACTTTGCTTAACATTTATCCTTAATGGCTCCTCACAGCTCCGAGACGGCCAATTGACATCACAATTTCGTCTGATTATTAGATTTTTAAAACTGCGTAAAATATCGATGGGTTGCGCGTTGGCTGTGTGACATGTGGCTTGGTCCAGTCTTGTTGAAACTAAATGTCGTCCATGTCATTCATTTGAATTTTGGGAAACAAATATTCGTGGCGCGATAACATTCACCGTTGACAGCGGCTTCTTACTGATTTTCTAAGAAAAATGGCTAGCCTAAAATTTACTTCAAATAGTGACTGGTTGTGGATGCGTTGGCTAGTCAATAGTCACGTGGTGGTTATCTGAAACATATGTGACAGCGCATATAGAAAGGGACCTAAGGGTAAAAAAACAATTTTCATTTTTTTCTTTTTTTGATGTGGACAACATCTGAGCATCGAATGAGACCGATACCATGCCCCAAAAGTGTTCCCTTATATTTTTTTTGTTCTAAAAAATAACTCTAGATGGATCACCCTATACATAAACTTATTTTGTCCTAAATGGAAAACCCTGTACATCAGTTCTAAACCCAATTACCTTAAACAACCTTTAACTTTTAATAAAAAAAGGGTTTTCTAGACAAATCAATATTTAAACAAAATCTTCTTTTTTCAGCACAAATTGATCAACCTTTGCGGATCGCTTTCGAAATTGAATTGAGGAAGACGATCTCTTTCCGCCGATTTTTCATTTCGTTCAAGTAAGTAGTATACTATTATTCATTTTAATGTATTTCTTTAATACTGCCGAAGGATGGATGCAGTGTTTACTAAATTTTTAATACGAGTATCGTTTGAAACTCTTAAAAATATTGATTCGAGACCCTATATAGTACATACCAGTTACTGATCGTAAATTTCTAAGCAAATCTACACACAGCGAAAAATCAGTTGCAAAGTGGTCCGAACTACAAATATTCGGTTAGATAAACATACTTTTTGTTGCAATAACCAACATTCCATGGTATTGCTTGTTACATGGTTCGACTTACCATAAGATGTTAGCTTAAATAATATTACTATGCTTACAGCCAATAAGTCGGTTATACCATACGAATTCAGTAAAACTATTGGTTGCTATAACTGCTATGAAGTACATGTTACTTTAGTACTAATAGTTGGTGGTGACAACCTATAAACAGTAGAAACCAAACCCCGTTTAACTTATTACACTATGCAACAAAAGTTCGATCTTTCACGGTGGGTGAATGATTTCTCCTAGAAATAAAAGATTTAGTTGATTATAATCAATTCCCAAATGGACGGCCCTTGTAGTCTAATTTATCATTTACGGCCAACGAAATTTTTATTTTGTATTGCTTTTCCATATAAAAAAACTAATAAGGAGTAATTATACACACAGAGAACAGATTCGTTGCCACAACCGATTTTTTTGTCAACCAAATTTTGAATGATTGAGGTTACATGCACCTTTGAGTATTTCATCACTACAACCGAATGTTAGTTGCAGCATTGTAATTTTCAGTTGTAAAAGCTGTATTGGTGCCAAACCAAGTATCTGAACCTTCAGAAGAGAACTTTCTGGATCTGAAGACCCGCATACCACACTTCTTCAATGAAAAACACTAAAGAGTTGATCAGAAGACTAAAGTACTTGAAGTAATTAGGGCCATGAAAAGATAATGGAAGATTTTTATGAAAAAAATTGGATTAATCAATTGGGTGTGAGTAATAAACGAATTATTTTACTTTTAAATAAATACCATTAAACAACCCGTTTTTGGTTATAATGAAATTTTAGTTATCATCACTAATAATTAGTTACAACAACAAAATGTTTGCAAACTGTTGGCTGCCTTAACCACCAGTTGTGGCATCTAAATATCTTTTTTGCGTTTCATTGGCACGACCGATCAATAAGTTGTACGAACAGTACGAACGGTTTAATTATCATCTTGTGGTACTTCGAACCGAATATGCATTACGATTATATACCTTTGGTGATGGCAACCGTAATTCCTCTTTTGCAACTAAATGATTGTAGTTCCAACCTATTTGACACATTTTTTCTCTGTGTGAACCTTCGTTAAACCGAATTTTAGTGCTGAGATGTCTTAAGTAAAATCATATTGAGTTTATTTTCGTATTGGCTGCCTTAACCACCAGCTGTGGCAACTATATACCTTTTTTGCGTTTGATTGCCATGACCGATCAATAAGTTGTGAGTACAGTACGAACGTTATAATTATCATCTTGTATTTGGTATTTCGAACCGAATATCCATTACGATTATATACATTTGGTGATGGCAACCGAAATTCCTCTTTTGCAACCAAACGATTGTAGTTCCAACCAATTTGAAACTAAATTCTCTTAGTGTGTTCCTTCGTTTAATCGAATTTTCGTGATGAGTCTTAAGTAAAATCATATCGAGTTTATTTTCGTAGAACATTTTTCTCTAAGACTGGATGGCCCTTTTCGTTCTTTTTTGAAAAAGTGTCCAATAATTTCAGTTAAGGCGTGTTTTTGATTTTAGGTATTTCGTGTCACATTACACTTTAGTAGACGGAAATATTAAGGTTTAAATTTTCTACTTTACTCCACTTCAATAATATTTCATAATCAGCTTTTTCCTAATATTTTTTGGCACTTTAAAACCAAAATATAATTTTTTGAATTACTTTACCTATTTGATGCATAAAATCTATTACTTGTGCACATAAACGTTATTAGATGCGAAAGTGGGTTTAAAAAAAGTCAACTTTCCATTCAAATAACAGAATAAATATTTTCAGATCGTTAAATATAAAAATTAAATAAAAAACAGTCGGACAGTCCGTATGGTAGAAATTGTGTCAGTGAGTCGCTTGTGTCTCACTCCTCGCATTACATAATGCAATGTTTCGTATATACAGGATGGAGCGCTGTAATTTGTCTTTTTGCACTGCAGGCTGTGACGGCACTGCTCGTCGAAGAGAGTGAAGAGTGTGTGTGGCTGACGGTAGATTTGAATTCGTCTGCCTTTCAGTTGCCATCATGCATTGGGCACGTGAAGAGAGTTCATTTTGTGGTAAAGCATATTTTTCAAATGCGCACTCGATCACTGCAGTGCAGCGTGCTTTTCGTTGCGTGTTTCCCCTCACGCGGACGTGTTCCTGGACGGAGATTAATTGTAAATTGGGTAACTTCATTGAGATTAGCAGGAAATGTATCATGTGTACGAAGGGGACCTGAGAGAAGAATTACAACACCACAAAACATCGAGAGAGTTAGCAGCAGTAGTACTGCAATCTCCGAAACGCTCTGCACGGAAGCAGTCTCTTGCTCTTGGCGTTCTCTCCACCGCATTCTTCATAATGAACTGAATTTTCACCCGCATATAATGCGCGTGGTCCAACAATTGTCAGACATTCTTGCAACTATACCCCGTGACGCAATTGTGTTCTTTTCAGAAGAGGCACATTTTCACCTCGGTGGGTGCGTAAACAAATAAAATATGCGGTACTGGAGTGAAACAAACTTTACCAGAGATCTCTGCATTAGGACCGCGTCACTGTGAGGTGCGCCATATCACGAGTAGGCATCATTGGTCCTTACTTTTTCCAGGATAACCGTCTTGCTGCAACTGTGAATTACGAATGGTACTTGACTATGATACTGGTTTTTTTTCAGCCGTCTCTTGGGGCAATGCAATTAGAGGATACATGGTTCCAACAGGATGGCGCAACTGCACACACAGCGATGGTTACCATGAATTGTTGAAGGCAAATGTTTCCTGTACGGCATATTTCTTTGAGAGGTGATGTGAACTGGCCGGCACGCTCACAAGACTTAGCCTCAAGCGATTTTTTTTCCTTGGGTTTAACTCAAGTCAAATGTGTATATCAACCGTACCAACACCCTGGAAGACCTAATTAACGATATTGAAACTGAAATTGGCTGAATACCAGTCGACATGCTTGTTAGAGTTTGTGAAAACTTCAGAACACATATGCAGCAGTGTGTGAATAGCGAAGGTCGACTTTTGCCAGATACACCATTTAAAACCATGTAATTTAAAGATTCCCTTACCGTTCAATATAATTAAAACGTAAAATAAATTTTTCTAAGGTTCATACTTTTTTTTATTTCATTTCCAAATAAGCAAATTATCGCGCTCCACCATGTATATAGATCGTAAATGAGCAAGGGCCCTTGTTCGCAGCACACACAATGGTATTGATATGTCGTCCGCATCAACGGCGAAACACGCGTCAGACATTGATGTGATTGCTTTAACTAAGCTGACTTACTTTTCCCTTCCTCTATGACAAACCTTATCTTGTAGAGAAGTTCACTCTTTCAAAAAATAAAAAAAACTATTATTTCGGTCAGATAACCGAATGTATAAAATTTAACCATTGGTTCAGTGCAGCTTACAAATGCTTGAGGTCTTACAACCGAATTCAAAGAATTTCTATAGTCAATAATTTATAACAACAAATACATGTGTACATTCAGTTCCAATAATCATTCTAATTAGTTATGGTAACTGATATGAGGGTTGCTCTATATATTTCTGGACTAGACAACACTAAGTGTTGTCTGACGCCATCTGACATTTCCATTGGAATGTTTGATAGTTTTTTAGCATAAACGTACTCAGAACCAAAGACGATAAATAATAGAAGATGGACAATGTGCTTCTTTTTTGCAATATCGTATATGACCCGCCCCATCAACAGATAAAGTAAAAGCTTTCTGCTTTGGCGTCTTTCGTTTTAGTTCACAATAGCGGACGAAAAATGTGAATGGGTAAAAGTAAAATGTCAAAAAAACGAAAATAATATGAAATTCAATATCAGATAAATGTCCGCCTCTGTTAGTCTCACAAATGCGAGCCCTTTTGAGCACATTTATTTATTACATTTTCACACATTTCACGAGGTATTTCATCACGAATATTTAGTTTGAATCGCTCAAGCGTTTCTGGATTGTTTGCATAAACCGTGCTTTCAGATATCCCCACAAAAAGAAGTCCGGAGCAGTCACATCAGGCGACCGTGGAGGCCAATCAACATTACCATTTCTTGAAATAACTTGGTGTGGAAAGAGGTGTTGCAGTAATGACATTGTAATCCTGGCTGTATGTGATGTGCGACCGTCTTGCTGATACCACTGGCGTTAAAAAGTGTTCAGTCTTATCACGATATCGCTCCCCATTGACAGTTACCGTTTTCATTTTAATAGGAGTAAGGTCCAATGACCTTACCAAATTGCACACCCGACTGTCGCTTTTAATTGTTGCAAAGGTGACTGAGGAATAATTTGTGGGTGTCATTGCCCAAAACCGACTATTCTGTTTATTCACACATTCATTCAAATAAAAATGTGCCTCATTTTGGTTTTTTCATAAAAATCGGGGTTTGTCATGGGCGAGCTGTAACTTAAATGGTTTTGTGGAAGATCTTGTGTCAACTGAATCTTAAATGGAAACAAATGCAAATCCTTGTGCAAAATTGTGGCCAAAGGTTCTTTTATGATCAAGTTCCTGAGCAAGGCGTCGAATTGAGGTTGATGGATTGTTTTGAACACTATTGAGCAGCAGTAATGTTCTCAGCCGATCTTGCAGTTGTTTACCTTATACATAAAATAAAAAAAAAATAAGAAGCTTAGAAAAATGTATTTTGTATTCCAATTATATTGAACAGTAAGGGAATGTCGTCCTTCGCTATCCACACACTGCTGCATACATTTTCTGAAGTTTTCATGAACTCGAACAAGCATGTCGACTGGTATTCTGCCAATTTCATCCTCAATATTGTAAATTAGGTCTTCCAAGGTGTTGGGACGGTTGATATACTCCTTTAACTTCAGGTAACCCCAAGGAAAAAATCGCATGGGGCTAAGTCTGGTGAGCGTGCCGGCCAGTTCACATCACACCTCAAAGAGATAAGCCGTTCAGGAAATATTTGCCTCAAACAATTCATGATAACCCTCGCTGTGTGTGATTTGTTTCACTCCAGTTCCGCATATTTTGTTTTTTTACACACCCACTGAGGTGAAAATGTCCCTCATCAAAAAAGAACACAATTGCGCCACGGTGTATAGTTGCAAGAGGTCCACCGAAAAATACGCTTCAACACAAAATGACCTCTCCTCACGTGTCCAATCCACATTTTGTTTTTATTGCACATTTCTACACATTTTTGACATTTTCTCTTGTTTTATAATTCTTTCTGCACTCACAATAGCAAATTTAACAACGAAAACCTAAAGCTTTTCAGAGTTGCTCTCCCCTGTCTGATTATTGTCGTGTTCGCCAATTTCTCGTAAAAGTTCAATTTGCCCATCTTCTATTATTTATCATCTTTGCTCAGAACGTTTTGACGTACGACCATCATTTGTGTTGTTTACAGTGACTTGAAAAAATCAATTTGGCCAAAAAATGGAATTCACTCGTGAACATTTTCGTGCGATCGTTGTTGACAACTTTCGACGTGGATTATCACGACTAGGGTGCATCGATGAACTTAAATCTTGGTATGGCAATGAAGCACCATCCTAAAGCACTGTGAAAAACTGGTTTAATGAATTCAATCGTGGCTCTCTCGAAGACGAAGGTCGTGAAGGTCGCCCTAAAACGGCCATTGTTCCAGACAACATTTATGGCGTGAGTGAACTGATAATGCAAGATAGTCATGTGACATACCATGAGATAGAGGCATCCTTGGGCATTTCTTCCACTAGCATACATTCGATGTTGAATGAACACCTGGTCGTAAAAAAGGTTGGTTCTCGTTGGATCCCGCACAATTTGACAATCGCTCAAAAAAAAAAGGCTCGTGTCGATTGGTACAAAGAAATTTAAAAAAATACGATGCGGTGCTTCAAAAGACGTCCATAAGATCCTCACAGGTGACGAATCAGGGATCTTCGGGCAGGAGCCCGAAACAAAACAGCAATTGACCGTGCGGGTCTTCGAAGACGAGCCAAATCCAACGAAAATTGTTCGTGGAAGAAGCATTTCGAAGCAAATGGCCGCCTGTTTCTTCGGCAAAACTGGTCATGTGGCGACCGTTCCGCTTGAGCAACGTAGGACGGTCAATTCTGAGTAACCACAATTTTTTTGCCTGAAGTCTTCGAAGAAATTCAAAAAACGAACAAGAGAGGACGAATCATTGTGCACCATGACAATGCGAGCTCTCACACATCGGCTCAAACCAGCGCCTTTTTAACCGGCCAAAACGTCGAATTGGCTCCCAATGATTTCTTCTTCGCCAGAAGATGCTGTTGAAGCGTTCAAAAACCATGTTTTGGTGGTGTCTCAATCGTAGTGGAAAAAGTGCTTCGAGAATGCTGGAGGATACTTTGAAAAACAATAAAACCATTTTTGATGATAAATATTCACAATTTCATTATTAGGCCAGAAATGTATATAGCAGCCCTCGTACTTTGTCTTTCTAACGGATACTGTCAGTTCCCACTACTGAAACTTCTCCTTTCCCCAATGAGCATTCGGTTATAGCGATGGAATACATGGATAGTACGTGCAACCGCCAACATTCGAATTGCAAAAAATTTTATTTTTAATGATTAGCTCAGTGGAACTTTTTTTTTTTTTGATGAAGAAGAAGATGCTCATTACGTGGCATCTTAGGAGGAATTTAGATGTTTCTATCTTAACAATTTTTCAATAATCAATTGTCCTTCTTAGCTTTAAGGCGTATTTCCGACTTCCAAAAGATGCCGTTGTCTATTTAGTGGAAGAATTAAAAAAATTGCTTTAACAAAAGCTACCGGTCGTCAGCAATACCTCCACTCTTAAAAGTGTGTGCTGCTTTGAGGTTTTTTGCGGAGAGAAGTTTTCAGAAGTCCCACGGCAATGACTTCAACCTCGGCGTGGCTCAAACCACATTGAGCGAAGTTGTCCAACGAATAGAGCAAAAGCTATGTAAAATTTTGTTCGTTTAATTTTTTGGTTTAGTTGTTGTTCCTCTGCAAGAGCTGCATACTTCTTCTTTTTCATCTCTCTCGTTTCTTTCAATAAGTCGTACTTCTTCCTTTTAAAGTCTTTTATTTCTTTCATTAATTCATTTTGTTTATAGAGATTTTTTCTATTTTTTTTAACGTACTCAAAAGTTTAGTTTGACTTGTTCCTTTAGGGAACCTGACCTTTTTATCCTCCGTTTTTATTTTTTTCTCGGAGTTTGGCGTGTGTTACCCATTTTTAATTGTTTACTAGCTTCCTGTTCCATTTCAATATTTGGATCGCTTTCAATAATTTGGTCCACATCCAATGTCTCTAGAACGCCAAACAGATTGCCCACTGGAGTTGCAGCCAAATCAATTTGCGACAGGTCCACTGCCGCCTGCTGCAATGGCGATAAAATCACTTCTTGCGATGGCCCACCACCTGTGGTGTTAAGGTTTCTTTTATTTTCTGCCAGTTTCTTTTTTTAATTTTGCCTTAAAATGAACCCACACTCACTGCCATTCTTCTGGAGTACGTATAGGTGGGCCATAGCTATTTAAATTATCGGCAATTCCCTTCCACTCTTCGTCCGTAGTGGCTTTGGTTTCACCAAAAACCCGTACACCGCGAGCTAGGTTTGGGTTAGATTCCATTTTTTTCTACCAGGATTTCAAATTGTTGCTTTGTGGTAAATTTTAACCATCATGAAGCCTACAAACACCAGAAATAAATATGTAATATTGAATAATTAAAAATAAATTACCTCTTAATTTCCCTTTTTATTTCTTTAAAAAAATACACACCAATTTGAAAAATTACACGGCAACCAGAAATAAATGGTTGCCGAAAAATCCCGTTTTTAACAACTGAAATTGACAACTGTCGGTCGTAGTTGCCATCCGTAATGCAAATTTGGCAACTGGCAACCCCACTAAACTTTGGTTGCCATCCATAATCGACCCATAAATAGATACATACGTACATCCACAGTGGGTGACATAAACAAAAATAATATTTTAACCGTCTCGCAAAAGGTTCCCAGATTAGTAAAATAAACACGTCTTTGGAAAGATGTTCTAATTAGTTTTCCAATGATAAGCCTTTTAAATAAATTGAAAATTCTGAAATGTTTATATTTTTAAATGGCTGTATCGTTTGGAAGCATTGAGTAAGTTTTAGCTACCTAACGCCGGATTTCGTTTTTTTTTTGAGAGTGCGATTTAAAAAGTTTCTATGTTTTAAACAAAAATTTTGCAGTGTCTAGAACTGATAAATTTATATAAATATATAGCTGATATCGGTTGGTACAACCGGACTATGGGCTGAGTGTATTATAAGCTTCTTATATTTACCAGCCTATGCTATGTCGGACCATGTAAACTGTAAGTCAACGGAATGTTGTTGACTCCAACAGAAAGTATGAATTTAATCCAACCGAGTTTTTGTAGTTTAGACCGATTTTCAACCAATTTTTTCTCTGTGTGCAGAGGAAAATGTTAATACGGAATATGGTTTTGGCCGGAAGTCAACACTGTGTGGTGGTGGCCAAGTTTTTACTCTTTTTCTGTTTTTGTAAAGTTTTCAATTGCCGACTTACCTACTTTTTCAAAACTGTTTAATCTCATCTCAACTTTCTTTCGCCCTACATTTTGCTGTGCAGAAATCGATTAATTTCGCCATGATTGCTTCTTTGCCCTTTCTCAAATATTTCATCATTCCAAAATGTGTAACACCCAGTTAAGTGGCTCCCACTTTAGGTGACCACAACAAAAAAAAAATAAATACAAAACACTCTCATGTGTGACTGGGCAAACTTTTTAAATTATATGAAGAAGAAGAAGCAGGGAAAAATAGCGAACAAAATAAGATTGATGAGTGTGCCAAATATTTTTGTATCTCTCACTCTGCTGGGCCCGGGCTTCATTGTTCGCGCTTAATTCGTTGGACATTGAAAACGTGGTACATGCAACGAGGCACACACTAAGCCACCGCCACGCTACACGCTTGTGAGAACTTTGGCATGCTTGGCTTGGTGGCCGCATAAATTCTTGTATTCCATGGGATGTGGATGAGGCCGGCCGATGGCTAATGTTAGAAAGTACTCGTACTACACGTACAACATTCCATTTCTTCCATGAAGCGTTTTTAACTTCATAGATTCGTTTTTCTTTCTTCGATGTTTTTTTTTTTGTGTTGCCGTGTTTACCTTGATTTATCGAAAGATTTCGGCATGGTTGAATTCTTTCTTTTCGTCGTTGTTGTTGTTGTCTTCATTCATATATTATTGACCTTTGACATATGAAAGTGTATAACCCCCTTGAGCGTTTATAGACGTCGCAGTGATGGCATTTGTGATGATGACAGCGACGAGGCATGATACGATGGGGTAATTGCTTTGGTTTTTTTTGGAAAATTAGCTAAGATCTCCGAAAAGAAATGTAGCACAACGTGTCTCAGACATATCTTAAATTATGATTTAGTGCTTTTTGGTTAATAAAGATTATTTGGGTGAGTTTTTTTTATTTATTGTCTTAAGCTATTTCGTTAGGATTATAAATAGAGACTGACCGATGAACGATGGTGCTACGTTAAGATTTTCTAATATTGTGTTTATACCCAGCGTAAGGATGGATTATAACTTGTCAATCTGCTTGCCATCTGATCGGAGACCCCATTCTAAAACAATCTAACCATTTCCGTCCTTTCGTCTATGTATAAGTCTTCTAAAAGCATGGCAGCGGTTGAACGAATCGACCAATGATCCAGAGATTTTGCGTTATGATTACTTAAGGTCACAAACAGTTTGGAATTTTACATGGGGAAATCAGCCAGGGGGAACAACTATCCCCTTAAGGGACTAAAGCTACCTCGGAAAGGTTACACTTTCATATGTATTCGTGGAAGAACAATTGATTAGTTGGACCGGTCACTGTTTTATATAGCCTAGAAGTCACATATAAATTCAGATCCTGCTCTAGCTCCAGACAGAGGGGCTTTGTCCTCAGAATATCAGAGCGATGAAGGTTATCTTACAGTCGGTCACGCCCGACTAGCCTTTTTTGCATGTTGTTTTTACGAAATTAAAAATCACACGTGATTAACAACATCCATCTTTACGAGTAGAAAACAAACCGAACAAACCTGCATTAAAAATGCTTGGTGGTGCTACATAATTTCAAATGCTTTTCTTTTTAGAAAAATCTCAGATTTTTTGAAAGAATCCCAGATTTTTAGAACACTTGATTCTATGGAGAATCTCAGACTCACAGCTTTGTACATGGATCCGGGATTCTTTTAAGTTTCTAGAATGCTCCTAAAAACTTAGGATTCCTTTTAATAATTTGGTATTCCTAGTAGAAGCTAGGATGCCTTTAAGAATCTAGAATTCCTTGTAGAATCTAGCAATTTAAAAATCGGTATCACGTTCAGAATCAAGGATAAAAATCTAGTATTCTTAAAAGGGATTCTTTTGACAAAAGGGAATTCTTCCGACAATCTATGGCTCTTGTAAATCTTATATTCTTCTGAGAATTTTATTTTATTTTTAATTTTTTGCAATGAATCTGGATTCTTCTAAAATTTTCCATCAAGACTGGAATCTGAAATTTTTTGGAGTATCTTCGATTATAATCGAATAACAATTAGGATAATTATTCTAAGAATCTGGGATTCCATCAAGAATCTCGGATTCATCCAAGAATCTCGGATTCATCCAAGAATCTCGGATTTATCCAAGAATCTCGGATTCATCCAAGAATCTCGGAAGTATCCAAGAATCTCGGATTCTTCTATAAATATGGGATTCTTCCAAGAATCTAGGATTTTTCTAAGAACCTGGGATTGTTCTAAGAGTCAGGGATTGTTCTAAGAATCAGGGATTGTTCTAAGAATCTGGGATTCTTCTAAGAATCTGGGATTCTTCTAAGGATCTGCGATTCTTCTAAGAATCTGCGATTCTTCTAAGAATCTGTGACTCTTCTAAGAATCTGGGTTTCTTCTAAAAATTTGGGATTCTTCTAAGAATCTGGGATTTCTCTAAGAATCTGGGATTCTTCTAAGAATCTGGTATTCTTCTAAGAATATGGGATTCTTTAAATTCCTAAGATTCTTTAAATAATTTGGAATTCTTTTAAGAATATAGGATTCCTCTTTGACTCTGGGATTCTGCTAAGAATATGAAATTATTCTACAAAACTGGAATTCTTCTAAGAATTTGGGGTTATTCTAAGAATTTGAGATTATTAAAAGAATCTGGGATTATTATAGGTACCAAAAGCTCTTCTAAGAATCGGGTACTCTTTTAAGAATGTGGGATTCTTTTAAGAATCTGGTGATATGCTAAACATTCAAGATTCTTGGATTCCTACAAAAATCTCATATGAATCTCTAAATGATTATGATTCTTCTTAAACAAATATGGTTTTTTTCAGAAGCTAGGATCTTTTTTTCTGAGAATGAGGGAACGTGGGATTCTTCGCAGTCTTTTTAAAAATTGTTATGCATTTCTTAGCTTCTAGGATTCTTCTATACATCTTGGATTATTCTATACATCTAGGATTATTCTTACAACTGCAGACCTTTCTTCGACTCGGGATTTTACCATGGTACTAAGGAATTCTTTAAAATTTTCTGCAAAGGAATTTTTTCTAAGAATTGAATTTCTGCTAAGAAATTGAATTCTTGATAAGAATTAGAGTTTTTCGGAGAAACTGCAATACTCTTGGAATTTTCGATTAGTATTCTGGGTTTATCCCAGAATTTTTGATTGTTCTTGCAATCTGGGCTTCTTCTGAGAACCTATAATTCTTCTGAAAATACGGGATTCTTCTGAAAATCTTAAATTCTTCAGAAAATTCGGAATTCTTCTGAAAACCAGCGATTTTTTAAAGAGCTCGAGTTTTCCCCAGAATTTAGAGTCTCTTGGAATCTGTGAGTCTTCTTGGAATCTATGAGCCTTCTTAGAATCTAAGATTCTTCTGAAAATCAGCTATTCTTCGGAAAATCCGCAATTTTTTTAAGGCTCGATTTATTTATATAATCTGGGAATTTGGGATTTTTTTCGGGTATCTTTTTTGGAAATTTGGGACTCAAGGATTTTTAGTTTTTCGGCTTAGGAATTTTTCTTGGAATCGGGAAGTCTTCTAAAAATCTAAGATTCTTCTGAGAATCAACGATTGGAATCTGCTATTTTTTAAGGCCCAATTTATTCGTTTTGTTTTAGGGAATGTGACATTATTTTCGGGTCTCGTCTGGGAATTTGGGTTTCTAAGAATGTTGGGTTCATCTGCTTAGAGATTCTTCTTGGAATCTGGGAGTATTCTTCTTCTTAAAATTAAGGCACGATTTATTTGTAGAATCTGGGAATTTGTTATTATTTTTGGGGTATCTTCTGTGATTTTGGGATTCTAAAAATTTTGAGTTCTTCAATTAAGAAAATTTTTGGTAGAATGAATGATGATTGTATGATTTTAAGATTCTTCAGATAATGTGGCATACTTTGAGAATCGCAGATTCTTAGACGTATCTGCTGAAGAATAGCAGATTCTTTGAAGCCAACAGGAATGTCCACTTTCGCAAAAAATAAAACGGAGAAACGTCCTCTGCTTCTCTAGCCTGTTTAAGTTCTTTGTTAGAGATTATACGTGCAGCACCATGAAAGTAAGGACCTACTTTCTTGGTGCTGATGGTGAAGATATAAAGGAAATAGGTAAACTCTTTTCTGTCTGCAAGTTTAGAATTTTTTTTTGTCCGGGAAAACTAAAAATTGTTAGGCATCACAAAAAACTATAGACTGGATAACTGCTACGATTATAAAATACAGTCTTCTGGAACACATTTTCTGGCCCAAAAACATAAATCATTGAGGGAGTAGACATTATTTGTAACCTTCGATTATGTAATAGAAAATGCGGTCAACAGGTGCCGCTCCCATACATTTTTAAATGGTAACTTTAAATTAATAATCACTAACTTAATCTCCCTTGTATGTTTTTTTTAATTCTTTGTTTCTAGATTAGAAGGTTTTAATGAACAAGGAATTCTTCACCTGTTAGTCAGTACTAAAAACGTAAACATTATTACAGCTCACAATCACTTCAAGTTGTTTGGTTCAACCCCCTACACCACAGCTTGAAACCTGTTCCACATTAGACACATTCTCGCATACAATCGATCCTACCCCTTCGGCACTGCTCAAATTAATTTCTTGGCCTACCGCACTGGCCAAAGTAAAGAAAAAAGGCAAACATTAAACGTTTCCATATGGCCGATAACCATAAGAGTATAGCGCTTCTACAGAGTACATACGAGTAATTGCTATGGCGTTTTAAAACACTTTTCGTTACTCAACCGTCCATAATTTCGCGAAATGTGTAGCATAAAATTATGAAATCGAATGTTTAACTTACCCAACGGATTCGCTGCTAAAACATACCGATCGTTGAACCGAAGAACAAATAGTGGAGCACTGGCCCATAGAACAGTTGTAATGAGCATCTTGAGTAGAAAATTACAGAATTTCATCGTCAATTTAAGTTTTAAACCGAGTGTGACGCTTGCAACGTTGACCGTTCTGGAGTGGTTAATTAAAGCAACTGTTTTGAAGTTTTGCCATTTGAATTCAATATTTTGCAAAGTGGTTTTTACAGTTTACATATGACAATTTTGTTTTTGGTTTACAGTCTTTCTGTCTGTCTGCCTGTGGAGTTGTGTCGTTTGTTGGTTGTGGTGGTGCTTTATTTTTTTTGAAACGTATTTTTTTACGAAACGAGTTTTGAGTTGTGGCAATTTTACGTTTGGCTTTTAAAATCAACATTCGAAAGGTTAGAGTTTATATTTTATTAATAGAAATCCTAAAGACTTATTTTTTACAGAGAGCACTTGACAAAATAAGAGGGAAAAACTTATATTTGCCTTAATTTGAAGCAAAATAAAGTAAGAAGCATAGCACAAACAGTTTGTAAGTCGATCATGTAATCAATATAGGACGATGCAAAAAACAATTTATGACAAGTAAAAAAGTAAGTCGGGCTTGGCCAACTATTAGATACCCTTCACCACTCTGTTTTCTGAAGATTCCGCCATACTGCCTGTGTATGTTAAGCAAAGTAAGGCTGTATATGTAAATTCAAAAGCGGGTGGAATGTACAGGGTGGAGCGTGGTAACTTGCTTATTTAGACTTGAAATAAAAAAATTTACGAACCTTAGAAAAATGTATTTTATATTTTAATTATGTTGAACAGTAAAATAATTTTTAAATTACATGGCATTAATTGGTGTATCTGGAAAATGTCGACCTTCGCTATCCACACACTGCTGCATACGTTTTCTGAAGTTTTCATGAACTCTAACAATCACAACCACTGTCATTCTGCCAATTTCAGCCTCAATACTGTTAATTAGGTCTGTCAAGGTGTGCGGACTGTAGATATACACCTTCTACTCCAGGTAACCCCAAAGGAAAAAATCGCATGGGACTTACGAGTAGTCTGGTGAGCTGGCCGGCCAGTTCACATCACCTCTCAAAGCGATAAGCCGTCCAGGAAATATTTGCCTCAAACAATTCATGGTAACCCTCGCTGTGTGTGGAGTGGCAACATCCTGTATCTTGTATCCTCTAATTGTATTGCCTCAAGAGCCGGCTGAAAAAAGCCAGTATCATAGTCAAGTACCGTTCGGACTTCACAGTTACGGCAAGACGGTTATCCTGAAAAATGTAAGGGCCAATGATGCCTACTCATGATATGGCGTACAACACAGTGACGCGGTTCGAATGCAGAGGCCTCTGGTGAAGTTGTCTGTGGTTTGTTTCACTCCAGTACCGCATATTTGGGGAAACAGCAAATCGTGCAATGATCGAGTGCGCATTTGAAAAATACGCTTCAACACAAAATGACCTCTCCGCACGTGTCCAATACATGATGACAGCAGACGAATACAAATCTCCCGTCAGCCACTATAAGCCACGCACACTCTCCACTCTCTTCGACCAAAAATGCCGCCACAGCCTGCAGTGCAAAAAAAAAGCAAATTTCCGCGCTCCACCCTGTACATATATTTCGAAATTGGATTAAAATAGTATTTCGTTGTGTATTACAATAGGGATTTTTAAAAATCCAATAATGGATTATTATATACTCCCACTGTTATAAGAGGTTTTAATATACTCCATTCCATGATGGCAACTGAAAGGCAGACGAACACTCACGCACACTCCTCTCCACTCTCTTCCACCAACAGTGCCGCCACAGCCTGCAGTGCAAAAAAGCAAATTACCGCGCTCCACCCTGTGTATCGCTGGGGCTGTATCAAAACATGGACCGATATGGTCCAAATTCATTAATAACATACCAAGCAATGTTTGTGATCCTTTAAGGCTTTAAAAACATCAGCAGTCATAAAACCCTTTGTCACGGTGTGGTATCGGTTATAATTATACCTGGTTCAAAAAAAAGTTCCACTTCTAAGTACGATAAGCCTACGTCGTTTGATGGATGCCAATTTTATATACGAGGGCGGTTCGGAAACTTCTTAGCCTAGCACAAAAAGCGCGGTATAAACAGAAAAAAGTTAAGTGTTTTGGAAACTTCCATCTCTGCTATGAACACATGTTAAATTTTGTTTCGATCTGGCAACTCATTCATATAGAAACAAGTGTTCACAAAAGACGCATCCGCGATTTTTTTACAATGGAAAAATTAGAAATGCGTGGTGTCATTAAATATTTACATAAAAAAGGTTTATCGGGACGAGAAATTCATAATGATATGGTGAATGTGTTAGGTGAAAATGCTCCTTCATATGCAACAGTAAAAAATTGGGTTGCTGAATTTAAACGTGGTCGTACAAGCATTGAAGATGAACCACGTAGTGGACGTCCAAACGGAAACAACAACAGAAATTGTAGCCAAAGGGCATGATATGGCATTAAATGATCGACGAATAAAAGTGCGTGAAATAGTTAATATCATGGGCATCTCAAATGATCGAGTCCATTTAATTTTGCATGAAGAACTACAGATGAAAAAGCTTTCTGCAAGATGGGTGCCGCACTTGTTAACAGTCGACCAAAAACGCATTAGAATGAACATTTCTCAAGCTTGTTTGGATCGTTTTCAGCGAAATAAAATGGATTTTAAGCGTCGTTTCATAAATGTTGATGAGACATGGATCCAACACTATACTCCAGAGACAAAAGAACAATCCAAACAATGGACTGAAGCTGGAGGAAGTGCCCCAAAGAAGGCAAAAACCATTCAATCGGCTGGTAAGGTTATGGCAACGTTTTTTTTGGGACTTCAAAGGTATTTTATTGATTGACTATCTGCAAAAGGGTAAAACAATAAATTCAGAGTATTATTACAACCTTTTAGATCAATTAAATGTACAAATTCGAGAAAAACGTCCTGGCTTACAACACAAAAAAATAATTGTTCATCAAGACAGCGCACAAGAGTGTTTTAAAATGGCTAAAATCAACGAATTAAAGTACGAGTTGCTTGACCACCCTCCTTATTCTCCTGATTTAGCTCCCAGTGACTTTTACCTGTTCCCAAATCTAAAAAAAAATCATTGCTGGCAAGCGTTTTACCTCAAATGAAGATGCAATTACAGTTGTAAACCACTATTTTGAAGACCTTGAGGAAAACTATTTTAATCAAGGGATAGAATTGCTAGATAAGCGTTGGACTAAGTGTGTTGAAGTTTCAGGAGATTATATTGAAAAATAAAAATATTTTTGAAAAACTAACTATTCTCTTTCATTGGTAGGCTAAGAACCGCCCTCGTACATGGTGATTCTCAGATTATGGGCCAATTTCGACATCTTTTTTGGCATTCGATTATTTTGCAGAATTTCATATATAATTTAATAATAAGTCGAAAAAACTGTTGACGAAAAAACTATTAGTTTTGCACCCACTTCATGTAATGTTCAATCATATTTGAGTTGCTTGAAATCAAGATTGGTTTGGATATTTGAATTTTAGCGAATATTAGATTTTACAGGGGAATACTGTTTATTTTCAGGGACAGAAAATAAACATTCATAAAAATAAAATTTTTTTAAAAATTTATAATCATTTATAGCAACAAGATTAATTAAATATTATTTTTTTAATATGGACTGGTTTTATTAAAAAATAATAAATATTTTTAAGTAATGATAGTTTTTCCAATTGTTTTTCCTATCGTGGTGTAATGGGTAGTTTGAACTACTATCATACAAGTACAATCAGATTTAAATCCGGCGACTTTATGAGTAAAATATTAATCTCTAATGGCGATTTCGGTTCTCAAAGAAAATATTTCCTTCTAATGATGCAACCAAAGCCTCAACCTAAACAATTGCGTCGTGGCACAGGGCTCAGATTCATTGACAATGATTAGAAAACTTACCTGTTTCGAATTTAAATTTTTTTATTATCATTTTAATGGTAATAGCCCAACTAAGAAAAATCCGCAAATATTTTTTCATAGAAATAGTTTTTTTTTGGGTTCCAGAGCCATTCAAAATGAGCAATTGTATACAGAATAAATATTATAGTTTCGTTTCTAAGTAGTTGAACAAAACAATTTGTCAAAGACGAATTTTTAGAAGGAATCGAATTGGCTTAAATTTTTTGAATAGTTAAAGTGTCGCAAATTTAGCTTTTTTTAATTATTTATATCTAATAAATATTTTTTTTAATTAATTTTTTAATATTTTTATTTAATATACGATATATATTTAATATGTAAAAATATTTAATTTTTGATGGTAAAATAAAAAAAAAACATTTTTTTTACAACAATAAATTAGTTAGGCTTTCGTCCATTAGAAAAAACACAGTCTTCGCAGAAAAATTCTTAGTTTTTGATTTCAAAAAGCAAAAACCATCAAAAAATTCGGTAAAATTTTTGCACAGTAAATTAGTTTAAACTTTCGTCTTTGGAAAAAAAAAAACAAAATCTTCGGATTTTTTGATTTTAGTTTTGTTTTTAATCGTGTTCATTCAGGCCAAATAATCAAGTAAAAACCAATGCAGCAATTGACATGAAAACCGCAAATGTAACATTAAAAGGCGTTAACATTTTGAAATCAACGTATCTTAAACCATTTACACGCAGAAAAAAGGTATGGTTGGGATAACAGTATTTGAAGAGCATCATATTATTGTTGGGTATATGGTTGTGGTAGAACAATATTATGATCCTCACAACAATAGTATGATTCAAATAAGACCATACTATGATCCTCACAACCATACTATAATCCTCACAACAATAGTGTGATTCACACATAACCATACTATGATCCCCACAACCATAGTATGATTCACTCTCAACCATATTATTATCTTCACACCAATATTATGGTCCTCACAACCATAGTATGTTTCACATACAACCATAGTATGATCCTCACAACTATAGTATGATTTACACGCAATCATGTTATGTTCCCTACAACCATAGTATGATCACACACAATTATACTATAATCCCCAAATTTATTTAATAGAATTGGGTTAAGTTGTCAACAACAGATTTGAATTAGGAAAATTATTTAAAAAATACACTAAATTCAAAATAATATGAGAGATTTGTTTAAGGGACAAAAAAAAGTTTAAAAGGTTAGCGTTTTTATTAAAAGTATTTCAGTTAAACAAAGCTAAAGCAGTTTGTTTTAAAAAAAAATAATTTTGTTTGGCTCGTTTGTTTTATTTCGGTCTGTTGCTTTTACACATTGAACAGGGATTAAACCGGCTCAAGACCTCTTGCTTCTATATTAAAATAGAAGACAAGTTTTTAACAAAATGGCAAAGTGACATTGATTTTCGTGGCTGCACAGTACTTTTATCATGATTTCGGGTCCGTGACAACCCTCTTCAGAAAGCCTTGCTGCAATTGTTGAAAGTAAAACCGAACTCTATAAGGCCAGGCTCTCCACAAACGAATGAGAACTACTGTTGTAAACCTTACTTTTCAAGTTTTCTTCACACAATTGCCCACGAAAATACAACTCACTCTTGCCAGCTCTAAAGAGACTCCACATCGAGAGCCATCAATAGATTTCTTTTACAACAACGTGTGTGTGTGTGTTGTAAAAAGAGTTTAGTTGACTATGTCAACTTGTGTGCCGTGCCGAGCTGGCAAGAGTGAGTTGTATTTTCGTGGGCAATTGTGTGAAGAAAACTTGAAAAGTAAGGTTTACAACAGTAGTTCTCATTCGTTTGTGGAGAGCCTGGCCTTATAGAGTTCGGTTTTACTTTCAACAATTGCAGCAAGGCTTTCTGAAGAGGGTTGTCACGGACCCGAAATCATGATAAAAGTAGTGTGCAGCCACGAAAATCAATGTCACTTTGCCATTTTGTTAAAAACTTGTCTTCTATTTTAATATAGAAGCAAGAGGTCTTGAGCCGGTTTAATCCCTGTTCAAAATTTAATTTTCATATAAAAAGTACTATTATTGCATTAGATCCAATCCAATAACATTTTCTTAAAGCATATTTAAATGAAGAAAAATTACAATCATTCAGTTTGATTGTCTTTGTCATATTAGTTTGATTGACCAAAAAACCATACTTTTGTCGCACCAACCATGTTTATATTGTTGCTACAACCATATTTTCATTTTTAAATGAAACCTTACATTTCAACAATATTAATATTGCGGCAATCATGCTATTGTCAAAATTAAATTAAAAAAAAACAATGCTATGGTTGCGACGAACATACTTTTATTGCGGAGACATTATTATTATTGCCGTGACCATATAGTAACCATATTTTTTCTCTGCGTGTGAAATGAAGTTTTATTCTATTCTGAAAACTCCTATTTTTGTCCAATGCTAGTATGAGAACGGCGCGCCGTGCATCGATTGTGCTTACTTTTTTAATGTAGACATTTTGAATGCCTTAGCCATTCGGAACCGGCACTAAGCAGTAGGTCCCGGTCATTGAGTGCTAAACTTAAAAAGTGTATAGCTCACTGATTTAAGAAGGATAAGGGAATTATGTACGGTTTAGAAGCTGTTAAAGGCACCAATGCTATTAAGCTGACCAATAATATGTAAGGTTTGTCATTTCTCTTCATGCTTTGTTTTACGCCTGCTGATCTGCAATTTACTCAAATGTTGCCTAAGTCGAAGTGCATTTGGCTCAGGTATTATGTCAACAAGTCAATTACATTTACAATCCGCAAATAATGAGGGTTTTATATCATTGTAGGCTTCATCTTCAATTTTCGCGCGCAGAGAAAAAATATGGTTACTATAAGGTCGCGGCAACAATAATATGTTCTCCGCAATAAAAGTATGTTCGTCGCAATCATAGTATTGTTTACTGAATTTAATTTTGACAATAGTATGATTGCCGTAACATAAATATTGTTGATATGTAAGGTTTTATAGACCAACTTCCACACATATATGTGCGTGTGCATGGTTGTTTATTATAAAACAACAACAACAATTGGAAGACAGTTCGAGGGATTTTTATTGTGTTTACTTTGTGCGGTGAAATACTCTACTACAGACTGGTTCTCATTTATTTACAATCTGCCTGCACATAAATATATTGCCATTGATCGTGGTTAAATCACGTTTGTTACTTGGGGTCTACTGATGGTGAAGTAGCATTCACCCCTGCTTGTAACTAAAAGTCTTTTCGACTGCCTTTTGAAAACACTTTTGTTTCTTTAATAAAATGTTCAATAGAAACACGGTCTCAAATCTGGCTATGAACTAATTGTAATGTGTAATTTTAAACAACTTGCTTAATAAAAGTCTGTATTGTTGAAAAAAAAACAGTACCTGATCCTAATAAATAAATTTGGGTTGAGTGGAATCATACTATGGTTTTGGGGATCATAATATGGTTGAGTGTGACTCATAATATGGTTGTGGGGATCATAGTGTGGTTGTGTGTGAATCAAACTATTGTTTCGAGGATCATGATATTGTTGTGCCACAACCATATACCCAACAATAGTATGATCCTCTTCGAATATTGTCACCCCAACCATACTGTTTTCTGCGTGCGGTCCTAGGTATAGAGCGATGTGAACGAAAATTAAACCGATCATCATGTGACAGGTGGAAATATTTAGCAAGCGTTTTCCAAAAGGTTGATTAATATTGCCCCAACTTGTTATGCATACCTTTTTATTTTCGTTATGGCAACTTTTTTAAAGATGTTCTTCAAAATCCCGCAATCGACATAAAGGTTGTGGTAGCCCAAGGCTCTGTATCTCTTATTGATGCAATAGTATTCCCTGTCCCATAGAACACGCTCTAAAATAAAAATCCTATAAGCTAAACCAAACGGTTTAAAGGAATTTCAGAATCTATTTTGTAGTATTTTTTCAACAGTAATTGAATTGTCTATCATTCTCTTCATTGTTTCCGCATTTTCTTATGGCTTATTGTATGTTGTCTCCGGTATATCCCATTGGTCTAGTCATCTCGATATGAAACAATTTTTAAAGGAAATGATTAAAATTCTTTGGCAATTAGATTTTCCTATAAATAACTGCGCTGATATGATGATAAAAAGAAATCAATGGAATTTCATAGGCTTTAAGCCCCAGCGACCATATAAGTTTAACTAATCACATAATTGCCGGCCATTTGCTGGCTGCGTGACCTATTTTCAAATGTTTGTTATTCTTTTGTTGTTGTTGCGGTTGTTTTTGTATGAACGCAGCTCAAACTGAACAAATGTGAAAACAAAAAGTAAAGAAAAACGCTCATATACGAACATAAATCAAAACCACAATATTTCTTAGAGAGCGTTTTATAGCCGCATCTCGCCCGAGAAGACGAAGAAGGTAAAGAAAAGCCCATGTGGCACGAACAGGCCTAACACAGTGTGATGATGATCATCATCATCATCATCATTGGTTTGTGGTAGACGCGTTACAGCATCATAATCAGCCGCACAACAGCGGCATTAACAGCAATTGTAACCATGGACTATCTAAGAGCAATAATACGACAACAACAACCAGGGCTAAATGCGGCAGCATCTGCAACAACAGTAACAACAAACGGAACGTTCTTGCAACAGCAATAACAAAAGAGTTAAAACATTCAAAAGTATCTAAACAATCGGTCTAAACAACTCAAACACTTGTTTCAGCACTTTGCTGCTGCTGCTGCCTGCAGTTGCTGCTGATGTTTTGCTCCGGCTGTTGTTGTCCGAATGTTGGTGCACACCACACCACACAACGCAACAACATGAACACAACAACACTAATCTAAACAACACACAAGGAGGTACCATTGCATCGAACTCCAAAAAAAACTGTCCAAACTCAGTTAACCAAACTAAGCGTATTTCGAAGTCATGCCACCGCCACTTCTGCGCACAAAGTGGAGTGAGTGCGGGCCAAAAAAAAATACGAAAAAAAACGAAACTTAATAAGGAAACTTATAAATATGTATAAATGCGAATTACCGCGATGCATGATTGCGCATGTGTACGGCACCATAAGCGAGTGTGCCAAAGTTTATATGACCATTTTGTACGTACGTATGAGTGGTTTTTGCTTCAACATTCTCACCGTAAATGTAATAAAATCCATAAAATTCTCGAAATTCTTAACGTGAATTAATCGAAAAAATTGCCAGCAAAACAAAAAAAGAAACGGACGAGCAATACCAGAAATGAAGACATTTCAAATATTTAT
This sequence comes from Hydrotaea diabolus, assembly GCA_963513945.1. NCBI lineage: Eukaryota > Metazoa > Arthropoda > Insecta > Diptera > Muscidae > Hydrotaea > Hydrotaea diabolus. Next base: position 30,595,421 of record OY740720.1, on the reverse strand, counting down.
TACAGAAATCGAACCGGGCGGTATGTTGAACATACACGCTTCGTTGCGAGGCTGCCGATGCCGGAGAAGAGTTTTGCTTGCTGCTACTACTACGGCTACTGTGAAATATTGTCGGAAAACAGCTCAGGTGTAACATTTGTTATACGCATCATGTTTATTTTATATTTTTTTTTATTCTACCGTTCATTTATTTGTTCAGCTATTTGGTTTTTTTCTACATTTTTGGTCATCGTGAAAAATTAATAAACTCATTTTGAAAAGAGGGTTGCCATTTTCGAGCATAGATAATCAATTCGAAGTAGTGCGTGTTTTTCCAGACGTGTGGTTTTCAAGAAAAAATAGAACACATATACAGGGTGGAGCGCGTTAATTTGCTTATTTGCGAATGAAATAAAAAAATTATGAACATTTGAAACACTTATTTTTTATTTTAATTATATTGAACAGTAAGGCAATTTTTAAATTACTTGGTTTTAAAAAGTGTATCTGGCAAAGGTCGACCTTCGCTAACCACACACTGCTGCATACGTTTTCTGAAGTTTTCATTAACTCTAACAAGCATGTCGACTGGTATTCTGCCAATTTCAACCTCAATATTGTTAATTTGGTCTTCCAAGGTGTTGATATACACCTTCGCCTTCAGGTTACCCCAAAGGAAAAAATCGCATGGGGCTAAGTTTGGTAGGCGTGCGGGTCAGTTCACATCACCCATCAAAGAGATAAGCCGTCTTGGAAACATTTACCTAAAACTATTTATGGTAACCCTCGCTGTGTGTGCACTGGCACCATCCTGTTGGAACCATGTATCCTCTAATTGCATTGACTCAAGAGCCGGCTGAAAAAAACCAGTATCATAGTCAAATACCATTCGGAGTTCACAGTTGCAGCAAGACGGTTATCCTGGAAAAAGTAAGGACCAATGATGCCTACTCGTGATATGGCGCACCACACAGTGGCGCGGTCCTAATGCAGAGATCTCTGGTGAAGTTCTCTGGGGTTTGTTTCACTCCAGTACCGCATAGTTTATTTGTTTACGCACCCACTGAGGTGAAAATGTGCCTCATCAGAAAAGAACACAATTGCTTCACGGGGTATAGTTGCAAGAATGTCTGACAATTGTTGGACCACGCGCATTTTATACGGGTGAAAATTCAGTTCATCATGATGAATTCTGTGGAGAGAACGCCAAGAGACTGCTTCCACGCAGAGTGTTTCGGAGATTGCAGTAATGCAGCTCTAACTCTCTCGATGTTTTGTGGTGTTGTAATCCTTCTCTCAGGTCCCCGGTCCCCTTAGTACACATGACACATTACCTGCTCTTCTCAATGAAGTTACCCAATTTACAATTGATTGCCGTCCAGCAACAAGTCCGCGTAGGGCAACAGCTAATCGTAAACGAAAAGCACGCTGCACTGCAATGATCGAATGCGCATTTGAAAATTACGCTTCAACACAAACTGACCTCTTCTCACGTGTCCAATCCATGATGGCAACAGAAAGGCAGACGAATACAAAACACCAGTCAGCCACTCTAAGCCACGCACACTCTCCTCGCTCTTCGACCAACAGTGCCGCCACAGCCTGCAGTGCAAAAAAGCAAAATTCCGCGCTCCACCCTGTACTTTCATGTTATGGTCCAGAATTTAGATTTATTACTTAGTAGGGTCGTAAATACTATTGCTCACGTTTTATGCTCTAACATAAAAAGTACTGAAAGTTTTCTGACCAAATATTTTTTAATATATTTATTTATGTATATTGTAGCCAAAAAGAATCTTCGTATTCGAAATGTCCGCCTTTTGCCTTTACACACGCCTTAAGTCGCACTGACCAATCGTCAATAGCTGCACGAACCTCGTCCATTGGAAAATTGGCCACAGCTCGAACCAAAGCAGTCTTAAGAGATCTAATGTTGGGGTATCTTTTGTGACAAACCTTGTCCTCTAACAACGTCCACAATTTGTAATCCAATGCGTTCAAATCTGGACTGACTGCGGGCCGGGCCATTCTTCAGAAGAAATGAAGGCCTGGGACGTTTTAGCCTTATGGGCCGGCGCAGAATCCTGCTGGAAAGTCCATGGCTGGTTTTGGAACAGGGAATTGTTAAGAGGCTTCACAACAGCTTACAAAACGGTTTCTTGGTAAATTTTGGCCGATGTTTTGACTCCTTGTTCGCAGAAATGCAGGTCAGTAACCCCAAAGTAAGAGACACTCCACCAAACCATGACTGAAGCTAGGTGATGACCCTTTTCCACCCTTGGGATCAGTTCAGATGCTTCCTTAGGTGACCGCGCATACACTCTATAATTTTGCTCGTTAAATTTTTCCTGAACGGTAAAATTTTTTTCATCGGTGAACAAAATTTTTTTGTGCAAATTATCAGCGTGCTTCCCCATAGACGTTTGGATTTTTCAGTCCTATTTTTTTTAATAGCTGCAGTCCGGTACGTCGTCTGAAAGCCCCAAGTCCCAAGTCTTTTTTAATGATTCGACTCATGGAGTTTTGCGTGATATTCATCTCACGGGCCATGATTTTCTGTTTGGGGAGCGGATTTCTGTGAATTCTTGATTTAACGGCTTTGATGACATGCGGTGTTCGAACAGCGTGGGCGTGGGCGGCCCGACATGTGGCGGTCTTTTACATCTCCACTCTCCTCAAACAGTTTTATGCATCGGTAGACTTGAAAGTCACCAATAAAGTTGGCCGCAATTACGCCTCAGGGTTTCCATTCTGAGGGTCCAATTCTGGATGACTCATTTGAGCATTTCGACCGGTATGTCTTTAGTTGTCTGCATAGATTTTGGACTTTACGTAACCCCAAAGAAAAAGTCTTAAGATGTGATATCACTCGATCTAGGAGGGCAACTTACCTGTTTTGGACAGGTGAAATGAGCTGCTTTTCGAAATGACCTCTCAAAAGATCCATTGTTTGAGCAGCTGTATGGCAAGTGGCACCGTCCTGTTGAAACCAAGTGTCGTCAAGATTACGGGCTTCAATTTCAGGTAGCATAAAGATCGATATCATGGCACGATAGCGAGCACCATTCACGGTTACATTCCGGTATCATCATTTGTGAAAAAAATGCACCGATGATTCCATCAGCTTATAAACCAAACCAAACCGTGGTTTTCTCTGGGTATAATGGTACCTCTTGAACCTCTTCGTGTTGCTCTTCAGCCCAGATGCGGCAATTTTGTTTATTGACTTTGATGTTGAGCCAGAAATAGGCCTCATCACTAAACAAAATTTTGGTGGAAAACAGCGGATCTTCCCGTTTCTCACCGAACGCTTATTTCCATACGAGTAATACAGTTGACAACATTTAAAGGTAATTATTTTCAAAAAATAAAAGCCATAAAATGTCCTTTCAAATTTTTATATTTTTTTTTGTTTTAAAATTTTTATTGTTCTGAAAAAATACCTCTAGATGGATCACCCTATATATAAAGATTAAGATGTTTAAGAATTCATCCTGTCTCAGACCTCTGTTCGAAATGAATGTTTAGTAGAATTGTTTTCCAATTTTAAGGCGTATAAGTTTTGATGGTATCCCAGACATGGCTTCGAACAATTTGTCACTTACCAGATGGTTTGTGTCGATTCGTAGGTCTTTCCAGGCTTCGTCGCAGTGTAAAAAATTGTTTGAGTTTTGACTTATGCGACCTGAATCGGGACAGTTGGATCAGATTGGCGAGTGTGGGCTTCAATTTTTCGCACAGTATAGTCGATAGAGTTTTAGATGCGTTAGATAGCTGACATATTCCGCTATAGTCGCTGTCTTAGACGATGATGTTTCACTGGTCATACCATACCACACCAGGCCATACCATAAAACGAAAGACTTAAGACACAAACGTTATTATCTTGTTGACAGTTTGTGGCTTCTTCTTAGGTGTTTTGTAGGCAATACTTTTTTAGAGCTGGCAAGAGTGAGTTGTATTTTCGTGGGCAATTGTGTGAAGAAAACTTGAAAAGTAAGGTTTACAACAGTAGTTCTCATTCGTTTGTGGAGAGCCTGGCCTTATAGAGTTCGGTTTTACTTTCAACAATTGCAGCAAGGCTTTCTGAAGAGGGTTGTCACGGACCCGAAATCATGATAAAAGTAGTGTGCAGCCACGAAAATCAATGTCACTTTGCCATTTTGTTCAAAACTTGTCTTCTATTTAAATATAGAAGCAAGAGGTCTTGAGCCGGTTTAATCCCTGTTCAAATTATTAAACCTTTACAAATATGTTTAGTCTGGCGACGATATTATCTATTGTGCTCGGTTTGACTTGTCATTTAATCAGGAACAATTTGGAAATATATTTTTAAAAGTGTGCAACGTCTATTTTAGTGCCATGATAATAGTCCATCCATGCGACCAACTCGAGCAATCATAACTCGATTAAGTACCCCATGTATTTTTGTAAATGTTACGAATAATACTCATCCGCCGAGATGTCATTCAGTACGCCCTGAAGTACCAATTTCGAAAATGAGGAAGATTACATTGATATGAATGTGAAATGAAGTTAAAAGTCATAGGCCTAAAAAGGTTTAAACCATTTAAATATAGCACACATTCAAAGTGGTGGCAACCCACAGCTACCCAAATACACTTCCTCTAATAAACTTTCTTGCCTTCTCTTATTTCATGCCAAGTCGCTGTGGTTGATGCTGCTGCTGCCGCTAAGAGATCTTCTGGTGGCTCTTGTTGTTGTCTATATCTTTACACCGTGATTATACCATAAAATTCGTTGTAAGCCAAACTTATTTACCACTCACTGTTATGGTTGGTCGGTGGCATGAATACATTTACACATTCTTGGCTCATACCACACGAGCCGAGCGCGCGAATTTTACTCGAATTTGTGCAACTGCATTTGTTGCGTACCGACACACAGCGACGACGAGTGTATTAAGTTCAGTGATTTTGGAGCCGATGTTGCTGTTGTTTGCTGATGTTGCATGCATTCAAAATTAATTTTCTCTCTTGATCGGGTCTAAATCATCCACACTCGTATCTTGTATGTTTGTGTGGCTGTGGCAAGATCTAGCTGCTTTTTGTCTGCCTTGGTTTTCGGTGTTTATGGCTTGAAAAGTTTCTGGTGCATAAACAAAAACGATTCGCAGGCGATGTACAAAGTCAAACAGTAGTTCAAATTGTTGAAATAACTGTAAACCATATTTGTGGCAAATAAAATTCAAATGATTTTGCAACAAATTGCGGCACTAATGTTTTGAACAAGCGTGCCATGTGGCCCAGGCTGGACACGCTGCATTCATATTAGCGACACTATAGTTTGTGCTAATTGGGTCATAGATACAAATATATTATTGCAATGTCTGTTTAGTGGTAATTATGTTAAAAAAAGAAAAAGAATTTGTTTTTAAGGCTACACGAAGATGATATGCCATTGGTATACATTTCAACTGATGAGTGGGTATTTTAACATAAATAGTACGAGTAACAGAGATGATAATCAAATATTTCTCATATCGTAAAAACTTGAGCGTTTTTATTATGTGCCCCACTTTGTGTAATTGGAAATTCTTTTGGAGTTATTGAACTCATAGTATTCGTTGTCCAGCTTAAATAATAAAGCTAGTATTTGCTCGGTGTACTTAAAGGTGAATCTAGCTCCAATACTTTTGGTAGTTCTAAGTAGGGACATAAATACTGTTACAACAATGAACACACCCATTTAAATAGTAGAACTGAACATACCCCGTTAATGTCATATGGGTTTTGAAAGCTAACCTCAATAGCGTTAGTCTGTAGCGGGATTTTAAAATTGTTTCAACTTTCATCATGGAGTGGTCAGATAATGAGAACCGCATCCCGGTAATAGCGCTTTTCAAGTGAGAAATGAAAAAAACGATATTTTCAAAACACTCCGGCCACTAGGGATTAGCCGCATGTTCGTCTACCGATGCATACAACTATTTGAGGAGACTGGAGATGTAAAAGACAGCCACCGGTCGGGCCGCCCACGCTCTGTTCGAACACCGCATGTCATCAAAGCCGTTTAATCAAGAATTCACAGAAATCCGCTCCGAAAACAGAAAATCATGGCCCGTGAGATGAATACCAAGCAAAACTCTATGAGTCGAATCATTCAGCCTTATTACGGTTGTCGAAGACGAAAATCGAGAGCAGTCGAAGTCGTTGTCGATTTCGATTATTTTTGGTATTACGTAACTTTTTCGACTCTTGTGATTTTGTAATAGATTGAAAAGTAAAAGATGTGCTATACTGTCAAAACAATGTTTACTTTTTACATAATTGTCCGCCAAAGGCAACATTGAAATTTTCTCAAGATAAAATAAAATAAATATAATAAAAAAAATATGTTAAGTTTGGGACATTTTTTTCTTCGGATGAAGACGACGAGGCATACACAGAATGTGATATGAGTGCCTTGCGTAAGGAAATAAGACAGAAGGACATATTTGCAATGCCCATCTTTGTAAACAAATGTGAATATATTCAGAAAACGACGCCTGCTTGTTCATTTTTACGGCGACAACTGACACAAAACAAGTGACGGCGACATAAACTTTATATCAGCGGTCGACATCAGATAAAAGTTTTTTGGTAAAATACCGCAAATTTACCCAATGTTGAAAATAGATAAATAATTTATTTTTTACAATTTTGTTATATTTATTTATTGTCGAATATAAAATGTCAAAAAAATGTGTTAAATTTCAAATTAGTTAACGGCGTGTTAGCGGATGAAACCAACGGCTAACAATTGTTGTCAATTGAATGCGGCGACGTCTCTAGTCGTATGGAAAAAATTGATCGACTGTTTTAGCCAACTTTGACAGTCGTTTTCGTCTTCCGTGTTACGAAAATTGTAACAGATTGTGCATTTTCGACAACCGTAGTACCGTTTTCCAAAAAAATCGACATTCGACTACGTCTTCGACAACCGTAATAAGGCTGATTAAGAAATACTTACGACTTGGGGCTTTCAAACGACGTATCGGATATTTATTGACTGAAGCTTTTAAAAAAATAGGATTGAAAAATGCAAACGTCTTTTGGTGAAGCACGTTGATAACATGTACAGAAAAATTGTGTTCACCGATGAAAAAAATGTTTAGCGTTCAGGAAAAATTTAACAAGCAAAATGATTGAGTATATGCGCGGTCATTTAAGGAAGCATCTGAACTGATACCAAGGGTGGAAAAGGGTCATCACCCCAGCTTCAGTCATGGTTTGGTGGGGTGTCTCTTACGTTTGACCTGCATTTCTGCGATCAAGGAGTCAAAACATCGGCCAAAGTTTACCAAGAAACCGTTTTGGAAGCTGATGTGAAGCCTCCTAACAATACCCTGTTCCAAAACCAGCCATGGGCTTTCCAGCAGGATTCTGCGTCGGCCCATAAGGTTAAAACGTCACAGGCCTGGCTTCGAAACAATTCGCCAGCGTTCATGTCCTCTAAAGAATGACCATCAGGCAGTCCAGATTTGAACCCATTGGATTACAAATTGTGGACGGTTTTAGAGGACAAGGTTTTGTCACAAAAGATACCCCAACATTGGATCTCTTAAGACTGCTTTGGTTCGAGCTGTGCCAATTTTCCAATAGACGAGGTTCGTGCAGCTATTGACGATTGGCTAGTGCGACTTAAGGCGTGTGTAAAGCAAAAGGCGGACATTTCGAATAAGTAGATTATTTTTGGATTAAATATATTAAAAAATATTTGTTCCTAAAAACATTCAGTACTTTTTATTTTACAGCATAAAACGTGTGTAACAGTATTTATGTCCCTACTAAGTAATACAGGGTGGAGCACTGTAATTTGCTTATTTGGGAATGAAATAAAAAAAATTATGAACCTTAGCAAAATGTCTTTAATATTTTAAATTTATTAAACTGTAAGGGAATTTTTAAATTACATTTAAAAAGTATGTGTATCTGGCAAATGTCGACCCTCGCTATCCCCACACTACTACATACGTTTTCTGAAGTTTTCATGAACTCTAATAAGCATGTCGACTGGTATTCTGCCAATTTGGGCCTCAATATTGTTAATAAGGTCTTTAAAGGTGTTGGGACGGTTGATGTACACCTTCGACTTCAGGTAACCCCAAAGGAAAAAATAGCATGGGGCTTAGTTTGATAGGCGTGCGGGCCTGTTCACATCACCCCTCAAAGAGATAAGCCGTCTTGGAAACATTTACCTAAAACTATTTATGCTAACCCTCGCTGTGTGTGCAGTGGCGCCATCCTGTTGGAACCATGTATCCTCTAATTGCATTGCCCCAAGAGCCGGCTGAAAAAAAGCCAGTATCATAGTCAAGTACCATTCGGAGTTCACAGTTGCAGCAAGACGGTTATCCTGGAAAAAGTAATAACCAATGATGCCTACTCGTGATATGGCGCACCACACAGTGACGCGGTCCTAATGCAGAGATCTCTGGTAAAGTTCTCTGGGGTTTTTTTCACTCCAGTACGCATATTTTATTTGTTTACGCACCCACTGAGGTGAAAATGTGTCTCATCAGAAAAGAACACAATTGCGTCACGGGGTATAGTTGCAAGAATATCTGACAACTGTTGGACCACGCGCATTTTATACGGGTGAAAATTCAGTTCATCATGAAGAATTCGGTGGAGAGAACGCCAAGAGCAAGAAACTGCTTCCGTGCAGAGCGTTACAGAGATTGCAGTACTACTGCTCTAACTCTCTCGATGTTTTGTGGTGTTGTAATTCTTCTCTCAGGTCCCCTTCGTACACATGACACATTCCCTGCTAATCTCAATGAAGTTACCCAATTTACAACTAATCTCCGTCCAGGAACACGTCCGCGTGAGGGAAAGCACGAAACGAAAAGCACGCTGCGCTGCAATGATCCGAGTGCGCATTTGAAAAATACGGTTCAACACAATATGACCTTTTTTCTCGTGTCCAATGCATGATTGCAACAGAAAGGCAGACGAATACAAATCTCCCGTCAGCCACTATAAGCCACGCACACTCTCCACTCTCTTTGACCAAGAGAGCCGCCACAGCCTGCAGTGCAAAAAGGCATTTGATAGAGTCTGGCACGGTGCACTCATATCAAAGCTGATCGCGTTTGGTGTCGGTAATACATTTGCTCGATTAATATCGAGCTTTCTCAGAGATGCAATGATGAACATAGGCCGACTGCAGGTTTACCGCAAGGTAGTCTCCTTTCTCGCTCTTTATTTCATATTTTCATTGACGATCTTTTGGGTGAGACAATTGGCCAAGATTTAATGGCCATTTCCGAATGGGATCGAGTCAATAGAGCGGATTTTAATGCGCGAAAGAAGCAATGCTGTTATTTGTCTCGCAAGCGATTCATTGACCCATCTGGGTCGTCATTATCTATTGGTGGTATGGTTGTTGAACACTCTGATGCTCTTGATGTTTTGTGCAGGAAGAATGCTATCCTCGTTGGGCGAAACATGTATTCGAAGTGTCGGAAGAGGCACTTAAGTGAATGGGCTTCCTGAAGCGGTGCAAGACATACTTCACTCCTTCTGGTCTTTTCAATATACTGGGTGGAGCACAGTAAATTGCTTTTTTGGACTGCAGGCTGTGGCGGCACTGTTGGTCGAAGAGAGTGTGTGTGGCTTATAATGTCTGACGGGAGATTTGCCATTGTCTGCCTTTCTGTTGCCATCACGCATTGGACACGTAAGGGAGAGGTCATTTTGTGTTGAAGCGTATTTTTCAAATGCTCACTATATCATAGCAGTGCAACGTGCTTTTCGTTTACGATTCGCTTTTCCCCCACGCAGACGTGTTCCTGGACGGCAATCAATTGTAAATTGGGTAACTTCATTGAGAATAGCAGGGAATATGTCATGTGTACGAAGGGGACCGGGGACGTGAGAGAAGGATTACAACACCACAAAACATCGAGAAAGTTGAGCAGCAGTACTGCAAGCTCCGAAACGCTCAGCTCGGAAGCAATCACTTGCTCTTGGAATTTGTAGACTTTTTTCAGCCGGCTCTTGAGGCAATGCAATAAGAGAATACATGGTTCCAACAGGATGGTGCCACAGCAAACGCAGCGAAGGTAACCATAAATTGTTTGAGGCTAATGTTTTCTGGACGGCTTATCTCTTCGAGACTTAGCTCAATGCGATTTTTTCCTTTGGGATTGCCTGCAGGCGAAGGTGTATATCAACCGTCCCAACACCTTGGAAGAACTAATTAACAATATGGGGGCTGAAATTGGTAGAATACCAGTCGACATGCTTGTTAGAGTTGATGAAAACTTCAAGAAACGTATGCGGCAGTGTGAGGATAGCGTAGGTCGACATTTGCCAGATACTCTATTAAAAACCGTGTAATTTAAAGAATTCCCTTACCGTTCAATGTAATTAAAATATAAAATAAAATTTTCAAAGGTTCATAATTTTTTTATTTCATTCCCAAATAAGCAAATTTCCGCGGTCTACCCTGTATAGAAAACCTATATCAGCCCTAAAATCGAATACAACAATATGGGCAGGTGCTCCAAAACTATCCTTGGAGCTACTTGAGTGCGTTCAAAGCAGAGCGAAGGTGCTGATAGGCGACAGTGGGGTATCCAACTCAATTATCTTCTTTGAACATCTGCGGAATGTGAGTTGCATGTCGCTATTCCATCGTAACTTTCATGGTGTGTGCTCCATGAAAGTTACGATGGACTTATTCCTGACGTGAGGCTGTTTGGCTGGGATACACGACTTTCCAAAAATTCACATCCATTTTTTTTTTTTTTTTTTTTATAAACCAACACTCAGGGGATGCCCCCTATACATGCGGTGCATTGCGTTGGCGAGTGGAAATTAATGGATCGGAGGGGGAAAGATGGAGTAATGTTTGTTGACGCTTGCCTTGAACTTCTGGATGTCGCAATTAGTGGGAAATACATTTGCCGGAAGTCGATTCAACATACGGACTGTACGAGCGAAAAACGATTTTGATCTGTAGTGTATAGTGCGGTCAACTGGCCAATCGATAACAAACGGGTGTGAATTCCTAGAAAGTCGCGTATCCCTGCCGAACATCCTCACGTCAGGAATAAGGCGACGGATGTCTGATGAACACACACCATGAAAGTAACGATAGAACAGCGTCACGCAACCCACATTCCGACGATGCTCAAGGGAAACAATAGAGTTGGATACCCTACTGTCACCTATAAGCACCATCGCTCTCCTTTGAACACGGTCAAGTAGCTCCAAGGATGATTTTGGAGCACCTGCCCATATATGGGAGTTGTATTCCATCTTCGGCCTGATGAAAGATGTATAGATATTGAAAAGATCAGTAGGAGTGAAGTATTTCTTGCACCGCTTTAAAAAGCCTATGCACTTGAGTGCTTCTTTCGACACTTCGAATACATGTCTCGCCCAACGAGCGTCACATTGTATTTTCATGCCCAGAACATCGAGAGCTTCTGATTGTTCAATATCCGTACCATCGAGAGAAATTGGCGATATTGTTGGGTCAGCGAATCGCTTGTGAGACAACAAGCAGCACTGTGTCTTACGTGCATTAAAATCTACTCTATTCACTCGACCCCATTCGGAAATGGCCAGTAGATCCCGGCCAAGTGTCTCTTCCATAATTCGCCTTTTGTCTTCAATATCTTGAAGGCTCGGCCTACGGTCGAATGAATACGAATGACAGAGGTTACTATCATCTGCGAAAGAGTAGATTGGATTCACGGTCTGACCCAATAGATCGTCAATGAAAATAAGAAATAAAGAGGGAGAATGGACAGAGCCCTGTGGTACACCTGCGGTCAGCCTATGTGCGTTGGATGAGAACCCATCTACAACAACTCTAATAGTGCGATCTCTAAGAAAGCTCGATATAAACCGAGCAAATGTATTACCGACACCAAAAGCGATCAGCTTTGATATGAGTGCACCATGCCAGACTCTATCAAAGGCCTTGGAGATATCTAGAGCCACGACCTTACTCTCACCAAACTGGTGGATAGACCGCCTCCAACGCTCCGACAAGAACGCCAACAGGTCTCCCGTAGAGCGGTTTCTACGGAGGCCATACTGTCGATCACTTAGCAAGTCGTTGGTCTCTAAATACCTCACAAGATGGTGGTTTACCATGCTCTCCATTACCTTGGAGAGCGCAGAGCAAATCGCTAGCGTCGACGAGCACTTACATAGGACAAGTGCAGAGATACCATCCGGGCCCGGGGATTTATTTACGTCGAGGTTCGCAAGCGATTGGCCGGTTGACCGCACTTTACAGTACAGATCAAATTCGTTTTTCGCCTGTACAGTATGCATGCGGAATCCACTTCCGGAAAATGTATTTCTCACAAATTACGACATCTTAAAAATTCAAGACAAATGCCAATAAACATAACTTCCGCTTAAGCCCCTTCCCTCCCATGCTTGCCATCCACAAATGCACTGCATTGCATGTAAAGTATAGGGAAAACCCCTGAGTGTTGGTTAATAAGAAAAAAACAAAACATAAAAAAAGGATTGCACTGGATTACCACATACACCCCCATCGTCCTTTGCCTACCCCTTACATCTTACAAAACTAAACGAAGGTTATTTAACGGGGTGCTCATGTTCTTTATTAAATCATCTACAAACGTTTCCTAAGTTTTATTGAATTCAGTCTTGTCACTGATGTTGATGTGTCTTTTTCGAAATCTCCTGCCGATTATCGATCAACTTACGAGGAATAAAACTTCCATAATCGATTACATTCTGCGAGTGCCTCTATGCTAATTTTGAAAAGCTTAAGTCTTAGGAATTCCATAACTTTACTTTGTTGTAGCACTGCATTCGTTTCGGACAATCATCACTACAGCAGCCGCATTAACTTCCCAAAAGGTATGATTTGTCTTTGGAGTTTTCCAAGCCACTGCGTTTAATACTCGTACCACTCACGAAGTGGAAAATTCTCAACGAATGCATTATTTTCATTTTGTCCAAAGATAAATGCTGTGTGGATGTGCACGTTGTGTTTTATTTTTCCTTGACTTTTTGTTTTTGACTGGTTTCAAGGCATAACTACAAAAAATATATATACAATATTTTACAGTTTTAATCTTGTTTTTTTTTTTGCGCTGACGACGTTCTTGTTGTTGCCGGTGGAGCTGCGGCTTTTGGACTGTGTTGCATATAACCGTTACTTTTTGCAGCGGTCCTCATCCAACGCCGACTGTCCACTGACACAATGGCACTGGCGCACTGGCACAAGAGCCAGCGAGCACCGCAGCAACATCAGCGGTCGGGCCAATGTGCGTTAGTCAAACCATTTGTGATCTCTGTCGCTTTTAATGCGAGTGCGTGTATATAATTTGGCTTAAGAAACAAGAAAACAAACCAAAGCATGGTCCTGTTGACTCTTTGGCCACGCCGGTCGGTGTCGGTAATTTATAATGTACCCAAAAAATAAACCAAAAACAACAACCACCATAACTACAACAAGTTGAGTTTGGTGTGCGACTTAGGGTAGGGTGTACTCTATAGCAGAGTTTGGTTGAGGTGTTGGAACGTTTGTTCACATCGATGTTTTACAAAATCAAAGGAATACTTTGATTTATGCTACATTCCATTAAGCGGTGGTCATTTTGTTTAAATTACTGAAACTTTCTTGTTTAAACTAATATTTAGAAATTAGGATTCTATTAACTCTTCTTTAAATTGTACTTAGGATTTACTGGCCTACCTTCTATGGTGTAGGATATCATGTAGTACTGACCTACCTTCTATGCTGTAGGGTATCATGCAGTCGTATGCGATTGACTTTGTGATTTGCTGACATGTTTTACTTTATTGTGATTACAAAATAATTTGTAATCTATCAGAGATTCACAGGATGAAGCTGGTTGGTTAAAACAAAAGACTGAAGACACAAACTTAGGTCACATTATAAAAAACATTAGATCCTAGCCTTCGAAATCGAGCGATTAGCCAGTGTGAATGCCAAATAAACTCCATACTGCCTCTTGAGATGCTTACGGGTTTCGATGGAGCTGATTTACTGTAATATTTAGCAATCTCTTCCATGGATTCAATAATTGTTGAAAACCACTGGAAGTTGGTGCGTTTTGTGAAAATCAAGTAGAGATTAAATGTCGCATTGGCCTATTAAATTTTAATACGAGGCATGCTATATATATTTCTGGCCTAGGCAACATTTACTGTTTCCTGGCGTCATCTGACATTTCCATTGGAAATTATGACAGTTTTCAAAAGGTCGTTCAAAAACTGCCGTTGTGCCACAGAAAATTGAAGCCGTGCGTGAACTAATAATGCAAGATCATCATGTGACATACCGTGAGATACCGGCATCCTTGAGCATTTCTTCCTTACCAGCATACATTCGATATTGCATGAACACCTGGCCATTAAAAAGGTTTGTTCACGTTGGATCCCGCACAATTTGACAATCGCTCAAAAATGGCTCGTGTCGATTTCGCCTGTTTCTTCGGCAAAACTGGTCATGTGGCGACTGTTCCGCTTGTGCGACATAGGACGGTCAATTCTGAGTGGTACACCTCAATTTGTTCGCCTGAAGTCTTCGGAGCAATTCGAAAAACGAACAAGAGAAGACAAATCATCCATGACAATGCGAGCTCAGACATCGGCTCAAACCAGCGCCCAAACATCGAATTAATGGGTCATCCGCCATATAGCACCCAATGACTTCTTTTTTTTTCTCCGCACATCAAGAAAAAAATGCGTGGTCAACGATTTTTGTCGCCAGAAGATGCTGTTGAAGCGTTCAAAAACCATGTTTTGAAGGTGTCTTAATCGGAGTGGGAAAAGAGCTTGGACAATTGGTTTGAGCGCATGCAAAAGTGTATAAATCATGCTGGAGAATACTTTGAAAAAAAAAATAATACCATTTTTGATGATAAATATTCGCATTTTCATTACTAGGCCAGAAATATATAGGGTGTCCTAAGAAGAGCGCAATTTTTAACTGACTGATGCAGCAATTGAATTGTTTCTCTGGCTGTATGACATGAGGCGCCGTCTTGTTGGAACCACATGCCCTCCACATTCATTTCTTCAATTCTAGGCAAGAAAAAACTGGTTATCATTTCACGATACCAAACACCCTTGACTGTTTGCGCTTGACCTGCCTCATTTGTCCAATGATTCCTCCAGCCCAAAAACCACACCACACAGTGACACCTTGAGGATGCATTTGCTTCTCGTGAATCACTCGAGGATTTTCCGCACCCCAAATGCGACAATTCTGCCTATTGACGAAGCCATCAAGATGAAAATGGGCCTCGTCACTGAAGATGATGTTATCGGCAAAATCAGCATTTTCATGTTGTCTCTCCAATACCCAATTAACGAACTCCCTTTCGCGTAGCGCTCCATTTTTACTAACCTCGTACCTTCTACTAACAAACAATAACAATTGTTCAAATGTCAAACAATGACACTTCGAATGTTGCCAGATTTAAAAATTGCGTTCTTCTTGGGATATAGCAGCCCTCGTATGGCCTACTGAGAAATAGTATTTCTTTAATTTTGTTATTAAGTTATCCCTTGGAGACCGGTTACTTATGGGATCGATTGTTAAATTGGATCTTAAAATGTTTCCAGGTCCAAAAAGGGGCGAATATCAAAACGTCGTTAATTTCGAATATAACAAAATGTTTTTCTGCCCTTGTAGCCCAAGTCTCCGTTCCTAATCTCAACCATAACAATACTCTGTAATTGGATTTGTAGAAAAATTTGTTATAATTTGAGTATCTAAATGTGACGAGCAAAATAGAAAGGGACCCAAAGGTAAAAACCAGCTTTGTTCAGGAGAGCCATTTTAAAGATTGAAATACGTGTATCTTTGGTGTACCATCACTTTCATAACACGCGCATATCTCTGGGAGGGAATACTCTTGGGACATGGGATCGGTCTCATTCGATGCTCAGATGTTGTCCACATCAAAAAAAAAGTGAAAATTGATTTTTTTTTACCCTTAGGTCCCTTTCTCTATGCGCTGTCACACGCTTTGATCTTGCGGGAAATTTATTCGGGCCACATGACCTTGAACGTCCAGCAACTAACTGATGTTAACAGTAAAAAATTTAACCATTTTCCATCCACCAAGAATTAGGATTTGTTTAGCAAATACTCAGAAATGAGTACTTCTTAACGAGGTACCTTTAGTTCCTTGAAGGGTAACTTTTTTCCCCCTTGTCCTATTTCGCCCATTTACAATCCGAAACAGCTTATGACTATAAGTCATCATCATGCAAATTTTCAGGAACGTGTGGTGATTCGCGTTTGACAGCTAAAGTAGAGGGTGAGCCATATAAAATTTGAATTGGCTGTACAAAATAAGTACTGATAATTGGTTCAAATTTTGGTTTTATTGAATTTATTGGGTTGCCGTCAGAAACTTATGTGACAGCAACCAAATTTTTCGTTGATATTTGCGTATCATTCTGACTTTAACCGTATCATTCTGACTTTAAAATGGATTTATAATATTCTTAATGAAAATCTCAATACCGACTTTATATTTAATATACTGACAGTAAACTTTTCTCAAATCGCCCTTTTATGTAAAGGGTGTTTTTTATTGAGGTATAGAACTTCGAATTGAAATAAAACACAAGAAAATCGTTTTAATGTCCATCAATTTGGCTTTATTGGAAGGATAATTTTATGCCATTAATGTTTAAATATGATTTCGGGCATGTGGCCGCCGCGGCTGGCTCGAATAAAGCCAATTCTACAGGTCCAATTTTCAACCACTTTTTCGAGCATATGGGGCCGTATGTTGGCAATAACGCCACGAATGTTGGCTTCCAAGTCCCCTAACGTTTCTGGTTTGTTGGCGTAGACGAGCGACTTCACATATCCCCAAAGAAAATAATCCAATGGTGTCAAATCACACGATCTTGGTGGCCAATTGACAGGTCCATTCCGCGAAATTATGCGCTCATCGAATGTTTCCTTCAATAATTCGATTGTGACGTGCGCTGTGTGGCATGTAGCGCCGTCTTGTTGGAACCACAACTCATCCACATTCATGCCATCCAATTCGGGACCAAAATAGTCGGTTATCATGGCTCTATACCGGTCTCCATTAACGGTAACTGACTCTCCAGCATTATTTCGGAAGAAGTATGGCCCAATGACTCCACCAGCCCATAGAGCACACCAAACAGTCAGTTTTTGTGGATGTAATGGCGTCTCAAGGGTCTCATGTGGATTCTCTTCACTCCAAATGCGGCAATTTGGCTTGTTGACGTAGCCATTCAACCAAAAATGAGCCTCATCACTGAACAAAATTTTGTGATGAAAATCAGCATCGAGATGAATCTCATTTTCGGCCCATTTTGCAAGCGTTGTTCTTTTGTCAACCTGTTCATGATGAAATGGCAAACCAAACTAAATATTAATCACTTGACAGCTGACAAAATGGCCGCCAGTTAAAAAAGTGATGCCAACTTAAAGTTCTATACCCCAATAAAAAAACACCCTTTAGTCTTCCACCTATAGTCGGTATTGATCGCTTAATCGTTTTCTGTTGTCTCGTTTTGGTATAAAACTTTTAATGCCACTTGCACCGTTTAACTAACTACCTATACGAGGTGTGGAGCTTCCAGGACGAGCATCTTCGTCAAGCACTTCTTCTCGACCTTCTTTGAAAAGCTTGTACCGTTTGGAATCATTTTTCTGACTCAGAGTACAATCACACTATGCCACTGTCAAAAATTTCCAGGGCTTTGAGCACATAATTCCATTTTTTACGCAATATTAAACTCTTACAAACAAACTAGACTTAACGCCAACAAACTGATCCAAGAACATATGTTCGAGACAAGTGGGCCAACAATCACGAAAAAATCCCTTATCGAATTGACGTAAGCCGAAAAAATTAAAAATTTCCCCTTTTCTATAGAACACACCTCGTATGTAAATCGAGTTTTTACGCACTGCGTAAAAACTGAAATTTAATGCTGAAAGCGTTAAACATGCCTCATCATGATAAACTGCATTAAGCGGCGAATGTGTTGCGCGTTACTTTTCAGTCTACTGTGGCCATTCTCACACCCCGTGGGCTTCTCTGCTCGTCCACTCTACCAAAAAGACTTCTTTGAAATTAATTTATAAATATTAAGAAATCTCTTCTCACAAACACACGCACGCACGAAAAAAAGAAACGCCAAGAATGTCAGAAATATGGTTTAAACAGGAAATGTCATTGACATTAAGAGACAGTAGAAACGATGGTAAAAAAAGGAACCCCGACTCAACTAAAGTGGAGACCAAACATAATAAATGAAGCAACGATTGCGTGTGGAAAATTACCCCCAAAAGATTAAATACTCGTACTAAAACAGCAGGTATTCGGATAATTACCCATGACTTCCGATTACACTAATCGTTGGAGATATTTAAAAGATTGAAATAAATTGCAGAAGAGTTGAAATATTTTAAGATCACCTTAAGAATGAACTCGGGTGATACTCGTATGGTACCCTAAACCAACATAAGTATGTGGTAATTAATTATTGTGTAACATGCGATTTCCGTCACATTACTGTGTGCAATGGATGGGGTACTTCCTTGAAATCGGTCAACATCAGGGCTGAACAATTCTATAATCACTCTCGGGAGCACCAGTTTTAAGCTGGCTTCAAACCGCTTAATCATAAAGATGGCTATTTTACTCGCATTTTACGTCAGCTTTACGACTGGAGCCTGCGTTGAAAATTTGTCGTCTCAAACACTTTCTGAAACTGGGTTTTATGTGCCAAACTCGCAAGTACTCCATATGTGTACTAGGGTTGCTATATATATTTGTGGCCTAGGCAACACTAAGTGTTGCCTGCCGCCATTTGACATATCCACTGGAAACTTTGCAATTTTTAGCATAAACGTACTCAGAACGTTTTGACGTAAGACCATAATTTGCGTTGTTTACAGTGACTTGAAGAAAATCAATTTGGCAAAAATATGGAATTAACTAGTGAACATTTTCGTGCCATCATTTTTCATAACTTTCGACGTGGATTATCAGGACAAGAGTCGATGAACTTAAATCTTTAAATGGCGATGAAGCACCATCCTATAACACTGTCAAAAACTGGTTTAATGAATTCAATCGTGGCCGACGCTCGCTCAACGACGAAGGTCATGAATGCCGTCCAAAAACGGCCGTTGTGCCAGAGAACATTGATGCCGTGGGTAAACTGATAATGCAAGAACGCTATGTGATCCTTGGGCATTTCTTCCACCAGCATACATTTGATATTGCATGAACACCTGGCCGTAAAAAAGGCTTGATCTCGCACAATTTGACAATTGCTCAAAAAAAGGCTCGTGTCGATTGGTGCAAAGAAATTTTGAAAAAAAAACGATCGGGGTTCTTCAAAAGACGTTTATAAGATCGTCACAGGTGACGAATCATGGATGTATGCGTATGAGCCCGGAACAAAACAGCAATCGACCGTGTGGGTCTTCGAAGACGAGCCAAATCCAACGAAAGTTGTTCGTGGAAGAAGCACTTCGAAGCAAATGGGGTCGCCTGTTTCTTCTCCAAAACTGGTCATGTGGCGACTGTTCCGCTTGAGCAACGTAGGACGGTCAATTCTGAGTGGCACACCACAATTTTTTTGCCCGAAGTCTTCAGGGAAATGCGAAAAACGAACAAGAGAAGACGAATCATTGTGCACCATGACAATGCGAGCTCTCACACATCGGCTTAAAACAGCGCCTTTTAGACCGGACAAAACGTCGAATTGATGGTTCATTCGCCGTATAGACCTGACTTGGCACCCAATGACTTTTTTTTTATTTCCGCACATCAAGAAAAAAAGTGCGTTGTCAGCGATTTTCGACGCTGTTGAAGCGTTCAAAAACCATGTTTTGGAGGTGCCTCAATCGGAGTGGAAAAATTGCTTCGACAATTGGTTTGAGCGTATGCAAAAGTTTATAAATCATGCTGGAGAATACTTATACTTTGAAGAACAATAAAACCATTTTTGATGATAAATTTCGCATTTTCATTATAAGGCCAGAAATATACAGTGGTGGTCATATAATTAGGGACACCCTATTTTATTTAGAAGTATTGATGTTTTTGTTTAAATAAAGTTCTTTGTTTGAAGGACGTCGTACATATCTTTTCCCATCTAACCCAAACAAATTGAATTTGGATTCATAGTATTGTTTTTTGAATTACATTTTGATAATAGTATGATTGCGGCAATATTAATATTGTTGAAATGTAACAATAGTACTGTTGCCAAATTTAAAAATGAAAATATGGTTGTAGCAACAATATAAATATGGTTGGTGGGATAAAAGTATTGTTTTAATGGGTTTTATGATAACAATAATATGATTACGGCAATCATACCGGCAAAATCGCAATTTATTATCTATTTGACAATGTTATTTTTACTTATCTTATGCAATAATAGTAATAATAATTAAATTTTTCCAAAACAAACTACGGATTAGTATAACTCAAATATTTTAAGTAAATGATTTTTTACTGTTAAATAAATCACTCCTATTACACAGTACAACAGCCAATCTGGGGGGTGAGAAATTCCAAGTCAGGGTGATGGTACTAGGTCAGTATATTACAACCCTTTCTTTAATCCATTAATATACTGTTTCTCTACCAAATCAACATTTTTGCAATTAGAAATAAATTTATGAAGAAAATTTTGCCAAAAAAAATTTTTTTTTTTTAAAACATATAAATCCCAAACGGAAAAACGTGTAGAGTCTTATAACTTTCACGTAAAGTCACATAACCTATAAACAAAATGCGACATAGATCATAGAAATCGATTAACGCGTTCTGCTTTTATTTACAATTAAGTAACTTCACTTAACTTCACTTAATTGTAAATAAAAGCAGAACGCGTTAATCGATTTCTATGATCTATGTCGCATTTTGTTTATAGGTTATGTGACTTTACGTGAAAGTTACAAGACTCCACACGTTTTTCCGTTTGGGATTTATATGTTTTAAAAAAAAAAAAAAATTTTTTTTTTGGCAAAATTTTCTTCATAAATTTATTTCTAATTGCAAAAATGTTGATTTGGTAGAGAAACAGTATATTAATGGATTGAAGAAAATGTAATTATTAATTTTTCTCAATTTATTTCAGCAAAATCGAACTAGTCGTTCTCGAGTTATGTCAAACTACGTTTTTGCCAACATTTTACAACTAAGCGAAAAAACATCAAGATAAGGAAAAAATGTAAAAGGTCATAAAAAAAAACTGGCACATACGAACGCAAAACCCTTTGAGGGTTTTAATATACTGACCTAGTACCATCACCCTGACTTGGAATTTCTCACCCCCCAGACAATAACCCCAAAAATGTTCCATAGTGTTATTAAGAGTTTAATGTATTTTTACATAACTTAATAAAATTCTCTATTGTTGAATAACAACTTAACCCAATCTTTACGAAAAATTTTAGTGATCTAAGTATGGTGGTGAGGATAATACTATGGTCGTACGTTAAACATACTATGGTTATGAGGATAATAATATGGTTGTGGGGATCATAGTATGGTTGAATGTGAATAATTTTATGGTTGTGGGGATCATAGTATGGTTGTGTGAATAATTCTATTGTTGTAAGGACCATAATATTGTTATGGAGATCATAGTATGGTTGTGTGTGAACCATACTATTGTTGTGCCACAACCATATAACCAACAATAGTATGATGCTCTTCGAATATTGTTACCCCAACCATACTTTTTTTCTGCGTGCAGTATGTGTTTCCAAAACTCCAAGGGTTTTTCGATATGCTTCTTTGCAAAATTAATTCTGTTTTTTTAAATTTTTTTTCGAAACATGTGGTTTTTTTCTTGCTATACATCCACAGAGCCCACATTCAAGTAATCGACGCCATATGGTTCTCGTTGATATTTCACCGCTAAGTTGTGCCGTTATTTCGCTGTGAATCTGTTTAGAGCTTAGAATTGGATTAGCCTTGCTCGTTCTGCAAATTATACGATCATCAGCTTTTGTAGTTTTCCTTGGTCGGGGCATTCGGTTTTTGTTCTCGACGCTTCCATTGTTTCTATAATGTACAATAGCACTGTGAACCATTGATTTCGAACACAGAAGCTCCGTCGCAATATCCCGAATCGACTTTCTTTCCTTTATGTACTTGCAAATTATAATCTTGCGCAATTTCGGAGTAAAGCTCTTTTTCCGACCCATGTCTAAAATGAATGTTACTTCAATTTTCATATTTAAGTCATTTTTCAATAATCTAATACACTTACAGCGTTGTTTTTATTATTTGTTGACTCTAAAATAAATAAAATATTATATGTCCCTAATTACGTGACCAAGTGAAATCACCTTCAAATTGCGACTGTTTCAATAAACACAGATTTTGTAGTTAAAGCGACGCTGCAGAGTGATGCTTCTTGATGTCAAATAGTTGAGTACAGTTATAATTTACCGTTACACTATACACGGTCGGTTCGAAAAGTAACATCAGAGAGTAAAAAAAATATATTGAAATTTAAGTATTAATTTTTTTTTAAAGTGTCCTTAATAATGTGGCCACCACTGTATATAAAACTCCTCGTATTACAGTGTTGACGATTTAAGTGAACGGAGGAGTTGGTTTAGTTCTATTTAATTTAAAGCCGTAAAAGTATGCAGAAGGACTAGAGAGAACACGGACAAAACTAAATAGATTTGAAACGTTTGTTATTCCTCTGACCAACACTCGCCATGACACATTAACAAAAGTTTTCTCTTTTCATATGCCTAGATATGCTCAAGAAAAACCTTCAGATTTACCCTTTTTAGAATTTCTTTTAATTGTTTTAAGTCCAAACATTTTTTAAATACCCTACACTGTGCGCTCTATGAGCTATTACATTAAACTAATATAAGCATGTATTCATTCCGTTTTCAAATAAATTTCAAATTAACAAATCTGAAATATTCCAAAAATTCCCAATTTGTTTAAAAGTAATGACCATACGGGGTTTCGTACTCTTAATCATACAAAATACTCGTATAAGAGGGCGGTTCGAAAAGTTCTTAGCCTATCAATGAAAGAGAATAGTTAGTTTTTCAAAAATATTTTTATTTTTCAATATAATTTCCTGAAAGTTCAATACCCTTGATTAAAATAGTTTTCCTCAATGTCTTCAAAATAGTGGTTTACAACTGTAATTGCATCTTCATTTAGATTTGGGAACAGGTAAAAGTCACTGGGAGCTAAATCAGGAGAATTAGGTGGGTGGTCAAGCAACTCGTACTTTAATTCGTTGATTTTAGCCATTGTTAAAACACTCTTCTGCGCTGGTGCGTTGTCTTGATGAAAAATAAATTTTTTGTGTTGTAAGCCAGGACGTTTTTCTCAAATTTGTACATTTAATTGATCTAAAAGGTTGCAATAGTACTCTGAATTTATTGCTTTACCCTTTTGCAGATAGTCAATCAATAAAATACCTTTGAAGTCCCAAAAAACCGTTGCCATAACCTTCCCAGCCGATTGAATTGTTTTTGCCTTCTTTGGGGCACTTCCTCCAGCTTCAGTCCATTGTTTGGATTGTTCTTTTGTCTCTGGAGTATAGTGGTGGATCCATGTCTCATCAACAGTTATGAAACGACGCTTAAAATCCATTTTATTTCGCTGAAAACGATACAAACAAGCTTGAGAAATGTTCATTCTTATGCGTTTTTGGTCGACTGTTAACAAGTGCGGCACCCATCTTGCAGAAAGCTTTTTCATCTGTAGTTCTTCATGCAAAATTAAATGGACTCGATTATTTGAGACGCCCATGATATTAGCTATTTCTCGCACTTTTATTCGTCGATCATTTAATACCATATCATGCACTTTGGCTACAATTTCTGTTGTTGCTGTTTTTGGACGTCCACTACGTGGTTCATCTCCAATGCTTGTACGACCACGTTTAAATTCAGCAACCCAATATTTTACTGTTGCATATGAAGGAGCACTTTCACCTAACACATTCACCATATCATTATGAATTTCTTGTCCCGATAAACCTTTTTTATGTAAATATTTAATGACACCACGCATTTCTAATTTTTCCATTGTAAAAAATCGCGGATGCGTCTTTTGTGAACACCTGTTTCTATATGAAGGAGTTGCCAGATCGAAACAAAATTTAACATGTGAAGTTTCCAAAACACTTAACTTTTTTCTGTTTATACCGCGCTTTTTGTGCTAGGCTAAGAGGTTTCCGAACCGCCCTCGTACGCTGGCATTACTAGCCCGTTGAGAAGCGTATGTACTTTATCCAAAGCGATGACAGCAGAGATTCTAAATTACCTACATCATGTGTTCATACATAAAAATAAATCATTTTAAGCTCAAAAATAAGAAAAAAATGCGGGAGGAAATGAAAATTATGTTGTTGTTTCTACAAAAAAAAATGCTTCATAAATTAATCATGTCAGTAGCGAACAAAGGGGGGAAAAGCCCCCACCACTTGAAGTGCCCGCTAAAAGACTAGTGAGAACGCACAACATGAACCAGGCTGCTTCTCTGTGCGCTTGAAAACGCTCCATACTCATCATGTTTGTGGATCCCATAGAACGGACGGCTGATGTGTATTTGTTTTTGTTGAAATTGAACGTAATAATCCATCAAATGGTCATCGTTAAAGAAAAAAGAAACAAGATATGTTGTTCACAACCAAACAATTTGTTCCAAGCTCCGATTATATTGTAAACTTTTAATGGAATTGTTCGGTGGCTAACAGAAAACAAGATTTACAATTAGATGGAGAACTCTTTCAATAAATATTAGTACTGGTTTTACAAAATTGAAGAAATCTTTTGGAATGACAGCTTTATTAAAAGATAAAGTACTCGATATTTGCTTGGAGCGAGCTGGTAAATGTTTAAATGTGGTTCATGTGAATTGTGTTGAGCATCATTTTAAGAAAGAAACGCGGAACCTTTCTTTATATAGTGAAGTTTACGCGATAAAAATTCTTTTATTTACTGACTGAAACCTACTTCTTAAGAACTGACGTACATATTGAAGTTTACCTTAAGCAATAGTCTGAAGTTTAAAGTGGAGACGAAGTCGGTTTTTGGGCTCTGGTATAAAAGATGTGTAAGCGCAGAGAGATGCGTACAAGGTCCTCTTAAACTGAATCTTATGCAATTCCTTGTATGGCTTACAACAACCAACCCTTAAGCCTATTGCCATAAATTTTAGGTGATGGCAGTTTATGTAGCCCCTCGTCATCACATTGCCGGCATCATCATTCAGTAATGGTGCTGTAAGATGTAAGACTGATGACCCACATCGCCTCTTCCCTATTTGTTACAACACAAATTTGGAATATTGGTGACGATAGTGTAAATCATTTACGGCGTCAAAAGTAGGAACAAGGTCGTTGAAATTGTGTCGTAAGCTGGTGATTGCACAATTCTGGCGTCAGGACCTAAAGTGGATGACAAATCCAAATCATCAGCCACACTGTTTACTAAATGGACCGCAAAGGTGCAGTTGTCACTCAATGTGAAAGTCGATGACGTCAACATCCCGACCACCAACTACCCCAAAATCCTTGGGGTCACATTGGACAGCCTTTTTAGATCCTCTGCACATGCTACAGCTATCTGCAACAAACTCAAAATAGGAACAAGGTCCTCAAGTCACTTGCCGGCAGTACTTGCGGAGCCGACAAATAAACTTGTTGACCTCTTACAAAGCGATAGGTCGGTCTGTAGCTAACTACGCCGTACCTGTGTGGTCGGCGAACGTGAGTACGATGCAGTGGAAGAAAATTCAGACTTGCCAGAATGCCGCCCTTAGAACATCAACAGGGTGTCTTCTTATGTCCTCTGAGGACCATCTACATGAGGAGACGAAGGTCCTTACCGTGCGCAGACACAATTTCCTGTTGTCTAAGCAATACCTGCTAGGGTGTTTTGCCAGCAGTCATCCTAACCACCATCTCTTGAACAGGATGCCTCCACCCAGGCAGATCAGGTACGATCTTCATGATCTAGAGAGAGAGGTCCAGCGGTAAAGAGAGAACCTTTAGATCATCGAAACTATCAGGCAGGTCTGAACAACATTCACGCCGTCTACCGCTACCGTCTGAATGTAGTGCTAGGGGATTATCCCCCGGAGATTTCACCTGAGGAGAAGGTACTACCTCGGCAGACGCGTGTGGTTCTGACGCAGCTGAGATCTGGATGGTGCAGCCGCCTCAATTCCTACTGGGCACGAATTGATGCTAACGTTCCGGACATCTGTCTGAATGTAGTGCTAGGGGAACATCCCTCGGAGACTTCACCCGAGGAGAAGGTACTACCTCGGCAGACGCGCGTGGTTCTGGCGCAGCTGAGATCTGGATGGTGCAGCCGCCTCAATTCTTAAGGCCCATTTAGTCTCGACGGTTGACGGTGGATTCTGCAACCTGCAGAAGTCTACCGTCGTCAACCGTCAAACTGTAGTTATCTCCCTCTAACACATGCAAAATGCAATCCTGAACTGAAATAGCTGATTGCCTACCGTCAACCGTCCACCGTCGAGACTAAATGGGCCTTTACTGGGCACGAATTAATGCTAACGTCCCGGACATCTGTCCCGCCTGCCATCAGGGACCACATGGCTTGGGGATAAATCTCTTACTTGTACGAGGTGGAAACCCGCCGCTGATAAATTGTTAGATGTTCTTACCTGGGTTTGAACCTAGGTTTATCCCGGATGATAGTCGTGCCCACTTCCATCACACCACGGCGGCCCAGCAGTGAAGTATGTAGTGAAAACAAAAGACTTAAGACAAAAACTTGAAATGTTTATTTCTTTCATAAAAAGTTGGATAGGATACATTAGTGTAGGATACATTAGAGATAATACCCACCATACATGGGCCATTCGCCTGCGCTGGTATGTTGAGCCAATCAAAGATTGTATTACCAAGAGGTTCAGTCAATCTATAAAAGAACATTGTATTCGCCTAAACTTCCAGCTGGTTTTGCCCACATACTTTTGGGGTCACATACTCGTACAATGCAATGCCAGCGCATAATTAAAAAAATAAATTCTGGCAAGCAAAACGAAAAAGAAAGACGAAAGAAAGTCTACTCATAAAAATTAATTTCATCTGCGAACGTTTAAATCAGTTAAGCGAAAAAAAGGTAATAATCGTGTTGTATGCCACCCACCATTTATGGTGGATGTGCCACTGCACATATAAAATCGTAGACGAGGTACTCATGCCAAAGGAACAACACTTGAAATAGTTGCCTAATGAATTTCTACGCTTTGCGTTAAAGCTGCTGCAACATGCAGCAGCAGCTGCTGCATTTGAAGATTTTCAACAACTTAACACCTAAAATGTTAAAGAAAAGTTGGTGGCATCATAGAAAACTTCACGTATAGTTTTTATTGCTAGTGTTGTTGTGGTGGCTGCTGCTGCAATGTTGCAGTTTATGATTTGGCAGATGCAGTTACTCATAATGCCGTCATCATTAATTTAGTTATTTAACATTAAAAACCAAACTGCTTTGGAGCGTGGAGACATACTTACGGACATGCAACAAAAAAAGAACGACGGTGGTATGTAAGTATGGATGGATGGTTGGTCGGTCGGTCGGCTGTTGGTCATCTGCAACATGCAACATTTTGCCTGATGACCAGGAGAATGTGGCTGTGCTGCTGCTGCTGTTGATGGTGATGATGATAGTGCCGATGCGAGCATGCGTAAAAACAAGATTTTAGATTTGGTTTCGTGTGCGAGTGTGTCCGTGTGTGCTTTTCTTGGCAGCTTTAATTTAATTGCCAATCTTATGTTGTTTTCGGCGAAATTTATCAATGACATTCATGCTACACTAAATCTAGTAAGGCAAACAGAAATTTATCGGCCGTAGTTTGGTTGAGGGGGGCTTAGACCAGCTAAGTCAAATTGATCGAAATCAATGAAGCGAGATTTTAAAAAATGCTTTACTTCCTGTTGCGCTACGAATAAAATTTTGGACGCGTGGTTATGAACAAAAGGCGGGCTTACATTTTTTTATGAAATAGAAGGGACCTAAGGTTAAAAACCAGTTTTGTTCAGGAGAGCCATTTTAAAGAATAGGTCCCTTTCTATTTGCGTTTAGAATCGTCGACTTCACTTTCATAAAACGCGCATATCTCTGGGAGGGAACACTTTTGGGACATATGATCGGTCTCATTTGAACATCATCAACAAACAAAAATCAACATCAAAAAAAGAAAAAAAAATATTTTTTTACCCTTAGGTCCCTTTCTCTATGCGCTGTCATACATTTAGTAAAAAAAAACAACTTTTGAGGCAATGATGGTAGAGTCGAGAGAGGTTTGTTTGCACCAAAAAAAATTGATTTTTTTACCCTTAGGCCCCTTTCTCTATGCGCTGTCATACATTTAGTAAAAAACAACTTTTGAGGCAATTTAATATTTTAAATAGAAAATAAATATTTTGAGATACCTCTTGGAAAATCCAATAGATCCTAAATGGGTGCAAAATACCAAAAGAGTGGATTTATTTTAAAAAATGGCCATAATAACGATATTATTTTTGCGGATTAGTTAGAAATTTAAATATTTCAATTATATTTTTCGATTTGACTAGATTAAGCCGTTGGGACCATGAGCCATAGAGATAGTAAAACCTGGACATATTTAGGTCAGCCTGGACATACTTAGGTCAGCGCCACAACTTCTTGTTGGTCCGGCCTGCTCAATAAATGGTCTACAAACTCTTTAGTCATGGGCGCACTTCTTCTAGATTCCAATACCAAGAATTATGGCCTCCATGGCGGGCTGGGATATTTGGTTTCTTCAAAGGACACGATCGATGAGCGTGGAATTCCACTTAATATGCGATTACTGTTTTCTTACGCGTGTAAGTAGCCACACACTAAGTGAAGTTCTTACTGAAGCCCCGCAACATTCCATTAAGGAACAGGAGGGAACTTCTCTAAAGTATGCTCCTGTGATATTAGAAGCTATAGCCGTACGTATGGATTTTAATTAAAAGGATAAAGGATATTCCAATAGAAAGATAATAATTTTGTATCCTTATGCCAACGTACCCTCAAACATTTTTAATGATCTGTCAGTGTCAAAACGTTAGTCGAAGTCAACATTTACATCATGGTAAAGTTCACTTACGAGCAACGTTTGGAAATCATTAAAAATGTCTACCGAAATTCTAAGTTGGAGGTCGCAATTTTAAGAGCGCTGACTCCAATTTTCGGCCATAATAATCGTCCCACCCGACAGGCTGTGCGTGCTGCTATAGTGAATACATATGGATCCAAATATTCACTTTTGAATGTTCCTGCGCCAAAGAGACGCCGTACCACTCGAGGCAACAAAAATATCGTATCCGTTCAAAATGATCCAAATTAGTCGATTCAACGTCGTTCTCAGGAATTGGTCATCTCTCAAAGCACACTGTAGCATATTTTGCGAAGAGATCTTGGCCTGCATTCTTATAAGATCAAACTAACTCAAGAACTAAAGCCACTTGATCATTTGAAACGCCAAAACTTCTTCGATGGGCCTCTATCAAAGTTTCAAGAATATCCAGAATTTCGCCGAAAAATCATCCTTCAGCAATGAATCTTTTTTTCTGGCTGAGTGGTTTTGTCACTAAACAAAATATGCATTATTGGACAGCAACAAACCCTCATCTGTTTTAAGAGACACAATTGCATCCGAAAAAAATTACTGTGGGGTATGTGGTTTTATGCCGGAGGTGTGATTGGGCCGTATTTTTTCGTCGACGAAAAGAATCGTCATGTTGTGGTCAATGGAGAGCGCTTTCGTGCAATGTTTGAAAATTATTTTTGGCCAGAATTGGATGAGCTTGACATCGCCGATATGTGGTTTCGACAAGACGGTGCCACTTGCCACCCAGCATGCGTTAGAATCGATTTACTGAAAGGCAAATTCGGCAAACGTGTCATCTCGAGAAATGTTCCGGTCGAAGGGCCACCGCGTTCAGGCGATTTAACACCACTGGATTTCTTTTTATGGGGCCACATCAAGTCATTGGCCTATGCCAAGAAGCCAGCAACTTAAGACGATCTCAGAGACAACATTCAACGCAAAATTGCCAACGTACCGGTCTTAATGTGTGCCAGAGTGGTGGAAAATTCGGTCCGAAGTATAGATCGCTGTTCACGGACTCGTGGTGGTCATATGACCGAAATCGAATTTCATTCTTAAAATTTAACTTTTGCACTCCACCTGGAACAAATTTGAACTTTATATCTTAAATATTCTGTGTTTTATTAATGTAGAGGTTGGAGCGCGGTAATTTGCTTTTTTGCACTTCAGGCTGTGTGTGGCGGCACTGTTGGTCGAAGAGAGTGGAGAGTGTGCATGGCTTATAGTGGCTGACGGGAGATTTGTATTCGTCTGCCTTTCAGTTGCCATAATGCATTGGACATGCGAAAAGAGGTCATTTCGTGTTGAAGCGTATTTTTCAAATGCGCACTCGATCATTGCAGTGCAGCGTGCTTTTCGTTTACGATTCGCTGTTCCCCCAAGTGGGCGTGTTCCGGTACGACAATCAATTGTAAATTGGGTAACTTCATTAAGAACAGCATCGAATTTGTCATGGACGAAGGGGACCAGATAGAAGGATTACAGCATTAAGTATCACTTCCAAGAGTTGACAACCTCAAAATGCGTCAAAAATAGAAGTAATCGAGCTAGGGATTTTCTTTTCGATGACGAGGTTTTATGCCGTTAATGTGCCGAATTATCTCATCCTTTAGCTCTTGAATTGTTGCCAGCTTATCGACGTACACCTTTTCTTTCAAATAACCTTAAAGAAAGAAGTCCAACGGTATCGAATCACAGGATCTTCCAATTAACATCGCCACGACGTGAGATAACACGGCCTTTGA
Source organism: Hydrotaea diabolus (assembly GCA_963513945.1). Taxonomy (NCBI): domain Eukaryota; kingdom Metazoa; phylum Arthropoda; class Insecta; order Diptera; family Muscidae; genus Hydrotaea; species Hydrotaea diabolus. The sequence continues at coordinate 30,564,545 of OY740720.1, read as the reverse complement.
ATTTCTCGCGCAAAAGAGCCATTGTTTCGTTAGCTGTGCGGCAAGTGACAACGTCCTGTTGAAACCACATATCGTCCACATCCATATCTTCCAATTCGGGCCATAACAAGTTTGTTATCATCTTACGATAGCGAACACCATTCACAGTAACTGCCTGACCGGCCTCAATTTGGAAAAAATACGACCCGATGATGCCGCCAGCCCATAAATCGCACCAAACAGTCACTCTTTGTGGGTGCATTGCTTTGTCGACAATCAGTCTTGGATTAGTTTAGTTTATTTTATTGAGACTTTTTTCAAAAACAATGACAGACATATACTAGATCTATGAACAAGAAATTGCTAATGACTATAATGTATTGTCTAAATAGCATTTCAAAGTCAGGAAGACGTATTCGCATCTTGAGAGGGAAATGGTCCGAAAAAGAAGCCAGACCAGAAATCTGTATGTCCAAATCTACTAAATTCGGGCTAATAATAAAATGATCTAAATATGATAATCCATTCGGGTATGATGGAACCGAATCTGAAAAACGCACAAAATCCAGAGCGAACTGCCCTAACCAATCAAAAAATGTACCACCATTGGAATTATTCATACCGTCTCCCCACGAGGTATGCTTGGCATTAAAATCGCCACCAATGAGGGACCCATCGAAATCCCTAGAAACCTGAGCCACAAGAGAAAGACCGTACCGAATCTGATTAGGATTAAAATTACAGGAGGGAATATAAATAGAACCCAATAAAATTCGTTTCTCAATACCATCAACGATAATTACGATGTTTATGAAAGTACGAGTACCCGGAAGTATATCCTAACTGTAGAGAAAGTGTAAGAGTCCTTTACAGCTATAGCGACACCCTGCGAACTACTATCCTTTATGACACTATAGTGCTCAAGCCTAAATCTACGACGTTCCCCTAAATGAGTCTCCTGTATAAAGGCAACGTCTATACTGTGATCCTTCAAAGTCCTTAACAACTCTATCCTACGACTGACTTCCACTAGCGATCTAACATTAAATGTCAATATGCCTAAACATCTACGGGCCATATTGTTGCACAACCTGCTCCAAAAGAGCGACACATTTCTCCTTGGCCTTTTTTTTTCTCGAAAATTCCTTATATTCTCTAACAAAGTTCTGAATTTTCATCTCTAAAGATATTTGCTCTGGCTGACAAATCGTCTGGGCTTTTCTCAAAAATTCCTGAATTAAAGGAGGTTTTTGACTAAAACTCAGAACTGGCGTTTTAATACACTGGAACAAACTGGCAAATGTTCTATCCGGTGGCCTGTAATTAGAATTATCAACCACTCTTAAAAGGTTTTCGTAAACTCGATTCCGTCTCTCCCTAGCCTGATCCTGCAATCTCTTCCGCATTTCAACATATTTTACATACGCTGGACAACCTCTGAAATTATAAGGATGTCCCCTTTCCTTACAATTTGCACAAAAGGGCAAACTAACCTTATCCGACACAAATGAACATTCACCTGGAGCGTGATAGCCCTCACATTTCATACAAACATAAGACATGTTACAATTTTTGGATAAATGACCCCATTGTTGACATCTCCAACTCTGTATTATTTTCGTTTTAGCCTTAGGTGATTCCCACGAAACTCTTTGCCCTAAAATGTAATTAAAACCCCTGATCTCCTTAACTGTTTTTCCAGAAATTTGTGTCACTAGAAACATTCCTGTATCAAAGTTATTCTTTTTCGAAAAATCTGTGGAGAATTTGGAAACTGAGTCCACAGTACCGGGAACAATTTGATCCAACTCACCCTTAATGGAATCCAAATCAGTCTTATAATGCAGTCCCCGCAAAACAATGCTGGTCCTCTAAAGCTCTTTAGGCGTATACGAAGCAACCTGTCTATCTCTAAGAAGTTGCATCATCTCCGAATGAACCGATACATCTTTCAAATATAACTTGCTCTTGCATCTGCTTTTGTTGACAATCCTGTTTACTACATTCATCTGTTTTAGCTGTTCAACTAAACCACTAATATTAACGTTATGAAGGGAGTTCCAAGAAGAGCGCAATTTTTAAATTTTAAATAAAACACAGATATTTAAGAAAAAATCGTGAAACTTTATTATATCGTAAAGTAGACAGAATGAGGTTATGTATGGAACAATATATCGTGCAGATGGCCGCCGCGGCTTTGCTGGCATGCACGCGATCTTTTAATGAAATTTTCAATGACCGTTTTGCATGAATGCTGCGGTATTCCATTAATGCAGCGTCCAATTTCGTCTTTTAAGGCTTGAGTCGTCGTCGGCTTATTCGCGTAAACCATCGACTTCAAAAAACCCCAAAGAAAAAAATCTAATGGTGTTAAATCGCACGATCTAGACGGCCAATTCTGATCTCCAAAACGCGAAATAACACGACCGGGAAATGACTGATGCAGCAATTGAATTGTTTCTCTGGCTGTATGACATGTGGCGCCGTCTTGTTGGAACCACATGCCCTCCACATTCATTTCTTCAATTCTAGGCAAGAAAAAACTGGTTATCATTTCACGATACCAAACACCATTGACTGTTTGCGCTTGACCTGCCCCATTTTCATAAAAAAAAGTACCAATGATTCCTCCAGCCCAAAAACCACATCACACAGTGACACGTTGAGGATGCATTTGCTTCTCGTGAATCACTCGAGGATTTTCCGCACCCCAAATGCGACAATTCTGCCTATTGACGAAGCCATCAAGATGAAAATGGGCCTCGTCACTGAAGATGATTTTATCGGCAAAATCAGCATTTTCATGTTGTCTCTCCAATACCCAATTAACGAACTCCCTTCGCTGTCCATGGTCAGCTGGCTTCAGTTCCTGAGTCAATTGAATGAAGATGCAAATCTTTCGTCAAAATTCGCTGCAAAGTGGATTTGGAGACAGACACCAATTTGCTGAGCTCGGTGTCGAATTAAGGTGGATGGAGTTTGAGCGACATCATCACGTACAGCTGCGACATTTTCGGTCGATCGACCTGGTCGATGGCGCGTTGTTGTCTTTACATCACTAACAGACCCAGTTTCGGCAAATTTATCCATTAATCTCTTTACAGTTGACTCTTTTGGAGCATTATTGTGACCCCAAATTGATCGCAATTTGCGAACTGTAGCCGCAAAACTTTCACCATTTTGGTAAAACAATTTCACAATGAGAATGCGTTGTTCATTCGTGTAGCGCTCCATTTTTACTAACCTCGTACCTTCTACTAACAAACAATAACAATTGTTCAAGTGTCAAACAATGACACTTCGAATGTTGCCAGATTTAAAAAATGCGTTCTTCTTGGGACACCCTTTATAAAAAAATAGGGGGGCAAAAATATTTACCACCAGATACATTAGGGTTAATCTTTTTTTGGCTAAATTTCCTCTTGGAACAGGCGGCAATTCTGCTTATTGACGAATCCACTGAGGTGAAAATATGCCTTACGTAGGCCTTTAAAATTTAACCGCCCTTTATTAATGCTCTTTTCAATATTAAAGTAACAACAGTAGGGTACTCTAGCGTTCGTGTATCAGGCTCTTTGTGCCACCTTTTAACAACTTGCCCACTTGCTACACGTAAATAAATACTTCTTATATAGAGGAGAACGAACAAAAAAAAAAGAATCAAAACATAATTGATTAGAGTGTTGCATCAAATTTCCTCTTTAAAACATTATATGAATTTCTTTTATACTCAGGAAAACAACTCGGGGTCCAAAGATCCCAACAAGCCTGTGTGTCGTAAGTGACATGAGGCTGAGATTGCAGCTGTAAAACATCTGCATAATTTTTGCTTGATTAACTTTAAGAATTCTTTTTCTATTTTTAAAAAAGCAAAGTCGTTGTTGTTTTCCTTTTGAGAAAGAATAAATGTCGTGAAGTGGCAAAAATCCCCAAAGAACTTTCATGGATCTGAAACTTGTGTTGGTTCGGTCGGCAGGATATTGCTGTCGCCGCAGCAGCTGTTGCTGCCGCTGCACATGTGTTCTAGCACCATAAATCATGTTGCATGTTTAAAAGCCACTTATATTCTAATGTTGTCATAATGTCAATTTATTCCTTTACATCGGTGCAAAAGAGCAGCAGAACACAAACTAAAGAAGAAGACTGCTGCGCATAATAATCATTAGAGTGTGTTAGAAAGGCCAAGAACATTGTAAAAGAATTACTTTGGTTGATGCCGTTATTATTAACCCTGCCGGCTGTCTTTGGGCTAATGTACAGCTTCTGTACAACAGCGAAAAAAGTTCGAAGAAAAAGGGTAATTAAAGATCCCCCCTTCCCCTTTGGTTGAAACAAAACTATAAAATTATCATATTGGACCACAAATGGGTAGCGTGCGAATTGGGATGGTTAAGGATGACATTTAGCCATTGCTAAAGACCATAAAATTATCATAGGCAGCCTGAGGCATTTGCAGACTTGGAAAACTGGATGTGGGCACAAGTGTCATTGTTTGCTAAATACCATAGGAACTAGACTAGCGACGTCTAGAGTTCGTCATTCGTCTGTACAAGTTTTCTTTAGTATAAAATTGTTTTCAACCGCATAAGCATGACTGTATAAATTTGTATTAAAATTTAATAAGCAGGAGGAGTGATTCGTTAGTGATCTGCAGCGGTTTTAAAATTTTCGGATTGGTGGTCGGAGGGTTATAGGCTAAAATTGCTTAGTTTTGAACCAGTATTCGGGTTTTAAACGAAGCCCAGAGCAGTGATTCGTTGGTGATTCGGATTGGTGGTCGGAGGGTAATAGGGTAAAATTGCTAATTTTTGAACCAGTGATCGGGTTTTAAACGAAGCCCAGAGGTCCTACCCTTACAAAGCTATGACTATTTGACTGAAATGCACTGGTTCAGAACTTAGAAATTTAACCCTAGTACCCTCCGCCCATCAATCCGAAAATTTTAAAACCGCTGCCATTTTGCCCCCTTGCATTTTCAGGCATGGTCGTAGATGGACATATTTTCATGAAAGAGCCAGGGTGACTCATGTCCAGTCGTAAATGAGTGACTCCGTATACATTGGCAGCTAAGCCGTCTGCAAAGATTCTTGGTATGCTTCTTATCGTAAAAGAATAAGTACCCTAGAAGCCTATATCTATAGTTCTGACTTACGGCGTCTGCTCTTTTAATAGATAGTCTGTACGATACATCAGGTAATCACTTCTGAAAGTGTTTATATAGAATGATCCATCTAGAGGTATTTTTTCAGAACATAAAAAAATATAAAAATTCAAATCAAGTGTGAAATCTTTATTGGTAATTTGAAAGGACATTTTATGGCATTTATTTTTTTAAAATAATAACCTTCAAATGGTGGCAACTTTATTATAAAAATGATCATTTGGTGAGAAGCGAGAAGATCCGCTGTTTCGACCAACATTTTTTTCAGTGATGAGGCCCATTTCTGGCTCAACGGCAAAGTCAATTAACAAAATTGCCGCACTTGGGCTGAACAGCAACTAGAAGAGGTTCAAGAGGTGTCATTATACCCAGAGAAATCCACGGTTTGGTGCGGTTTATAAGCTGGTGGTATAATCGAAGCATTTTTTTTAAAATGATGATGGCCGGAACGTAGCCGTAAATGGTTATCGCTATCTCGCCATGATATCGATCTTTATGCTAGCTGAAATTGAAGCCCGTAATCTTGACGACACTTGGTTCCAACAGGACGGTGCCGCTTGCCATACAGCTGCTCAAACAATGGATCTATTGAGAGGTCATTTCGAAAAGCAGCTAATTTCACGTTTTGGACAGGTGAGTTGGCCGCCTAGATCGAGTGATATCACACCTTTAGACATTTTTCTTTGGGGTTACGTAAAGTCTAAAGTCTATGCTGACAAACCAGCTACGATTCGGTTTGGGAAGCCAACAATACGTGTCATTAAAGCCATACCACCGGTCGTAATGCTGGAACGAGTCATCCAAAATTGAACCCTTAGAATGAAAACTCTAAGGCGTAGTTGTGGCCAACATTTGAAATTATATTTAAAAAAATAAATGCCATAAAATGTCTTCTTAAATTACCAATAAAGATTCCACACTTGATTTGAGTTTTTATATATTTTGTTTTGTTCTAAAAAACACCTCTAGATGGATCACCCTATATTTATTAAAGACCAAATGAATGTAAACAGGCGATAAAACTATTCCATGAAAAAGTTTTATATTTTTCCTTAAAAAATGATGACCAAATTGTATAATTTTCATGAAAGAATTTCATTATTATTGTGAAATATTGTCATAAAAATTATGAAAATTTTTTTTCATCGGTGAACAAAATTTTTCTGCGCAAGTTATCAGCGTGCTTCACCAAGGAATTCACAGAAATCCGCTCCGAAAACAGAAAATCATGAAATGACCAGAGCGTGGGCGGTGGCGGTCTTTTACATTTCCAGTCTCGTAAAACAGTTTTATGCATCGGTATACAATTGCGGGTAATTCCCAGTGGCCGGAGCGTTTTGAAAATATCGCTTTTTTCTTTTCACACTTGAAAAGCGCTATTACAGCGATACGGTTCTCATTACCTGACCACTCCATGATGAAAGTTTAAACAATTTTCAAATCTCGTTACAGACTAACGTTGTTGATCTTAGCTTTCAAAACCCATATACATATGACGCTCAAAATAGAAAGGTACCTAATGGTAAAAACCAGTTTTGTTCTGGGAAGCCATTTTAAAGATTTAAATACGTGTAATCTTTAGTGTAGAATCGTCGACTTCACTTTCGTAAAACGCGCATATCTCTGGGAGGGAACACTTTTGGGGCATGTGATCGGTCTCGTTCGATGCTCAGATGTTGTCCACATCATAAAAAGAATAAAAATAAAATTGTTTTTTTTTACCCTTAGGTCCCTTTCTCTATGCGCTGTCACATATGACATTAACGGGGTATGTTCAGATCTACTATTGAAATGGGTGTGTTCAATGTTGTAACAGTATTTATGTCCCTTCTAAGTATAATTGTAATTGTAGAATTTTTTAAAAAGCCATGTCCTCTTATCCGTTAGGACCTATGCAAACCTATAGGTGAGGGTAAGTCGGTTTACCCTACGACACCTTTTTACTTCTTTTGATGCTTAGTTACGAGGGCGCTTATTTACGAGGACGGTTCGGAAAGTTCTTAGCCTAGCACAAAAAGCGCGGTATAAACAGCTTAGCAGCTATTTTTAATGGCGGTATGACATTATGCCCCAGGAACATACATCCCAAACCAAAAAGAAAATTAGGCCCGAAATTTAGGGTCTAATTGTATTATGAAAATATACCCTGTGAAACTATACCCCAAACATAAAATAAAAATAGGCCCCAACAATTTTATTGGGGCCTAATTTCGTAGTGATTATTTAAAGGTATGCAAATAAACGCCAAAAAAGGCAAATATACAGTTTAGGTTGTGTGTAAACGTCCTTGCTGTCGTGTCTCCGCACAAGATATTATACACGTTTATAATTAAGTTTAGAGGTAATTAACTTTATAGTTTTCAACTAAAAACCAACGCTTTCTTTTCTTCGTCGAAGGAAGTTAGGCCTTAATATTAAGTGTAGCTCTAAAATATATCGAAATGAAATTGGACCCCAAAATGAAAACATAGGCCCCCAAAATGTTTATGAAATTATGCACCAACATTTTTTGGGGGGTCTATTATCATACACACATTTGGGATCTAATTGCATTATGATAATATACCTCAGTAAAAATGTGAAATTAGGCCCCAAAAAACCACAAAATTTCGTGTTGCTGACTTCCATATATTTTTTTGGGGCCTAATTTCATGTTTTAATGGAAATACAAATTTTTAATGGAAATACAAAATTTCGTATACAGGGTGGAGCGCGGTAATTTGATTTTTTTGCACTGCAGTTTATAGTGCGGCCGCAGCCAGTGTTTATGGCTTATAGTGGCTGACGGGAGATTTCTATTCGTCCGCCTTTCAGTTGCCATCATGCATTGGACACTTGAGGAGAGGTCATTTTGTGTTAAAGCGTATTTTTCAAATGCGCACTCGATTATTGCAGTGCAGCGTGCTTTTCGTTTACGATTCGCTGTTCCGCCACGAGGACGTGTTCCTGGACTTTATTGAGAACATCGGGGAATGTGTCCTGTGTACGAAGGGGACCTGAGAGAAGGATTACAACATCACAAAACATCGTGAGAGTTAGAGCAGCAGTACTGCAAACTCCGAAACGCTTGGCACGGAAGCAATCACTTGCTCTTGACTTTTCCTGGATTTTGTTCTGCCGGCTCTTGAGGCAATGCAATTAGAGGATACATGGTTCCAACAGGATGGTGCCACTGCACACACAGTGAGGGTTACCGTGAATTGTTTAAGGCAAAAGTTTTCTGGACGGCTTATCTCTTTGAGGGGTGATATGAACTGGCCGGCACGCTCACCAGACAACACATTGGAAGACCTAATTTTTAATATTGAGGCTGAAATTGACAGAATACCAGTCGACATGCTTGTTGGAGTCCATGAAAACTTCAGAAAACATATGCAGCAGTGTGTGGATAGCAAAGGTCGACATTTGCTAGATACTCTATTTAAAACCATGTAATTTAAAAACTCCCTTGTTGTTCAATATAAATAAAATATAAAATAAATTTTTTTAAGGTTTATAATTTTTTTTATTTCATTCCCAAATAAGCAAATTTCCGCGCTCCAACCGCTATAAAAATTATTTTATATCGCAAAAATTATTGAAAAGTCTAATGAAAAATATGTAACAATATCATCAAAAATAAGGAATATTTTTTATAAAATATGAAACCACTTCATAGATCGTATGAGACTTTTTATTTAAAAAACATATGAAAGAAATTCTTAAAAAATAAGAAAATCTTTCCATTAATTCCTTAAAATTCACAAATTTTTTTATTTTATTTCTTATAAAATATGAAACCACTTCATAGAACGTATGAGACTTTTTTTTTTAAAAAACATATGAAAGAAATTCTTAAAAAATAAGAAAATCTTTCCATTAATTTCTTAAAAATCACAAAATTTTATCTTCAAACCGATGTCGTAATTGTTTTAAATTTGTTTTAATTTTTTTTATAAAAACTTTCTTTGGCTTAGAAAATAAGACAAATTTCATAATTTATAAGAACTACTTCGTGATTTTCACAAACATGGTTTGTTTAGTGAATATTGGTGTGGCACAACAAAGTAACGAACCCTACAACCCTACTATGATCCTCCGCATCCATAGTAATCTTATGTCGCACCCATATGCCCAACAATTAAATAATTCTCTTCGAATATTCTCACCCCAACCTTACTTTATTCATTCGTGCCGAACAAATCTCAGCTGAGAACTTTATACAGCTCGTAAGAAAATTGCAAATTTGCACTAAATTTCAATTTTTCTCACGAGCTGTATTAGGATCCAAAGAACAATATGTAGGCATTGCATTATCTGCTGTCATTAACCGATGGTTTTACAAATAAATTCTTTTCTATGAAAAAGATTCTCTACTTCTATATTCGTTCTTATGCTTTATTTGCTAAATTCTCATACTCATTAATTTATCTTTTCCGTTTTCAGCGCATTAATGACTTTCATCACAAAACATTCGATGACATTTTTAAGATTTCATATTTACCTCGATGCAATGCCGCCGGCGTGTAACCTTTTATGAACCTGTGCCGTGTTTAAATGGTTACAACAGATTGGCGCAGCAACAATCGGCAACCAACAGCAGCAACACAGTCGCAGAACAATAGCAGCCAACAACAGCTGCGGCATGCGTAAATTTATTGTGCACCACCAGCCAGCGCCAATCAACAACCGTCGAAGATGTTTGGGTCAAACCCCAAAACCGAAAAGGAACACGGGAATTATCAGTGGGATATGGTGGCTGGTACAGCGGCGCATTCACAGGATGATGGGAACATTTTCCCCCAGTTGAGTGTGGTTGGTGGGCCAAGCCAACAAACATTGGCAAACCATGGAGAAAACACAAAAACTTAATAGGTCAGTAATATTTTCTCTAAAACAAATAGACACAACAAAAACTAAAAACTGCAAAAACATTGAAGAATTTAACAAATTGTAAAAGTCAAAGTCATTTGAGGAAAAAACGAAGTCTTCGTCTCCAGTGAAACTTTTAATATTGTCTTCTATCTTCTCTGTTTTTTTTTGCATAAAGGGGGTCCACAAAAACGTCGCCATAAAAAGCAAATTTGTTTTCAAAGTATGTTTATGACTTTTTCTCAGTTACACAGCAGCCTTTTTATTTTCGCTCATTTTCTTTGTTTTCCATATTTTCTCTGTGCACGTGTGTGTGTGCATGTTTTGGAACAGAACATTTTTCGCTGCATTCTGAAAAATGGGTGTATGTCGTGTGTCCATTTATTGGGATTTTTACATGGCTTTTAGTTTTGTTAGTGCTGTCTTTCCGGCCCTACCATTGAAGATTGCAATGTTGACTATTTATAGTCTTGGTGACACTCTAAGAAGGAACTCCAAGTCTTAAAATGTGCTAGAAAAAAATTATAAAAATTTAATTTTCATTTTTACGTTTACCATGGAAACTTTTTCTTAGTCCTCTCGATGACTAGATTTGCCAGATAATTTTTTTTAGCGATTTCCTTTTTAGCGAGCTGGTACTGGATATAAAGGCCTTGCATATAACGGCCTATTCTTGTGATGAGGTCGAGAAGCAATTTCTTTTAGCCTTTCTCGTGTAAATGGACCTTTCGAATGCATTTTGAGAGGCCTAAACCAACCGTAAATTCTAATGTTAAAACTAGTAAAACAGAGCCAAAGTCTGGCATAGCCGACATTATTATACCCTGCATTCCTGGATGTTCAGAAAAGCCAACTGAAAAAATGTTTTTGGCCCAATTTAAACAGAATTTAAAACTTATGTCATATTAATTTTAAATTAAATAAATTTGTGAGAAAATTTTATTGTTTTTGGTCATATCCGTTGAATATATATGTGGGTGCTATATCTTAATCTGAACTGATTTTCTTACACTTTAATAATACCCTTTCTTAGTTCAAAAAACTAGCTTACAACTAATCTTTCACCAAGATTAGTTGTAATATGTGGCCTCAAGGTTTATAAACAAATGATCTGATGAACACATGTGTGAGAGCTGTATCCAAATCTCAACCGATTTTTCTCAACTTCTATAACGTCCATATTTGGCACATAAAACTTTCTCATGCTTTGTTTCATCACGATTGGATGGATGTAGGATGTGACTTTTAGAGATAAAAACATACAAATTAGGTAAACATACTTTACTTAGTAGGGACATAAATACTGTTACACACGTTTTATGCTGTTGATGTATATTGTATCCAAAAATAATCTACTTATTCGAAATGTCCGCCTTTTGCCTTAACACACGCCTTAAGTTGCACTGGCCAATCGTCTTTACCTGCACGAACCTCGTCCATTGGAAAATTGGCCACAGCTCGAACCAAAGCAGTCTTAAGAGATCCAATGTTGGGGTATCTTTTGTGACAAACCTTGTCCTCTAAAACCGTCCACAACTTGTAATCTGCCTAAGCGACATTCTTCAAAGGAAATAAACGCTGGCAAATTGTTTAGAAGCCAGGCCTGGACGTTTTAGCCTTATGGGCCGGCGCAGAATCCTGCTGGAGAGTTTATGGCTGGTTTTGGAACAGGGAATTGTTAAGAGCCTTCACAACAGCTTCCAAAACGGTTTCTTGGTAAACTTGGATCGATGTTTTGACTCCCTGTTCGCAGAAATGCAGGTCAGTGACCTCATCGTAAGAGACACCCCACCAAACCATGACAGAAGCTGGTTGATGACCCTTTTCCACCCTTGGGATCAGTTCAGATGCTTCCTTAGATGACCGCGCATACACGCTATCATTTTGCTTGTTAAATTTTTCCTGAACGGTAAACATTTTTTTATCGGTGAACAAATTTTTCTATGCAAGTTATCAGCGTGCTTCACCAAAAGATGTTTGCATTTTTCAATCCTATTTTTATTTAAAGCTGCAGTCAATAAATGTCCGGAACGTCGTTTGAAAGCAACAAGTCCCAAGTCTTTTTAAATGATTCGACTCATGGACTTTTGCGTGATATTCATCTCACAGGCCATGATTTTCTGTTTTCGGAGAATATTTCTGTGAATTCTTGATTTAACGGCTTTGATGACATGCGGTGTTCGAACAGAGCGTGGGCGGCCCGACCAGTGGCGGTCTTTTACATCTAAAGTCTCCTAAAACAGTGTTATGCATCGGGAGACGAACATGCGGCTAATCCCTTATCCCTAGTGGCCGGAGCGTTTTAAAAATATCGGTTTTTTTCATTTCACACTTGAAAGGCGCTATTACAGCGATACGGTTCTCATTATCTGACCACTTTTATCTTATCTGATAAAAGTTTAAACAATTTTAAAATTCCGTTCAAAACCCATATGACATTAACGGGGTATGTTCAGTTCTACTATTGAAATGAGTGTGTTCAATGTTGTACTCTTGTGTCCCTACTAAGTATATATATTTCTGGGCTAGGCAACACTAAGTGTTGCCTGGCGCCACCTGACATTTCCATTGGAAAGTTTGACATTTTTTTTAGCATAAACGTATTCAGAACGTTTTGACGTACGACCATCATTTGTGTTGTTTACAGTGATTTGAAAAAATCAATTTGGCAAAAAAATTGAATTAACTCGTGAACATTTTCGTGCGATCATTTTGCTCAACTTTCGCCGTAGAGTATCAAGACAAGAGTGCATCGATGAACTTAAATCTTTGTATGGCGATGAAGCACCTCGTGGCAGACGCTCGCTCAAAGGCGAAGATGGTCCGAAAACGGCCGTTGTGCCAGAGAACATTGATGCTGTGCGTGAACTGATAATGCAAGATCGTCATGTGACATACTGTGAGATAGAGGCATTCTTGGGCATTTCTTCCACCAGCATACATTCGATATTGCATGAACAACTGGCCGTAAAAAAGGTTTGTTCTCGTTGGATCCCGCACGATTTGAGAATCGCTCAAAAAAAAGGCCCTTGTCGATTGGTGCAAAGAAGTTTTGAAAAAATACGATCGCGGTGTTTCAAAAGACGTTTAAAAGATCATCACAGGTGACGAATCATGGATCTATGCGCTTGAGCCCGAAACAAAACAACAATCGACCGTGTGGGTCTTCGAAGACTAGCCAAATCCAACGAAAATTGTTCGTAAAAGAAGCACTTTGAAGCAAATCGTCAGCTGTTTCTTCGGCAAAACTGGTCATGTGTTGACTGTTTCGCTTGAGCAACGTAGGACGGTCAATTCTGAGTGGTACACCACAATTTGTTTGCCTAAAGTCTTCGGAGAAATTCAAAAAACGAACAAGAGAGAAGACTAATCATTGTGCACCATGACAATGCGAGCTCTCACACATCGGCTCAAACCAGCGCCTTTTTGACCGGCCAAAACGTCGAATTGATGGATCATCCACCATACAACCCTGATTCGGCACCCAATGACTTCTTCTTATTCCCTAGCATCAAGAAAAAAATGCGTGCTCGACGATTTTCATCGCCCGAAGCAGCTGTTGAAGCGTTCAAAAACCATGTTTTAGAGATGTCTCAATCGTAGTGGAAAAAGTGCATCGACAGCTGGTTTGAGCGCATGCAAAAGTGTATATTGTGGAGTGGAAAGTGTAGATTGTGTGTGTATTATGCAGGAGAATACTTTGAAAAACTATAAAACTATTTTTGATGATAAATGTTCGCATTTTCATTATTACGCCAGAAATGTAAACAGCAGCCCTCGTATAGTATTTGTTGTCAAGCTTTAGTTCGCCGCACAATAATTGTTTTTTTTTTAGTAAGGAGGTAAATCTATTGTGAACATTTTATTGAATTTGACTACACTTTTTCGGAGTTGGTCTTTTTGACAGCTGTGTCTTGAGTTGCGCTCAATTTCGTTTGCCCTTTCATAATAAAAAGACGTACTCTGCAACAACGTTTGCAAATTGTGGTTAATGGGCCCAAAACAAGATGATCACCGATCCAGATTTTTTCAAGATTCCTTTGTTCTGGGATAAAGCTCACTTTTGGTTCAGTAAGGAAATGCTATAGAGCCATGATTAATAACTTTTTCGTGGCTGAATTGGAGGATGTTGATGTGGACGACCTTTGGATCCAACAAGACCACGCAACATGCCATACTGCCAACGAAACAATCAATTTATTGAAGAAAACTTTTGGTGAGCTCATTATCTAGCGTCGTGGGCATGTGGCGTACCCCCAAGAATTGGAAATTCGGTATCGCTAAACGTTTACGGTAACGGCGGCTCCTTGCTCATTATCGAAGAAAAATGGGCCTAACAGTGACTCGTGTTGGATTGGCTTCTCAATAGTCACGTGTTTTTTTTCTGAAAACACGATTTTTCGGTAAAATTCTTTATCTCCTGCCAAAAAATCTTCAACCTACTGGGCGAAGCGAAAACGCATCGGATGGTGTTCCATTATTAAACGACAAAATTCAACCTTACTAATAATAAAACCAGAAATATAAAAAAATTATCAGTACTTCTTATATACAGCCGATTTAAATTTAAAATGTTAAATCGCTCACCCTATATTATCTTTACTGTCATCTTAAGATTTGTCGAACCATTAGCACCATGGAATATTGGCGATTGCAACATAAAGTGTGTTTACCCAACTGAATTTTTGTAATTCATTCCAATTACAAACTATTTTTTTCTCTGTGTGTTGGGTATTAAAAAAAAACATTAAAACGTAATCGTCACGAATCCGAAAATAACATGTATAGCACATTTCGATTATATATGAGGCCTTGTCACATATGTCAAAGAGGCCTAGACTTCTGCTAAAAAGTTGCTTTCGAAAATCAACCTTTATTTACTCAGAAACAGTGGAATTATCTCACAATGCATTGACTTTTAACATTTGTCTAAATTTAAGGTCCTAATCTAGGAGTAACCTATGACCCTTACGACTCTAGTCAACAAAATAAATATGGGTTCTCGCATTGAACATTGAAATTTTCTTTACGAATATCAATAGGACAGTGGTTCATTGGGCCCCAAAAATTAAGATCTGTCAAACATGGACCAAACACTATTGACAAATTGCCATATCTTGTCGACAAAGTACTGAAGGGTTGTCCATTAAAAACGCACGATGTTAATTGTAAATAAAACAACAAGAATTATATAAATATTTTGTTATTTAATTAAGATAATCGATTGGCAATTATGTGTAAAACAAAATATCCGCTTACCAAGGCCTCGGTGGCATACCTCAATCCGATGGTCCATATTTTAATGACACTTAGACATAATGGTGGTGAGTCAAATTACTTTATCCTTAACCTCTTGAATTGTTCTTGGCTTATTGACGTACTCTGTTTCTTTTAAATAATCCCAAAAAAAGAAGTCCAGCGGTGTCTTCACACTTGATCATGGCATTCAATTAACATCGCCATAATGTGAAAAAACACGGCCATTGAATTTCTTGAGTAAAAATGTCATTCTTTTGTTGGATGTGTGGCAAGTGGCACTATCCCATGGACACCACATGCTGCCCAGGGCTATGTCCTCAACTTCTGACCACAAGAGGTTCATTATTATCTCGCGATAGCAAACATCATTCATGGTAACTGATTGACCGATCTAATTTGCCAAGAAGTATGACCCGATGACGGCGCCAAACAGTTACTCTTTGTGTATGCATCGGCTTTTCAACAATCGCTCGTGGATTCTCATTCGCCCAAATGCAGCATTTCTGCTTGATAACGAATCCAGTGGATTCGTTATCAAGGTAGGTGAAAGTTTGCCTCGTCTCTGAAGATGATTTTCTTTGTTAAGTCACCATTCACTTCTGTCTGTTCAACCAACCATTCGGCGTATTGCCGACGCTTGAAATGTTTAGTAGGCCTCAGCTCTTGAGTCAGTTGAACCTTGTAAGCGTGTAAATTCAAATCTTTATTGAAAAATCGCATCAGTGATGTTCGTGAGATGTTCAATTATTTAAATCTTTATTGAAAATTCGCATCAGTGATGTTCGTGAGATGTTCAATTATTGAGCACGACGACGAGTCGAGGTTGATGGCTCTTTTGCCAAACTATCGCGCAGAACATCAGTGTTTTCCGCAGAACGAACTGGGGGTGTAAGTACAGGTGTGTTCACATATCCTACAGGCGCGATTTGCTGAAATTTGCGCACAATTTTCCCGATTGGGGAGACATTTGGTCTATTATGCTGACCAAGAAAATTACAAAGTTCACGAAATGCATTTTGATATGACAGCCTATTTTCGTAAAAGGCTTTAAAAATCTTCACACGCAGCCCATCGGTGTACCTTTCCATGGTTGAATTTGTCAGACACTGAAACAAAGAAATGTCAAATTAAGTTGCGATAAAAACTTGACGTTAGGGTGTGACTTACAACCAAAACATCGTGCATTATGGCTGGACCACTTTTTACAACGCAAATCATGGCGGAGAGTGTACAAACTTCGGGCTGGCCAATATTAACGACGTTTTCACTAGTTTTCTACTTAATTTAAATCTACCTTAAATTATTTATAAATAAGGTTTCCTGTTTTAATTGATTTATCGTTAAATTTGCGCACAATTTTGCTCTGATCAAGAAAATCACAAAGTGCACGAAATGCATTTTGATTTGACAGCCTATTTTCCTAAAAGGCTTTCAAAATCTTCACACGCAGCCCATCGGTGTACCTTTCCATGGTTGAATTTGTCAGACACTGAAACAAAGAAATGTCAAATTAAGTTGCGATAAAAACTTGACGTTAGGGTGTGACTGACAACCATAACATCGTGCATTATGGTTGGACCACTTTTTACAACGCAAAATATGGAGAGTGTAAAAATTTTGGGCTGGCCAAATTTAGCGACGTTTTTACTGGTTTTCTGCTTAATTTAAATCTACCTTAAATTATTTATAAATAAGGTTTCCTGTTTTAATTGATTTATCGTTAAATTTGCGCACAATTTTGCGCTGATCAAGAAAATCACAAAGTGCACGAAATGCATTTTGATTTGACAGCCTATTTTCGTAAAAGGCTTTCAAAATCTTCACACGCAGCCCATCGGTGTACCTTTCCATGGTTGAATTTGCCAGACACTAAAAAAAAGAAATGTCAAATTAAGTTGCGATAAAAACTTGACGTTAGGGTGTGACTGACAATCATAACATCGTGCATTATGGTTGGACCACCTTTTACAACGCAAATCATGGCGGAGAGTGTAAAAATTTTGGGCTGTCCAAACTTAACGACGTTTTTACTAGTTTTCTACTTAATTTAAATCTACCTTAAATTATTTATATAAATAAGGTTTCCTGTTTTAATTGATTTATCGTTAAATTTGCGCACAATTTTGCGCTGATCAAGAAAATCACAAAGTGCACGAAATGCATTTTGATTTGACAGCCTATTTTCGTAAAAGGCTTTCAAAATCTTCACACGCAGCCCATCGGTGTACCTTTCCATGGTTGAATTTGCCAGACACTAAAAAAAAGAAATGTCAAATTAAGTTGCGATAAAAACTTGACGTTAGGGTGTGACCCAAAACCATAACATCGTGCATTATGGTTGGAGCACTTCTTACAACGCAAATCATGGCGGAGAGTGTACAAACTTCGGGCTGGCCAATATTAACGACGTTTTCACTAGTTTTCTACCGGAAAACCGGAAAGGTCTAGACAACTGCAATTTGTCTTTCGATAAAACCAAATTGATGACTATCCTAACTGCCGGACCTAAATATTTAATAATGAAACGTGTTAATAGTGAGAAAACACTTTCTGAAGTGTCTCCGTTTCTTATTAAAAAGGTTATTGATGGTGTATGCGGGGGTGAAGTGGAAATGTGCAAAAAATTGCAAAACGGCACAATTCTGATAAAAACAAAAACGTATGCTCAAGCCAGAAACCTCATTCAATTGACATCGTTCGCTTTAACAATACAAATTGAAGTGAGTGAACACAAATCACTCAATTTCGCCAGAGGGGTTATTTACTCTTTCGATTTATTCGGAACGCCAGAAAGTGAAATTCTTAAAGAACTAAAACCACAAAACGTGTATAATGTTGACAAAATAAAACGAAAGGAGGAAAAAGAACTGAAGGAAACAGGCCTAATAATTCTTACTTTTGCCACCCCTACTCTTCCGACAAAAATTTCAGTCGGCTATGAGATGGTTTCAGTAAGACCTTATATACCTCTTCCACTTAAATGCAAAAACTGCTTTCGCTACGGACACACAGCAAAAGCATGCACGAATAACAAAGCATGTTGGAATTGCTCTAAAGACTATCATCTGGACGACGACACCGAAGAAAACTGTACTTTTGGAAAACACTGCATTAATTGTTTTGAATCCAGCAACGACAACAATAACACTCACTCCCCCAACGAAAAATCGTGCCCAGTCTTTCTAAAAGAGAAAGAGGTACAAGCCATCATTACTCTTGAGAAAGTAGGCAAGAAAGCAGCCCTAAAAAAATACAATGAACGGCACCCAACAAAGACGTTCTCTTCAACAACAAAAACAGTAAACTGTTCCCATATAAAAACTACAAGCAACTCAGAACACCATTCGCAAAAAACAAACTCCTCTTCCCAAGAGAAACCATCAACAAGTCGCTCTTCGGCTACAACAACGATACCGCTAGCAAATTTATCACCACCAACATCACATAAATCAATTGATCATTCCCCAACAGAGGAAAAAGTTGATCTCTCTGAGCTATCATATGAGTCAACTGATAACGAGAGCAATACCACAAACACCAGCGGAAAAACTACCATTCTACCAAAAATGACATCAAAACGACACCTAAAACAACTTCAGAAAGAAATCAATAAAAATATCCCGAAGCGATTAAAAAAATAACTAGATTCTACCAAAAGCAAATCACTCTCCTGTTTACCGACAAAACGCATGCCGATACTTATAACGTCTTTATTTATAAATTTAATCAACATAATAGTAGTATCCTGTCAAAAAACAATAGTTCTTTACATGTTTAACAAAAATGTTTACATACCTAATGTTCAACCTACTCAAGAGTTAACAAAATGACACTCCAAATATTGCAATGGAATATGAATGGCTTTATTAACAACTATAGAGAACTACAATTACTTCTAAAAAAACACTCACCAAACATTATATCCATCCAAGAAACTCATATACATGACCGGAGAAATATATGTATACCAATAAATTATACCCTTTATGACAAAAATACTTCAAAATCACGATATGGCGGATCTGCCATTCTAATACATAATTCAATCCAACATAAATTAATTCACATACCTAACGACTTTGACAGCATTTGCGTTGAAGTGCATTCAAAAATAAAATTCCGAATATTTTCAATATACATGCCACCCAACAAAGCCTTCAGCATTGGAAATCTTCAAAATATCATTGGTCAGTCCAACCTTCCTACGATTATCACTGGGGATTTTAATAGCTGGCACACGAGCTGGGGCTCCCAAATCAATAATAAAAACGGAAAAATCGTATACAATTTTATATTAGATTCCAACTATATTTTGCTAAATGACAATTCTCCCACCCACTTCAGTACACACGGATCGTTTTCCAATATTGATCTCTCCTTTTGCAGTCCAGACATTGCAATACAGTCAAACTGGAAAGTTTTAGAAGACTTATGTGGAAGTGACCACTACCCAATATGTATATCACTATTCAATTATAATTCAAATAGAGACCACAATCTTAAACAGAGACCAAAATTCAAGGTTGATTTAGCTAATTGGAAACTTTTTCAGGAAAAATGCAACATTTTCGAGTCTAACCGAGAAATAAGTAAAAACATAAATCAAGAAGCTGCCAATATAACAAAGATTATTCTACAATCTGCTAATATTTCAATTCCTCAATCTCATAACACCTTCAACAAAAAAGTTCCCTGGTGGACAAAAAAATTAGAAATACTTAAATCTCAAAAAAATAAATCATGGCAGAAATTCAAGCGAAATATAAACGAAACCAACCTTTTAGAATTTAAAAAACATAGAGCGAAGTTCAAGAGAGAAATCCGAATCGCTAAAAATTTGGCTATTAACCGCCTTGGTACCTCTATAAATCCAACAACTCCTACTTCTAAAATCTGGTCCAACATCAGAAATTACACCGGTTACAAACAATCAAGCGAAATACACTGTATTTCAAAAGCTGAAGACCCTCAAGTTATGATAACGGAAAAAGCTGACATTGCCGAAGAATTTTCCAAATTTTGGTCGAAAAATGCCTCAAATAATACCTTCTCTAACGCCTTTACAGCATCAAAAGCAAAATCACTCAACAATACCATGTCCATTAACCCACACCCAAAAGCTCACTTAATTGAATCGCCAATCACATGTATAGAACTTTCATCTGTTCTTAAAAAATTGAATGGAAAAACACCTGGAATGGATAGAATCACGTATCCCATGTTAAAAAACATGCCTTCTTCTCTAATACATAGGATTTTGAACCACTTCAACAACATATTCAACTCATACCTTCCCCAACAATATAAGACCAGCATAGTTCTTCCAATACCGAAACAGGGCTCAGAAAAAACGTTGTTGAAATCATATAGACCTATCTCCCTTAACCCATGTATCTCCAAAGTACTAGATAAAATAATAGCCAATAGACTGTGGTGGTTTATGGAGTCATTTAAACTTTTAGATTCCCATCAACTCGGGTTTAGAAAAGGAAATTCGACAATCGACCCTCTCATATACATGGACTACCAAATTTCCAATAGCTTATCGGCACGCAAACACATCTCGATTATTTCCCTAGACTTTGAAAGGGCATTCGACCGAATAGGAATCCATAGCATTTTAGATCAACTCAGATCATGGAAATTGGGACCTAAGGTAACCAGATATATACTTAACTTTATGTCAAATAGGAAAATAATTGTCCGAGTTGGATCAAACTACTCCTCACCCCTCCCCCTAACCAATGGTATCCCACAAGGATCACCCCTGTCTGTAGTACTATTTCTAATTGCATACAACAGATTATGCCTTATCATATCACCTTACAAAGAAATCAAACTCATATCATACGCTGACGACTTTAACCTTATAGTAGAATCGAACAAAAACAAGAACCCGAATATAGACTTAACCAATCTTTTTAATGACATAATTCAATGGAGTGCTACATCAGGAGCTATTCTTTCAACATCAAAATGCAAATTTATGCATATATGTCGCAAGAAACATTGCAAAGTCAACCTGAACACGGGCAGTATTAACTTAACCCAAGTGAACACAATGAAGATTCTAGGGCTGTTTTTTAACAAAAAGTACCGTTGGGACACACATATAACATATTTATCATCCAAACTTACTAAACAGCTAAATATTATAAAATGTCTTTCTTCAACAAAGATGAACTGTAATATAGTTACGTTACTGTCAGTATTAAAATCAATCGTAATATCCAAAGTCAACTACGCCTTACCTTTATACGGGCATTCACCTAACAATCAATTAAGGAAAATAAAAACGATAATAAATACCGCTCTTCGATATGCCCTGGGTGCTTTCCGTACCACTCCAGTCCACAACATGCTTTTTGAATCGGGAATAGTCCCATTAGAAACTCAAACAAAGATTATGACAGCTAAACTATCCAAGACAATAATATTCAGCAATAACACACTTATTCAGGAAATAACTAAGAAGTGCAAAACTTCAAAGAAAATACCTAAACTTCCTTCCTCAATTCACCGATGCCTCAACCATATCTCACAGATAGAATCCACTTTATCAATACCCAACAGAAAAAACACCCAACACCCACCGTGGCACTTAAAACCTTATCAAATCAACACCAATTTAAACAAACTGAACAAATGCAATACACACCCTAAGATATATAAGCTTTGTTTTGATGAAATTAAAAATAATCTACCCGGATACAAATTTATTTTTACTGACGGGTCTAAATCCGAACACTGTACTGCCTTCGGTATTACCACAGAAGACACCACAATCCGATCAGGTCTACTACCTTCTTACAGCTCAATATATACCGCTGAAATTACAGCAATATATGAAGCCTGTATTATTGCAAAAACCCAAAGGGGTAAATTTGCTGTTTGCTCTGACTCCCTATCAGCATTAAAGTCGATTGGAAACATATCCAATTCAAATTTCTACACCTCACATATAAGAAATATAGTTATACAGAATCATTCTAAAATTATGCTTGTTTGGGTACCCGGCCACTACGGCATCAAAGGTAATGAATTCGCTGACGAAGTAGCAAAAAATGCAAGCACAGCTCCACTAATATCGTTTGCCAACCTCAACCACAAAGACTTAAACAACCATATATGTCAGTACTTTGCACAGACCTCGACAAACTACGACCACACTTCCCAGTGGTATAGAGATGTAAATCCACATAAAACTAATTTACACTCCTACTTAAAAAGAAACACTATATTAAATAGGTGTGACACGATCAAAATACTTAGGCTAAGACTCGGACATTCTAAACTTACACACGGCCATTTGCTAAAAATCCAAATCCCATCTATTTGTAACTGCCTACCTGATAACTCTTCCAATCCTAAACATTTTCTGAAAGATTGCCAAAAATTCAATAATATAAGAATAAACTTATTTGGACAAAACGATCCTTTAAAAATCCTGACAACTTTAACCTCTTTGGAAATACAACAACTAATTGATTTTCTGAAACAAACGTATGTGTACAAATTAATATAAAGCCGCTGATATTCCACCAAAGTGGTTTAACATAACATAAGTTACTAACATAGAATTAAGTTATAATTTAAGATATAAATGTACTATGTATATAAAAAAAAAAAAAATTCAAATTACTGTTGAGCTGAAGGCCTAGATGCTATTGCTCACTCCTCACATATTAATTGATAATTTGTAATTATGAATTAATATCTTCAAATAAATAAATAAATAACTTGACGTTAGAGTGTGACTCATAACCATAACATCGTGCATTATGGTTGGACCACTTCTTACAACGCAAATCATGGCGGAGAGTGTACAAACTTCGGGCTGGCCAATATTAACGACGTTTTCACTAGTTTTCTACTTAATTTAAATCTACCTTAAATTATGTATAAATAAGGTTTCCTGTTTTAAATGATTTATCGTTAAATTTGCGCACAATTTTGCGCTGATCAAGAAAATCACAAAGTGCACTAAATGCATTTTGATTTGACAGCCTATTTTCGTAAAAGGCTTTAAAAATCTTCACACGCAGCCCATCGGTGTACCTCGCCATGGTTGAATTTGTCAGACACTAAAACAAAGAAATGTCAAACTAAGTTGCGATAAAAACTTGACGTTAGGGTGTGACTGACAACCATAACATCGTGCATTATTACAAACGCAATCCATGGCGGAGAGTGTACAAACTTCGGGGTGGCCAATATTAACGACGTTTTTACTAGTTTTCTACTTAATTAAAATCGATCTTACAGTGTGTGACACCCTTTAGCCGAGTAGAATAAGGTTACCTTTCTTGATTGATTTATAGTTAAATTCTTTAGAGGTTATTACGAGGGCGGTTCGGAAACTTCCTAGCCTAGCACAAAAAGCGCGGTATAAACAGAAAACAGTTAAGTGTTTTGGAAACTTCCATCTCTGGTATGAACACATGTTAAATCTGGCAACTCCTTCATATAGAAACAGGTGTTCACAAAAGACGCATCCGCGATTTTTTTACAATGGAAAAATTAGAAATGCGAGGTGTCATTAAATATTTACATAAAAAAGGTTTATCGGGACAAGAAATTCATAATGATATGGTGAATGTGTTAGGTGAAAGTGCTCCTTCATATGCAACAGTAAAAAATTGGGTTGCTGAATTTAAACGTGGTCGTACAAGCATTGAAGATGAACCACGTAGTGGACGTCCAAAAACAGCAACAACTACAGAAATTGTAGCCAAAGTGCATGATATGGTATTAAATGATCGACGAATAAAAGTGCGTGAAATAGCTAATATCATGGGCATCTCAAATGATCGAGTCCATTTAATTTTGCATGAAGAACTACAGATGAAAAAGCTTTCTGCAAGATGGGTGCCGCACTTATTAACAGTCGACCAAAAACGCATAAGAATGAACATTTCTCAAGCTTGTTTGGATCGTTTTCAGCAAAATAAAATGGATTTTAAGCGTCGTTTCATAACTGTTGATGAGACATGGATCCACCACTTTACTCCAGAGACAAAAGAACAATCCAAACAATGGACTGAAGCTGGAGGAAGTGCCCCAAAGAAGGCAAAAACAATTCAATCGGCTGGTAAGGTTTTGGCAACGGTTTTTTGGAACTTCAAAGGTATTTTATTGATTGACTATCTGCAAAAGGGTAAAACAATAAATTCAGAGTACTATTGCAACCTTTTAGATCAATTAAATGTACAAATTCGAGAAAAACGTCCTGGCTTACAACACAAAAAAATAATTTTTCATCAAGACAACGCACCAGCGCACAAGAGTGTTTTAACAATGGCTAAAATCAACGAATTAAAGTACGAGTTGCTTGACCACCCACCTTATTCTCCTGATTTAGCTCCCAGTGACTTTTACCTGTTCCCAAATCTAAAAAAATTCCTTGCTGGCAAGCGTTTTACCTCAAATAAAGAAGCAATTACAGTTGTAAACCACTATTTTGAAGACCTTGAGGAAAACTATTTTAATCTAGGGATATAATTGCTAGATAAGCATTGGACTAAGTGTATTGAAGTTTCAGGAGATTATATTGAAAAATAAAAATATTTTTGAATAACTAACTATTCTCTTTCATTGATAGGCTAAGAACTTTCCGAACCGCCCTCGTATACTCGTATAGGAGACATCAATTTTGTACTGAATTAAAAGTCAAAATTTCAAGTGGTGTATGAAATCTGTGTCTCCAAATATTATAGGCCTTTAATATGGGGCCTGTATAGTTTATCGGTTATTTGTGTTCCTCTGATGACTGTCGATTTGTACGGCACTTTATGTTCGTTACGAAATTTATATTTGTTCAATTTTTTTTTGCTGGACACTTTTCTTCCTTTTTATCTTTATTTTCAAATAAAAATGCACTTTGTAGTGTTTATATGTGTTTTGTTGTTTTTGGTTATTTTCTATGGCCAGACAGGCAGTTTACATGACCAAAGGCTTTTAAAAGCCACTAATGCAAGGGCTTATTTCCAAAGACAAACTCCAGCTGAAATGGCAAAACAAACAACATACGAAGAGTGTTGAATATTGGCTTTACGTCTGGCTCTGGGCTGGCTATAAAGACAAGAATCACGATCATGACGATGATGTTGATGATGCCTAGAAAGGCGATGATCATGGCGTCCGGTCACTTGGTCAGTTGGTCTGAGCCAAACTGTGATGTTGCACAATGTTTCATTGGGCAAACTAATGTTTATTCTGTAGCTTTCGATTACAGTCATTGTGGATGGAGAGTTGCGGTTGGGTTTATTTGGTTTTGCTAATGTTTGTTTAGCCCTGAAAGGAGGACATTTGCAGTTGACTATAGATTTTTGCCAAGAAGTTTTTTAACAATAGCTCGAGGACAGAGGAATGAGGGTAAAATTTGGTTTTAATATTCAATATTTTAAAATATTCCTAGAATTATTTTCCTTGATTTAAGGCCGAGAGGGATATGCTGTTGTAGTTTAGTTCTCTTATGGCTTTCTAATCATAGAAATATGCCCCCTAGGAAGGCAAGTGTGGAGCCATGAGCTGCCATATCGAGGTTTGACTGTAATCTATTTGCCTGTAGCTTGCTTTATAATCCTGGCAACATGAAGTGTTCATTTTAATGAGCTACTCACGTTTTTTGTTTATTTCATTTCATTTCATTTTTTTCTTCTTTTGTTGCAGTGCAGTGCGGTGTGGCATGGTGTTGGCGTTGTTGCATCAGTCCACACCGAGTCCAGTTGGATAATGTGCATAACTTCACACACAAAAGTACGAAAAAAAACACTGGCAGACTCTCAGAAGAACCACAACTCCAAGAGCAACGTTGACGGCTTCGACTAGAACCGCATAGAAGAGGGCTTGGCCAAGATAGCATATATGATATATTTGGTCTGACTTAGTTAACAACTTTGTACGGTCATAAGCAACCGAATGGTGGCTGCAAACTTGTTGCACTGCCAGATCTATGCGTGAGAGCTCCAAGAGCTGCCCCACCGAGGGACGGAGCGGAGCTGCTAAAGCTGTTGCAGCAAGTTGAGGTGGCAGTCCGGTACTGGTATCTACATTTATGTTGATATGACCATGTTTTAGTTTAGTTACCCAAAAGCCTATAAAATCTTTGTCTTTATAGCACTAAAGTGGGTAAATGATGTTACAAAAACCAGACACCAGGCACTGCTGCGCATCGACAACAAAAAAAATAGTGGCAAACAACAAGCATTGCCGAAACGACGAGATAAAGGATCAAAAATAATGAAAAGGAAACCTGTCATGGGATGCGCTCTCATAAAATAAAAGAAGGAAAATACCAACAGAAGAACGAAGATAATTTTCAACATTTGAAAGGTAATTAAAAATGTATTCTTATATAGGCATTGTAGGGTGCTTTGGCATTTTCTTGGCGGGGAGTGCTGCCAAGACGACTAGCTAGAGATGTTCTAAAACACTCAGTCACACTCTCGTGATGTTCCATTTGATAAGGGAAGTGTCAAGAATATTTTCGTGTGTTCTCTGTAAATTTTATGGATTTTGTTTATGGTTTTTGAAAAGCAGCCTCACACTTGTGAGGTGGAACTGGTTGTTTTGTGGTAGGAGAGCTCAGTTTGTGGCAGAAACGTCATATAAATTAATTAAGCATAATTATTTAAAGTTTTAAAGTGTTAAATGGCCTCGCCTTTATGAACAAAAGGTGTCCATTCCCGCCGCAAGTGCATCTTAAGTATTAAAAAAAATTAACGGCAATTTTTATAACCTCCAACGTAGCATGGAGTGTATACTCAACTAGCCGTAACCCATTTCGGTTTCCAACTCCCAAACATGCTTTTAGAGAAATAAATAGAAGTAAAATATTCGGCACAATATGTGTACTGATAAACTGGGGTTTCCCAGCACTCGAAAATGCACGTTAAGTAATATGCCCCTTTGGTAGGCAAGTGTGGAGCCCTTTGGTAGGCAAGGGTGATCCATCTAGAGGTATTTTTCAGAACAACAAAATATAAAAATACAAATCAAGTGTGGCATCTTTATTGGTAATTTGAAAGGACATTTTATGGCATTTATTTTTTAAAAATAATTACCTTTAAATGTTGGCAACTCCATTATGGAAATGAGCGTTCGGTGGGAAACGGGAAGGTCCGCTGTTTTCGACCAAAATTTTGTTCAGTGATGAGGCCCATTTTTGGCTCAACGGCAAAGTCAATAAACAAAATTGCCGCATTTAAGCTGAAGAGCAACAAAAAGAGGTTCAAGAGGTGTCATTATACCCAGAGAAAACCACGGTTTGGTGCGGTTTATAAGCTGGTGGAATTATCGGTGCATATTTTCTCAAAAATGATGAAGGCCGACACGTAACCTTGAATGATGCTTGCTAGCGCGCCATGATATCGATCTTTATGCTACCTGAAGTTGAAGCCCGTAATCTTGACGACACTTGGTTTCAACAGGACGGTGCCGCTTGCCATATTGCTGCTCAAACAATGGATCTATCGAAAAGCAGCTAATTTCACGTTTTGGACAGGTAAGTCGGCCGCCTAAATCGAGTGATATCACACCTATTCTTTGGGGATCTTTGGGGTTACGTAAAGTCGAAAGTCTATTCTGACAAACTAGCTACGATACAGGATTTGAAGGCCAACATTACACGTTTCATTAAAGCCATACCGGTCGAAATGCTCGAACGAGTCATCCAAAATTGGACCCTCAGAACGGAAACTCTGAGGCGTAGTTGCGGCCAACATTTGAAGAAAACTATATTCCAAAAATAAATGCCATAACATGTTCTTTCAAATTACAAATAAAGATTCCACACTTGATTTAAATTTTTATATTTTGTTTTGTTTTAAAAAATACCTCTAGGTGGCTCACCCTATATAATGCTAGATTTCTTTTTAATTTAAGTTGTTGTCTGCGAAGTATTAATTTAACAGTGCCTTGATATTTTAATGATGTTTTTTTTTAATTTGAAACGTCTTTGAAAAAAGGAGCACGGAACCGCCCACTTTTCTCCAAGCCTTATTTTTTTCCACACTAGTATTAATGGAGGGCATACTAATAATTCCGTGATTTTTTCCAACTTCCCTCGTAGTTAGATGAAATGCAATACTGCTTCCATCAAGTAGCATCTGTTAGTAGACAACCGTCAAATTTTGAGAGAGTTCCGTCATTTAGTTTGTGTTTAACAGCTGTTCAAAACATACGACCTCGTGGATTTGGTTAAAAATGGAAAAAAGTGAACTTCGAATGCTTATCAAACAATATTTTTTGCAAAAAAAAACGTCAATTAAACTAAGAAAAAGCTTGATAAATACTATGGGGACTCTGCACCATCGATTTCAATGGTAAAAAGTGTTTCACAGACTTTCTTGTGGTCGCACAAGTACAAATGACGCTGCACGTTCTGGACGGCCCATTGAGGGCAATACGATGGTTGCTATTTATATTTCTGGTCGAGACAACACCAAGTGTTGCCTGGCGCCATCTGACATTTTTTAGCATAAACGTTCTCAGATCGTTTTAACGTACGACCATCAGTTGTGTTGTTTACAGTGACTTGAAAAAATCAATTTGGCAAAAAAAGGGAATAAACTCGTGAACATTTTCTTGCGATCATTATTCTCAACTTTCGACATGGATTACCACGACAAGAGTGCATCGATGAACTTAAATCTTTGCATGGCGATGAAGCACCATCCTATAGCACTGTGAAAAACTGGTTTAATGAATTCAATCGAGGCCGACGCTCGCTCAAAGACAAATTTCGTGAAGGTCGTCCAAAAATGGTTGTTGTGCCAGAGAACATTGATGTCGTACGTGAACTGATAGTGCAAGATCCTCATGTGACATACCGTGAGAGGCTTCCTTGGGCATTTCTTCCACCAGCATAAATTCGATATTACAAGAACACCTGGCCGTAAAAAAGATTTGTTCTCGTTGGATCCCGCACAATTTTAAAATCGCTCAAAAAAGGCTCGTTTCGTTTGGTGCAAAGAAATTTTGAAAAAATACGATCGCGGTGCTTCAAAAGACGTCGCCACAGCTGACGAATCATAGATCTATGCGTATGAGCCCGAAACAAAACAGCAATCGACCGTGTGGGTCTTCGAAGACGAGCCAAATCCGACGAAAGTTGTTCGTAGAGGAAGCATTTCGAAGCAAATTGTCGCCCATTTCTTCGGCAAAACTGGTCATGTGGCGACTGTTCCGCTTGAGCAACGTGGACGATCAATTCTGAGGGATACATCACAATTTGTTTTTCCTGAAGTCTTCGGAAAAATTCGAAAAACGAACAAAAGAAGACAAATCATTGTGCACCATGACAATGCGAGCTTTCACACATCGGCTCAAACCAGCGCCTTTTTGACCGGCCAAAACGTCGAATTGATGGGTCATCCGCCGTTTAGCCCTGACTTGGCACCCAATGACTTCTTTTTATTCCTGCACATCAAGAAAAAAATGCGTGGTCAAAGCTTCTTCGTCGCCAGAAGATGTTGTTGAAGCTTTTGCAAACCATGTTTTGGTGGTTTCTCAAGCGGAGTGGAAAAAGTGCTCCGACAATTGGTTGGAGCGCATGTATAAATCATGCTGGAGAATACTTTGAAAAACAATAAAACCATTTTTGATGATAAATATTTGTGTTTTCATAAATGGGCCAGAAATAATTAAAGCAGCCCTCGTACCACCAGTGCGTCCGTTTTTGTGTCTGTTAAAAGCAGGACACAAATTTTGCACGATAATGGCTCATTGTCATAAGCTGTATCATCTTAAGGGTTGTTAGTGGGATAAAACGGCGGTGGAGAAAAATGTATACCTTTGAGGAGCTAAATCTACCTCTGAAAAAAGTACGCTTTTTTGAATATTTGCCCAACACATTCAACCCAATTCTAAATATTCCTAGGTCTATGAGTTCCTTTTCCCGGTAATAAAATCCTCCTATTCTAAACAATGGGGAAAGGGAATAGCAAGGCATAGTAAATTCGAATTTTCAAACTCAGCAGTTTTGTTTTGATTTCAAATATTTTTTAGAAATATCAAATGTACAAAGTGAAAATGAACAAAAATGTGTTGCATTTATAAGTATAAGTATAATGTTGTTGTTGTAACAACAATATATTTATTTTGAAGTCTTGTTCGTCTATGGGGGATCTGCTTCGATATCCAGGTGAAGGAAACGCGCCATTTAAGGTGGATGCCTCCACAGAGACCTGGGGGTCAGCTGAGTGGGCTTGGCCGGACAATTGAAGAGGTGCAGTACATCATGTGGTCCCTGATGGCAGGCGGGACAGATGTCCGGAACGTTAGCATCAATTCGTGCCCAGTAAGAATTGAGGCGGCTGCACCATCCGGATCTCAGCTGCGCCAGAACCACGCGAGTTACGTCCTGACCCCTTCACTAAACATAAGTTCTAAGTACATATAGTGTAACTATAATTTAATTTCTATATATGTGGCGAAATACAAAAGTATGAAATGATATTTGACACTTTTGTTTTCGTTCCCACATTCCAGTCGAGGATTCAATGCAGCGTAAGCATAAACGTCTTGCAACATTGAATGCCTCACTGGCACAATATATATTTTTGATTTCAGTCTTAAGACTACAGCTAAGAAATAAAGTACAACAAAGCTGAAGTTTTGTATTGTGTCTTATTTTTTTATTTCTCAAGTTTATTTCTCCAAAGAGAAATTCAACTTCGTTACTCGCGCGTCTGCCGAGGTAGTACCTTCTCCTCAGGTGAAATCTCCGGGGGATTTCCCCTAGCACTACATTCACACGGTAGCTGGATACTGCTGCTGCGACATCATCGGCGTGAATGTTATTCAAACCTGCCTGATAGTTTCGATGATCTAAAGGTTCTCTCTTATACCGCTGGACCTCTCTCTCTAGATCATGAGGATCGTACCTGATCTGCCTGGGTGGAGGCATCCTGTTCAAGAGATGGTGGTTAGGATGACTGCTGCGAAAACACCCTAGCAGGTATTGCTTAGACAACAGGAAATTGTGTCTGCGCACGGTAAGGACCTTCGTCTCCTCATGTAGATGGTCCTCAGAGGATATAAGAAGACACCCTGTTGATGTTCTAAGGGCGGCATTCTGGCAAGTCTGAATTTTCTTCCACTGCGTCGTACTCACGTTCGCCGACCATACAGGTGCTGCGTAGTTTGCTACAGACCGACCTATCGCTTTGTAAGAGGTCAACAAGGTTTCTTTGTCGGCTCCCCAAGTACTGCCGGCAAGTGACTTGAGGACCTTGTTCCCACTTTTGAGTTTATCGCAGATAGCTGTAGCATGTGCAGAGGATCTAAAAAGGCTGTCCAATGTGACCCCAAGGATTTTGGGGTAGTTGGTGGTCGGGATGTTGACGTCATCGACTTTTACATTGAGTGACAACCGCACCTCTGCGGTCCAAGCAGTAAACAGTGTGGCTGATGATTTGGGGCGGATATTATCATATTCCTCGCACTAAAAAAGCGCGCTAAGTCAGTGAGGTAAGAGTTTAGTTTCTCGCATATGTCATCCACTTTAGGTCCTGACGCCAGAATTTTACAATCATCATCGTACGAAACAATTTCAACGCCGTCCGGTGGTGCAGGAATTTTAGAGAGGTAGAGGTTAAACAGAGCCGGGGAAATAACTCCACCCTGGGGAAATCCTTGTTTAACTCTACTACGGGGCTTCGACTTTCTGTCTCTGAATTCTACATAAGACTGTGTGGTCTGTTTTTCTGCGCTTACTCTCATTTTTTTGCCTGTGGCTTTTGGGGTCTATCCAACATAAAAGGCGGGGAACTATCAGGATTTTGTCTTTTGAAATTTGAAGAGCCTAACCCAAACGTATTGCTCACACCTTCCACGGACTCTTAAAAAGCAATCAAATTGTGAATAGCCCCTTAGATTGCCGAAAACTTCTGCTTCATATTTTAGCTCCTGCTCCTGTTACCTGTTCCGCTAGAAAATATTTGCAGTTTCACAAGTGGAGTTTCACAAAGATTGGATGATTTCGTAGCAGGTTTTGTGCTTGATGATATCTGACAAGATTTTGCACTAATTAGCACCAGCCTAAAGACACAACGTAAGTCAACGATGATGACAGATTTGTATTTTTTCACGTATTCATTCCGTTCCATTTTTTCTACGTTTTTTTTTTGAACAAGAGCAATAGCGAGATTTTGCCTAGTTGAATCCAGAAGATAAATAAGTCTTATCTTGAAGAAATAAGTCTCGTTATATACGAGCTAGTTTGCTAACATGTTTCAATACGATTTATTTGCCATATCATCGAAAGCTTTCGTTTTAGAAAAATGATTTTACCAAGTGCTTTTTAAAAATTTCATAAATTAGTTCAAGCCATTGCGGGGGCTGCAATCAAGTTTTTTTTTAAAAATCTACCGACCTAGATTTATGGAAAGGAAGACCATCAGTTATCGATCAAATGAAAAAATCTTTGTTGTTAAAACTTTATTGAATTGTACAAAGTTTAATTATAAAATCGTTTGACAGCTGCCGGACATGCGCACAAGTTTGAAGAGGAAATTTACTTTAAAACGCGGCTACAGAACAGTTTATATGAATGAAGTCTTAAAATCAATTATAGATAAAACTCCTACATGCAATTCAAATGTCAATGACTTGGCTAAACGCCTTTGCCCCTCTCACCACCACTACACCCATTAGCGTTTTCAAAATTCACAATTGGAACAAATATCATTGAACGATTTATAGATGATCTCACTTAAAGTATACACAAACAAGTATGCTTGAGTTTCAGGCGTATCAGCACGTTCCCATAATTATATACACTTCCGTTTCTTTTCGCCGGCCCATGAGTAATAGTCGTCTCAGAAGTTCTTCTCCTTCCCTTTAAGTTTTTTTGCCAGTCCAGCTACATTCATCATGTGTGTAGACAAGGGGGTCCATAACTTTGTAAGACGAGAAAGAGATGAGTGGCGGTATAAAATAACCACTGCATGAAAAAGCAACATCATAAATTTACCAACAACAGTGACATTCATCACACCAAGAAACAATACCCAGCAAACATTTCTGAATACGTTGAGGTATATAAAGATATTAACTGCTTGAAAAGTGTTGCTCATGGAAACTGAGCCCTAGTTACAATATAAAAGAATATAATATATAAAGGTACTCGTATAAAGATATAAAATGTTTGAAAAGAGTTGCTACCAACAACTGCGACATTCATCACACAAACAAACAATTCCCAGCAAACATTATTGAATGTGTTAATGTTTAGAAAGATACAAAAGTGTTGCTCTTTAAAACTAAGCCCTAAGTACAACTCTAGCTGTAACTTTTAAAGCTTTTTGATATATTGTCCGATTAAAACAAAACTATTACTGGGTCTCTTGGAATGCCATTTGCCTTACAATGTATGAATAAATATTACACAAACTTGAATACTCTTTCACAAAAAAATAATAAAAACTAAGAGACAATGAATAAAAAAACATGTATTGTGAGAGGAAAAAAGCAGGAAGTAACGTAAAGTACAAAATAATTGCAGAAATGTCTGCACAATAACGAACATAGCACAAAGAACCATAACATAACTTAACAAATTATTCATAATTTCATGATCACTGAGAATGCGAGGAGAGCAAAAAAATATAAATAAAACAGAAAAACAACCAAAGACAGTCGTAACCACCAGTGCTGGATAATTAACAATTTTAACAAATTAATTAAAATGACATAAACACATTTCCTCCCCGCCTTGCAATTTATTGCTCTTAGTCGTCGTCGTTGTGTTTCGTTTTCTTTTTTTTCTCTTCTCTTCTTTTCCTTTGTTTAATTATGCGATGATGTGTGTAAGAAAGAATGAAATACAGGTGCTTGTGGTTGCGATTGGCCAGCAAAAAAGCGAATAAAAACGAAAAAATCTACAAATCAAAAGAAAACAAGTTTGTGTCTTAAGTCATGCGTTTGACAACTCGCCACCCGGGACGCTTGTGTCTTGAGTCTTTTGTGTGTGTGGTATGTTCTGCTCGTACGACGAAGAGTGTGGGCAGCTTTGACATTCGATCGATAAGTGATCAATGACTGATTTGCTTAGCTGTTGTAGAAACTCATTTGTGGTTTCTATGTACTTTAGGAAAAAACAATTAAAACTTTGGGACGCAATACATTTGAAG
This sequence comes from Hydrotaea diabolus, assembly GCA_963513945.1. Classification (NCBI taxonomy): domain Eukaryota; kingdom Metazoa; phylum Arthropoda; class Insecta; order Diptera; family Muscidae; genus Hydrotaea; species Hydrotaea diabolus. Next base: position 30,530,159 of record OY740720.1, on the reverse strand, counting down.
GCTAGTGGTGCTATGCAATGGTCACAGAGCATCGATCTAGTCCTGGTGTACCTAGTTTTGTTTCAACGGGTATATTTTTCATGTTTACGAGGGCTGCTATATATATTTCTAACCTAATAATGAAAATGCGAATATTTATCATCAAAAATGGTTTTATTGTTTTCCAAAGTATTCTCCAGCATGATTTAAATACTTTTGCATGCGCTCAAACCAATTGTCGAACTCCGATTGAGACACCTCCAAAATATGGTGTTTGAACTCTTCAACAGCATCTTCTGGCGACGAAAATCGTTGACTACGCATTTTTTTCTTGATGTGCGGGAATAAAAAGAAGCCAAGTCAGGGCTGTACGGCGGATGACCCAACAATTCAACATTTTGGCCCGTCAAAAAGGCCGATGTGTGAGAGCTCGCATTGTCATGGTGCACAATGATTCCTCTTCTCTTGTTCCTTTTCGAATTTCTTCGAAGACTTTAGGCAAACAAATTGTGATGTACCACTTAGAATTGACCTACAACGTTGCTTAAGCGGAACAGGCGCCACATGACTAGTTTTGCCGAAGAAACAGGCGACCATTTTGAAGCTTCTTCAACGAACAACTTTCGTTGGATTTGGCTCGTCTTCGAATATTGCTGTTTTCTTGCGGGCTCATGCGCATAGATCCATGATTCGTTACCTGTGACGATCTTATAAACGTCTTTTGAAGCACCGCGATCGTATTTTTTCAAAATTTCTTTGCACCAATTAACACGAGCCATTTTTTGAGCGATTGTCAAATTGTGCGGGATCCAACGAGAACAAACCTTTTTTACGGCCAGGTGTTAATGCACTATCGAATGTATGCTGGTGGAAGAAATGCCCAAGGATGCCACTATCACACGGTATGTCACATGGCGATCTTGCATTATCAGTTCACGCACGGCATCAATGTTCTCTAGCACAACGGCCGTTTTTGGACGACCTTGGTCTTTGAGCGAAACCAGTTTTTTACAGTGTTATAGGATGGTGCTTCATTGCCATACACAGATTCAAGTTCATCGATGCACTCTTGTCGTGATAATCCACGTCAAAATGATCGCATAAAAATGTTCACGAGTTAATTTCATTTTTTTGCCAAATTGATTTTTTCAAATCACTGTACTTAGCAGGGAAATAAATACTGTCACACACGTTTTATGCTGTAAAATAAGAAGTACTGAATGTGTTTGGACCAAATATTTTTTAATTATTTATTAATGTATATTGTAGCCAAAAAGAATCTACATATTCGAAATGTCCGCCTTTTGCCTTTACACACGACTTAAGTCGCACTGGCCAATCGTCAATAGCTGCACGAACCACGTCCATTGGAAATTGGCCACAGCTCGAACCAAAGCAGTCTTAAGAGATCAAATGTTGGGGTATCTTTTGTGACAAACTTTGTCCTCTAAAGCCGGCCACAATTTGTAATCCAATGGGTTCAAATCTGAACTGCCTATGGGCCATTCTTCAGAGAAAATGAACGCTGGCAAATTGTTTCGAAGTCAGACCTTTGACATTTTAGCCTTATGGGCCGGCGCCGAATCCTGCTGTAAAGTCCATGGCTGGTTTTGGAACAGGGAATTGTTAAGAGGCTTCACAACATCTTCCAAAACGGTTTCTTGGCAAACTTTGGCCGATGATTTGACTCCTTGTTCGCAGAAATGCAGGTCAGTGGCCCCATCGTAAGAGACACCCCACCAAACCACGACTGAAGCTGGGTGATGACCCTTTTCCACCCTTGGGATCAGTTCAGATGCTTCCGTAGATGACCGCGCATACATTCTATCATTTTGATTGTTAAATTTTTCCTGAACGGTAAAAATATTTTCATCGGTGAACAAAATTTTTCTGTGCAAGGTATCAGCGTGCTTCACCAAAAGGCGTTTGCATTTTTCAATCGTAAAGCTGCAGTCAATAAATGTCCAGTACGTCGTTTGATAGCCCCCAGTCCCAAGTCTTTTTTAATGATTCGACTCATGGATTTTCGCGTGATATTCATCTCACGGGCCATGATTTTCTGTTTTCGTAGCGGATTTCTGTGAATTCTTGATTTAACGGCTTTGATGACATGCGGTGTTCGAACAGAGCGTGGGCGGTTCGACTGGTGGCGGTCTTTTACATCTCCAGTCTCCTCAAACAGTTTTATGCATCGGTAGACGAACACACGGCTAATCCCTGGTGATCGTAGCGTTTTGAAAATATCGTTTTTTTCATTTCACACTTGAAAAGCGCTATTACAGCGATATGGTTCTCATTATCTAAACACTCCATGATGGAAGTTGAAACAATTTTAAAATCCCGTAACAGACTAAAGCTACTGAGGTTAGCTGATAAAACATATATGTGACAGCGCATAGAGAAGGGACCTAAGGGTAAAAAAAATCAATTTTCATTTTTTTCTTTTTTTGATGTGGACAACATCTGAGCATCGAATGAGACCGATCCCATGCCCCAAAAATGTTCCCTCCCAGAGATATGCGCGTTATATGAAAGTGAAGTAGACGATTCTAAGCGCAAATAGAAAGGGACCTAATCTTTAAAATGGTTCTCCTGAACAAAACTTTCATCAACTTTTCACTTTTTTTTTGATGTGGACAACATCTGAGCATCGAATGAGACCGATCCCATGCCCCAAAAGTGTTCCCTCCCAGAGATATGCGCGTTTTATGAAAGTGAAGTCGACGATTCTAAGCGCAAATAGAAAGGGACCTAATCTTTAAAATGGCTCTCCTGAACAAAACTTAGGTCCCATTCTATTTTTCGCGTCACATATGACATTAACGGGGTATGTTCAGTTCTACTATTGAAATGGGTGTGCAATGTTGTAACAGTATTTATGTTCCTACTAAGTATATTAGGACACGGAGCAGACGATCTCCTCTGTCAGAAAAACAGACAGACAAAAGTGTTGCACATAGCTTTGAGCCGACATTCCCGGGCCGAAAAATTACTTCTTTCAGTCATTTTTGAGACTAGAACCGGTTGTGGAATTACCCGTTCTTCTATAAAATTAGTACCCATTTGATTGAGTCCCATACTGTGGGTCTTTTTTATTTTCCCGATAGATTTACTACAAAATCAGTCCAGTTACAGCCTCGTCTCTCATCATGCACAGAGGTTCACTCGCTTAGCTTCTATTATGTGTGTGTGTTTATCACTTTATCGCTCACCCAATATTAACGAAATTGTACACCTAAAGATTTATTCATCCCACACTGATTACGATCACTGATTATTGCCCAGCTAATGGGTCTATTATCGATTGTACTTGCATCTACAAGATCATGTCTACGATATAAACGTTGTTTTCCAACAACATTTGCATGCAATCACATTTTTCTGATTGAAATGATAGCTGAGGGATTAACTCCATACACGAATGCCTGCGATGAGGCTGCAGATGTTTTAAATCTAAATTAACAGTTATTAGCTGGCCAATTTGAAAAATCAAGGACTGATACAGGCAACAGCACCAACAGCCACATCATCATATTCCTCATCTGCTGCAACAGCAGCCGCCAAATCGTATGTCTATTTGCCACAAGTGGATACAAGTATGCCTTGAGAATCAATAAGACACTTTGCGTGTTAACGTATTATGCAAATTGTCTATTCACTTTTTTTGAAGTTTCGACAAAAAAAAACATAAAAGAATCTCTTCCTCTTCACTTTGAATGCCAGATCTAACATAACGTTTCGGAAGAAAAACCTCCCATCATCATCTTCTACGTAGTGGGGGTAGGAGTTGGAAACAGCTGTGATGTCTAAGCAGAGTTAGCTAGCGCCGAAACGAGGAGGATGGAAATTATGTTAATATTTATGTAATGATAGTCACGTTTCTTTATTTTTTTCTTCATCTCCATCTCTATCTCCTTCGTTTGATTCTGTTTCTGAGCTGTGGTTGAGCTTGCAAAATATTCAAATTGATTGCAAACGTTTGTGGATGTCTGAAATAAATTTTCATTTCAGTCTTAAGGTTAAATACTGTTATTAACGAAAAGTAATGCTCGCGTCTCAAAAAAGATAAATATATATTTTATTTTATTATTTAATTTATTTACTGAAAAGTCATGGCAAATTAATGTACACTTGCTGTGACCGGCCGGCATGTGAATGTCGAAGTGGCCAAACGAAAGACTCAAGACACAAACGTAAAATCCTAAATGAGTTATTCAATTAACTCGAAATGTATTTAGAAAATTGCGATATACTCGTCTGTAATCATATGGGGGTACAGCTGGTTATGCTGTTTTATGGTTACTGTCAAATTGATGGATCTTTTATGTTGATATCTCCTACGGTTTATGGATTGGACATGATGAGGAATATTTAAAAAGAAATTCTTGATTCGCAATTTAATCGTACAGGTTCAGAAAAAGTATTTGTTTCTTTTTTAATAGATTGACGGCAGCGTGCACAATAGTTGTGGGACATCAGTTGGCATTCATCTAAAATATGCTCACAAATTTTAAATTATTAATTAACCCCGATCCCTTTTACTTAAATGTTTCTTCAAGTTTTAGTTTGACTAACTGGGTAGTAGTGGCAAGTTTTTTTTCATTATCAATGGGGTTATAACCAGAGTAGAGTTTCTCTCTTTCCGAACTTTTTTAATTCCAGGGTAAAAATTTAGCATTTCCCGGAATTGTCGAGAAAATAAAACAAACCGAGTTGGTTTTGCAGTATGTATATATTTACTTATATATATTACTCGTATAGTACTAGTTGCAGTTGAAATATGACTGTTGCAATATATATTTCTGGCCTAGGCAACACTAAGTGTTTCCTGGCGCCATCTGACATTTCCATTGGAGAGTTTGATATTTTTTAACATAAACGTATTCTGAACGTTTTAACGTACGACCATCATTTAAGTTGTTTACAGAGACTTGAAAAAATAAATTTGGCAAAAAATGGAATTAACCCCTGAACATTTTCGTGTGATCACTTTTTACAACTTTCGACGTGGACAAGAGTGCATCGATGAACTTAAATCTCTGTATGGCAATGAAGCACCATCCTATAGCACTGTGAAAAACTGGTTTAATGAATTCAATCGTGGTCGACGCTCGCTCAAAGACGAAGGTCGTAAAGGTCGTCCAAAAACGTTGTGCCGTTGTGTCAGAGAGGCCGTGCGTGAACTAATAATGCAAGATCGTCATGTGACATACCGTGAAATAGAGGCATCCTTGGGTATTTCTTCCACCAGCATACGTTCGATATTGTATAAACACCTGGCCGTAAAAAAGGTTTGTTCTAGCTAGATCCCGCACAATTTGACAATCGCTCCAAAAAAGGCTCGTGTCGAATGGTGCAAAGAAATTTTGAAAAAATACGATCGCGGTGCTTTAAAAGACATTTATAAGATCGTCACAGGTAACGAATCATGGATCTATGCGTATAGGCCCGAAACAAAACAGCAATCGACCGTGTGGGTCTTCGAAGACCAGCCAAATCCAACGAAAGTTGTTCGTGGAAGAAGCACTTCGAAGCAAATGGTCGCCTGTTTCTTCGGCAAAACTGGTCATGTGGCGCCTGTTCCGCTTGAGCAACGTAGGAGGTCAATTCTGAGTGGTACATCACAATATGTTTGCCTGAAATCTTTGGAGAAATTCGAAAAACTAACAAGAGAAGACGAATCGTTGTGCACCATGAAAATGCGAGCTCACACACATTGGCTTAAACCAGCGCCTTTTTTACCGGCCAAAACGTCGAATTGGTGGGTCATCCGCCATACAGCCCTGACTTGCCACCCAATGACTTCTTTTTTTCCCCGCACATCAAGAAAAAATGCGTGGTCAATTATTTTCGTCGCCAGAAGATGATGTTTAAGGGTTCAATAACCATGTTTTGGAGGTGCCTCAATCGGAGTGGAAAAAGTGCTTCGACAGTTGGTCGTTGGTGTGTAAATTATGCTGGAGAATACTTACATCCGCCGAACAGCCTTGACTTGGCACCCAATGACTTAATTTTTTTTCCCGCACATCAAGAAAAAAATGCGTGGTCAACGATTTTCGTTGCCAGAAGATGCTGTTGAAGCGTTCAAAAACCACGTTTTGGAGGTGTCTCAATCGGAGTGGAAAAAGTGCTTCGACAGTTGGTTTGGGCGCATGCAAAAGTGTATAAATCATGCTGGAGAATACTTTGGAAAACAATAAAACCATTTTTGATGATGAATATTCGCATTTGCACTATTAGGCCAGAAATATATATATAGCAGCCCTCGTACCATATATTCAATGAATGCAATAATATCCAGGAAATTAGAAACTAATGAATAATCAGAAATATTTTAACTTTAGCAAACGAAAATAAATTCGATAAAATTAATAAAATTCTTAATAAAATAAGTTTGTACAATTCGATTTGCATTTAGAACCCCTTTCTGGTACCTCCCAAACAAATAATTTTTTGTGTGCAGACACACAAAACATATCATTATAATTGTCACAAAGTGAATTAAATTCGCTGAAATTGTGAACACCATAACATTTTTATAACGTCTTTGCGCATGCATATCAAAAAAACGATGACACGCCATAGTCTGCTACTTACCATAGAAATGCACCATTCCGCCTACTTTTTTAGTACTCATACGATTTAACCCATAATCAATACTTACAAATAATTGGATTTTTAGCACTGCCCCTTCTGATACACAAATGGTACGGTTTCAGTGCAGATTATAACCCACATAACTTGTCACCTATTTTTATTTCTATAACGGCTTTATACACGTGTACGAAAAGAGTGAACACGACCCGTTCAAAAACGTCCAGTGCAAATTCACCATTCCGCCCACTTTTGGTATTTGCATTTTAATTTTAAAACTATTCATACAATTCTACTAAAAATTAGCAAATATAAATTAATATTAGACTAGCTGACAAAAATTTCTATCTTAGCCACGCCCCTTTTTGCACCTTCCACACACATACGGTACAATTCGAGCATAGATTCAAACCCACATAACTTTATTCCTAACGCATACATTTCTCCTGAATTTTGTTTCGTGCAATATATTTTTTTGTCTTTACTTAGTAGGGACATACTCGTAAATACACGTTTTATGCTGTTAAATAAAAAGTACTGAATGTTTTGTACCAAATATTTTAAATATATTTATTGATGTATATTGGGTCCAAAAAGAATCTACTTATTCGAAATGTCCGCCTTTTGCCTTTACAGGCGCCTTAAGTCGCACTGGCCAATCGTCAATAGCTGCACGAACCTCGTCCATTGGAAAATTGGCCACAGCTCGAACCAAAGCAGTCTTAAAAGATCCTATGTCGGGGTATCTTTTGTGACAAACCTTGTCCTCTAAAACCGTCCACAATTTGTAAACCAATGGGTTCAAATCTGGACTGCCTGAGGGCCATTCTTCAGAGGAAATGAACGCTGGCAAATTGTTTCGAAGCCAGGCCTGGGACGTTTTAGCCTTATGGGCCGGCGCAGAATCCTGCTGGAAAGTCCATGCCTAATTTTGGAACAGGGAATTGTTAAGATGCTTCACAACAGCTTCCAAAACGGTTTCTTGGTAAACTTTGGCCGATGTAGAAGTGCAGCTCAGTGAGCCTATCGTAAGAGACACCCCACCAAACCACCCTTTTCCACCCTTGGGATCAGTTCAGATGCTTCCTTAGATGACCGCGCATACAATCTATCATTTTCCTTGTTAAATTTTTCCTGAACGGTACAAATTTTTTCATCGGTGAACAAAATTTTTCTGTGCAAGTTAGCGTGCTTCACCAAAAGCCGTTTGCATTTTTCAATCCTATTTTTTTCAAGCTGCTGTCAATAAATGTCCGGAACGTCGTTTGAAAGGCCCAAGTCCCAAGTCTTTTTTAATGATTCAACTCATGGACTTTTGCGTGATATTCATTTCACGGGCCATAATTTCTGTTTTCGGAGCGGATTTCTGTGAATTCTTGATTTAACGGCTTTGATGGCATGCGGTGTTCGAACAGAGCGTGGGCGGCCCAACCGGTGGCGGTCTTTTACATCTCCAGTCTCCTTAAACAGTTTTGTGCATCGGTAGACGAACATGCGGCTAATCCCTAGTGACTTTTTTCATTTCACACTTTAAAAGCGCTATTAGAGCGATACGGTTCCCATTATCTGAACACTCCCTGATAAAAGTTGAAACAATTTCAAAATCCCGTTACAGACTAAAGCTACTGAGGTTAGCATATAAACCCCATATGTGACAGCGCATAGAAAAAGTGACCTAAGGGTAAAAAAAATCAATTTTAATTTTTTTCTTTTTTTTTGATGTGGATAACATCTGAGCATCGAATGAGACCGATCCCATGCCCCAAAAGTGTTCCCTCCCAGAGATATGCGCGTTTTATGAAAGTGAAGTCGACGATTCTAAGCGCAAATAGAAAGGGACCTAATCTTTAAAATGGCTCTCCTGAACAAAACTTAGGTCCCTTTCTATTTTTCGCGTCACATATGACATTAACGGGGTACGTTTAGTTCTACTATTGAAATGGGTGTGTTCAATGTTGTAACAGTATTTATGTCCCTACTAAGTAATATAAATTTGACTAGCAGGCCAAAATTTTCAGCCTTAGCCATGCCCCTTTTTGCATCTTGTACATTCACTGTACAATCCAAGCGTAGAGTGAAACCTACTTAACTTTTTTTTTCCTAATTTATGAATTTCTCGTAAATTTTGCAATATACTTATTTCATATTAGTAATAAAAAGTAAATGGCACGCCCCCATTCGAGCACGTCTCACTCAATCGACCCTTATAAAATTCTCCTAAAACATGAACACCATACTAGCTTAATAACGGCTTTGGTACTCGCTTATGAAAAAATGGTTGAGACAACCCATTCTGGTGCCTCCCATGCAATGCACCATCCCGCTCACCTTTTTTTCATTCACCGATGATTTAACGGCATTATCGAATACAATTCCCCCTATTAGCGGTTCTCTGCAGTTGAATGTTGAACGGTTTACACATGATGTTTTCCCTATTGACCCACTGCCCAAGACAACAATTAATACGGAAAGAAAGAAAAATTCCTTTTCTGACAAATTAAAACTGTTCGTCGTCACGGTTGCATTTGTAATTTCTCACTTTTGCAACAGACACACGCACACACACTTGGCAACAAGTGACCGGAGGCCATGTTGCGCATGAGCAACATGTCGAGTGGCAATCCAAATACAGGAAGACCGAAAGATCCACATAAGAATTGTGTCTTTCTATTTTTCGGTGGTTTAGTTCAGACAAATATGGTTTTCGTATTTTTTTTTGGCTTTGGCGAAGGAACTAGACGCGAAACAAATCATAGGGGATTTTGCGTGAATGCCTAAAGTGGCAACTTGCTGTAGCCGTATGGTGTTGCTGCTGCTGTAGCTAATGTTGTCCGCATTGACTGGCGGCCTGTGGCGTTGTCGTGGTTGTTGGTTTACGCTTCTGCTGATTTTTCTAAGTCAATCACCGCCAAAAGTCATGTTCACCGAGTCCGTATGTCTGTCTGTATGTGTTGTCTTTTTTTTGAAAGATGTTCTTTTAATATACCCCAACTCTGGTCTGGTCATTATCATATTGTTGGACTTTTTATGGACTTCTTCTATCTGCCTCTAAATGTTGCATTCGAAATTTGCTGGCCTCGTGTCTTGGTCTACCAACTTGGCCACAATCAATTTGTGCTTGACAAGCGTTTCAATCGCAATCGGTTCTCTCGGTCCTTCACTCCCTCTCTAGCTTTTTCAGTCTTGGCCAAGACTACATACACATGTTTTTTTTTGATTTGTCGAATAATGACATTGCTGCGGTCTATTGTGGCAACTATGGTGTGGTGGACACACCTTAAATTGTTTGTTATTTTGGTGTTTGTTGTTCTGTTTTCTAAATATTTCGTTCATTTAGATTCGGTTCGGTTAAAGTGGAGTCGGAGTGTGGTTTTGTCTATTGCTCCATGTGCAGTAATTTGGGTTTTTTTTTACTCACATGTACTCGTACAGGCTGCGGCTGTGTAGATGGGTTCAAGTTGGACGAGATCCTTAGAATTTTTTTTTAAGCTTTGGTGTTATGCACCTCATGGAGAAATTGTCAGAGTCGTTTATGGCGGGGGGTTAAAAACGTCATTAATTTTTTTAAGGCCAAATTCCGGTTTATCTAAAATTTTCTTCCCAGCGAGAACTATTTACCTTCTCTGCCGTGCTAAGAAATAAAGTCACAAGCGACAAAATTCCAAAATTGAGTTGAGGACAGATGCGGAACCGTGAATGAGTCTGATTTTTGTGTTTAACATAACAGACCAATTTTGAGCTGTAAGTACTTAAATGACTGAAAAACGTTAAGCAAAATGGTCACATCTACCACTTCCACACGCAGAGAAAAGATATGGTTACTATATGGTCACGGCAACAATAGTAAGTTCTCTGCAATACAAGTATGGTCGTAGCAACCATAGTATTGTTTTTTGAATTTTATTTTGACAATAGTATGATTGCAGCAATACTAATATTGTTGAAATGTAACAATAGTATTGTTACCAAATTTAAAAATGAAAATATGGTTGTAGCAACAATATTAATATGGTTGGTGTGACAAAAGTATTGTTTTTATTTTGGTTTTATGTTAACAAAAATATGATTACGGCAATTATACCAGCATAATTTTTTAATTGGACAATGTCATTGTTACGAATCTTAGGCAATACTAGTACTTTTATATGTAATTTAAATTATTTCAAAACAAACTACTTTGGAGAAGTATAACTGATATATTTCTAATAAGTAAATATTTTCTACTGTTAAATAAGTCACTCCTTTTGTTAAGAGTTTACTGTTATTTTACATAATTTACTTAATAAAAATCTCTTTTGTATGGTTGTATGGTTGTGTGTGAGTCTTACTATGGTTGTGAGGATTATACTATTGTTGTATGTTAAACATACTATAATTATAAGAATCGTAATATGGATGTGGGGATCATAGTATGGTTGAGTGTGAATAAAAATATGGTTGTGGGGACCATATTATGGCTGTGTGTAAATAATTCTATTGTTGTGAGGACTATAATATTATTGTGGGGATCATAGTTGTGATGATCATAATATTGTTGTGCCACAACCATATTCACAACAATAGTGTGATCCGCATCAAATATTGTCACCCAAGCATACTTTTTTTTATAAGTGCAGACTGTTTCGAAATCAAAAAAGCTAAATATCGCAAAACTACCAAAAAGGAGATGTGACTTTCTTTCTTAGAACGTTAGTTTTGCCCTAACTCAGATATTCCAAGCTATACCCACAGAGAACAGATTCGTTACACAACCGGTTTTTTTTGCAAACCGAATAATTAAGGGTTTATGAAGCTCTAGAATTCCATCAGAACAACCGAATTTTAGTTGATGCTTTCTAATTTTCGGTTATTGGAACTATAGTATCGGAGCAATATACCCAGTCTCCGAAACTTAAAAAGAGAATTATTGGATCTTAAAATCCACACACCACACTTGTTCAACGACAACAATTAACATTTTAGCCAGAGGCAAAACAACTGTTTGCTTAGACAATTGAAGTAATGTAAGAAGGGTCAGAAGTCAGTAATATTACTGTGTCGCAAAAATTACCTTTTAAAATATCCTTAAGACAAAACCACCTGTTCCTTATGTAAAACGATCTCCTGAATACGAATTGAATGTCCGTTATTCCCCATCACGTATACGTACGAGGGCGACCGCAAAAGTAACTGGCCTAACATAAAAAGAACCGTTTTTTTTGGAATTATTATTATTTACTTTTCAACATAATCTCCTTCCAACTCAACACACTTCATCAAACGTTTTTCAAGTTTTTTAATTCCATCCGAAAAATAAGAATTTTCAAGACCTGCAAAATGTGCCTCAGTTTCAGCAATAACCTCGCTATTGGACGAAAATTTTTTGCCACCGAGAATTTTTTTTAAATTTTGAAACAAGAAATAATCAGAAGGAGCTAAATCTGGACTATATGGTGGATGCGGTGCAATTTCAAATCATAATTCTGCAAGTTTTTGTTCAGTTAAAAATGCAGTGTGTGAAGGAGCATCATTATCTTGATGAAAAAGAACTTTTTTTTTTTTTAAATGCGGTCGTTTTATCTTGATTTCTTCACTCAACCGATCCAATGATGCACAATAATATTCACTACTTATAGTTTTTCCTTTCTCAAGACAATCAATAAATATTATACCCCTTGCATCCCAATATACTGTGGCCATTACTTTTCCTGCTGACTTAACAGTTTTCGCCTTCTTGGGACCACTTTTAACAGTTTATATCCATTGTTTTGACTGTTCTTTGCATTCTGGGATGTAGTGATGGATCCATGTTTCATCAACAGTTATGAATCGGCGCAATAACTCTATTGGATTACGCTGATAAATCGCTAAAAGCTCCTCGGAATTGGTCCAACGGACGATTTTTTGGGGCAAAGTCAACAAACGCGGCACCCATCTTGCGGATAGCTTTTTCATGTGGAGTTCATCATGTAAAATACTCCAAACTTGTTTTTCGTGTATTTTAACAATATCAGCAAGTTCTCTGAGCTTTATTCGTCTATCTTTAGTCACTTCATTAAATACTTCTCTAATGTTTTCAATAGTAGTAGCAGTTGTCGGTCTTCCAGAGCGTTCGTTGTTCATCTTCCGTACTTGAACGACCCATTTTAAGTTTTGAACCCAGGATTTCACCGCACGAAACTCTTTATTTTCCATTTTTCAAAAATTATAAAACTTGTTTACTTCAATCACCTGTAACAAAGAAAATAATCATTAAACATTTCGGAAATTTTGACAGATGGCTTATTAAAGATTGCTTTTAAAAAACAAAAAAAAAGTTGCTAGTAAAACAGAAAATGTGCCAGGCCAGTTAGTTTTGCGGTCGCCCTAGTAATAATCAGCTTTATCTTCATAGTTTTGGACACGAAAACCAAGATTAAATTTTTGACCTACATTTTTAATGCATAAAATCATTCCACTTGTGCATACAAACCAATAATACTTTGTCTCTTCAATCGTTGCTGTCAGTTACCACTACTGACAATTTTCTTGTACCCAATCAACATCCGGTTGTAGCTATCGAATATAAGGATAGTGTGTGCAAACCACCAGCATTTGGTTGGCAAAACCTTCGGTTGTGGCAACTAATCTATTCTTTGTGTGTCATAGTTCCAACTAATTTCCAACTAACTTTCCATCTATATGTGTCATCTAATAACCCCTCAAATTCTACTTTAGCACCTACGACACTGTCCTCTTAATGGACTTGACATTGTATGGGATATTATGCAACATGTGAGTGAGTGTAACGTTTCGGTTAAACTCAAATCATGTTCGGTTTTCATGGCTTTTGGACGGCGGTAATTTTTGTCGATTTAAAATGCGAGTTTTTTCGTTTCGTTTATGCGAACAACTGACATTGTTAAACATCAAAGGTGGAATTGGAGAAAAAGAAGTAGAAACGAAATTTTACAGAGTCTTATTTTTCATAAAAGGAGTGGTGTTGAGTGTGGCCTGAGAATGCATGTCAACAAAGTAAGCTGGGAAAATTGTTAATATTTTAGCATGCGTATTATGATTGATGTGGAGTTTTTGGGAATTTCTCCTAGAAGCTGTATTCAGTGGTGACTTTGAACTTTGTATTCCTCAAAAGGAGTTTCAAAAGGCAAAAAGAAAATTGTTCGAACTTTATGTTCCTTGAAAGAGGATCAATAGCATACAAGGCAAAAAGAAAATTGTCCAAACTTTATTTTCCTCGAAAGGAATTCCATAGCGCAGAAGACAAAAAGAAAGTTGTCCGATCCGTTTTAAAATGATTAACTAATTTTACTACCATTTGGAAATAGTTTAAATGATAATTTTTCAATTATCCTCAATTTCCATCACCACTATTAACATTACTTTCTTTGTAATGTAATATTAAATATTTGTGGTACGAGTACACTCTACCAAATTTATTTCTCATATTAAACATAAACATATTTAAGTTGTGTAAGCCAACAAAGAAACAACACAGTGCACACATTATTCCAACTAAAAAGTCTGTAGCATGTTAGATAGATCAAGTTGGACAGCCGCAGACTATTATTACACGTTTGACCACCAATCCGAAGCCAATCTGCCTGTAGATGGCGCAACCACATGTTTATGGCTCTAGTTGTCTACAAATGATTCCCGTTCTTTCCTCTGCACACATCTATCCGAAATTAGCCAAAGAAAAGAGACCAAAACAAAGCCAGTTACATTTTTAAATTTAATTCTAAAATTACACAATAATTCCGACCGGACCGACTGGCCGAATACACCAGCGTCCAGATTAAAAAAATACTCAAATAAAAATAGACACAGACAACTAGTCTGTCCGTAAGCCGAATCAGCTTAAGCAATCAGTCAGCCAGACACTCTAGGCAGTCAGTCACTCAGTCTAGTCTAGCATTCAAACTGTGGTCAACATTTGAGTTACTCTGGTCTAGCAAAAGATTAACTACGGGAATGAAAATAACAACTTTTCTTTCTATTTCAAATGTTGAGATTCAATGTTATGGTCGCAATTTTGTAATACTCGCAGACGGTCAAGCGGTCGTGGTAGAGTGTTAAAATGTTATTTTGCGTAATTTAGAAAATCAAACATAAAATTACATGAATAACAATAAGAAAAAAAGATTTTGCTAATAATGCTAGAAAAAAAATTAAGGCTCTTGAAGAACTTTTCTGAAAAAGTACGAGTATCACGAGGGCTGCTATAATTATTTGTGGCCTAATAATCAAAAGGCAAATATTTATCATCAAAAATGGTTTTATTGTTTATCAAAATATTCTCCTTTAACCCATTCCTGCCTAATGGGTATTTAAATACCCAAGAATATGTTGATATATAAATAATTGTAGCGTGGGATACGTGAGCGCGATATCGTTGTAATTTGTTTTTTTAGAAAAGAGGAAATTTTGGGCTAAATTTAAGCATTTAGCAAGATTTTTTTTATTTATTTTTTTATCTTTTGTTTTTTGCAGACAAAAATCGAAGATTTTTTTTTCGGAAAATGCTCCGGAAAATGCATAGGAAAATGGTACAAATTACAAATTTCTAATTTTACCGAATAGCTTAAGATGTCTACTATGTAATAAAAAGCGATACGTCAACACACCTGACCTCCAGATCTGGTCAAATGCAAATGGGTAATTTGATTAAGAAAACATGGTACTTAAAGGAATAAATCACTCAGCCTTAGCAATTTTCTTCTGATCTGGTGCAACACCGTTGTGATAATCCAGAAAGCAAGTAGCGGGATGCAAATTCACCTTGCACTTCGAACACACACCTCGCACGGGTGTTTAAATGCCCATGTCGTATCTCAGGTAAAAATTGAGTTTTCTTTTCTTCGTTCAACTTCTTCCATGGTCTTTTGGTCATACATTTTTAAATTTCATAAAAATCGTACAAGACGATCTAAGGGCAGCCAGTAACGGGTTAAGATCAATACACTTTTGCATGCGCTCAAACCAATCGTCGAAGCACTTTTTCCACTTCGATTGAGACACCTCCAAAACAATGTTTTTCAACGCTTCAACAGCATCTTCTGGCGACAAAAATCGTTGACAACGCATTGTTTTCTTGATGCGCTGCAATAAAAAGAAGTCGTTGGGTGCCAAGTCAGGGCTGTACGGCGGCTGACCCATCAATTCGACGTTTTGGCCGGTCAAAAAGGCGCTGGTTTGAGCCGATGTGTGAAAGCTCGCATTATCATGGTGCACAATGATTCGTCTTCTCTATTGTTTGTTTTTTAAATTTCTCCGAACAAATTGTGGTGTACCACTCAAAATTGACCGTCCTACGTCGCTCAAGCGGAACAGGCGCAACATGACCAGTTATGCCGATGAAACAGGCGACCATTTGCTTCCAAGTGCTTCTTTCACGAACAACTTTCGTTAGATTTGGCTCGTCTTCGAAGACCCACACGGTCGATTGCTGTTTTGTTTTGGGCTCATACGCATAGATCCATGATTCGTCACCTGTGACGATCTTATAAACGTCCTTTGAAGCACCGCGATTATATTTTTTTCAAAAAAAATTTGCACCAATCGGCACGAGCCTTTTTTTTGAGCGATTGTCAAATTGTGCGGGAATTGTTCGTTTTTTGAATTTCTCCGCAGACTTCAGGCAAACAAATAAAGGTGTACCACTCAAAATTGACCTCCTACGTTGCTCAAGCGGAACAGGCGCCACATGACCACTTATGCCGAAGAAACAGACGACCATTTGCTTCGAAGTGCTTCTTTCACGAACAACTTTCGTTGGATTTGGCTCGTCTTTGAAGACCACACGGTCGATTGCTGTTTTGTTTCGGGCTCATACGCATAGATCCATGATTCGTCAGCTGTGAATATCTTAAAAACGTTGTTTGAAGCACCGCGATCGTATTTTTTTCAAAATTTCTTTGCACTAATTGACACGAGCCTTTATTTGAGCGATTGTCAAATGGTGTGGGATCCAACGAGAACAAAGCTTTTTTACGGCCAGGTATTCATGCAATATAGAATGTATGCTGATGGAGTAAATGTCCAAGGATGCTTCTATCTCACGGTATGCCACATCAATCAATGGCATCAATGTTCTCTGGCACAACGGCCGTTATTGGATGTTTTTGGACGTCAAATCGCTCTGTAATCCTGCAAGAAAGGATTATCCCGTTCGGCAACAGAACAATGGCAGAGCAGAAACGGTGCGCGAAGAAAAAGTTGCCAATGCCATCCACATAGTTCAGGCGGAATCTTAATGATGATGTTTAAGCGCTTGGATACCCCGGAAGAAGAGTTTATGGCCACAGTACTCAAAGCTCCGTTCGCAACTCATTTGGACCCCAGTGAATGTCTGGAAGATGGGCAGAGTGGTGCCGCTACACGCAGAGAAAATATATGGTTAGTTTAAGGTCACGGCAACAACAATGTGTTCTCTGCAATCAAAGCATGTTTGTCGCAACCATAATATTGTTTTTTTTTTAACAGTTTGATTGTGGCAATACTAATATTGTCTAAATATAACAATAGTATTATTGTCTAATTTAGAAATGAAAATATGATTGTAGCATTCATATAAGTATGGTTGGTGCGACATAAGTATTATTATTTAAGATTCATGTTAACAATAATATGATTACGTCAATTATACCGTATGTTTGTTACTATGAACTTATCGTAGGCATAAAAGGTTTTAGATTTTTTAGATTTAACCATTTTGCTGTGCGGTCATATCAAAGATGGTGGGTTCATGAATAATACTGATAAAATTCATGTCTTAAAAGACCTTTTTTTATCAGAAAAGCTTAACTCTTTATATAAATTAAAAATGTATTGGATTCTTGGGTGGTTATTTAGATTTAGTGTATTAGATTTAGATACAGAGTGGGCCATTTAAAATTTTCAATTTGAATCGGCTGTAAAAAAGTATTGATATTTTTTTGTTCAAATTTCTGGTTTTATAGGACCTTTCATATAAATACCTCGGCAGTACATCACCCGATCATCCCAATTTTTCGATTGTTTTGGGTCGAATCTCTGCAATGGCAATTTCGATTTCATATTTAACGCTTCTCTTGTCTCTGGATGCTTGGCGTTACATTTATCCTTAATGTGGCTCCCCAAAGAAAATAGTCCAAAGGGCTCAAATCACAGCTTCGAGGTTTCCACCTCACAATTTGGGCTGATTATTCGATTTTCAAAAAAAGTGCAGAAAGTATCGATGGTTACGTTGGCTGTGTGATATGTGGCCCCGTCTTGTTGAAACAAAATTTTGTCCATGCGATTCTCTTGAATTTTTTGAAACAAAAATTTGTTTACCATGGCGTGGTAGCATTCAGAAAAAATGGCCCAAAATCCACACCAAATAGGAACTCTTTAGTGATGCATTGGCTATTCAATAGTCACGTCGGGGTTCTCTTAATGTGGCTAATTTTGCCATTGACATAGCCACCTAATGAAAATGAGCTTCATCTGAAAACATGTTTTTCGGTAAAATTCTTCATCTCCTGCCAAACAACTCTTTAGCCCATTGGGCGAAGCGAACACGCATCGGGTGGAGTTATATTAATAAATGACGAAGTTCAACCTTTCTAATAAAACCAGAAATTTTTAAAAATCTTCAGTACTTTTTTACAGACGATTCAAATTTAAAATCTTAATTTGCCCACCCTATTTTTCGGGTCCGGGCAATATCAGTGTTGCTAGATGCAAACTGTAACTTTCATTGGAAAGTTTGACATTATTTAAAATAACTTCACTTCGAACGTTTTGTTATTTGAAAGCGAATTGATTTGATTAATGTAAAGGGTGTCCTAAGAAGAGCGCAATTTTTAAATTTTAAATAAAACACAGATATTTAAGAAAAAATCGTGAAAGTTTATTATATCGTAAAGTAGACAGAATGAGGTTATGTATGGAACAATTTATCGTGCAGATGGCCGCCACGGCTTTGTTGGCATGCACGCGATCTTTTAATGAAATTTTCAATGACCGTTTTGCATGAATGCTGCGGTATTTCATTAATGCAGCGTCCAATTTCGTCTTTTAAGGCTTGAGTCGTTGTCGGCTTATTCGCGTAAACCATCGACTTCAAAAAACCCCAAAGAAAAAAATCTAATGGTGTTAAATCGCAAGATATAGACGGCCAATTCTGATCTCCAAAACGCGAAATAACACGACCGGGAAATGACTGATGCAGCAATTGAATTGTTTCTCTGGCTGTATGACATGTGGCGCCGCACAGTGTGTCCTTCCCATACATTCGATGGCCAAAAATAGAAGGAGTTGTACGAGAGTAATGAAATTTGGCACGAGTCCCTAATATAATAGAATTAAGAAAATTTCAAAGTATCGACAAAATTGACCACGCCCATCGCCCACCGCCCATACAAACTAAAATCATTTTTGGCTGTTAAAAATTAACTATTGCTACAAATTTCCTGAAAATTTCTGGAAGAACATATCTATGCAACACCTTTTAAAAAAAATTATTTCATCAACATTGACCACGCCCATCGCCCACCTCCCATACAAATGATATTTCAAAAATGCCATATCTTCTGTAAATTTATAACTAGAATGTTTATTTTTCGCAAAAATGCATACAGCATCTATTAAATGCTGTTTTAAAAATATGAAGAAAATCCGCCCACTGTAACACCCGCCCCCCATACAAAAATTTTACAGTTCACTCTATTTAATTTATTAACAACATTTTCACATCTTCGTGATAATCTAATTTTTTAAGCTTCAATTTCGTTCTTAATGAATTGATGTATGGGTCGGAGGATATCAACAAATGATGCATTACGTCTTCGTTAGTAGAACAGCGCCCAGTCTTGCGCGAGTTATATAGCCTATAACGTTTATAGTCTTTGTTCCTCGCTTCCTGCGCTTCTTCTGATAACATTCCTTTGAAAAATAAACCATATGTTAATTCAAAATGTATGAAACAAATCGTATCTTTAACCTACCTATAGGTAGAATGGCCTCAGATACAATTTTGCTACCATGTATCAAAACTTTATGCACTGTGATAGGCATGTAGTACCTACCATCCATACAAATCAATGTACAATTTTGCCGTGTCTAAACAATATATATGGAACTTCTCAGAGTCTATTGCCTGACTGCAACTTATTGTGGATAATATAATTTTTAACCTATGAATCAGTTGTTCATTTACTCCGGGTATGTCAGCTGTAATTTCAGGGTTTTCAAAAAATCGTCGAGCTGTATTCCCATCGTTGCTGGAACCCATTCCTTGTTTTACCACATCAACATTTATTCCCAATACTAATTTAAGGTTTTTTTGAATTGTGGCCTTGGCTTCTTCTTTAATTTGTCTTGTATCTTTATTTGTTCGCCATGCTGCAAAGCTTTTATTGTAAGCGATATGCAATATGCATTCTATAAATTTTATACGCGCATGCAGAGGTGAAATACCAAATTTTAAAGCCTCTCCCGAAATTATTTAAAAAAAAAAAATAATAACTGATATGATTTGAATTTCAGTGTACGAGCACTTTATACACAATTATCTTACAAATATACTATTTATAGTAATAGACATGCACACAGGCAAAACAACAACAAGCAGTAACGAAAGAAAGAGTGCGCAGTTGTTTATGCACGCGTAAAATAACGCATAACGCATATTTTTTACTGTAATTTTTTGGTTTTCCATTGTTTTTTTGGCCGCGGGCAAATTTGGGCACAATTTTTTTTTGGAATCTGTTAGCTGAGACCCTCAGCTTTTATTTGGTATAGGACTCCATGTTTCGCACTGCTTCGCACACAACTAAAAGTCTAACGGAAAATCATAAATGTTTATTTTTTTTTTGGCCCAAAATAAAAAAAAATTAATTTTTTTTTTTCAATTTTTATTTTTATTTTTTTAATTTACATAATGCTTGATGCCTATTTTAATTGAAAAAATTTCTATAAGGTACACTCGGTGTATAATTTATAAGTAACAAGGTTTTAAATATGACATAGAAAACTAACCCATTTGAGACTTGTTCACATATGTCAACTTTGCGCTGCTCGGGACAGAAAACCAATGGAGATATTTGCATAAAATTTTACACACATGACCTTTAGATAGTTTTTAACCATCTGTGCAAAAATCATCAAAATCGGAGAGCAGGTCCAAAATGATTTATTGCCGCAGCGGACACAGTGTGCGCCGTCTTGTTGGAACCACATGCCCTCCACATTCATTTCTTCAATTCTAGGCAAGAAAAAACTGGCTATCATTTCACGATACCAAACACCATTGACTGTTTGCGCTTGACCTGCCTCATTTTCATAAAAAAAGGTCCAATGATTCCTCCAGCCCAAATACCACACCACACAGTGACACGTTGAGGATGCATTTGCTTCTCGTGAATCACTCGAGGATTTTCCGCACCCCAAATGCGACAATTCTGCCTATTGACGAAGCCATCAGATGAAAATGGGCCTCGTCACTGAAGATGATTTTATCGGCAAAATCAGCATTTTCATGTTGTCTCTCCAATACCCAATTAACGAACTCCCTTTCGTGTAGCGCTCCATTTTTACTAACCTCGTACCTTCTACTAACAAACAATAACAATTGTTCAAATGTCAAACAATGACACTTCGAATGTTGCCAGATTTAAAAATTGCGTTCTTCTTGGGACACCCTTTATTTGGAAATATTTATTTCAGTCAAAAAAGAGATCGTGGATTGTCGAGGCCAAAGTAAAGCATCACCAAAAACAACTGAAAGTTGCTGGTACCAAGAGTTCAGTCTCTGACGCCGTTCGCTCCAGTGTGAATCTCGTAAAGGTTGTCTCAAATCGTTCGTTTTGCCGGAAACTATAATTGCTGTGCGAGAACTTATACAGCAAGACCGACATGTGACATACCGTGAGATTGATTCATACATGAGCATTAGAAAGACAAGCATCAATAAGATGTTGCATGTTCATTTGGCAGTAAAAAGGATTGTTTTCGTTGGATCCCACATAATTCGACGAATGCTCCAAAAAAGGCTAGTGTCGGTGGAAGCTAAGCAAGTTAAAAAAAACAACCACGGTAGCTCAAATGCTGAGTATAACATTGTCACAGGTGACGAAAATTGGATTTTTGAATATGAGCCGGAAACAAAACAGCTATCGACCCTATGGATGTTTCAAGACGATCCAAATCCAACAATAGTTGTTTCTGGAAGAAACACTTTGAAGCAAATGTTCGCGTTTTATTTCGGTATTACCGTTCATGTGGCCCAGAGCCTTTAGTAGAACGTAGGGCATTCAATTCTGAGGGGTACACAACCTTCTGTTTGCCAGCAGAAAGGGAAAATTTGCGAAGAAGAAAGGGAAAATAAGAAGAAAAGACGGATCATTTTGCATCACATCAATGCGAGCTCTCACATATCAGCTGAAACCATGGGCTATATTTGAGCACCCAAGATGTGGAATTGATGGGTAATCCGCCTTACAGTCCTAGTTTGGCACCCAATGGTTTTCTTTTATTCCCCCACAGCAAGAAAAAACTGAAGACAGTCATAGCTTCATAAACTAAGGTAAAGTCCTACAAAATTGTAAACAAATTTAAGACGTTCAAAACCCCCATAAATTAGAGCAATGTTGGCTTCAAAAGCTGAAATTTGTACATTTTTCGCAAATACTCGACGTTATAATTTGAAATTGAATTAAGCTGTAATGTAATGAATTATTTATAGCCACCGGGTGGATATTTGTTATGCTTCTACAATTCTTTTCAATTTATTCTAGCTTTTCGGTGTTTTTGTTGTTGTTGATAAGTGAATCTCATGAAGTGAAAATCACTGCAGGTGATTTATGGTTACATTCATTTTGCAACTTGCCACTGCAAAGTTGATTCGCATTGTGCTGTTGCTCTTCTTATTCGTGCTGCGGCTGTGGTGTTGGTGGTGGTAGCCACCACTGCTTTGCATGCACCAGTCGAGCATTGTGGCCGTCGCACGGTGGTTTAGAATTTAGATTTATTATCCTTAAGTCAAATTGTTGTCTTCAACGATTTATAAAATTTGAATGCCATTCAATGGCAAACAAATTAAAACTGAGGCAGCCAAAAATTAGATGAAAATATTTGTAAATGTGGACATGGTATGCTGCGGTTCAAAGCAAATAGTTTATGTTATTTAAGAAAAAACGTAATTTTTGTAAATTTGTTTAGAAGGAAATTGACATTTATCTAAACTGGTTAATATTTTTTTTAATTATTTATTAATCCAAAGAATACATGTCAATCTAACGTAGGATATGTTACAGTATTTTAAGTTTTATCACAAGAATATTTCAGCAATTGGAGATACATGGTTGTTTTTTAAGAAATTTATTTCGGCATAATAGTTTAGAAGGTAAAAAGGTTTTCTTACCTTATTCTGTATTTTTCTACTTTAAGGGTCAAACATAAGAAAAAAAAATGAAAATAGGGTCATTATTGTGATAAATAATTTTCTATCTAAAATATATTTTTGGTTTGTTAATTTTTTTGTAAAATACAAAGATTTATAATATTTCGTTAGATTCTCTTAATATTTCATAAGGAGAGTCTGCAGTTTTTCGGAAATGATTTTCATTTATGCGTTGGATGAAATTTTTAAGGAGTTCATAGCCGGTCTCTTCGTGGAGGGCCGTTGTAGAGTATCGCCAATGTTTGTTGTTAATCATCTTTAAACATTTATTTTGGATGACTTTGGACGTTTAAGATGTGAATTTGCCGCTTTATGCCAGATGGGAGAGGCAAAAGTGATTATTAGTCTAATGACACATTTGTATAAGAGGTTCTTATTAGTTTTACTTAATGAGGATCGCCTATTTAATAAGGGCCAAAGTGCTCGAAAGTTCTTTATTGATTTCGCACATGTCTTGTCAATATGTTCCCGAAAAGTTAGCTTTTTGTCCAGAATAACGCCAAGATATTCAACATCATTTTGAACGGTATAAAGTTGTTGTTGAAAAAAATTTGCCTGGATGGAATTCTTTTTGGTGACTTATTCCACAGAAAAATAATGCTTTGAGTTTTCTGTTGATTAATTTGTATTTTCCATTTCTGCAAGTATTTGTTACAAGCCACAAGGACTGCGTTCCATTTGTTTCAGTAGTGCACTTGTCAGTTTACTCGACGTTATAAGGGCAGCGTCATCTGCATAGTAAGCAATATCGGTTTCTTTTGGTGTTTTGAAGTCAGGTGTGTAGACTGAATAAAGAATTGATCCTTGTGGTTATCCGGCTGGTAAGTTTTTGAAGGATGATGAAATGTTATTTACAGATACTGCGAATGTTCTGTCTTGTAGAAAATTGGCTATAATTTTGCAGATATATTTCGGTGTTTTAACAGATAATAGCTTGTTTAGGAGTCCATTGTGCCAGACAGTATCGAATACCTTCTCTATATCTAATAGTATTAATCTAGTAGGCTTGCTTGCGCGCTTTTTGCTAATAATTTTATTCTTAATTCTACTGACTTGATGAATTATGGTATGCCCTTCCTTGAATCCAAATTGCTTTGCAGATATTATATTATGGTTTGATGTGAAATCCCGGAGCCTGTTGCATATAAGTCTTTCGAATATCTTTCCTATGTTACTCAAAAGGCTTATAGGTCTGTAACTATTAGGGTTGTTAATAGGTTTATTTGGCGTAGGTTTTGAGGCGTAGTTGCGGCCAACATTTGAAGGAAATTATTTTCAAAACATAGATGCCATAAAATGGGGCCTAATCAGGGGGGCCTAATCATTAAAATGGCTCTCCCGAACAAAACTTGTCATCATCTTTTCACGTTTTTTGGTGTGGACAACATCTGAGCATCGAATGAGACCGATCCCATGCCCCAAAATTGTTCCCTCCCAGAGATATGCGGATTCCCTCCCAGAGATATACACCAAAGATACACGTACTTAAATCTTTAAAATGGCTCTCCTGAACAAAACTGGTTTTTAACCTTAGGTCCCTTTCTATTTTGCGCGTCACATATGCGAAAATAAAGGGTGTCCCAAGAAGAGCGCAACTTTTAAATGACTGTTGCAGCAATTGAATTGTTTCTCTGGCTGTATGACATGTGGCGCCGTCTTGTTGGAACCACATGCCCTCCACATTCATTTCTTCAATTCTAGGCAAGAAAAAACTGGTTATCATTTCACGATACCAAACACCATTGACTGTTTGCGCTTGACCTGCCTCATTTTCATAAAAAAAGGTCCAATGATTCCTCCAGCCCAAAAACCACACCACACAGTGATACGTTGAGGATGCATTTGCTTCTCGTGAATCACTCGAGGATTTTCCGCACCCCAAATGCGACAATTCTGCCTATTGACGAAACCATCAAGATGAAAATGGGCCTCGTCACTGAAGATGATTTTATCGGCAAAATCAGCATTTTCATGTTGTCTCTCCAATACCCAATTAACGAACTCCCTTCGCTGTCCATGGTCAGCTGGCTTCAGTTCCTGAGCCAATTGAATTTTGTATGCATGAAGATGCAAATCTTTCGTCAAAATTCGCTGTAAAGTGGATTTGGAGACACCAATTTGCTGAGCTCGGTGTCGAATTGAGGTGGATGGAGTTTGAGCGACATCATCACGTACAGCTGCGACATTTTCGGTCGATCGACCTGGTCGATGGCGCGTTGTTGTCTTTACATCACTAACAGACTCAGTTTCGGCAAATTTATCCATTAATCTCTTTACAGTTGACTCTTTTGGAGCATTATTGTGACCCCAAATTGATCGCAATTTGCGAACTGTAGCCGCAAAACTTTCACCATTTTGGTAAAACAATTTCACAATGAGAATGCGTTGTTCGTTCATTCGTGTAGCGCTCCATTTTTACTAACCTCGTACCTTCTACTAACAAACAATAACAATTGTTCAAATGTCAAACAATGACACTTCGAATGTTGCCAGATTTAAAAATTGCGTTCTTCTTGGGACACCCTTTATATGCGAATTCGAGTGACTAACATTCATTCGCTTACGTTTTCATTCTACATCGCGAAACAGGCTTTTAAATATCTCTTTCGGTTCAAAACTAACCGAGTTTTGGCCAGTAAAAACTGAGTTTGAACCACTGTACGTCACCGCCAACCTACGGTCTGAGCGAATGCGTTAGCTGACGCCGCCACTATTTGCTTTGTGGCGTTGTATGGTATGGCACGATATTAATGGCGCGCCTTAGTCCATCAGCTTATTAAACGTTTTCCAAATCGTTTCAATAGCACGAAATTTCTTTTGTCATTTATTTGACAGCAGCCAACTTGGAAATGTCATTTAGGCAAAGGGATTTTCCCAAAGGCTAGACACGTGATACTAATTTAGAATATTTATTCTATATTTATTGGCTTATTATTCTCAACGGTGAAGTCAATTAGCATTAAAAGGTCGGTTACTCGTATAACTACATGAGTAACCCTTAGATGTATTCGTCTCCAACATACTCGTACTCATTCAACTCCAATATTTTGTGGGCAAATGAAGTATTTTTTGTAATTTCAATACCGTGTTGAATAATTATAAAATTTGTATATGTGACCCGGCCTATGAAAAGGTGGCTTATGACTCATCTTTAACTTTGGCTTATGACTCTCATCTTTAACTTTGACCTTATCTTTAAGAGCTGTTCCTCGCAATTTCTTTTTTGAGTCATAAGCCACTTTTTCATAGGCCGGGTCACATATATTCGTCATAATTCATATTCACATAATATGTGAACAATTAATCAATATTTATCTATTAATCTAGAGAAAAAAAAATTTTCAATTCAGTTAAGTAGCTTATGACATTAAATTTTAATATATTTAATTAAATATAGTGTTTTGGTAAAATATATATAACACTGTGCGACAGCCACAATCGGTTTGGGATGAAACCACCGGGTAAAGTTATATCGGTCAAAAAAAGGTCATACGTGTCCCAGCGTTTCGTTGGGTCTCATCTAGGAATCGAGATATATCGATTTGAAGTTAGTAAGTATCGTATAGGGGAATTTGTCACGTTTTTGGCTCTTTTGCATCGTTTTCATGATTTATGTCTCATTTTGGTCATAGGTTATGTGACTTTACGTGAAAGTAATAGGACTTGACACTTTTTACCGTTTTGGATTTTTTATGAATTAAAAAAAAAAAATTTTAATTTTTAGGCAAAAATAATTTTTTTTTTTTCATACATTTATTTATAATTGCGAAACTGTTGCTAAAGTAGGAAAACGGTTTAAGAACAGATTAGAGGAATTGTAATTCTTAATTTTTCTAAATTTGTTTCAGCTAAATCGGACGAGTGGTTCTCGAGTTATGTCAAACAAAAGAGCCTAAAACGTGACAAATTCCCCTATACGATACTTACTAACTTCAAATCGATATATCTCGATTCCTAGATGAGACCCAGCGAAACGCTGGAACACGTATGACTTTTTTTTACCAATATAACTTTCCCCGGTGGTTTCATTCCAAACCGATCACTGACCCTTACCATTTGTCGCAGAGTGTAATTAAATGTATAATAATATATAAATAATTTATATACCAACCTAGTATAGATTTATATAAATGTAGTATAAATTATTTAATAATATATATTTAGCTAAATATATAGACATAATTTAATAATATATATATCAATTTATATGGATAAATCAAATTATTATAGCGAGTGTTAGTTACTTAAGTGTGTCTAACATTAAATTCATTTTTTGTAGAACTTTTCAAACATGCTATGGTTTTTCCTTTAATACAAAATCGATGTACAATAACGCATGTCCCCATCTAGCGTTGAAAGTGTGCATATTCCGATGGTTGTCCATAAAAAGTTTCTTTGACTGTTTTAGTACAAAGTAACAGAAAAGCTTCCCTGCATGAAAAGCTTATTAAGTTTATACACTTCCAGTTTGTTACTTGCCTGCGTTTAAACGTCAGATGGCTTTAAGAAACAGACAACATCAAATCCAACTTGCAGCTTCATCTAACAGCTCAAAATAAGCTTCACGTTGGCGATATTTATATATTAGGGGACCTCATTTCCGACACAGATGATTAATTGATGGTTTAAAAAATTAAATATGCATGTGAATTATATTATTTAAGCACATACCACCAGGTGGTCCATCTAGTGGTTTCTTTTTGATTAGCTTAAGGCTTAAATAACGTTGTAAAATAATCCAAACTAATCTCGAAATGCTGTAAAGCCAAAGTAGTGCGTTTATTGAAAAGAATACTTCCAACGCGTACGCAAGTTTGTGCAAAAACTTCGTGATGTGCGCAATGACAAGTATGTTGTTGACGTAGCCGAGAGTGTGCGATTCAGTTTCGCCATCGTTCTCAACAACTCCCCATATCACGCACCAGCCTGATGGGAGTTTTGTACAAAGCTCTTGCATTATTTACTTATAGAGACAAATTAGCTTGAATTGGTTGCTGTTATAGATTGTTCTGCTTAAGTACTTCTTTAATTCGGTATTCATTACCACGAACATTTGTTATCTGGACCAACTGATAGCAAAATTTTATGTAAAGGGTGGTTAAATTTTAAGGGTCGATGTTTATTTTGAATAAAACACAAATTTTTAGGAAACTATTGTCATTTCTTTTTATTTTTTTGAT
Organism: Hydrotaea diabolus; assembly: GCA_963513945.1. NCBI lineage: Eukaryota > Metazoa > Arthropoda > Insecta > Diptera > Muscidae > Hydrotaea > Hydrotaea diabolus. The sequence continues at coordinate 30,502,004 of OY740720.1, read as the reverse complement.
GACCAGCACTCAGGGGTTTTCCCCTTTACATGCGATGCATTGCGTTGGTGAGTGGAAAGTAAGGGAGTTCAAGTGGGAAAGAGGGAGTAATGTTTGTTGACATTTGACTTGAATTTCTGGATGTCGTAGTTAGTGGGAAATACATTCGCCGGAAGTCGATTCCACATACGGACTGTACGGGCGAAAAACGAAATTAATCTGTAGTGTACGAGGGCGGTTCGAAAAGTTCTTAGCCTATCAATGAAAGAGAATAGTAAGTTTTTCAAAAATATTTTTATTTTTCAATATAATCTCCTGAAACTTCAATACACTTAGTCCAACGCTTATCTAGCAATTCTATCCCTTGATTAAAATAGTTTTCCTCAAGGTCTTCAAAATAGTGGTATACAACTGTAATTGCATCTTCATTTGAGGTAAAACGCTTGCCAGCAAGGATTTTTTTTAGATTTGGGAACAGGTAAAAGTCACTGGGAGCTAAATCAGGAGAATAAGGTGGGTGGTCAAGCAACTCGTACTTAAATTCGTTGATTTTAGCCATTGTTAAAACACTCTTGTGCGCTGGTGCGTTGTCTTGATGAAAAATTATTTTTTGGTGTTGTAAGCCAGGACGTTTTTCTCGAATTTGTACATTTAATTGATCTAAAAGGTTGCAATAGTACTCCGAATTTATTGTTTTACCCTTTTGCAGATAGTCAATCAATAAAATACCTTTGAAGTCCCAAAAAACCGTTGCCATAACCTTACCTGCCGATTGAATTGTTTTTGCCTTCTTTGGGGCACTTCCTCCAACTTCAGTCCATTGTTTGGATTGTTCTTTTGTCTCTGGAGTATAGTGGTGGATCCATGTCTCATCAACAGTTATGAAACGACGCTTAAAATCCATTTTATTTCGCTGAAAACGATCCAAACAAGCTTGAGCAAGGTTTATTCTTATGCGTTTTTGGTCGACTGTTAACAAGTGCGGCACCCATCTTGCAGAAAGCTTTTTCATCTGTAGTTCTTCATGAAAAATTAAATGGACTCGATCATTTGAGATGCCCATGATATTAGCTATTTCACGCACTTTTATTTGTCGATCATTTAATACCATATCACGCACTTTGGCTACAATTTCTGTTGTTGTTGCTGTTTTTGGACGTCCACTACGTGGTTCATCTTCAATGCTTGTACGACCACGTTTAAATTAGAAACATGCATGAACACACTCTGGTTTACAATACATTCATTTAGTCATTGTACCAGTACCACTGTCCCGAATAGTGTAAACAATGAAATGAAACGAGACGAGATTGCTTGCTCTTCGAATGAATGTTGTATGGTTCTCTGCTCTCTTAACTACTCTATTCGTCTCAATTCTGTTAAGAGAACACAATATTGTTCTCAATAAATATTCGAGACTGTAAAAGGCATTTGAATACATAAGAAGTCTTTGAATGGTATACGGTAAATTATGAATGGTTGTGGGTATTTAAGAAATCAACAAGGGTTAGCAAGGTGTAAACAAAAAAATATATAAATATATTCTTCTTAAATAAGTTTAACTGAGAAAAAAAAATGGAAATTGATGAAGTAAATAATTATTAAGAAGAAATAATTAATATTATTATTAATATTTAAAAATATTTTAGCTTTCAAATCAATTTTTTTTTGTAAGTAAATAATAATAAATATAGTCTGAACATTTGTTTTTTACTAAATCTGTAACATTTGTTTTATTTGCAATAACTTAAATTTGATGAAACTATTTTTATACGATGATAACTAACTTGCAGTTTAATTTAACTCCAATTCTTCACACGAAGAGCATGAAATTCATTTAATTGTCGCCCTATTCTACATTCCAGAGAAATCAAAGCAAAAACATCATTTGCTACGCTCATCATATGTTACGCTCATGGAAATAGATTTTTTCTCAAATAGTCTTATTAATACATCTCAGTATTCGAGTAGTTGTGGTTGTCTCTAAAGACCTTTTACCCGATCACCTTACAACTCGTTCATACCCGAACTCTGTCGTCTCGGTACCATTCTGTTTCATTCCCGATGCTACTTGCTAAGAGGAATGGTTGTGTGTAACATACTCTTATCGCTAGAATGAGCACATTTACGCTTTTGTAAACAAAAGAATGTGTTCGGGTGTGTGAAAACGATGTTCATGCAGGGTTTTAGTTTAAATTCAGCAACCCAATTTTTTACTGTTGCATATGAAGGAGCACTTTCACCTAACACATTCACCATATCATTATGAATTTCTTGTCCCGATAAACCTTTTTTATGTAAATATTTAATGACACCACGCATTTCTAATTTTTTTATTGTAAAAAAATCGCGGATGCGTCTATATGAAGGAGTTGCCAGATCGAAACAAAATTTAACATGTGTTCATAGCAGAGATGGAAGTTTCCAAAACACTTAACTTCTTACTGTTTATACCGCGCTTTTTGTGCTAGGCTAAGAAGTTTCCGCACTCGTATTATTCGCAACACCATTACCCATCGTGAGACCCAGCATTCATTATTTGATAATATTCGCCCGAATAGACCACGTCCAGCTGAGAGTGTACACCAAGACCTTGGAGAGTCGATTCGACGCCGTTGGCTGCAACTCGGACTGACGTATGGAACGACTTGGCGCATTTTACGTCGAGATCTTAATTGAAAGCGTACAAAATACAGCTAGTGCAAGAACTGAAGCCGCCCGATGCTCCCAAGCGACATCGCTTCGCTCTATGGGCGCTTAAAAAGTTTCAAGAAGATCCGACGTTTTCGAGCCAAATTTTGTTCAGCGATGAGGCCCATTTCCGGCTCAATGGGTATGTAAACAAGCCAAATTGCCGCATTTGGGTCGAAGAGCAACCAGAAGAGGTTCAAGAGCTGCCACTTCATCCAGAAAAAACAACGGTTTGGTGTGGTTTGTAGGCTGGTGGAATCATCGGTCCATATTTTTTCAAAAATGATGTCGGTGAGAACTTAACCATCAATGGCGATCGTTATCGTGCCATGAGATTGATGCTCGTGATCTCGTCCACATTTGGTTGCAACATGACGGCGCCACTTTCCACACATCGCATCAATCAATGGTTTATTGAGAGAACAATTGGGTGAGCAGATAATTTCACGTTTTGGGCCGGTCTATTGGCCACCAAGATCGTGTGATATCACACCGTTAGACTTTTTCCTGTCTGGATATGTAAAGTCTAAAGTTTATGCAGACAAACCCGCTTCGTTTCGGGCCAGTTACCAGTAGAAATGCTCGAACGAGTCATCGAAAATTGGACTCAACGGATGGACCATCTCAGACGTAGCCGCGGCCAACATTTGATAGACATAATCTTCAAAAAATAAATGCCAAAGAATGTTCTTTCAAATGATAATAAACTCTCCCCATTCAATTTGATTTTTCTGTGTTTATTTTTTCGATAACAAAAGTAGGGAACCTCGAAATGGATCACGCGTTATGCCGTTTTTCTAAAATGAAAATAAAATGTTTTTAAAAGCAGCACACCACGCCCACAATTACAAATATTTTGATGTAATATTTTGGCTGCATTAGTTTCAAAATGTTTGCTATTGAATGGCATTAAATTTTTTTTTAAATTGGCGATGACAAAAAATTGGTCAGTAAAAAAATTCTGGAGCGTTTCTCTATTTGGTCTTGGATCATTAAGGACCGCAACTTATTTCAATTATCGACATTCCATTTCCTTTTCCCACTCAATCAACAAAATTGACAATGTATTGACAACTTCAAACAAGTTTTATGAAATGTAACCAACTTTGACTTTCTCTCATATTTGGCGCTTGTAAATATTTATGAGTCAAGTTGCACCTAATTGAGCTCAGCCATTCCGAGAGAGTTTATTAAATGCACCACACGATGCCAATGTTAGTTACCACACGAATGTTTATCGCAAATATTTCACAAACTTCATAAACTTTGGAACCCAGCAAATTCGTAGCTGATATGCCAAGGTGACATCTGAAAGTTTCTATTTACGAGTATTGCAATTTTGACAGATTTATGCGTGTGGGTAAGTGTGAGTGCTGGTACACAACCAAAAATCACCTAACTAGGATCGTTGTAAATAACGCTAATTTATGACACGGAGGCAGTTTTGCGAAATCAACTGAGTCAATATCTAAAAACTCGGTGTGTGTGTATGTGTGTGAATGGGTTTTAGTAACATAAACCAACATGAATGCATTTAAAACCTTTCTCCTATACGAGTACCAGCACACATTGAAATATTGCGATACACAGAGATTTATAAATACATGCGCCGCACACACACACACGCACCCACACACATGCAAAAATTTTCTTTATTAATAAATTGAAGCGGATATGCTAGTAAATGCAGTTCATTTGTGTCATTCATCTGTCATGTAGTGACACTGTCACTTACATATTTGCCAGATGCAACAACAAAAAGTGGCAAACTTTATTGAAGCACATGTGTAGATAGTGGAGAAAACCTAGCATTTGATATGCTACAATTTGACATGACGGATTTTTTGCCTATTGAGTTAAAGGCAGTGACATGAAATCGAACTGCCTACAAAAGCCGGTTGCAAAGGGATCGGTACTACATAAATTCGGTTCAACCAGACAAGACTCTGCTACTAACTTTTCCACAACTTCCCATTACGGAACAGGGTGAAACTGCTCTCGAAGCAGTAGCACTTCACTCTATACTTAGTAGGGACATAAATACTGTTACACACGTTTTATGCTGTAAAATAAAAAAGTACTGAATGTTTTTGGACCAAATATTTTTTTTTAATATATTTATTGATGTACCTAGCACAAAAAGCGCGGTATAAACAGAAAAAAGTTAAGTGTTTTGGAAACTTCCATCTCTGCTATGAACACATGTTAAATTTTGTGTCGATCTGGCAACTTCTTCATATAGAAACAGGTGTTCACAAAAGACGCATCCGCGATTTTTTTACAATGGAAAAATTAGAAAGGCGTGGTGTCATTAAATATTTACATAAAAAAAGGTTTATCGGGACAAGAAATTCATAATGATAAGGTGAATGTGTTAGGTGAAAGTGCTCCTTCATATGCAACAGTAAAAAATTGGGTTGCTGAATTTAAACGTGGTCGTACAAGCATTGAAGATGAACCACGTAGTGGACGTCCAAAAACAGCAACAACAACAGAAATTGTAGCCAAAGTGCATGATATGGTATTAAATGATCGACGAATAAAAGTGCGTGAAATAGCTAATATCATGGGCATCTCAGATGATCGAGTCCATTTAATTTTGCATGAAGAACTACAGATGAAAAAGCTTTCTGCAAGATGGGTGCCGCACTTGTTCACAGTCGACCAAAAACGCATAAGAATGAACCTTGCTCAAGCTTGTTTGGATCGTTTTCAGCGAAATAAAATGGATTTTAAGCGTCGTTTCATAACTGTTGATGAGACATGGATCCACCACTATACTCCAGAGACAGAAGAACAATCCAAACAATGGACTGAAACTGGAAGAAGTGCCCCAAAGAAGGCAAAAACAATTCAATCGGCTGGTAAGGTTATGGCAACGGTTTTTTGGGACTTCAAAGGTATTTTATTGATTGACTATCTGCAAAAGGGTAAAACAATAAATTCAGAGTACTATTGCAACCTTTTAGATCAATTAAATGTACAAATTCGAGAAAAGACGTCCTGGCTTACAAAACAAAAAAATAATTTTTCATCAAGACAACGCACCAGCGCACAAGAGTGTTTTAACAATGGCTAAAATCAACGAATTAAAGTACGAGTTGCTTGACAACCCACCTTATTCTCCTGATTTAGCTCCCAGTGACTTTTACCTGTTCCCAAATCTAAAAAAATTCCTTGCTGGCAAGCGTTTTACCTCAAATGAAGATGCGATTACAGTTGTAAACCACTATTTTGAAGACCTCGAGGAAAACTATTTTAATCAAGGGATAGAATTGCTAGATAAGCTTTGGACTAAGTGTATTGAAGTTTCAGGAGATTATATTGAAAAATAAAAATATTTTTGAAAAACTAACTATTCTCTTTCATTGATAGGCTAAGAACTTTCCGAACCGCCCTCGTATGTTGTATCCAAAAAGAATCTACTTTTTCGAAATGTCCGCCTTTTGCCTTTACACACGACTTAAGTCGCACTGGTCAATCGTCAATAGCAGCACGAACCTCGTCCATTGGAAAGTTGGCCACAGCTCGAACTAAAGCAGTCTTAAGAAATCCAATGTTGGGGTATCTTTTGTGACAAACCTTGTCCTCTAAAACCTTCCGCAATTTGTAATCCAATGGGTTCAAATCTGGACTGCCTGAGGGCCACTCTTCAGAGGAAATGAACGCTGGCAAATTGTTTCGAAACCAGGCCTGGGACGTTTTAGCCTTATGGGCCAACGCAGAATCCTGCTGGAAAGTCCATGGCTGGTTTTGAAACAGGGAATTGTAAAGAGGCTGCACAACAGCTTCCAAAACGGTTTCTTGGTAAACTTTGGCCGATGTTTTGACTCCTTGTTCGCAGAAATGCAGGTCAGTGACCCCATCGTAAGAGACACCCCACCAAACCATAACTGAAGCTGGGTGATGACCCTTTTTCACCCTTGGGATCAGTTCAGATGCTTCCTTAGATGACCGCGCATACACTCTATCATTCTGCTTGTTACATTTTTCCTGAACCGTAAATTGTTTTCATCGGTGAACAAAATTTTTCTGTGCAAGTTATCAGCGTGCTTCACCAAAAGACGTTTGCATTTTTCAATCCTATTTTTTTTTAAAGCTGCAGTCAATAAATGTCCGGTACGTCGTTTGAAAGTCCCAAGTCTTTTTTAATGATTCGACTCATGGACTTTTGCGTGATATTCATCTCACGGGCCATGATTTTCTGTTTTCGGAGCGGATTTCTGTGAATTTTTGATTTAACGTCTTTGATGACATGTGGTGTACGAACAGAGCGTGGGCGGCCCGACCGGTAGCGGTCTTTTACATCTCTAGTCTCCTCAAACTGTTTTATGCATCGGTAGACCAACATGCGGCTAATCCAATCCCTAGTGGCCGGAGCGTTATGAAAATATCGTTTTTTTCATTTCACACTTGAAAAGCGCTATTACAGCGATACGGTTCGATTTATCTGGCCACTCCATGATGAAAGTTGAAACAATTTTTAAATCGCGTTAAAGACTAGTGCTATTGAGGTTAATTTTCAAAACCCATATGACATTAACGGGGTATGTTCGGTTCTACTATTGAAATGGGTGTGTTCAATGTTGTAACCGTATGTCCCTACTACGAGTAAGTAGTTTTCATACTCACTGACCGCGACAAACTGTTTAACGCTGACTGGCTCTGCCACAATTAATAATCCTTAGTTAACTTCGGATTGGTAAACCTAAAGATGATAGATACGGATCAGTTGTGCTACAGAAAGCCAATATTTGCCTGTTCTCATGAATTAAAATCTAAATTAATTTGGTTACCTCAATCGCCAATTATTCGTTGGTGCCAGCAATAGGAAATGACAACAAATAATTTTGTTATAATACCCTTTGGGTGTTTTGATACGGCTGACACCAACATGATTTTAGAATATGATGTAAAATTTCATCCTCCGAATTGCTGGTTTCCGCTATTTATGAAAGATGTACGAGGGCGACCGCAAAAGTAACTGGCCTAACGTAAAAAGAATCGTTTTTTTTTGGAATTATTATTATTTATTTTTCAACATAATCTCCTTCCAACTCAATACACTTCATCAGACGTTTTTCAAGTTTTTTAATTCCATCCGAAAAATAAGATTTTTCAAGAACTTCAAAATATGCCTCAGTTTCAGCAAAAACCTCGCTATTGGACGAAAATTTTTTGCCACCGAGAATTTTTTTTAAATTTTGAAACAAGAAATAATTAGGAGCTAAATCTGGACTATATGGTGGATGTGGGGCAATTTCAAATCGTAATTCGGCAAGTTTATGATGAGTTAAAAATGCAGTGTGTGAAGGAGCATTATCTTGATGAAAAAGAACTTTTTTTTTCTAAATGCGGTCGTTTTATCTTGATTTCTTCACTCAACCGATCCAATAATGCACAATAATATTTACTATTTATAGTTTTTCCTTTCTCAAGATAATCAATAAATATTATACCCCTTGCATCGCAAAATACTGTGGCCATTACTTTTTCTGCTGACTTAACAGTTTCCGCCTTCTTGGGACCACTTTTACCAGCTTCTATCCATTGTTTTGACTGTTCTTTGCATTCTGGGATGTAGTGATGGCTCCATGTTTCATCAATAGTTATGAATCGGCGCAAGAACTCTACTGGATTTCGCTGATAAATCGCGAAAAGCTTCTCGGAATTGGTCCAACGGACGATTTTTTGGGGGCAATTCAACAAACGCGGCACCCATCTTGCGGATAGCTTTTTCATGTGGAGTTCATCATGTAAAATACTCCAAACTTGTTTTTCCTGTATTTTAACAATATCAGCAAGTTCTCTGAGCTTTATTCGTCTATCTTTAGTCACTTCATTAAATATTTTTCTAATGTTTTCAATAGTAGTAGCAGTTTTCGGTCTTCCAGAGCGTTGTTCATCTTCCGTACTTGAACGACCCATTTTAAATTGTTGAACCCAGGATTTCACGGTGGAGTATGATGGTGCATTATCACCATGAACAGAATCCAATTCATCTTTGATTAATTGTGGCGTATAATCATATAAAAGTGTTTAATTATCTTTATTTTCCATTTTTCAAAAATTATAAAACTTGTTTACTTCAATCACCTGTAACAAAGAAATAATCATTAAATATTTCGGAAATTTTGACAGATGGCTTTTAGAAGATTGCTTTTAAAAAACAAAACCAAAAAAGTTGCTAGTAAAACAGAAAATGTACCAGGCCAGTTAGTTTTGCGGTCGCCCTTGTATATCGCTCATTTTGGGGGACTATTTGGACCGATCTGGGCTTATTTTGCGATAATGTTATCCTTTGTGCAAAATAAAACCACAAAACAAATGTCCTTGAAATCCTTTAATTCAAACGATCATTTGTAAGGCGGCTTAGGCAGAACTTGGACCGATTTCTACAAACTTTTACACCATTTTAACGCAACACTTTGTTGTGCTGGTACACATATTTGAGCCGGACCCACCATAAGCTGTAACAATCGACTCAGAATCACAAGCTGCTGCTGCGGTCTGATTTTAATGAACATTGGTAGAAGCAAATCTCCATGACCAAGGACAGGCCCTAAAACAATTTATGAAAATCTGTTTGGATTTAGATCTACTGATTTTCTTATATGTATATCGGGTGATCAAATTAAAGGTATTTTTTTTCTAAATAAAAAAATACAAAAATTCAAATAAAGTGTTGTATCTTAATTGTTCACTCTAAACGACATTTTAAGCCATTTATTTTTTGAATATAATTTCCTTTTAATGTAGGCCGCAACTACGCTCCAAGGTGTCCATTCTGGGGGTCCAATTTTGGATGACTTGTTCAAGCATTTCGACCGGCATGGCTTTAATGACACGCGTAATGTCGGCTTCCAAAATCTGAATCGTAGCTGGTTTGTCAGCATAGAGTTTGGCCTTTACGTAACCCCAAAGTAAAAACTCGAAAGGTGTGATATCACACGATCTAGGCGGCCAACTCACCGGTCCAAAACGTGAAATTGGCTGCTCTTCGCAATGACCTCTCAAAAGATTCTGTAGCTGTATGGCAAGTGAAGCCGTCTTGTTGAAACCAAGTGTCGTCGAGATTACGGGCTTCAATTTCAGGTAGCATAAAGATCGATATCATGGCGCGATAGCGAGCACCATTCACGGTTACGTGCCGACCTTCATCATTTTTGAAAAAAATATGCAGCGATGATTCCACCAGCTTCTAAAACGTCACCAAACCATGGTTTTCTCTGGGTATAATCGCACCTCTTGAACCTTTGCTTTTTGCTCTTCAGCCCAAATGCGGCAATTTTGTGCATTGACTTTGCCGCTGAGCCAGAAAAGGGCCTCATCACTGAACAAAATTTTAGTCGAAAACCGTGGATCTTCTTCGAGCTTTTGAAGAGCCAGATTTGGAGACGTCGTTGCAGTCTAAGTCTTTCCATGTTGGAGTGGCAAACAATATTGAAAAGAAAAAATAAAGTTAAACACAACTCACGCGCTATCTGTCAAAAAAAACACTGTTGAAAAAATACCTCTAATTTGATCACCCGTTTTGTTAAACCGATCTTAAGTCTTCAGAAGCCACATATTGCATCCAATCCTGATAAGTTTTGGCACAAAAATCCTGATAAGTTTTGACACTCGATATGTAACCAGCTCAGATGCAAATCGGTCTGATTGTTCGCTCTTGATTTTTAAACCAACCGCTCTTCTGCACCTATTTTAATTCGTATTTTGATCACATTTTAGTATGGAATATTTTACGATGAACCAAAAACCCAATTTGGTCCATATAGATAGGTTCAGTTTTGGCTATAGTTTCCAAAAAATAGGTTCCGCAAAAAAAACGGCTTCTATTATATTTATTGACAATATATTTTTCACACAAAGCCAAAAATAAAATGTGTAGACAATTTCGGACGGGCTTCGTCGGCTGGCTCCATTGTGGACTTTGTTCCAATATGAACATTTTGTGAAGAGGGCGTAGCTTTTTTGCTATCAGACTGGTATTGGTATTCCATACCAAAATCATATGTACCACTCTACTACACGCAGAAAAAAAGTATGGTTGTGGTAACAATATTCGAAGAGGATAATACTATGGTTGGGTATATGGTTGTGCTACAACAATATTATGATCCTCACAACAATAGTATGATTCAAATGCAACCATACTATGATCCTCACAACAATAGTATGATTCACACATAACCATACTATGATACCTACAACCATAGTATGATTCACACTTAACCATACTATGATCTCCACAACCATAGTATGATCCTCACAACCATAGTACGTTTCACATACAACCATAGTATGATCCTCACAACCATAGTATGATTCACACGCAACCATGTTATGATCTCTACAACCATAGTATGATCACACATAATTATATTAGGATCCCCAATATCATTTATAGGAATTGGTTTAAGTTGTTAACGATAGATTTGAATTATGAAAATTATTCAAAAATACATTAAATTCAAAATAATAGAAGTGATTTATTTCACAGTAGAAAAAATAAGTTTAAATAAACGTAAGCGTTTTTATTAAAAATATTTCAGTTAAACAAAGCAAAAGCAGCTTGTATAAAAAATTTTAATTGCGATAAAAAAGTACTATTTTTGCATTAGATCCGTACCAATAGCATTTGTTCTAAAAAGCATATTAAAATGAAGAAAAATTACAATCATACAGTATGATTGCCGTAATCATATTATTGTTAACATAAAACGCAAAACACAATTCTTTTGTCGCACTAACCATATTTATATTGTTGCTATAACCATATCAATTTTTAAATTCGGCAATAATACTATTGTTACATTTCAACAATATTAATATTGCAGCAATTATAGTATTGTCAAAAATAAATTCAGTTAACAATGCTATGGTTGCGACGAACACTACTCTTTTATTGCGAAGAACATATTATTATTGCCGTGACCATGTAGTAACCATGTTTTTTCTCTGCGTTAGTATAAGTTTACGATGTAGCTCTTCAAATTGTTCGGGGCCACGCCCTTCAGTCCAAATATAACCCAATATAGTCAATAGCCATTCTGTTAACATCGTATAACCATCGGACTATTAATTTGGACTTAAGAGCGATTTTTTTAAAGGACACGAGGCACCGCCTACTTTTTGTTTGTTCCATAAAAGTTCCAGATTTCATCGTCCTGTATCTTGCATATTATTATTGCCGTGACCATGTAGTAACCATGTTTTTTCTCTGCGTGTACCACATGTTAGTATAAGTTTACGATGTAGCTCTTCAAATTGTTCGGAGCCACGCCCTTCAGTCCCAATATAACCCAATATAGTCAATAGCTATTCTGTTAACATCTTATAACCATCGGTCTGTTAATTTGGACTTAAGTGCGATTTTTTTAAGGGGCACGAGGCACCGCCTACTTTTTGTTTCTTCCATATAAGTTCCAGAATTCATCGTCCTGTCTCTTGCATTTTATGAGATATTGTCTTTTTACGTTATGGCTTGTGTGAGCGGTACCTTTATATAGTCTCAAATAATTTCTTAATCATTGATTTCTTTCTATTTAAATTTTATAACAACCAGTCCGTTATTTTGGCCATGAATGAAATTATTTACAGGGGCGGTGCAGAATGTTTGGAAATATGGGCATTTGACAATAATACAATTTTCTCAAAAAGCCAAAAATAAAACATGTAGACAAATTAGGTTCGGATAAGCCGAGGCTCATATACCCTCCATTGTGGATTTCGTTCCAATATGAAAATTTTGAAATTTTGAAAATTTTTCAAGGGTCCATTACTTTGGCCATGAGTGAGATTTTTTAATAATGGATATCTCATAACAATAAAATTTTCTCACAAAGCCAAAAATAAAACAAGTAGACAAATAAAGTTCTGATAAGCCGAAGCTCATATACCCTCAATTGTGGATTTCGGTCCAATGTGAACATTTTGTTAAGGGGACTTAGCCTCGTTTCTAACAGAGTGTGTTTCGTTTTAGACTAGCATCATATAAACCACGAGACCAGTATCATTAGTTCACGAGATTTTGATTTTATAGGTTTTTTGGCCGAAAAAAAGCCCTTTTGATGAATTTAACACAATTAAGTCTATTGCCATTCTGTTAAGAGTTTAAACGTTCACTGAATTACTTTAGACTTTTGTACCATTTTTTATGGAGGTGGGGCGCCGCCTTTTTACATATGTTCCAAACGTCTTATCTCTAACTTGTCATGATATACGGGCATTCCTAGTTCAGGGTTATGTGGGCGGTGCCATGCCCCCTTGTCCAATTTCAACAAAACATAGTCTGAATGCAATTCCTAATCATTGATTTCTTTCTGTTAAAAAGATCTGTTATGAAGATCGTTCCATAAATGTAGCCACAAATGCGTATTTTTTATCCGTGTCGTCCAACAACATATGTATCAATACCATCGCCATTTGTCTAATAGTTTATGAGATATTGGTAATTAAGTTCAGGGCTGTAGATTTTGTAGAGGTTGACCCAGTCCCTGTGAGGGACAAATGTTTACCTCTTCAATGAACGGCTCCATTTGTTTAACCAACATTTTCGGTTTATCAACAAATGTTTCTGCATAGTTTGAGCCACCTAGCTTCATTAGGGCTACCTGTATTTTTCTTTCTACAATTATACGGACGTGGCTAGATGATCTTAGAACTTAAAGGCGATTCAATATACGAGTATATATTCTTAATGGGGTCTTCGACCAGTATATCGTCCAGTTGCAAAGGGAGAATGATAAAGTGAATGTAACCTCTATCCTATAATGGAGGGTATACAACTTTAAAGCCATACGGGCCGACTATCTTAGAACCTCCACCACTCTGTTTAAAAGAATTTACGCCTCTCTCTGGAGGACCTTTATGTTAGGACTCGAACTCATGGACCGATAAAGCCTTATGGACTTATTTCTCAATGTGAGATGAAATAATGGCTAAGAAATAATAATTTGGCTTTATTGCCTATGGCCTTATAACCAAATAAAACGCAAATTGTTCAATTCCCTTTTTTTTGTTTTGTAGTAACCCCTAAATGTATCACACTGCGAACAGAGCAGTTACACTGTGTTAGTTGAAACAATCTATTTGAAAAGAGAAATATTGCCATGATACATGTGCTTGATGAGCACACACACACACAAGCACATAAAACCACAAAACTGCGATACGTTACAACTGTATTTGCCCACTTGGTTTGACTGTATTTGTTAGCATTTCATCCAAAACTTAAAGTTCATTTACACACACACTTTCCAGAGCGAAGTGGGTGCTTGTATGCTATATAAAGCAGATGTGGCACTCCCTCAACTAAAGGGTGATAACTCAAAATTTTGCAAATTTTCAGTTTATGTAAAAGAACGACAGTGATTACTTTATTTCCAGGGTAAAAATTTGCATTTCTTTCTCCACTTATTTTATGCTCCGTCAAAAAGGTAGACAGAACCCTCACTACACAGAGAAGAAAAATAACTTTATATAAGATTTACTTTACCATAAAGAAACCTGATTTGGTGTCGTCTACGTTATATAAGGTTATTTTGAACATTTTGTTTTTTTGAATTTTATAACCATGAAAATTGTTAATTTTAAAATAATTATTGTTGTTTTAACAATGCATTGTTGTTTTTTTAAAACATTAAAATTGTTATTTTTAAAATAATATCTGTTATTTTCACAACAAAAATTGTTGATATTGAAATTAAATTATTAGACTTAGTAGGGACATAAATAATGTTACACACGTTTTGTGCTGTAAAATAAAAAGTACTGAATGTTTTTGGACCAAATATTTTTCAATATAGTTATTGGTGTACATATATTGTATCCAAAAATAAACTACTTATTCGAAATATCCGCCTTTTGCCTTTGCCGACTTAAGGCGTGTGTCTTAAGTCGCACTGGCCAATCGTCAATAGCTGCACGAACCTCGTCCATTGGAAAATTGGCCACAGCTCGAACCAAAGCAGTCTTAAGAGATCCAATGTTGGGGTATCTTTTGTAACAAACCTTGTGCTCTAAAACCGTCCACAATTTGTAATGGGTTCAAATCAGGACTGACTGAAGCTGGGTGATGACCCTTTTCCACCCTTAGGATCGGTTCAGATGCTTCCTTAGATGACCGCGCAAACCCTATAATTTTGCTTGTTAAATTTTTCTTGAACGGTAAATTTTTTTTCATCAGTGAACAAAATTTTTCTGCGCAAGTTATCAGCGTGCTTTATCAAAAGATGTTTGCATTTTTCAATCCTTTTTTTTAAAGCTGCAGTTAATAAATGTCCGGTACGTCGTTTGAAAGCCCCAAGTCAAAAAGGTAGACAGAATCCTCTCTACACTGAGAAGAAAAATAACTTTATATAAGATTAACTTAACCATAAATAAACATGATTTGGTGTCTACGTTATATAAGGTTAATTTGAACAGTTTGTTTTGTAAATTTTTTAACCATGAAAATGGTTAATTTTAAAATAATTATTGTTGTTTTAACAATGCATTGTAGAGTTTTTTAAACATTAAAATTGTTATTTTTAAAATAAAAACTGTTGCTTTAACAATGCATTGTTTATAACCATGATAATTGTTAATATTAAAATTTAATTATTATAATATATTTAATTATGTGTTACCTCTTTTAACCAGAAATATAGTTACTTTAACAATTTTTATTATTAAGTTAACCCACTAATTATGTTTTTGTTTCGTTTGCATTTATTCGGTCTTTTTTCATTATTTTGTCGTAAACAGTTTTTGTTCTGGTTCGAGACTTTTTTGTTTTTTCTTTTTAGAATCAACTAAAAAATTGGCAAAATTTATTGGCTACGGTTGCCAGACAGACTGAAGAGCTGTTTCTTAAGCCGCTATGGTTTTTCTTCAGCAGTGTTTGGCACCGATTACTTAGGCTACAAATCAAATGACATATACGGGTGTCTTATTATAATTAATGAGAATTGCGCTTTGCGTATAGTCTTCGAACTGTGCGAAAATGTGCCCAATGATTTTGCGCTATGAAGATTGTTTAGCTAGCATTTGCATTTGGTGGTGGTTTCTTAAAAGAGCGAGATAAATTGTCTTATGATCTTTCTTATAATTACAAACGTTCAGAGCAGAGAAAGAAAGGAAAAAGAGTGGGGGATAAGACAGTCGCAATCGTTGCAACTTCGTGTAACTTAATTCTTAACTTCGTATAACACAAAGCAGATCAAAAACTTCAATACAACAGAGCGGAATGATCTTTAATTTTTTGTTTATGTCGCACATTTTTCTGTCTCTCTCTTGAAAAAACCAACCTTTTATAATGTTAACTCAACTATTTTGTATGTATTTTTGACCTTTTATAACGTTATTTTGTGTTCGTTATCAAACATTTACCATGAAAAATTTAACCAGATACGTGGTTAAAGAAATCATTGTATTTTCGGCTCAGTGCATGTTCTTAAGTACTTTCAGAGTTTTGAAAATCAGCTTTTCTTCTCTACGGAAAATTTCCAGTTTTTGAGTTATTGCCTTTTTGTCGAACAGCTGTGTGTATTGCACTCTTCATGCAAATTGTGTTGAAGTTGCACGATCGGGTGCAAACACTCGCACCCACTGTGCCCTGCAAAACGATGTGGTTACTGTGGGTGTGGTGGGATATTCATTGAAATTGATGACGCTTTTTTTCCGTGTTGCTGGCGGTTGGCGGTTTTATGAGGTTTCAATGCAATTTCCGTTGTTTAAATATTCCCGTTTATGTCATACATTTACCACGCCAAACTATTGCAGTTTTTTTTGCTGCTGGCGCGTGGCACTTTTGGTGGGGGTGTGTCTGCAATGGAGCAAGTGATAGCAAGGAAAATTTAATATTTTATGGCTTTGTTGTGGGATTTGGCAAACGCTTGGTGTTTTTTTTATTTCAATATTGTCTTTTCCTAGCTGTATTACTAGCAATGGCTCTGTGGTGTGGGCAGTGTGTGTGTGCGATTATGAAACAAGAAGCACAGAATCAAATCTGCCATTTTTCAGCGCAGATTTTAACAAGTAAATGATAAGGGCTTTTCGAGAATAAGGTTAAAAAAGGTAAAAGCCAAAAAGATATTCTGTGCTGCCTACCTAAAACATAATGGTCGATAGTCTATTTAGAATAGTACAAATATTAAAAAAAAAATTAAAACTATAAAAATTTTAATCTGGCAGGACCCACTATGGATACCCTGTGATTAGAAAATATCACGCCTCTTTAGAACGGACTAAGTGTGTGAATATTACAGCAAGAGGAATATGGTTAATCTTTGGAAGGAATGGTTGAAATTGCTCATAATATCAATATTGATGTTATTTGTAGACATTAACGTTGGCTAGTATCTCTGGGTCGATAAGGAATACCACGACTTTTCATTTCCCTCTGGGTAGCTTGTGGCAAAGCACCCGATACGGATATTGCATATACGCCTCTGGTAAACCGTCCTATTCTCTGCCACTTGGCCACCCAGGAGTCTTCTGGGCTCATCAAAGCAATAATGCCATCGAAATTGTTGCTGGTGTGATCGTAAACATTGTCCTTATTGATAACGCAGTATGCTGAAGATCTCAATCATGGAGCGATGTGGACAAATTTCTGCAGAGTTTTGCATTGGCCTTAATCCTAACAATCTATAAAGTTTCATTAACATCTGTTCACAATTGTTATAGGAAATTTGCCTACAATGATTGATAGGCAAACGGGCGGACGAACATCGCTCAATGGAAGCGAGCAATGGGATTCTAAATCGATCTCCATAACAAACATGGCGATCGATTCAGTATCCCAAATGGAAATAACTTCTTAATATCGGCTTTATAATTTCAAGAGGTACTTTTATAAAAATAACAAATATATAAAAAATTCAAATCAAGTGTGGAATCTTTATAGTTCATTTGAAAGGACATTTTATGCCATTTATTTTTGGAATACACTACGATTCATTCACGACTGGACAAATTTCAACAGTGTACTACTTGACTTATTTTAATGCCTTTGCTTGTGCAGGCATGGTCGTAGATGATTACATTTTCATGAAAAGAGGTTAGGTTGAAATTAATGTACTAAAGTACAGATCGCAAATATATGTAAGTAATAGGTAAACCATCTACAGGTATTTTTTCAGAACAAAAAAAAATATAAAAATTAAAATCAACTGTGTAGTCTTTATATGTATTTTGAAAGGACATTTTATGGCATGTCCTTTTTGACTATAATTTCCTTCAAATGTTGGCCGCAACTACGACTCAGGGTGTCCATTCTGAGGGTCTAATTTTGGATGACTCGTTCGAGCATTTCGACCGGTATGGCGCTAAAGACACGCTCCTGAATCGTCGCTGGCTTGTCAGTATAGACTTTGAACTTTACATAACCCCAAAAAAAAGAGTCTAAAGTTGTGATGTCACACGATCTAGGCGACCGGTCCAAAACGTGAAATTAGCTGCTTTTCGAAATGACCTCTCATAGATCCGTTGTTGATACCAAGATGGAATACAACTCCCATATGTAACGCGGAAAATAGAAAGGGACCTAAGGGTAAAAACCAGTTTTGTTCAGGAGAGCCATTATAAAGATTTAAATACGCGTATCTTTGGTGTTTATTTCTGGGAGGGAATCCGCATATCTCTGGGAGGGAACACTTTTGGGGCTTGGGATCAGTCTCATTCGATGCTCAGATGTTGTCCACATCAAAAAAAAGTAAAAATTGATTTTTTTAGGGAACTCCCTTTCTCTATGCGCTGTCACATGTATGGGCAGGTGCTCCAAAATCATCCTTGGTGCTTGTGGACCGTGTTCAAAGGAGAGCGATGGTGCTCATAGGTGACAGTGGGGTATCCAACTCTATTGTTTCCCTGGAGCATCGTCGGAATCTGGGTTGTGTGTCGCTGTTCTATCGCTACTTCCATGGTGTGTGTTCTTCAGACATTCGTGGTCTTATTCCTGACGTGAGGATGTTCGGCAGGGATACGCGACTTTTTATCACACCCATTTGTTGTCGATTGGCCGGTTGACCGCACTATACACTACAGTCGAATTCGTTTTTCGCCCGTACTGTCCGTATGTGGAATCGACTTCCGGCAAATGTATTTCCCACCAATTACGACATCCAGAAATTCAAGACGAATGTCAATAAACATTACTCCCTCTTTCCACCCTTCGATCCCTTGCTTTCCAACGAACAACGCAATGCATTGCGTGTATAGCGGAAAACCCATGAGTGTTGGCTAATTAAAAAATACTGATTACAGGCTTCAATTTCAGGTAGCATTGAGATCCATATCATGGCGCGATAGGGACTACCATTCACGGTTACTTTCCGGCTATCATCATTTTTGAAAAAATATGCACCGATGATTCCAGCAGCTTATAAACCGCACCAAATCGTGGTTTTATCTGGATATACGAGGGTTACTATTTATATTTCAGGTCCGGCAATAAAAACAGTAATTTAGCATTGGAAATGGTTTAATTGTGTTTCAAAATACTCTACTTTAGGATCAATGCACTTTTGCATGCGCTTAAACCAATTTTCGAAGCACTTTTTCCACTCCGATTGGGACACCTGCAAAACATGATTTTTGAATGTATTAACAGCTGCTTCGAGCGATGAAAATCTTTGACCAGGCATTTGTTTCTTGATGCTAGGGAACAAGAAGAAGTCATTAGGTGCCAAATCAGGTCTGTACGGTGGATGGCCCATCAATTCGAAATCTTGAGTGGTCAAATAGCTCAACGTTTCACCTGATATGTGAGAGCCCGCATTGTCGTAATGCAAAATGATCCGCCTTCACTTATTATCTTTCCTCATTTCTTTGAACAATGTTGGCTTACAGATACCACTCAGAATTGACCTCCTACGTTCCACTAAAGGCACTGTGGCAACATGGCCGGTTATACCGAAAAAAAGGCAATCATTTGCTTCGATGTACTTCTCCGCTAACAACTTTTGTTGGATTTGGCTAGCCTTGAAAGACCCACACGGTCGATGGCTGTTTTGTTTTGGGTTCATATGCATAGATTCATGATTCGTCACCTGTGACAATGTTATACACTGCCTTTGAGCTACCGCAGTTATACTTTTTCAAAATCTCTTTGCACAAATCCATGCGAGCCTTTTTTGAACATTCGTCAAATTATGTGGGATCCAATCCAACGAGAACAAATTTTTTTCACGGCCAAATCAACATGCAATATCCTTATGCCCAAGGATGCCCCAATCTCACGGTATGCCACTTGTCGGTCTTGCTTAATCAGTTCACGCACAGCATCCATGGTTTCTGACAAAGTGACCGAAGTTGGACGTCCTTCACGAAATTCATACTGGAGCGAACGGCGTCCGAGACTGAACTTTTGGCACCAGCGATTAACAGCAGATGGTGCTTCATCGCCAAAAGTCGAAACAATTTGTTTTGAACACTCTTGTCTCGATAACCCACGAAAATGTTCACGGGATAATTCCATTTTTTGACAGAGATGAATTCTTCAATACCCTGTAAACAAAACAATTCGCCCTTAAATGTCAAAACGTTTTGCGTGAAGTTATGCTACAAAATGTCAAAGTTTCCAGCGGAAGTTCCAGTTTGCAGCTGGGGACACTAGTATAGTCAGGACCCGAAATCTAAATAGCAACCCTCGTATGAGATTTGAGCTGTTATCCGATTTCACCAGCGTTGAGTATAGATCCCTCACAAGACCTGCAAGAACGGATATAAAATATTGATTGTAGAGCGGAATGGGGGCCTATAGGAAAACATTGACATTGAGTGAGTTGTATTTTCGTGGGCAATTGTGTGAAGAAAACTTGAAAAGTAAAGTTTACAACAGTAGTTCTCATTCGTTTGGGGAGAGCCTGGCCTTATAGAGTTCGGTTTTACTCTCAACAATTGCAGCAAGGCTTTCTAAAGAGGGTTGTCGCGGACCCGAAATCATGATAAAAGCAGTGTGCAGCCACGAAAATCAATGTCACTTTGCCATTTTGTTAAAAACTTGTCTTCTATTTAAATGTAGAATCAAGAGGTCTTGAGTCGGTTTAATTTCTGTTCATTGACCAATATTTTCAAAACTTTCAATGGTTTTTAACCGGTCGCTGTTAACGTACCATGTGTTATCTGAGCAATATCGGAGTTAATTTAGAGCTGCTAGAGTGACAGTAACTAAAGTGACAGAAAATAACATGGACCGATGTGGTCCCACGTTACCAGGCTTAATTATAGATCTCCCTCAACTTGCTGTATTAATTTTGAACAAAAAAAGTGGCTTGTGGAGTTGCAAAACCTCAAGTCGGGAGGAAACTTTTCACGTGGGCTAAGAAAGACCTGGACTGAATTTACCTGTATTATGGGAATTTTGAGCAAGATCTAGTTACAATTGTGGCTTTAAGGGCGGCAGGATCGGGACAGATAAGAACCTGTGCTCACTGATATTGGCGTTCGAATGCTCAGCCAAATCGGATTTATTATGTGACGTTTAGAGTTACTACCACTCAAATCAAAAATAATCTTTGTACAGGGTGAGCCAAAAGTTACAATTAAAACTTTTATAACTTTTTCTTTTATCATTTTTAGATTTAGAGCATTTTCCATAACATCTTTAAAAAATTGTGGCTGTAGCGTTCGAATTTCTGCAACAATGTTGGCCTTGAGTTGAAGGATTGTCTGGGGCTTGTTCACATATACTCGCTCCTTCAAATAACCCCAAAGAAAATGGTCGTGTGCTGAAAAATCTGGTGATCGCGCTGGCCAAATAATTTCCGAATTTCTGGTAATTCGCTCTCCAACAATTTGACTTAAAAGTGCCATTGTGTCTCGGGCTGAAACCACATCTCAGGTCTGTTTCCAAGGGCAGGACGTAAACAATTTTCTATCTTAAACCGATACCGCTCTCCATTTACGGTTAAAGCATTTCCATCTTCATTCTCGAAGAAGTAAGGCCCAATGATATTTGCAGATGTGATCCCACAAAATACTGTCGACCTAATGGGGTGCAATTGGCGTTGATGAATGGCCCTTGGATTTTCAGAACCCCAGAACCTACTGTTCTGCTTTTTAACAAAGCCATTCAAATGAAAATGAGCTTCATCACTCATGCGTTTTCGTTAAAATGATTGATCGCTGATTTAAAAAATAAAATTCTATTATGCTGGCTCTTTGTTCAGTTGTGAATCTCTCCATTATATATTCTCCAAGTGTTATTTATATGTGACGCGCAAAATAGAAAGGGACCTAAGGGTAAAAACCAGTTTTCTTAAGGAGAGCAATTTTAAAGATTTAAATACGTGTATCACTTTCATAAAACGCGCATATCTCTGGGAGGGAACACTTTTGGGGCATGGGATCGGTCTCATTCGATTCGCTCAGATGTTGTCCACATCAAAAAAAGAAAAAAAATGAAAATTGATTTTTTTTTACCCTTAGGTCCCTTTCTCTATGCGCTGCCACATATAATCTGAAAAAAATAAAAAATGCATAACGAAAAAGTTATTAAATTTTTAAACCCCATGGTATGTTTTCGCCCACCCTGTATTATGTCAAAACATGAATGTTTACATATTTCAGTAGACATTCTGAAAGTGCGCTGGCTTTCGGTCGCGGTTAATCCCTGTTCAATGTGTGAAAGCAATAGACGGAGATAAACAAACGAGCAAAAAAAAATGTTTTATAATGAATTCATAAAAAATAAAAATGCGAAAAAATCACAGTATTGGTTCAAAAGCATGTGAGCTTTATTTCTTTGAAATCGGTAAACAAATTTTGGTTTTGTTCGAAATTTACTGAGAAAGTTTGAGTTTTGGTATGTTAGAGTTATCGGAAGTTGATGTTTTGCACGGTATAAGTAGACTAAAATCGACCTTTAGGATTGATTCTGACGGCCTTTGTGGGTTTTTCATTAAAACATTTGCATTAGCCCTTCCTTTGCTCTTTTTGTTTAATAGTTCGATTAAACAGGGAGTTTTTATTGATAAAAGGAAGATTGCAGCAGTTACGCCTGTTTATAAATCTGGATCAAAAGATATCGTTTCGAATTACAGACCCATTTCAAAACTGTGTAATATTGCAAAAAGTTTTTAATATTTGATAAGATTTATTTTGCTGTTAAACCAATCTTATCACCATTTCAGCATGGTTTTACTAGAGGTCGCTCTACTGTTACAAATCTAGCGGTTTTTTCACAGTATTGCATTTCTAGTCAAGTAGATACTATTTACACAGATTTATCTAAGGCATTTGACAAAGTTTCTCATTCAATACTTATCCATAAGTTGAGGTTAATTGGTATTCACGGAATTTTTGGTTTACTACATATTTATCTAATAGAATCAGTTTTGTATTTTGGAGTATGTGAACTCATACGCTTATATTGCTTCTTCTGGTGTTCCTCAAGGAAGTAGTCTAGGCCCGTTGCTCTTTATTCTTTTTATTAATGATATTTCATCTTGTATAAAGTGGTCAAGAATTTTGCTCTATGCCGATGATTTAAAATTATTTTTGTGCATTCAATTCATAGCAGATGTATTTCGTTTGCAAAATGATGTACAGAGTATTGCTAAATGGTGTTCGGAGAATTTTCTGGAAATTAGTGTTAACAAATATTTCAAGGTTTCATATTTTAAATGCAGAAATCCGGTTATATATGACTATATGCTTTATGATCATAAACTAGTTAAAGCTGTTGAAATTGTTGATTTAGGGGTAATATTTGATTCGAAGTTTACATTCGTAAATCACATAAATTCTATTGTACCTAAAGCAGTTAGTTTTTATTAAAAGGAATTGTAGAGATTTTGTGGATCCATACACAGTAAAGGTAGTTTATACGTCTTTAGTTAGAGCTAAATTAGAATATGCGTCCTTAATCTGGAATCCCTTTTATTCAATTCACATTTGTAGACTAGAAAAAATTCAAAACAGATTTATATCGTTTGCTCTTCGCTCAACTAATTTTGCTCAACCTCAGCCTTTCTATGTAGACAAAGGTAGGTTAATTCATTTGAAAACGCTGGACAATAGAAGAACCTTATTATCTCAAGTTTTTCTTCATAAATTGGTTTCGGGCTCGATAGATTCATCGTGTTTGTTGGCACTAGTCGATTTTTGCTTTCCTACCAGAACTTTGCGTCGCTTTAACTTGTTTTGTTTACCTGTTCATAGAACGAATTATTCTCTTAATGAACCTATAACTAGAGCAATGAAAGAGTTCAAAAGTATCTCCAATTTAGATGTAAGAAATAGTCTGTAAGGAGTTTGTACTTCCATAGACTTAAATAAATAAATAAATGAAATTAAATTGATAAAAATGTTTGTTCCCTTATTTTCTTATAAAAGAACAAGTATTAATTTAAAAAAAAACTCTAGGCACTGAAAAAATACCAGGTTTTAAAAAAATAAATCCCCCTAAATAACTACTGTATTGTAGAAGGTAAAGGGTAATGAGCTATTATTACCTGGTAATGCTAATGGTAATTACATGTAAAAGTTTATTCGGCTTGATTTTTGAAACATAAAACCCTTTTGCCAAATAAACCGCAACTGTATTTGTCCCAATTTTTTCCCTTATCATACAGGGTGTACTGTAATTTAGAATGTAAATGGTATAGAGCTATTTTTACCTGGTAAATCTAACGGTAATGACATTTCCAAGTTTTTTTTTGACATGATTTTTAAAACATAAAACCCTTTTTCTAAATACAGCCCAACTGCATTTGTCCCATGCTTCTTCCCTTATCATACAGGGTATATTGAATTCGTTTCAAACCAAACTTATAGCCTTATATTCTTTTTGCTTTTTATATTTCAATAATACATAATGTTCTGCCTTTTTTGTCTGCCCGCCCACCTGTCTGTCTTTCTAACGTGTCTGTCTCGTTTGACATGCATGTCAATGCACCGGCATTATCGCTATTCAATATGCGGATGATGTGATTTATAATGTTCCAAATACACGTGATGCTAGTGGGAAAATTTTCCATCTCTCGGTGACTGACTGCTGGCGATGATGACGTCGCGGCGTTGGCGACGATGATATATGCAAAGTACATCCATTTTGTGTTTAGACTGCTGCCAAAATGTAAATTTACACCTCCTCTTATGTTTTTTTGCCTCGTTTACCATGGCAGACTTTCAAAAGGCAATGGCGACAAAGTATTTTAAATCCGTTTTTATTTTTATTCAGAATAAATATTGTTTTATAATACAGACGGGTATTGTCTGCAGAAGAGAAAATGTTTTAAAATTCCATATGTGACAGCGCATAGAGAAAGGGACCTAAGGGTAAAAAAAATCAATTTTCACTTTTTTTTGATGTGGACAACATCTGAGCATCGAATGAGACCGATCCCATGCCCCAAAAGTGTTCCCTCCCAGAGATATGCGCGTTTTATGAAAGTGATGGTACACCAAAGATACACGTATTTTAATCTTTAAAATGGCTCTCCTGAACAGAACTGGTTTTTACCCTTAGGTTCCTTTCTATTTTGCGCGTCACATATGCAAGAGTTTTTTTTATTTATTTGCAAACTATCGTTAGAAAGTAAGCATATCAGATACAAACTCAGGTTTGACATTAATAACGAATGGTCAATCGAAGTATTTTTTTCAATAGGATTTTTCACACATTACGCCCGAGTTGTGTTAAACTTTATTTTTTTTATTGTTTGCCTTTTCATCATGAAAAGACTTATACCGCAACAGTTGTTTGGGCACTTCAAAAGCTCGAAGAAGATCAGCTGTTTTCGACCAAAATTCAGTTCAGTGATTTCTGGCTCAACGTCACAGTCAGTAAACAAAATTGACTCATTTGGGCTAGAGAGCCACCAAAAGAGGTTTAAGACGTGCCATTACTTAGTAGGGATATAAAAACTGTTACAAACGTTTTATGCTGTTGAATAAAAAGTACTGAATGTTTTTGGACCAATTTTTTTTAATATATTTATATTGTGTCCAAAAAGAATCTACTTATTCGAAATGTCCGCCTTTTGCCTTTACACACGCCTTAAGTCGCACTGGTCAATCGTCAATAGCTGCACGAACCTCGTTCATTGGAAAATTGGTCACAGCTTGAACCAAAGCAGTCTTAAGAGATCCAATGTTGGGGTATCTTTTGTGACAAACCTTGTCCCTTAAAACCGTCCACAATTTGTAATCCTATGGGTTCAAATCTGGACTGCCTGCGGGCCATTCTTCAGAAGAAACGAACGCTGGCAAATTGTTTCGAAGCCAGGCATAGGACGTTTTAGCCTTATGGGCCGGCGCAGAATCCTGCTGGAAAGTCCATGGCTGGTTTTGGAACAGGTAATTATGAAGAAAACTTTGGCCGATGTTCGCAGAAATTCAGGTCAGTGACCCCATTGTAAGAGACACCCCACCAAACCATGACTGAAGCTGGGTGATGACCCTTTTCCACCCTTGGGATCAGTTCAGATGCTTCCTTAGATGACCGCGCATACACTATCATTTTGCTTGTTAAATTTTTTCTGAACGGTAAAATTTTTTTCATCTGTGCAAGTTAACAGCGTGCTTCACCAAAAGTCGTTTGCATTTTTTAATCCTATTTTTTTTAAAGCTGCAGTCAATAAATGTCCGGTACGTCGTGTGAAAGCCCCAAGTCCCAAGTCTTTTTTAATGATTCGACTCATGGACTTTTGCGTGATATTCATCTCACGGGCCATGATTTTCTGTTTTCGGAGCGGATTTCTGTGAATTCTTGATTTAACGGCTTTGATGACATGCGGTGTTCGAACTGAGCGTGGGCGGCCCGACCAGTCTCCTCAAACCGTTTTAGGCATCTGTAGACGAACATGCGGCTAATCCCTAGTGGCCGGAGCGTTTTGAAAATATCGCTTTTTTTCATTTCACACTTGAAAAGCGCTATTACAGCAGTACGGGCTCTGTATCTGACCACTCCATGATGAAAGTTGAAACAATTTCAAAATCCCTAATCCAGACTAACGCTATTGAGGTTAGCTTTCAAAACCCATATGACATTAAGGGGGTACGTTTAGTTCTACTATTGAAATGGGCGTGTTCAATGTTGTAACAGTATTTATGTCCCTACAAAGTAGTTGCGCAAAAGTGACTCAACTTTAACACCGGGGGGTACAGCTTCTCAATATGGAAGACATTTCTACGATGAAAAAATGGTATTGCAAACGATGAGTTTCAACTTCCTAGCGTCACTTATTAGTCTTTTCCACAATAGAAAATATAGGCAGTGCACATTCGTTCCACATCCATTCCTTGTGCATTCCACATACCATCCACATTTACTTTCCGCTAGCTTTTTTCTCTGAGCGTCTGCCATTAAAGATGCAAATGTACGTTAGTGTGTAAGTAAGTATCTGTGTGAGTGTGTTAGCTACATATATATTGAACCAACAACAACAACATGGACTTGAAGCTACAGCAGAAATCCATATTTCAGTACAAAAATACAAATGTTGTGTTTTTTTTAGTGAGCTGCTGCGTGTTTTGTCGATTTATTCATATTTGAAAATGCTGTAAATGTTTTGAGGGCAAATCGTATTGTCCTCGCAGGAGCACATGTACGTGTACGTGTTTGTGTGTGTGTGTGTATTGGTACTTTCGCTTGTGTTGGTTTGACTGAAAACTATACAAAAGGAGTACATATGTAAAAATTTATCGAAAGTATGCTCCTCGTACGTTTGTATGTGTGTGTGTGTACATAAGCTCTTGTATATACACATGTAAGCATAAAGAGATCATAAAAATTTACAATACCCACATACACTCGCACACATGTGCAAGTTAATTTTCCTGTAGTTCCCCTGTTTCAGATATCCGATAGTGTGCGTAGTGTTTGTTTGGATTGGGTTCAAAGTAAGTTTTTGATGATTCTTTTCAGTTTTTTTTTTTGTTTTTTGTGTTGATGCTGGCAAAAAAGCAAAAAAAGACCCAACTATGCGTTCGTTGTTTCGAGCAAAAAAAAAGGATTATTATCGTTATTTCTGATGAATACCAATCAGAGGGAAATGCAAATTTATTGAAAAACAAAAAAAAAAAACAAAAGAGCAACTTACTAACACGCAATTTCTAGAGCAAGCCCCTGGCGCCGAAGGGATTAAAATGTACTGCCATAAATACGAAACGTAGCCCATGTATTGAATTTTTTTTGTTGAATTTATTCAATTTGATGGAAGTTTAGCTGAAGTTTATCTAAAATTTTAGGATTCGCTGCTATAAATAAACATAGTACTTTTGAATTTATTGCATTGCAAAGTTTCGACTTAAAACTATGAGAAAAGTGCCTGCAGATGTTAGAGACGTCGCACTTGTTCAATAAGAAGAGTTTGTACAGTGGGTCAAGATTACCACTGTACGCCGTTTTTTCACATAAAGTGGGGAACAAATATAGTTTAGAAACAATTGTAAGAAAATATGGCCCTGTAGGGCATTAAAAACAAATTAGTTAAAAAAAGAAATAAAGTCGGCGGCAACCTAGTAAGGGAACCCTAAATTTCGGATCAAACAACTGGATATTTGGTATCGGACCTAGGCGACGTTGGTGGTTAGAAAGCTGATGAAAATACCTTTCATATGGTATACAAATTGTAAATTGTATCCCATTGTGGGCTGGGATATCATTTTGTATAGTTGTGACCCGAGTTTCTGTAAAAAATTAGTCAAAACTCGGAATATTGTCTATTTAAAGGTACACCAAAGGTACGGTTTGCGTCGCTAATTTTTTTTTTTTTTTTTTTTTAAATAACCAACACTCAGGGGATGCCCCCTATACATGCGGTGCATTGCGTTGGCGAGTGGAAAGTAAAGGATCGGAGGGGGGAAAGAGGGAGTAATGTTTGTTGACGCTTGCCTTGAACTTCTGGATGTCGCAATTAGTGGGAAATACATTTGCCGGAAGTCGATTCAACGTACGGACTGTACGAGCGAAAAACGAATTTGATCTGTAGTGTATAGTGCGGTCAACTGGCCAATCGATAACAAACGGGTGTGAATTCCTAGAAAGTCGCGTATCCCTGCCGAACATCCTCACGTCAGGAATAAGGCGACGGATGTCTGATGAACACACACCATGAAAGTAACGATAGAACAGCGTCACGCAACCCACATTCCGACGATGATCAAGGGAAACAATAGAGTTGGATACCCTACTGTCACCTATCAGCACCATCGCTCTCCTTTGAACACGGTCAAGTAGCTCCAAGGATGATTTTGGAGCACCTGCCCATATATGGGAGTTGTATTCCATCTTCGGCCTGATGTAAGTTGTATAGATATTGAAAAGATCAGAAGGAGTGAAATATTTCTTGCACCGCTTTAAGAAGCCTATGCACTTGACTGCTTCTTTCGACACTTCGAATACAGGTCTCGCCCAACGAGCGTCACATTGTATTTTCATGCCCAGAACATCAAGAGCTTCTGATTGTTCAATATCCGTACCATCGATAGAAATTGACGATATTGTTGGGTCAGCGAATCGCTTGTGAGACAACAAGCAGCACTGTGTCTTACGCGCATTAAAATCTACTCTATTCACTCGACCCCATTCGGAAATGGCCAGTAAATCCCGGCCAAGTGTCTCATCCATAATTCGCCTTTTGTCTTCAATATCTTGAAGACTCGGCCTACGGTCGAATGAATATGAATGACAGGTTACTGTCATCCGCAAAGGAGTAGATTGGATTCACGGTCTGACCCAACAGATCATCAATGAAAATTAAAAATAAAGAGGAAGAAAGAACAGAGCCCTGTGGTACTCCTGCAGTAAGCCTATGTTTGTTGGATGAGAACCCATCTACAACAACTCTTATAGTGCGATCTCTAAGAAAGCTCGATATAAAACGAGCGAAAGTATCACCGACGCCAAAAGCCATCAGCTTTGACAAGAGTGCACCGTGCCAGACTCTATCAAAGGCCTTGGAGATATCCAGAGCCACAACCTTACTCTCACCAAACTGGTGGATAGACCGACTCCAGCGCTCCGTCAAGAAAGCCATCAGGTCTCCCGTAGAGCGATTTCTACGGAAGCCATACTGTCGATCACTAAGCAAGCAGTTGGACTCTCGATACCTCACAAGATGGTGGTTAACCATGCTCTCCAATACCTTAGAGAGCGCGGAGCAAATCGCGATTGGCCGATAATTTGGTTCCGAGATTCATAATTTGGGCTGAAAAAATTGATTTTATCGTAAAAAAAACATATATTTTTTCGAAAATTAGCTTTTATTAAAATAAAAATTTAACAGTTCATGAGAAAAACGTAAAAAACATAACAAAAATAAATTTAAATAAAAAATATGGAATTCATAGTATAAAAGCAAAGTCTACATCGATGTGTTAGTTTTTTTTATCTGAGCTTGAGTCATGTGAATCGATTATCATTTCTACGGTTGGATTTGTCGATTTTGCTGATCTTTTTATGAAATTATCTTAAGTTTGTTGGATTGTAATAGCCTTTTTTCCAAACAGATTTCCTTATAACAATTGATAGCATCGGTCACAACTCTAGAAACTTTTAAACTGCGATCTTCGACCGGGTCATTTTTTTCAAAAATATCCATTGCTTGCGATATCAACTGCCTCGCTTCAGAAATTTTAGCTGCAGTGAGTCTTTTTTCATATGATTCGACCTCAAGCGGAAGTGTTTCGTCGTCCAGCGCATTGTTACTCTGAGTTGCAGTCAAACTTTCGTTATTTAGCTCTTCGTCGTATAATATGAGATCATTAATATCTTCTTCATCCATTCCAACAAAATTAGCAATTCTAGCTGATTCTGCAAGTTCTTCACATATGTGTGGAACTTCATTAATATCTTCCGTATCTTTGAGAATGCAATCTGGCCACAATTGACGCCAAGTTCCGTTCATGCACGATTCTTTTACTTCTTTCCAAGATAGATTTATATTTTCAATAGCCATCTTGATATTATAATGCTTCCAAAAATCTTTCATGGAAGGCAAATCATCTCCGTCAGTTGCTTTTGGAAGTTCACTAAAAGTTCGTCGCAGATACGAGCCCCGACCACTATTAATTCGTACGGCAAGCATTTTTACCCGTATGCAATGTTTAACAGGTGATATTTTCAATACTAATGTAGTCAGCGCATGCAAACATATTTTTTCTGAAAGAGCATTTAGTTCTCTTGATTTTAAAAAAAAAAATTTTATTGTACCTCAACAAGAACAACAACAATATTTATTTCTTTGAATGCTTCGCAAAACTATTAAAAAAAATGTGACCAGTATTAATTCGTACGGTGGGTTAAATAGTTGCTATTTTATAAAAACTTTAATTTATCTTTAAATATTAATCTTGGGTAACATCGCCTTTTTCCTCTACAACACATTTACATCGCTTTGGCATAGATTCATATAAATTCTGGCACTGTTCTGTTGAAATAGAATCCACATCTCTTGCAATTTTGTTTTTAAACCAGAAAGGGTCCTTTGAGGCTCATTTTTTAGGTTTCTTTTCATTATTCCCCATATATTCTCGATTGGGCTTAGGTCCGGACTATTTGATGGCCAATCTTAGACCCCAATTTCCTTAGACTGCAGCCATGATTTGGTTCGTTTGGCAGTATGAGATGATGCTCCATCCTGCTGAAACGTGTATTCTCCACAGTCAGCCAGTTTTGGTATTGATGGCAGCAAACTTTCTTCTAGAATGTTAATATATTTTTCAGCGTTGACCATCCCATCAATAAAGTGCAGTTGTCCTACCCCTTTGGCAGACATACAACCCCACACCATTATGCTCGCTGGGAACTTAACTGTCCTTTTAAGGCAGTCTTTATGGTACGCTTCAGTTTTGTTACGGATAACTCGCCTTCGCGCATCGCCGACACTCACATCAAATTTAGATTCATCGCTAAATATGATGGAATTCCATTGCCTTTGAGTCCACGACATCCGTTCTCGACACCATTGCAAACGCTTCTTCTTTTGGCGAAGGGTAAGCAATGGTTTTTCTTTGGCCTAAGATTTAAGATATTGAGTATGTAATAAAGATAATAATAATAGTAATAAATATACATACCCTATAAAACTTATATCCGATATTTCGTAACTGTAGGCGCGTCCACTCACGACCAACACTTTTCCCGATTTTATCAGACCATCTTTTATCTCTCTCTGTTATTGCCGATTTTTGGCCTCTATTCACGATATTGTTATCAATATTGCCAGTTTTATTGAATTTATTTATTACTCCTTGAACGGACGACTTAGATAGATTTAATTGTTTGGATATTTCGCCAAAAGTCTTCCCAGATTTATAATAGTCTAAAACCAAACTTCTTATTTCCTTGCAAATCGGCTTACCACGTGCCATCGTTGGAGAACATTGAATAATTTGAAGAATTTTTTTTTTTTTTACATTTCTGATATTCTGCTTTGCATAACGGTTTCTACTTTTTGTTTTGTTTTGATCTTCTTTCAATTGTTAGATAAGCTAACCCACCGTACGAATTAATACTGGTCACTTTTTTTTAATAGTTTTGCGAAGCATTCAAAGAAATAAATATTGTTGTTGTTGTTGTTGAGGTACAATAATTTTTTTTTTTTTAAAATCAAGAGAACAAAATGCTCTTTCAGAAAAAAATAGGTTTGCATGCGCTGACTACATTAGTATTGAAAATATCACCTGTTAAACATTGCATACGGGTAAAAATGCTTGCCGTACGAATTAATAGTGGTCGGGGCTCGTAGTACGACTTGAAGTTGGATATAACACCTTGATCCATTGGTTGTATCGCAGATGTGGTATTTGGGGGCATAAAAATAAATTCGATTTTTTTCCGAAAAATCGTCTGAAAAATGGGGTGACCTGGTGCATTGTCAAGTAACAACAGCACATTAAACTCAATTTTTGAAGAACAATAAGATTTTAGCTCAGGAGCAGCGCAATTTTCCATCCAATCCTTAAAAAAAGATGCAGTCATCCATGCTTTTTTATTTGCACGCCAATGAACAGAAAGTTCGCTCTTTTTAACATTTTTAAAAGCTCTCGGGTTTTCAGAGTGATAAATTAAAAATGGCTTAAATTTGAAATCTCCCGCTGCATTTCCTCCCAAAAGAAGTGGTGTAAGTCTATTTTTACTAGATTTATAAGATTTTTCGGATTTAGAAATGTATGTATGTTCTTCCTGGTAAACGACTCCAAAAAAGTCTTGTTTCATCAGCGTTTAAAACTTGTTATGCAGAATACCCATCTTCTTCAATATTTGCTTTTAATTTAAGTTTGAACTTTTCTGCAGCTGAAGTATCTGCACTAGCAGCTTCTGCTTTTAATGCAACGCTATGCACATTTCCACGGGTTTTAAAACGGACAAACCAACCTCTGCTTGCACTAAATTCTTCGGACCTTTCGGCACTTGATACTGGATAACTGTCTTTCAGATATTCAAATAAACTTAAAGCTTTCTTTTGAATTACCATTTGACTTAACGGCATTCTCCTCTGATTGTGATCTTCCATCCAAATGCTAAGAAGCGACTCCATTTTTTCCATTAAATGACCTCCTTTTTGTAACCTGTTTTTGTTGTGACGCTGTTGCGTTTTCAGCAATTTTTTTAATTTTATCAGCATCTCTGGAACAAACAGATTTTACTGTAGAAGGGGCTAGTCCAAAGCTTCTTCCAATATCAGCAGCTTTTTCCCCAGATTTAAAGCGTTTTAAAATGTCCAGTTTTTGTTCTAAGCTTATTTGCTTTCTTTTTTGACTCATTGTTGCAAAATGTTTAGATTAAACTTCACTTCAGCAAATGTAATTTGAAACTAATAACTAACCTCACTTTTAACCAGCAGACATCCTTCACATACATATTTGCATTAGAAATAAACGGGAAATCCCCTTTTTCTGTTTTAGCTTTGTACAAATATTTTGATATTGACGACGCACATCAAAACACAAACGACGCACCTTCGAAGCCCTGCAACGCAAAATGAAATATAACAGGAAATCCCCAAAAAAAAAACAGTGTCCGAAAAAACCGAAGCAAAACTAATTTGTTGCCAAATCTTTAAGCTTTCATTTGGTACTTTGATTTGGAATATAACCCTTTAAATGCCGGTGTGACCCGAGTTTCTGTAAAAAATGAGTCAAAACTTGGAAAATTGTCTATTTAAAGGTACTTATTTCTTCCCTCTAATTTGTTGCCAAATCTTTAAGCTTTAATTTGGTACTTTGATTTGGAATTTACCCCCTTAAATGCCGGAGATATTTTGCATTTTAGTTTCAGTTTCTGCTCAAAATTTGGACAAAATTTTCACAAACAATTTACATAGATCTTTTTTTGATATGCAATTATCGATCTTGCCACCTTCTTACAACATGCCAACATTTGTAGAAAAAATTTCACGTTGTGATAGCACTACTTTTAGTAACGGAGAAAATTTTCATTCTAGAACACTCGTTAGAAACGTAAAGTTTAGAAAAATGAATATAAGAAACAGTAGGGAATTGCGAAAATTGTTCATGAAGATAGAGGGGCCATCCCTGCTCGAACAAAAACTATTTTAAGGGACTGAGGCTTAATACTGAAAGATGTGATATATTTCTGCCCAAAAGGTCATTATCTGAGGCTTGTAACACTAGAAAATGTTGCTGATGGATAGATTTGGAGGTAAAAAAATACATGAAAATCATTAAGAAATGCATGAAAACAGGAACAAAATGTCGAAATAAGAGAGGGTTAGTTAAACTGAAAAAAGCGACGTAAGCGAAAAATATTTAATTTTTCATTTTTTATAATAAAGGGTATAATCTCCTATTCTAGAAGGTTAAAACTATGTATAAGAAATAAAAGTTTTAACTTCATTATAAACGCGATTTTTTTAAATGGAAATAGCACAGCAGGTGAAAAATTATTTGATAATTTTTAATTTTTTTTTTAATAAAGAGCTTTATCTCCTGTTCTAGATGCTTTAAATGAAAGGTTAATATGTTGGCTACAAAACTAGATCGATGAATACATACCTTAAAATAAGCATTTTTCCAGTTTTGAGTAATTTTTACTTAGTAGGGACATAAATACTGTTTGCCAGATACACCTTTTAAAATCAAGTAATTTAAAAGTTCCTTTACTGTTCCTTTACTGTTCCATATAACCGCAAAACTAACTGGCCTGGCGCATTTTCTGTTTTACTAGCAACTTTTTTTGTTTTTGTTTTTTAAAAGCAATCTTTTATAAGCCATCTGTCAAAATTTTCGAAATATTTACTGATTATTTTCTTTGTTACCGGTGATTGAAGTAAACAAGTTTTATAATTTTTGAAAAATTTAAAATAAAGAGTTTCGTGCGGTAATTAAACACTTTTATATGAAAGGTTATACGCCACAATTAATCAAAGATGAATTGGATTCTGTTCATGGTGATAATGCACCATCATACTCCACCGTGAAATCCTGGGTTCAACAATTTAAAATGGGTCGTTCAAGTACGGAAGATGAACAACGCTCTGGAAGACCGAAAACTGCTACTACTATTGAAAACATTAGAAAAATATTTAATCAAGTGACTAAAGATAGACGAATAAAGCTCAGAGAACTTGCTGGTATTGTTAAAATACAGGAAAAACAAGTTTGGAGTATTTTACATGATGAACTCCACATGAAAAAGCTATCCGCGAAAAAGGTGCCGCGTTTGTTGACTTTCCGACAATTCCGAGTAGCTTTTAGCGATTTATCAGCGTAATCCAATAGAGCCCTTGCGCCGATTCATAACTGTTGATGACACATGAATCCATCACTACATCCCAGAATGCAAAGAACTGTCAAAACAATGGATAGAAGTTGGTAAAAGTGGTCCCAAGAAGGCGAAAACTGTTAAGTCAGCAGGAAAAGTAATGGCCACAGTTTTTTGGGATGCAAGGGGTATTATATTTTTTGATTATCTTGAGAAAGGAAAAACTATCAATAGTGAATATTATTGTGCATTATTGGATCAGTTGAGTGAAGAAATCAAATAAAACGACCGCATTTAGAAAAAAAAAGTTCTTTTTCATCAAGATAATGCTCCTTCACACACTGCATTTTTAACTCAACAAAAACTGGCCGAATTACGATTTGAAATTGCTCCGCATCCACCATATAGTCCAGATTTAGCTCCTTTTGATTATTTCTTGTTTCCGAATTCAAAAAAAAATTTCTCGGTGGCAAAAAAATTTCGTCCAATAGCGAGGTTATTGCTGAAACTTAGGCATATTTTGAAGGTCTTGAAAAATCTTATTTTTCGGATGGAATTGAAAAACTTGAAAAACGTTTGATGAAGTGTATTGAGTTGGAAGGAGATTATGTTGAAAAATAAATAATAATAATTCCAAAAAAACGGTTCTTTTTATGTTAGGCCAGTTACTTTTGCGGTCACCCTCGTATGCTGTAAAAGAAAAAGTACTTAATGTCTTTGGACTAAATATTTTTAAATATATTTAGTGATGTTTATTGTATCCAAAAATAATCTACTTATTCGAAATGTCCATTGGAAAATTGCACGCAAAAAAAGGTATGGTTGTGGTGACAATATTCGAAGAGGATAATACTATTGTTGGCTGTATGGTTGTGGTACAACAAAATTATGATCCCTACAATATAAGTATGATTCAAATGCAACCATCACAACCATACGATGATCCTTACAACAAAAGTATGATTTGTACATAACCATACTATGATCTCCACAACCATATTTTGATCCTTCCAACCATAGTTTGTTTCACATACAACCATAGTATAATCCTCACAACCATAGCATGATCCATGTTATGATCCCTACAACCAGAGTATGATCACAAATATAAGTATACTATGATTCCCAACATTATTTATTAGAATTGGGTTAAGTTGTCAACAATAGATTTGAATTATGAAAATTATTTAAAAATACATTTAACTCAAAATTATAGAAGTGATTTATTTAACAGTAGAAAAAATTAGTTTAAAAAAACATAAGCGTTTTTGTTTAAAATATTTCAGTTTAACAAAACAAAAGCAGTTTGTTTGAAAATTTTTAATTTCCATATAAAAAGTACTATCGTACAATTGCATTAGATCTGTAACAATAACATTGTTCTAAAAAGCATTTTCAAATGAGTAAAAATTACAATCATACAGTATGATTGTCATAATCATATTATTGTTAACATAAAACCGAAATAACCATACCATATTAATATTGTTACTACAACCATAGTTTCATTCATTATTAAATTTGGCAATAATACTAGTGTTACATTTCAACAAAATTAATATTGCGGCAAACATACTATTGATAAAATTAAATTCAGTAAACATTACGTGGTTGCGACGAACATAGTTTTATTGCGGAGAACCATGTTTTTTCTCTGCGTGTGGCCACAGCTCGAACTAACGCAGTCTTAAGAGATCCAATGTTGGGGTATCTTTTGTGACAAACCTTGTCCTCTAAAACCGTCCACAATTTGTAATCCAATGAGTTCATATTTGGACTGCCTGAGGGTCATTCTTCAGAGGAAATGAACGCTGGCAAATTGTTTCGAAGCCAGACCTGGGACGTTTAAGTCTTATGGGCCGGCGCAGAATCCAGCTGGAAAGTCCATGGCTTGTTTTGGAACAGGGAATTGTTAAGCTTCACAACAGCTTCCAAAACGGTTTCTTGGTAAACTTTGGACGATGTTTTGACTCCTTGTTCGCAGAAATGCAGGTTAGTGACCCCATCGTAAGAGACACCCCACCAAACCATGACTGAAGCTGGATGATGACCCTTTTCCTCCCTTGGCATCAGTTCCTTAGATGACCGTGCATACACTCTATCATTTTGCTTGTTAAATTTTTTCATCGGTGAACAAAATTTTTCTGTGTAAGTTATCAGCGTGCTTCACCAAAAGACGTTTGCATTTTTCAATACTATTATTTTTAAAGCTGCAGTCAATAAATGTCCGGTACGTCGTTTGAAAGCCCCAAGTCCCAATTCTTTTTTAATGATTCGACTCATGGACTTTTGCGTGATATTCATCTCACGGGCCATGATTTTCTGTTTTCGGAGCGGATTTCTTGATTTAACGGCTTTGATGACAGACATGCGGTGTTCGAACAGAGCGTGGGCGGCCCGACCGGTGGCGGTCTTTTACATCTCCAGTCTTCTCAAACAGTTTTATGCATCGGTAAACGAACATGCGGTTAATCCCTAGTGGCCGCAGCTTTTTGAAAATATCGTTTTTTTTCATGTCACACTTGAAAAGCGCTATTACAGCGATACGGTTCTTATTATCCGACCACTCCATGATGAAAGTTGAATTAATTGAATAGGGATTAACCGGCTCAAGACCTCTTGCTTCTATATTTAAATAGAAGACAAGTTTTTAACAAAATGGCAAAGTGACATTGATTTTCGTGGCTGCACACTACTTTTATCATGATTTCGGATCCGTGACAACCCTCTTCAGAAAGCCTTGCTGCACTTGTTGAAAGTAAAACCGAACTCTATAAGGCCAGGCTCTCCCTAAACGAATGAGAACTACTGTTGTAAACCTCACTTTTCAAGTTTTCTTCACACATTTGCCCACGAAAATACTACTCAATCTTGCCACCTCTAAACATACTCCACATCGAGAGCCATCAATAGATTTCTTTTACAACGAGTGTGTGTTGTAAAAAGAGTTTAGTTGACTATGTCAACTTTAAAATCCCGTTTCAGACTAACGCGATTGAATTTAAAATCCCGTCACAGACTAACGGTATTGAGGTTAGCTTTCAAAACCCATATGAAATTAACGGGGTATGTTCAGTTCTACTATTGAAATGGGTGTGTTCAATGTTGTAACAGTATTTATGTCCCTACTAGGTATATAAGCAGAAATTTCTATACTTGTTTTTGAAAGTTTAACTTACCTTCTACTGGTAGCGTTGTACAAAAAGAAAACACGTCTAATATTAAATTTAAAGACTAACTTAAAGTTTCGAATCATATTGTATCGAAATTTAAACTTCTTGTGTTATTTTTACATTTATTCAATTCACCCATAATTTAAAGTTTACAATTTATTGCCTTCATTATCCTCTGTGATGGTGTCGACTATCCCATTCATGTAAAACTACAATTGCCGTTGCCCGTGAATTTATATCGCCATCTAATTAAATTCATATTTACTGCAAAAGTTCACAGACTTGCCGGCGATAGCTTTCGAACATTCGTCACACAACGGTGGTGTTCTTGTTGAATTCGTAAATGACCCAATTTCATTCCATTATTTCATTTCCCTTTCCCTTTTGGGGTTTGGTTGAACATGAATCTCTCTCTCCCTTCCGTCTCTCTCTCTCTCTCTAAAACTTAGCTAATGGAATGCAGGAGAGCTTGCGGCGGGTTTGACACAGCAAAAAGGTTAATGTTATGCCATAAGCCGTATATGGCATACATACATATTTAACAGCATTGTTAAAGTCCCCTCGCCTTGGTTCCATATTCACAAAGGAGCTGAGGATAAGCGTTGCAACGCCACACTCGGCTCTACATGCAACGCCACAGCACAGATGCCGTTGAAAGTATTAAGTAACGTCGCACATTTGAAAGTCTAGTTTTCTAAAATTACTCGTAGGTAACAGTGGCAGTATACAATGGAAGAATGCTAGAATGAATACAGTTCGTGGTTTAATTAAAAAGGGGGTTTTAAAAGCCAGTAACAGACAGCAGGCATATGTTGCATACACTCAAAAAGATCATAGTCAACTTTGATTAATAAATGAGCATACTCAATTAAAAACTTGTTCAACAAAAGGTGTGAAAAGGAAATTAATACAATCACAGCATTAAATTGCAAGTAGTTTATTGAATTTACCCTTCAATAAAACAATTGCAGTACTGGCAAAAAATAGTGTATGACTTCCTTCAGTTATGCATTGATTAAACAAATTGTTGTATTAATTAAAATAATTGTAAGGCTGTTTTAAAAACATTTCTTTATGACTCAATCATATAAAAAATTTAAATCCCCATGAACCGGATTCCGTGTTCAAATCTAATACATTTTCTGTAAAAATTAACAGCCGAAATAGTGGCAGCACCATATACGAGGGTTGGTATTTATATTTCGGGTCCTGACAATACTAGTGTTCCCAGATAAAAAATGGAACTTCCATTGGCAATAACTTTTAGCATAACTTCACTCAGAACGTTTTGTCATTTGAGGGCGAATTGTTTTGTTTATAGTGTGTGGAAAAATTCATCTCAGTCCACAAATGAAATTATTCCGTGAACATTTTCGTGTGATGATTTTTTACGATTTTCGGCTTGGGTTATTGAGACAAAAGTGTTTAAATCAACTTGTTTCGACTTTTGGCGATGAAGCACCATCAAAAACCATTTTTTATGGCTGGTACCAAGAGTTAAGACTCGAACGCCGTTCGCTCCAGGATGAATTTCGTGAAGGACGTCCAACTTCGCTCACTTTGCCAGAAACCATCGAAACCATGAGGCATCCTTGAGCATTAGTAGGACAAGCATCAATAAGCAATGGCATGTTGATTTGGCCGTGAAAAGCATTTTTTCTCGTTGGATCCCACATAATTTGACGGGTGCTCAAAAAAAGGCTCGTATGGATTAGTGCAAAGAGATGAAAGTATAACTGCGGTAAGTTAAAGGCAGTGTATAACATTGTCACAGGTGACGAATCATGGATCTATGCATATGAAACCGAAACAAAACAGCAATAGACCGTATAGGTGTTTCAAGATGAGCCAAATCCAGCAAAAGTTGTTCTAGGAAGAAGTACGAGTACATCGAAGCAAATGATTGCGTTTTTTTCGGTCTAACCGGCCACGTTGCCACAGTGCCTTTAGTGGAACGTAAGATGGCCAGGTCTGAGTGGTATACAACCATCCGTTTGCCAACAGTGTTCGAAAAAATGGGGAAGATAATAAGAGAAGACGGATCATTTTACACCACGACAATGCGAGCTCTCACACATCAGCTGAAACGATAAGCTATTTGACAACTCAAGATGTCGAATTGAAGGGCCATCCACCGTACAGCCCTGATTTGGCACCCAATGACTTCTTCGTTTTTTCCTAGAATCAAGAAAAAATACTTGGTCAACGTTTTTAATCGCCCGAAGCTGCTGTTGAAGCGTTCACAAATTATGTTTTGGAGGTGTCTCAGTCGGAGTGGAAAAAGCGCTTCAAAAATTGGTTTGTACGCAAAAGCGTATTGATCTTTAAGAGAATATTTTGAAAAACACTAAAACCATTTCCGATGGCAAATTATTGTGTTTTTTTACTTGTGGACTCGAAATATAAATAGCAACCCTCGCACGACTTATAAACACAAAAATTGTATTGAGGACTCCTGTGACGTAATTATATTGAGTCCGCAACATCTTTTACAACTTAGCAAAAATATTATTTGTCTAATATTTTTTTAACAACTTTTTTTAGTTGCTATTCTTAGCATGTAAGTTTTGTCCGTGTAAGGTCTTTTTGAAATTAACTTCTTGTCTCGAATTTCGCCACTGTCCTTACTATGCTTACCTGCTACTGTTCCGTAATGCATTCTCACTGTGACACCTGCAAAACATTTAATGTTTGCTGTTTTTAATTTACTCTTGCAGTTACTGCCGTCTCCCTATGTCCGCATCTGTGTCATTAAGACTTTAAATAGGGTGCCTTGAATGCTGTACGTGCTCGGGATGTTGAAGCATTTCCAAACGGACAATATTCGAACAAGTGCTGGTAAGTTTAAGTAAAATTTTAATTTGAAATCTCTTTAATTTGCTAAGGTTATATCCTGAAGAAAGTTAATCGAATCATAAAGAAGTTGCTATGCTATGAATTACCAGTTAGCATAACTTTAGAGCTAAAAAGGTATTTACGATGGCGTTGCTAGCTTTGAAACCTACTAACGGCTCGGAAAGTTCTTAGCCTATCAATGAAAGAGAATAGTTAGTTTTTCAAAAATATTTTTATTTTTCAATATAATCTTCTGAAACTTCAATACACTTAGTCCAACGCTTATCTAGCAATTCTATCCCTTGATTAAAATAGTTTTCCTCAAGGTCTTCAAAATAGTGGTTTACAACTGTAATTGCATCTTCATTTGAGGTAAAACGCTTGCCAGCAAGGAATTTTTTTAGATTTGGGAACAGGTAAAAGTCACTGGGAGCTTAATCAGGAGAATAAGTTGGGTGGTCAAGCAACTCGTACTTTAATTCATTGATTTTAGCCATTGTTTAAACACTCTTGTGCGCTAGTGCGTTGTGTTGATGAAAAATTACTTTTTTGTGTTGTAAGCCAGGACGTTTTTCTCAAATTTGTACATTTAATTGATCTAAAAGGTTGCAATAGTACTCTGAATTCATTGTTTTACCCTTTTGTAGATAGTCAATCAATAAAATACCTTTGAAGTCCCAAAAAACCGTTGCCACAACCTTACCAGCCGATTGAATTGTTTTTGCCTTCTTTGGGGCACTTCCTCCAGCTTCAGTCCATTGTTTGGATTGTTCTTTTGTCTCTGGAGTATAGTGGTGGATCCATGTCTCATCAACAGTTATGAAACGACGCTTAAAATCCATTTTATTTCGCTGAAAACGATCCAAACAAGCTTGAGAAATGTTCATTCTTATGCGTTTTTGGTCGACTGTTAACAAGTGCGGCACCCATCTTGCAGAAAGCTTTTTCATCTGTAGTTCTTCATGCAAAATTAAATGGACTCGATCATTTGAGATGCCCATGATATTAGCTATTTCACACATTTTTATTCGTCGATCATTTAATACCATATCATGCACTTTGGCTACAATTTCTGTTGTTGTTGTTGCTGTTTTTGGACGTCCACTACGTGGTTCATCTTCAATGCTTGTACGACCACGTTTAAATTCAGTAACCGAATTTTTTACTGTTGCATATGAAGGAGCACTTTCACCTAACACATTCACCATATCATAATGGATTTCTTGTCCCGATAAACCTTTTTTATGTAAATATTTAATGACACCACGCATTTCTAATTTTTCCATTGTAAAAAAATCGCGGATGCGTCTTTTGTGAACACCTGTTTCTATATGAAGGAGTTGCCAGATCGAAACAAAATTTAACATGTGTTCATAGCAGAGATGGAAGTTTCCAAAACACTTAACTTTTTTCTGTTTATACCGCGTATTTTGTGCTAGGCTAAGAAGTTTCCGAACCGCCCTCGTACTTTTCCCTTGATGTTTTTATTTTTTCAAAATGGGAAATTATAATTACAACAGAATCAAAGGTAAATTACGAGTTATAATGATACGAACCCAATAATATATTAAAAATAACCTGCGACTTCCATAAGGGTTGCGGCTAATTATTTTCTATTTTAGGATCTGTTTCATTGCCAGTTGGTGGCTGGTATTTGTTTTACCATTCAACAGTGATTAATGCAGCCCTTAAATCATTGCTAGGTGTGTATGGAAAACATACGTATTCCAAAAAAATGACAGAAAATTCTACCCACCTTCCCCCCATCATTCACCATCCACAATTTCTCGTTCCGAACCATGCGAGTAGACAAGTGAAAAATAAACTATTTTTCCCTGGGTTTGAAGTTTTTGTTTTCCCAGCAGTTGTTTTCTATTAAAGATAACAAATTGGAAATACTCACTCACATCTGAATGTGTGAGAGTGTCTGTGTTGTACACATTTGGCGTAAACTAGGGGGAAATGAAAGGGGAAACAAACAAAAAACGATGAAAACAAATTGCTATTTTCATGCTGTAGCTCTGTTTTTCCACTAAAAAAAATTCCAATTTAAATTTTAAACAAAAAATTTGTTTGAAAAAATAACTTTTTTTTTATATAAGCTTTATTTGAATTATTGAATCTGCTCCAATGGAGCCTAACAATAAGTATACGAATCTTAAGTATAATTCAATAATGAATCCTAGTATGGATTTCTTGTAATGTGGATCTCTGCTAATTGGCAGGAATTTTAATTAATTTGGTCAAAATAGTATATAACTGGTATGGATCACATGTCTGAGAATTTTAAACCTGGTTTGGCTTAAACCTCGTGATAAAGGTCCAGAGGACCCTTACAGTCATTTACAGAGTGTTCGCGATATTATGTAGGGTGAATAACTCTAATTATGGTTGTAAAACGGATAACTCTAGAATAGCAGAGTGGACGACGTAATTAAGGTTTTGTAGGTTTTTCGCGTTGACTGTTTTAAGGATCACGTATGAGAGCATCTAAGCCACGTGACGTAGAATAAAGGATTCTACACAGTCTTTTTTGAGTGTTCGTCCGCGATTGATATTGACTGTTTTAAAGATCACGTATAAGAGCGTTTAAGCCACGTGACGTAGAAAAGGATTCTACACAGTCTTTCGGGCGCGTGTGTTCGCGATTACTGTTACGGATGAAGATTAGAAAACACGGCGTTCGTTTCTCCGAAGTCTTAAAGAGCTTGGACTGCACAATAATTGTCTAGCAAGTGTGCTATCATGACGTTCGAGCTTCTCTTTGTGCTTTATATTGATTTTTTGAATTGCCTCTTTAACGAGAGGTATTTTCAAGTCTCGGTGGATATTTTCATTCCTCATATACCAAGGGGCACCGGTAATAAGCCGCAATGTCTTCGATTGGACTCTTTGGATTTTGTCGAGATTGCTTGAGCTTGCTTTGCCCCATAGCTGGGCACCGTATAACCAGATAGATTTGATTGCACTGTTGTATAGCAGGACCTTATATTCAAGGCTTAGTTTTGAGTTCGCGTTTAGGAGCCAGTGAAGTTGATGGACCTTAAGTTTCAGTTGAGTTTTCTTGGCTTCGATATGACTTCTCCAGGTGAGTCGGCGATCCAGGTGGATTCCAAAAAATAACTGAATGGTTGAAATTTATTTTCAGTTTTGAAAGGTATTTTGTATCAGAAAAAACTGTTAATGTACTTAAAGGAGTTAAGAAAAAAAGGGACAGTAGTGTTTAAAACTGGCGGCTTGGAAACATTTGTTGAGATTTGTAGATTATGTTTAATAAGAATTTGGTGTATGCATATTTTTGTCACGTTTTACAGGATCACAGCTTTGTTGAGG
The DNA here is from genome assembly GCA_963513945.1 of Hydrotaea diabolus. Classification (NCBI taxonomy): domain Eukaryota; kingdom Metazoa; phylum Arthropoda; class Insecta; order Diptera; family Muscidae; genus Hydrotaea; species Hydrotaea diabolus. The sequence continues at coordinate 30,457,331 of OY740720.1, read as the reverse complement.
GAGGTAGGAATTACTTTCGTAGTTATTTCCACCGATTTCGAGAACTGGGCAAGTTGTACCATGTGGGTCAAAAGTAATCATCCAAAGTTCTATTGTTGTAATTTTTTTAACTGAAAAACTTGGTTCTGCTTTTGCCATTTTTATTACTTAATACATAAGAGATTATTACATCACATTAAGAAAATGATGTCAGCCTAATGACCCCCGCCAGAGTTGATGGCCTCAAGCTCGTTTAATGGAATTTCTTATCCCTCTTGCCAGAACATTGGGCGACAGGTTCTCGCATTTCTGGCGAACATTCTCCTTAAGGGCTTCAATATTATAAGGCTTGTTGATGTAAACACGGGACTTCAAAAAACCGTATTATTCGGATCCGTTTCGAATTACATTAACATGTTGATGACATATGAGGAAAGTACTTATTTGCAAGCACATACGATGCCTAAGAATTAGTACTTATTTCTAAGCATATCCGAACTCTTTAATAAGTAGCCAGTATGCGAGGGTAAAAGAAGAGAGAACTTAACAACTAAATTGTGTTTATTTAAGCTTTTATCAGCAAGTACTTATATAAGATTTTAAAATAATGTCGAGGGTAATGAAAGTTCATTACCAACTGGTTATGAAAATGGTAATGACAAGTACTTAGAAAGTTTTTGCTGGGTCTGTTCAGTCCATTTATGTCGTTTGCTCAAGAAGCCACGCATCCAATCTTGATGAAATTTGGCACAAGTAAGTTTTAAGGACAAATAACGGATGCTATTGAAATTTAAAAAAAAAAAACGGTTTAGATTTAGATATACAACCGACATATATGATCGTCAGATTTTATGTTGTTAGTTCTAGGAGTCACATACTGCATTTTAACATGGCGCAATTAGGCACAAGTCAGTTTTTTGAACCAAGGACCGAAAGTTGGTCCAGATTAAGATATAGTTCCACACATAAGTGCAACCGATTCAGTGTCATTAGTTCTAGAAGCCAAATATTACATCTAATATTGATAAAATTGTACATGCAAAACTGCCTGCCCTTAAGCAGCCGCTAAACACAGTTACAGCACATTCCATGTTTGGGGTCTTGTGATGGTTAAGTGGTGCTTACCGAAAAAGCAGACATTGCTGTTTGCCATAAAGTCTTTCCGACTAATTTTTTAAAAAATACCATTTTTTTGTAAATATGGGAATTTGTTTTTATCGCCTCATAAGAAAAAATGTGTTCAATAACGCTTGTCAATTTTCTATGTAAATATGTTAATCTATTTCATCACCTCATAACGAAAATATTTTTGATAAACGGCATACAATTTTATTTGTAAAAATGTAAATTTATTTATTATTTGAAAATTTTTATCACAAAATTCCTAATTACGATTATTTTTTTGTTTGAATATGATTGAGTTTTTTTATTTGAACCGAATTTTTTTTTTGTAGGCAACTTGAAACGTACTCTTCTCTGGTATAGTCTCGCCACTCGTTTGGCCATCCGCAGGCGTTGTCAGAGAATACTGCAAGGAGGCCCTTAGTTAAGCTGCGGTCGAATTTCAAAGAAACATGATCTCTTAGAAACAAAGGAATTATTAACGACTTTACATTGTTCTCAGGGCTCTAAACCCAACTATAAAGTAAATTATAAATTGTTTGACTTTCTCTTTGAGATCAAATTAAAACCTCTGCTAATCTCTTTTTCTTTTTTTTTAGCCAAAGTCCGGCATATATTTGCCGTGGAAATTTTCCAAATTTCGACTTCAGATTCACAGTCCTGGTAAATACGCGGAATTTCACCTTCGTATATATCGAGCCATAAGCGCTAACCTATCGTAAGTGAAAAAATGCAAATTTTACAGGAGACGGTTTTTATTATTTATTTCAAACAACTTTATTAAAAATGCAAATGTTTTAATGCAAAAATTTAAGATTTCTACCTACTCATATAACTGTATCAAAAAACAAAAAAAAAAATCTGAACACATTTGCGATTGCTGCAGCAATTTGATGTGTGACTTACGATAAAATTGCTACACAATAAAATTTAAACAATCATTTACGATAAAATGCAAAAGCTTTTTTTTTGATGTTTTACTAACAATTTTGTCATTTTAAAAATACAAAACGATGAGGCTTGTCCTAACGATTATTTTTCAGCAATAAAATTTTTTTTCCAAAAATTTGACTTACGATAGGTTAGCGCTTATGGCTCGATATTATCCACAAATTATTTAGCTGAGGTGAACAAATACTAAAGTATTTTTTTCCCCTTTTTTTAGAGGTACTTTTATGGAACGTTTTTCTCTCTGGACGGAACCATCAGTGAATGATCACAAACAATCATCGTGCATAATTTCAGGGTCGTGGCTCATTTCGTTGGGGCCAGTAATCGTGATTTTAAGAGACTAAGACCGACAGAGTTCCGCCCGTGGATATCTGATTTTAAGAGGCTTTAAGACGGACGGAGTTCCGCTCGTGGATATGTCATCTCTTACTTGTAATGTCACCAGCATTTATGAAGTGAAAACCTGAGCTAAAAAATGTTGGATGTTCTTCTTTGGATTTAAAACTAGCTTAACTTGCACGATAGTCGTTCACATTAACCCTCACCCTGGCAGCTAAAACCAAAGTAGGTACAATCAATAAATATTTATATGCAATGTTATTGCTATGACAATATAAGCAGCCAGTTTTAGTGGAACGAAAGTATTTGTAGTAACTTTTCCAATTAGTACACGCAGAAAAAAAGTATGGTTGTGGTGACAATATTCGAAGAGGATCATACTATTGTTGGGTATATGGTTGACCATATACTAACCATATTTTTTCTCTGCGTGTAGTATCAACGTACAGTTTTGTGTTGGCTGCAACATAAAGTTTACTCAATCATTGTTGTAAGAACGTTCTTGTACCAACAACATTTTTAGTTTTAAAGTCCTGTTCATCTTTAGGGGGTTAGCTGAGTGGGCTTGGCCGGACAATTGAAGAGGTACAACACGTCATGTGGCTCCCAGTCGGTATAAACTTCCACAACGTTGCCTCAATTCACGTCACATACGAATTGAGGCACCAATTGAGATTTCACTCCTTTGGAGAAATCTCCGGGATATGTTCCCCTTGCACTACATTCGACTTCATCATCGTGAAAGTCGTTCAGACCTTTCTAGTCGTTCAGACCTGGCGCGAGTGTATTCCATCGCAGTGTTAGAGTAAAGGTTTTGAATATGTTTAAGTATTTATTGTCACAATACCCAGGGCCTGAACGAGGGATGAAACCCATCCTGAGGACAAGCTGAGCTAGTCGTTGTCGATCGTTCAATTGCCGCAAAGGTATTTGTAACAGTATGAAGGGGACCATCTGCCTTCCAATCAAGAGTGCATTCCATCGCAGTGTTAGAGTAAAGGTTTTGAATATGTTAACGTATTTATTGTCACAATACCCAGGGCCCGAACGAGGGATGAAACCCACCCTGAGGACAAGCTGAGCTAGTCGTTGTCAATCGTTCAATTGCCGCAAAGGTGTTCGTAACAGTATTGTACCGCTAGACCCCCTCTCTCTCTAGATCATGAAGAACATGCCTTATATGTCTGGGCGGAGGCTTCCTGTCCATGATATGGCGGTTGGGATGACGAAGACACCCCAGCAGATACTACTTGGACAACAAAAGAATGTACGCTCGGTTACGACCTTCGTCTCCTCGTGGAGATGGTTCTCAGAAGACTTTAGTAGACATCCTGTAAATGTTCTTAGGGCGGTATTCTGGGAACTGTGAATTTGCTATCACTGCGTAGTTCTCGCATTCGCCGACCACACCTGCGTGGTTCTCTATAGACCGACCTATCGGTCAACAAGGTTTCTTTGGCGCCTCCCTTAGTACTGCCGGCTAGTCACCGGAGGATCTTGTTCCTACTTTTAAGCTTATCGCACATAGCTGCAGCTGGTGCAGAGGTTCGAAAAAGGTTGTCCAATATAAGCCCAAGGATTTTGGGGTATTTGGTTGTTAGGATGTTGGCGTCATCGACTTTCCCATTAAGTGACAACCGCATCTTTGCGGTCCATTTGGTAAACATTGCGGCTGATGATTTGGTGCGGATATTTTCATCTTCTTTGCACTGAAGAAGCGTGCTAAGTCAGTGAGGTAACAGTTGTCATCCACTTTAGGTCCTGACGCCAGAATTCTGCAATCATCAGAGTACGAAACAATTTCAACGCCATCTGGTGGTCCAGCAATTTTAGATAAGTAGAGCCTAAACAGTGCCGGAGCTAACTCCCCAACGTAGGGATTTCTTTGTTTAGTTCTACGGGGCTTCGACTTCTTGTCTCTAAATTCTACATACGATGGGTGCCCTTACTCACAGCTTAAGATCCATTATTCAAACTAGGCCAAATGGGCGTTTCTGAAATGTCCTCGATCAGAGTGCCATCCATGATTGACTGTAGCAAAGGACTTGGTAAGGTCAAGGGCCTCTAGAAAATGCTTTCACAATTCATCAAACATTCAATGAATAATTCATAATTTTTATGAAATGTTTCATATATGTTATGAACGTATTTCACTACATTTATAAAAAAATTCTGCAGAAAAAAACATTGAATATTTTGTTTCTGTTTAAGCTTTTTCGAAGGCAGTACAGAAGTATCAGAAAAGTCAAACGAAAAGGAGGACTCTACACGTAGACATCTTCACTAAACTGAAATGATGAATGGAAACCTTATATCCATTCATAAATTCTGAGAACTTTTTTTTAGTTATTTTTACAAAGAATTTAAAGATTCTTTAAAAACTTAGTTGAAGAGAACTTGTCTATGAAATATGCAATGGATTTCAATAAATACCTTTAACAGCTTTGGTTTTATTATTGCAAATGGTTCTTGTCTATAAAGCTCTCAAGTCTTTTTACCTTGGGAGTAGAGATTTAAATCTAGAAAAACAACTTTCAGCGTACACAAGATAATTTAATATGACCAGATCATGATAGACATGATCGGATATGACCAACAACAGATTACCGTATACATATGGTCCTAAAAGCTAAAAATAGTATAAACATTCAAATTTCGTCACAACCTAATGTAATATTAATTCTATGATTCGATAAAATTAGGACGTTGGCCAGCGGTTCTGAGGTCCCTAGAGCGCCCAAAAATAGGTCCTTTCAAACATGGACATGTGGCTACTCAGAAACTCAGTAATCTGACTATGCTTTTTGGCGTCTGAATCTACTGGCCTTAGGTGCCGGAAAATCGGCCTATAAAATTGCCACTATTCAGACTCAAAGGCAATGAAATATTCTGTTAAAGTTATAAATTTTCCGCTTGTTTCGTTTTTGATATCGCGATAGCCCTGGTCATACCCTCCCACTAAATGGTAGAGCTGCCAATATTGACTACTTAACGTCATTTTAGCGATTTTATCAGCGAAACTGACTATTTTTAACAATCCAAAGAATAATACGAGGAATTTGTGCCACCTGAAAGAATTTTTGCAAAAAAAGAGAAAAGGGAAATATAATTGTATTTGTTAAGCACAGCAAAGTCAATTCCTTTATTTTTTTAGTTATGCTCTTATATACGAGGGCGACCGCAAAAGTAACTGGCCTAACATAAAAAGAACCGTTTTTTTTTGGAATTATTATTATTTATTTTTCAACATAATCTCCTTCCAACTCAATACACTTCATCAAACGTTTTTCAAGTTTTTTAATTCCATCCGAAAAATAAAATTTTTCAAGACCTTCAAAATATGCCTCAGTTTCAGCAATAACCTCGCTATTGGACGAAAATTTTTTGCCACCGAGAATTTTTTTTTTAAATTTGTTAACAAGAAATAATCAGAAGGAGTTAAATCTGGACTATATGGTGGATGCGGAGCAATTTCAAATCGTAATTCGGCCAGTTTTTGTTGAGTTAAAAATGCAGTGTGTGAAGGAGCATTATCTTGATGAAAAAGAACTTTCTGTTTTTCTAAATGCGGTCGTTTTATCTTGATTTCTTCACTCAACCGATCCAATAATGCACAATAATATTTACTATTTATAGTTTTTCCTTTCTCAAGATAATCAATAAATATTATACCCCCCTTGCATCCCAACATACTGTGGCCATTACTTTTCCTGCTGACTTAACAGTTTTCGCCTTTTTGGGACCACTTTTACCAGCTTCTATCCATTGTTTTGACTGTTCTTTGCATTCTGGGATGTAGTGATGGATCCATGTTTCATCAACAGTTATGAATCGGCGCAAGAACTTTATTGGATTACGCTGATAAATCGCTAAAAGCTCCTCGGAATTGGTCTAACGGACGATTTTTTGGGGCAAAGTCAACAAACGCGGCACCCATCTTGCGGATAGCTTTTTCATGTGGAGTTCCTCATGTAAAATACTTCAAACTTGTTTTTCGCGTATTTTAACAATATCAGCAAGTTCTCTGAGCTTTATTCGTCTATCTTTAGTCACTTCATTAAATATTTTTCTAATGTTTTCAATAGTAGTAGCAGTTTTCGGTCTTCCAGAGCGTTGTTCATCTTCCGTACTTGAACGACCCATTTTAAATTGTTGAACCCAGGATTTCACGATGGAGTATGATGGTGCATTATCACCATGAACAGAATCCAATTCATCTTTGATTAATTGTGGCGTATAACCTTTCATATAAAAGTGTTTAATTACCGCACGAAACTCTTTATTTTCCATTTTTCAAAAATTATAAAACTTGTTTACTTCAATCACCTGTAACAAAGAAAATAATCAGTAAATATTTCGGAAATTTTGACAGATGGCTTATAAAAGATTGCTTTTAAAAAACAAAAAAAAAGTTGCTAGTAAAACAGAAAATGTGCCAGGCCAGTAAGTTTTGCGGTCGTCCTCGTAGAAATTGAAAAATAATAAGGCCAAGATGGACATTTCCAGCCAGATTTAGTAAATGTTGCGCTTTTTGTGCTAAGGTAAAAACAAAAAGTTCAAAGGAACTTGTCAGAAAAAAGACAATTGATGCTGCTAAAAGACTAAACTAGATTGGCCTCTGTAAAGCCTACGTTTAAGTGTACGTTGAAATTTAAATTACAATTATCGCTGTAAGTTTGTTTCAATCCCAGTATTGCGTTAATTAAGACTGAATTTATAATGAAAACATTGCGCGACGATTTAACGATGATAAATATTTTCAGAAATTACGGTTTTATTTTTTCGAAAAAGATGATTTTCTGTAGTTTTTGGTTGGCAGCCCTGATAGTGAGTTAGAAGGTACATATCATTTGGTTCGAGCAAAAAGTATAACGCCTCGAAAAAGGCTTTAAATATGTTCTGACCGTTTTCTTTTTATAATTTTTTAAGCCAGCTCCGTCTGTGTGACTGATTTGTACGATAACTCTCAAAAGAAGCTTTCAATCGTTTTTAATTTTTGTTTTGCATAGTGTAAAACTCGTATTTTTACAAAACTATGGGATTGAAAATTTGCCATATTGTCTCACCACTTTTGGTACCTCTCATGCAGATGCATCATTCCGCCCACTTATGGCATTCTTCAAATATCTTGAACATTATTCACACAATCTCTCTTAAAGTCAATACCGAAGGCATAGTGACAAATAACACTAGTTTACAGCCATTTTGGTTCAGAATTCTTTTTTGGCTTAATTCTATCAAATTGTAAAAAACACTACGAAAACCTTGACTTTTTACGCCTGTACAAAATGTGGATGGACCGCCTTTTTTTACCTCCTGTGCAAATGCACCATTCCGCCCACTTTTGGTATTGGTATAGCAATTTCATAAAACCTCATCAATAAATTCGCCCCTTAAAATGCTTTACGTAATTGAACTTAATGCCATTTTTACGTGCCGCCTATTGGTTGTTTTTCTAATCCCGATTAGTGTTCACCCCATTAATGGCCCTCTTACTTAAAGCGGTGTCAAAATTATTACATTCATGTACTCGAAAATCAAGTTATTGTTAAAATCACATTACATTTTAATGGCGGTTATCCGCACGATTATCGAAGGCCCCCAAGGTACTGTTAAATTTATTGTGTTGGAGGAGGGGTTGTCAGCCCTGACTTCTCTTATTGGTAACAACATTACCATAGGATAAAAATGTCCTGATTACCCTTTTGCGGCAGATGGTTCCGCTTGTAATTGAACATGCATGTAATGTGCTCGAGTACTTGTCTCCATTTGTAATTACATCGAAATAAATAAAAATGTTTTTTTATGGCAGCGCCATCATTAGGTGCTTTATGGTTATTGGGTTTCCCAGTGACTTTCGAAGACCAGCAGACATGAATGTTATCAAACGACCTTGGAACAATCAAGGGGATCTTCATTGTTACAATGGTCCAACTTGGGGTCAATAATTACATTTTGAAAAAAATAATCTAAAAATCATTATAATTCCATTGAATGTTAGTTTCGATGTTTGTGAGATATAAATTTTGTTTTGCGTTTTTGGATAAGAATTTAATGAGGGACTTTAAATTTTATTATTTTCTATTTTGATGCGAAACAAGAGAGTTTCGAAAATTCCTTGTAATTTTAGCCCAGTGACATTTAATGGCGGCTGGGTCGATTTGTTTACGCGAGCTTTACATGGTGGTAGGCTATTTGGTGGCTCACATTGGATACCTTACAATTGCCATATGCTCTTTGTTTAAATTTTAAAACTTTTTCGAGTCTGGTACGCGATTTCGCAGACAATGTCAAAGTTCACGTTTTGTGGTTATTTACATAGAGCTCATATACGAGTATACTGACAAATACGAGGTTGGATCACATGGTCGCAGTAATTTGACATAATTCTATGAGCCTGCAAAAAGATAATTTTTTTGCAAAAATGACACCGAGGCCTCACATTTTTGGGGCTCAAAAAAAAGTGCCTGACTTTTGGGAAAACTGGGAGACACGGATCTTTTTTTTTTTGGTCTTTTATCAGGGGTCGTAGGGGTCTCCGTGTATGGTAAAATTTTTCGTGTTGCACTGTGTTATTAAAGGTTAAGGGGGAAATTATCTGCATTAGGGGCAAGGGGGAACTTTTTTCAAATCACTGAGAGGTGCACGATTCAATTCTTATACAGGGTGGGCGATTAAACATTTTAAAGTGTATCGGCTGTAAAAAAAAGGACTGATAATTTTTTCAAATGTCTGGTTTTAGTTTTGAAAGAGGAATTACTCCACAAGCTAATAAGATCAGGGTTTAAATCTGGACTGCCTAAAGGCCATTCTTCAGAGGAAATGAACGCTGGCAAATTGTTTCGAAGCCAGGCCTGGGACGTTTTAGGCTTATGGGCAGGCGCAGAATCCTGCTGGAAAGACCATGGTTGGTTTTAGAACAGGGAATTGTTAAGAAGCTTCACAACAGCTTCCAAAACGGTTTCTTGGTAAACTTTGGCCGATGTTTTGACTCCTTCTTCGCAGAAATGCAGGTCAGTGACCCCATCGTAAGAGACACCCCACCAAACCATGACTAAAGCTGTGTGATGACGCTTTTCCACCCTTGGGATCAGTTCAGATGCTTCTTTAGATGACCGCGCATACACTATCATTTTGCCTGTTAAATTTTTCCTGAACGGTCAAATTTTTTTCATCGGTGAACAACATTTTTCTGTGCAGTTATCAGCGTGCTTCACCAAAAGACGTTTGCATTTTTCAATCCTATTTTTTTAAGCTGCAGTTAATAAATGTCCGGTACGTCGTTTGAAAGCCCCAAGTGCCAAGTCTTGTTTAATGATTTGACTCATGGACTTTTGCGTGATATTCATCTCACGGGCCATGATTTTCTGTTTTCGGAGCGGATTTCTGAGAATTCTTGATTTAACGGCTTCGATGACATGCGGTGTTCGAACAGAGCGTGGGCGGCCCGACCGGTGGCGGTCTTTTACATCTCCAGTCTCTTCAAACAGTTTTATGCATCGGTAGACGAACATGCGGCTAATCCCTAGTGGCCGGAGCGTTTTAAAACTATTGCTTTTTTCATTTCCCACTTGAAAAGCGCTATTACAGCGATACGGTTCTCATTATCTGACCACTCCATGATGAAAGTTGAAACAATATTAAAATCCCGTTACAGACTAAAGCTATTGAGATTAGCTTTCAAAACCCATGTGGCATTAACAGCGTATGTTCAGTTCTTCTATTGAAATGAGTGTGTTGAATGTTGTAACAGTATTTATGTCCCTACTAAGTATTGTTTCAATAAATTAACTATGAAATTTTATTAATAACAATTTTAATGGTTAAAACAATGCATTATGCAACAATAAATTTTTTAATAATAACAAATTTAATGGCCAAAAAAGTCAACAATGTATTGTTAAAACAACAATAATTATTTTAAAATTAACAATTTGTATGGTTAAACAAAATTTAACAATTGAATAGTTAAATTAACTATTATTATTGTTAAATACTAATCAACAACAAAATGTTCAAATTAACCTAATATACCGTAGAATCCAAAACATGTTTATTTATGATTAAGTTAACCTTCTATAAGGTTATTTTTCTTTTCAGTGTACCACACACACACTCTGTACTTTTGCATCCGTGGTTTTCAACGAAAGTCCATGCAAAACGGAATTGGTGGAAATGATATTGCGCTATGAAGATTGCGCAACGCACAGTTCGAAGACTAGGCGCAAAGGGTAATTCTCAGTAATTCAAATGAGACTCCCGGATAAGTCATTTGATTTGTAGCCGAAGTAATCGTTGCCAAAGACTGCTGAAGAAAAACGTTGTCGGCAGCAGTCTGTACGAGTACAGTATGCCTGGCAACCGTAGCCAGTACATTTTACTAATTTTTAAGTTGATTCTGAAAAAGAAACAACAAAAAGGTCTCGAAACAGAATAAAAACTGTTCAAGTCATAATAAATGAGAAAAAAACCCTTTTGAAAAAAATACGTCTAGATTGATCACCCGTTATTAACCATCTGGGTAAATTTATAGACTCTTCCGGGAGGGGCACAATTACCTTACTTCTAATTAGGAATATATTTGCCACTCTTGGCAAAAGAACACAACTGGATTTTAGAAAACCCCAAAATCCATTTTTTTTAATTCACGGTTTACAAAAAACAAAATTCCGATTTTCTAAAAACCCTGGTTTTTAGCCATGCCAAAGCTGAACATCATCTAGCAGTGCTAAGGAACAAATCGTTATATCTATGGTTACTTGTTTATAGCGGCAAGAAATTTCATTCTTGGCCGAAGAACTTACCGGCACTGACAAATCCACATTTTTAACTAAACCTAGAAAAGGAACATATAAAAGACATTTTAGATATAAATGTTTGCCGCTAGAGTAATAGCTTATCCATTACTTATTGTACCCACCTCGTTCGTAGCCGCATGTATGCCCCTACTTACAAACATGTGTAAAATTGTAGTCGTACATTCCAAAAGTATGTGTAAAATCGTTCATTCTCGATTGTCACGTGTTAACAATAAAATTAAAAATATTCACACATACATTGTCCGTATTTATTCTACGATGCCAGAAATTTGCATGTTTAACATTTTAAATGTGTGTGTTTTGTTTTAGTTGGCTTTGCCAATTCAGCGAACGAAAGCCCAATGAAAACTGCAGGTTCTCATCCTTTTTTTATTTTTCAAAAACAAAATAAATTTCACATTTTTATTATAGGCTGCCTGCTTGGCTGGTGGGGTAACAAAAGTACTAAAATGTTAATCTTACAAGAACAATAAAAAAAGAAACCCCACCACAATATCAGTTACTGGGATCTGGGGTGGCGGAAATTGTCGGAAATACTCGTGGCGTATGATATATATTTGATATGCCACATACTTGTATGTCACTCATACGCCACCAAGCTGGGTTTATATTTCCACATATTCCCAGAAATTCTGAGTATCACCTTACACTCGATGTTGTCAGCCCCGTGCGCCCATGTTTCTTGTTGCTTGCCTATGCTTTGGTTATCCCCCCTCCCCTCATAACCCAGCGTTCAAGAACATACCCACATGTCACACCGAGAGCAGACAACATGTTGCAGGAGCCCCCCCAAGAAATGCGTATGTTGTAAGAGACGCCAGAGCCATAATTTATAATTATGTGGTAATGTGAGATGTGATGTTTTGAACATTGTCTTGGATTAAATAAATTTATTAAACATTTAATTTTTTTCGCTTGCTTTCTTCTTCGTTTCCATATCGCTTCGAGGAGCTTTGCCATTATGAGCAGAGTAGGGGGAGTACACGGGAGCTGGGAGACATGTATGTCTGTGTAGGGCATGGGAGGGGTGGGTATAAATGTTCGCCATAACTTTTCGTTTATGGGACATTTATGTTTATGCGGGATATAGAGTCTTTCGCTGGGTGTCATTTGCGGAGAAGGAAGGGCTGTCATCGTTTGAATGGAAATAATTTTAATTTATAATAAATTAAAACACCATAAGGTCTACGATTCAAAAAACCAACAAACCGGTGTTTTCAGAAAAAACGTCATTTCAAACCGTGCTTTAAAAAAAATCGACCGTCAGTTTGTTTTAAATTAAAAAAACGTCTTAAACTGACTTACCGGTCTTAGCTTTTTGCCTAAGAATGGAAATTATTTTCCCAAGCAGAAGTTAAGTCATAGTGCCCTGAAACAGCTCAAAATTTACCCAGATTTTAGGGTCATCTTTAAATTCGTGTTGTTGCTAGCGATATGTACATGTTATAATTGGTCAGACTTTCGGATATAGGGACCGTTTCCCATATTTAGCCAAACTGCAAAAATAATTTTTAGCTTTATGGTAAACGTTTATTTGGTCTTTTATCTTTATTATTTTGTAGTTTTTTTCACTATCAACGTAAAAATTTTCTGAAATGTTTTGCCTATTATTTTATATATATATAACTTTATATATTTGTTTAAAATCCATACGTCTAAGTATATGAGAAGCCAATTTTAAAGCCCCAAAACAATTTTTATGGTGACTAGATCAGAGAACGCAGAGAAAAGATAAAACTATATGGTTGCGGCAATAATAATACGTTCTTCGCAATGGAAGTATGTATGTTCGTCGTAACCATAGTACGAGGGCGACCGCAAAAGTATCTGGCCTAACATAAAAAGAACCGTTTTTTTGGAATTATTATTATTTATTTTCAAACATAATCTCCTTCCAACTCAATACACTTCATCAAACGTTTTTCAAGTTTTTTAATTCCATCCGAAAAATAAGATTTTTCAAGACCTTCAAAATATGCCTCAGTTTCAGCAAAAACCGCGCTATTGCACGAACATTTTTTGCCACCGAGAATTTTTTTAAATTTGGAAACAAGAAATAAACAGAAGGAGCTAAATCTGAAATATATGGTGGATGCGGAGCAACTTCAAATCGTAATTCGGCCATTTTTGAAATCGTAATTCGGCCAGTGTTGAATTAAAAATGCAGTGTGTGAAGGAGGAGCATTATCTTGATGAAAAAGAACTTATTTTTTTTCTAAATGCGGTCGTTTTATCTTGATTTCTTCACTCAACCGATCCAATAATGCACAATAATATTCACTACTTATAGTTTTTCCTTTCCCAAGATAATCAATAAATATTATACCCCTTGCATCCCAAAATACTGTGGCCATTACTTTTCCTGCTGACTTAACAGTGTTCGCCTTCTTGTGACCACTTTTACCAGCTTCTATCCATTGTTTTGACTGTTCTTTGCATTCTGGGATGTAGTGATGGATCCATGTTTCATCAACAGTTATGAATCGGCGCAAGAACTCTATTGGATTACGCTGATAAATCGCTAAAAGCTCCTCGGAATTGGTCCAACGGACGATTTTTTGAAGCAAAGTCAACAACCACGGCACCCATCTTGCGGATAGCTTTTTCATGTGGAGTTCCTCATGTAAAATACTCCAAACTTGTTTTTCGTGTATTTTAACAATATCAGCAAGTTCTCTGAGCTTTATTCGTCTATCTTTAGTCACTTCATTAAATATTTTTCTAATGTTTTCAATAGTAGTAGCAGTTTTCGGTCTTCCAGAGCGTTGTTCATCTTCCGTACTTGAACGACCCGTTTTAAATTGTTGAACCCAGGATTTCACGGTGGAGTATGATGGTGCATTATCACCATGAACAGAATCCAATTCATCTTTGAGTAATTGTGGCGTATAACCTTTCATATAAAAGTGTTTAATTACCGCACGAAACACTTTATTTTCCATTTTTCAAAAATTGTTAAACTTGTTTACTTCAATCACGTGTAACAAAGAAAATAATCATTAAATATTTTGGAAATTTTGACAGATGGCTTAAAAAAGATTGCTTTTAAAAAACTGTTTTTTTTTTAATTTAATTTTGACAATAGTTTGATTGCCGCAATGTTAATTAATGAAAGGTTACAATAGTATTATTGCCAAATTTACAAATGATAATATGATTGTAACAACAATATAAATATTGTTGGTGCGACAAAAGTATTGTTTTTGGGTTTTATGTTAACAATAATATGATTACGGCAATCGTACTCTATGATTGTTATATTTCTTCATTTGAATTATTTATGAAACAAAGTAGTTATTACGGATCTAATGCAAAAATAGTACTTTTGAGGATCATAATATTGTTTTATCGCAATCATATACCCAACAATAGATCTTTGAATATTGTTATCCCAACCATACGTAATATACGAGGGCCATCTGACATTTCCATTGGATAGTTTGACATTTATCATTAGCATAAACGTACTCAGAACGTTTTGGCGTACGACCATCATTTGTGTTGTGTACAGTAACTTGAAAAAATCAATTTGGCAAAAGAACTCGTGAACATTTTCGTGCGATCATTTTTCACAACTTTCTACGTGGATTATCACGACAAGAGTGCATCGATGAACTTAAATCTTTGTATGGTATGAAGCACCATCCTATAGCACTGTGAAAAACTGGTTTAATAAATTCAATAGTGGCCGACGCTCGCTAAAAGACGAAGGCCGTCCAAAAACGGCTGCTGTGCCAGAGAACATTGATGCCGTGCGTGAACTGATAATGCAAGATTGTCATGTGACATACCGTGAGATAGAGTCATTCTTGGGCATTTCTTCCACCAGCATACATTCGATATTGCATGAACACCTAGCCGTAAAAAAGGTTTGTTCTCGTTGGATCCCGCACTATTTGACAGTCGCTTAAAAAAACGCTCATGTCGATTGGTGCAACGAAATTTTGAAATGATCGTGGTGCTCCAAAGACGTTTATAAGATCGTCATAGTTTACGAATCATGGATCTGTGGGTATGAGCCCAAAACAAAACAGCAATCGACCGTGTGGGTCTTTGAAGACAAGCCAAATCCAACGAAAGTTGTTCGTTGAAGAAGGACTTCGAAGCAAAAGGTGGCCTGTTTCTTCGGCAAAACTGGTCATGTGGCGACTGTTCCGCTTGAGCAACGTAGGACGGTCGATTCTGAGTGGTACACCACAATTTGTTTGCCTGAAGTCCTCGGAGAAATTCAAAAACGAACAAGAGAAGACGAATCATTGTGCACCAAGACAATGCGAGCTGTCACACATCGGCTCAAACCAGCAACTTTTTGACCGGCCAAAACGTCGAATTGATGGGTCATCCGCCGTACAGCCCTGACTTGGCACCATATGACTTCTTTTTATTTCCGCACATCAAGAAAAAAATGCATGGTCAACGTTTTTCAGCGCCTGAAGCAGCTGTTGAAGCGTTCAAAAATCATGTTTTGGAGGTGTCTTAATCGGAGTGGAAAAAGTGCTTCGAAAATTGGGTTGTGCGCATGCAAAAGTGTATCGATCTTACAAATTATTGTGTTTTTATTGCCGGACCTGAAATAAAAATAGCAACCCTCGTATATGTCTGTCTCCTTTATGAAGGTTGAAGTGCCCTCGAAAAAATGGCCTGATCTGGGCCTGAAAGAAAAAGAATATTTGGCACTACCAAAACCCTTGGATTTAAGTTGATATTGGGTTTCCAGCATTTTAGGCCCAGAAAGAAAATTATCAGAAATTATGGCTTTTGTGCCAATGAAAGGCTTTTTTGTGAGATGCAGCTAATTTAAACTTTTGTTGTGTTCTTTCAGTTTGTTAGGCCTGCAAAACAAGGGATCACGAATTATAGCGCTTTGGTTGATAAGACGCTTAGCTAAGGACTTTAAAACCGATTAAAGTTTTTCCAACATTTTTGGCCCAAGAAACAAGTAATCGCGATTTATCGCTCATTTGTCAATTAGAAGCTTATTTTAGGAGATATAAACGATTTTAAATTTTCTATGGTCAAAACTAGCTTTTTCGGTGTGGGAAACAAGTGATCACGATTTATGGCTATTTTGTCGATTAGACGCTTAGTTTAGGAGATATGAATTAAGTTTTTCTATTGTCATTCAGCTTTTTTGGCATAGGAAATAAGTGATCACGAATTATGGCTCTTTTGTCAGTTAGAGTGTTAGGATTTTTTTTTTCTTTTTTTGCTTAGTTTAGGAGATATGAATTCTTCTATCGGCTTCCAGCTTCTATCGGCTTCCAAGAGACAAGTCATCACGAATTAAGGCTCCCTTGTCGATTAGACGCTTAGTTTAGGAGATGCAACTGTTACTTTTTCATGGACCAAGAAACAAGTCCATCACGATGTATGGCTCCCTTGTCGATTAGACGCTTAGTTTAGGAGATATAACTGATTTAAATCTTTTTTTGGCTCAGGATTATGATTTATGGTTGATTAGAGGCTTATTTTAGGAGATGTAGCCGATTTAAGTTTTTCTATGTTCTTCCAGCTTTTTTGGCCCATTAAAGAAGTGATCACAAACTATAGCCCTTTTGTCGATTGGACGTTAAGGATAGAAGAAAAAACCAATTTCAATTTTTCGTTGGTCTTCTAGCATTTTTGGTCTAGCTTTTTTGGCCTTTTGTTGATTGGACGTTAAGTTTAGAAGATAAAACCGATATAAATTTTTCGATGGTTTTCTAGCTTTTTTGGCCCAGATCACGAACTAATGTTCTTTTTTCCAATAGGCGCTTAGTTTAGGTGATACAACCGAGTTATGTTTTTCTATGATCTTCCAGCGTTTCGACATTGGAAACAAATGATCTCGAATTAATGATCTTTTGTCGTGTAGATGCCTTGTTTAGGAGATATAACCGATTTAAGTTTTTCGTTGATCTTTCAGCTTTTTTGGCCCAGGAAACAAGTGATCAAGATTTATAGCTATTTTGTCGATTATAGGCATAGTCAATTTTGGTTTTCTAACAGTTAAGCCCAATTAAAGCCTTATTTTAGAAGTTATAGCCGATTTAAGTTTTTTTTAAGATCTCCCAGCTTTTTTGGCCCAGGAAATAAGTTATTACGAATAATGGCTCTTTTGTTGTATAGTTTAGGAGATCTAACCGATTTAAATTGTTCTACCGTCTTCCAGCTTTCATGGACTTCTCTTTTCATGGAATTCTCGCTCTTTTTCGATTAGACACTTATTTGAAGAGATATAACCGATTTATATTCCTAAAGCCTTCCAGCTTTTTTAGCCCAGGGAAGAAGAGATCAGGAATCATGGCTCTTTTTCGATTAGACGCTTAGTTTAGGAGATATACATTTTAATCCAGCTTTTTGACCTACGAAGCAATTGGTCCCGAATTATCGCTCTTTTAGCGACTAAACGTTTAGTTTAGGAGATGTAGCTGGCTGATATAATTCTTTTCAAAGTGTATAGAATTTTCATAAAGCCTTACATTTTCGTATCCCAAGAATTTGTTTTGAATTCAAGCCTGTTTTTACCTATGCAGCCATCAAGGTCTGCTTCGAATTGTCGTTCGTTTATTTCTCAATTTAAATGTCAATGAAGACAAACACCTTTGGCAATGGTTTTTATTTTTAAACTCCACTAGCATAGACATTGTCTAGGCATTATAGGCGATTGTTATCCACTTAGAATGTGCCAACTGCTGTTTGCTTTGTTGGCCATGGGGTTATGCGAAACCGAACCCTTCTCCCCCAAAATAACACAACCGTCTACTACAAATGTTAGCCAGGTGTTGTGAATTAAATAAAGAAAACTGGGCGAAGATGGAAGACGGAAAAACCCAAGGGTTGAACAAGAACTCCAACTTCTACTCGTACTTCTAAGTGCTGCTCGGCTAATGTTTGTGTTGTTTGACAAGGGAAGGACCCACAAATAAAAATAAACAAAAAATACCAGCAACAGCAGAAAACGTTATTGATGGCATAAAATGTGTGTTGGCATAAAAAAAGGTACAGAGTTTCACATAAAAAATTCATAAATACATTTGCTGCCCGCACATGTAACATGGGTCGTCCGGTTGGCATTAGATTTTATTTAAAAATTTGTTTTTTGTATTAACAACAAAAACGATCCCACAGACAGACAGGATTAAGGACCAAGGTGGTGTTGAACTACACAAGTGGCTGCAAAGTTTTATTAAAATGTAAACTTTTACCGTTAAGGTGTCTAAAAGTTTGGGCTGGGAGGGGGTCTGTTTTCCTCAACATAGAAGGGGGATAATATTAAATTTATTTACTCGTAAATTGTATTAAAGGTCTTTCTTGTGTACCGAAATTTATTCGAAAAGCTAACACGGAATTGAGCACGAGCGCTCGTTTAAAGTAACCCGAAAATGTTTTCAATATGCAAATGATTCTTCGAATCTCTACAAAATGTGTACAGGATACGAGTAAGTGATGACATTGGCCTAGCAAATCATTAGGTTTTTTCGCTTGGTATAGCTTTTCAACAGGGGAGGGTTCAACAACAAAATCTGGATACTCATTTAAGAGCAATCATGAAAATATTTATAATCAATAGGTATGAAAATACTGGACATTACGGAAATCAGGTTGGGAATAGGGTAAGCCATTTACAATTTTAATAGGCTGTAAGAAAAAATTAATATTTTTTTCAAATTTCTTCTTTTATTCGAAAGGTTAACCTCTGTCATTTAATAATGGAACACAAAATCATTGATGTGACTATAACAAATGTCTTGGCAGTACCTAATCCGATCAACCCAATTATTCAGTACATTTTCTATTGTTTCGGGTCGAATCTCTTCAATCGCAACTCCGATTTCATGTTTTAACGCTTTAATTGTCTCTGAATGCTTTGCGCAACATTTATCCTTAATGGATCCCCACAGAAAATAATCCAAGGGGCTGGATTCACAGCTTCAGGACGGCCAATTAACATTACAAAATCGGCTGATTGTTCAATTTAAAACCAGTGAGTAAAATATCGACAGTTGCGTTGGCTGTGTGACATGTGGCCCCGTCTTGTTGAAAAAAAAAAATGTCGTCCATTCAATATCTTGAATTTTTGGAAACAAAAGTTCGTTGACAATGGCGCGGTAACGCTCACCGTTGACGATAACGGCGGATCCTTGCTTATTTTCGAAGAAAAATGGTGCGATGATGCCGCCAGCCCTAAATCCACACCAAACAGTGACTCGTTGAGGATGCATTAGCTTCTCAATATTCACGCGTGGTTCCTCTAAACCCCCTATGCGGTAAATTTTGCTTATTGACATAGCCACCGAGATGAAAATGAGCCTTACGAGGGCTGCTATATATATTTCTGGCCTGAGTAACGAAAATGCGAATATTTGTCATCAAAAATGGTTTTATTATTTTTCAAAATGTTCTCCAGCATGATTTATACCTCCTTGCATGCACTCAAACCAATTGTCGCAGCCCTTTTTTCACTCCTATTGGGACACCTCCAAAACATGGTTTTTAAACGCTTTAACAGCATCTTCTGGCGACGAAAATCGTTGACCACGCATTTTTTTCTTGATGTGCGGAAAAAAGAAGTCATTGGGTGCCAAGTCCGCGCTGTACGACGAATGACCCTTCAATTCGATGTTTTGGCCGGTCAAAAAGGCGCTGGTTTGAGCCGATGTGTGAGAGCTCGGATTGTGATGGTGCACAACGATTCGCCTTCTCTTGTTCGTTTTTCAAATTTCTCCGAAGACTTCAGGCAAACAAATTGTAGTGTACCACTCAGAATTGACTGCCCTACGTTGCTCAAGCGGAACAGTCGCCACATGACCAGTTTTGCCGAAGAAACAGGCGACCATTTGCTTTGAAGTGCTTCCTCCACGAACAACTTTCGTTGGAATTGGCTCGTCTTCGAAGACCCACACGATCGATTGCTGTTTTGTTTCGGGCTCAAACGCATAGATCCATGATTCGTCACCAGTGACGATCTTATAAACGCCTTTTGCAGCACCGGGATCGTATTTTTTCAAAATTTCTTCACGCAGAACAAACGTATGTTTGGGGTGACAACATTCGAAGAGGATCATACTATTGTTGGGTATATGGTTGGGGCACAACAATTTTATGATCCTCACAACAATAGTATGATTCACATTCAACCATACTATGATCTCCACAACCATACTATGATTAACACTCAACCCTACTATTATCTCCACAACCATATTATGATCCTCACAACCATAGTATGTTTCTCATACAACCATAGTATGGTTCACACGATTCGCTATCATAGAATGATTCACCCGCACCCATACTATGATCCCCACAACCATAGTATGATTCATACTCAACCATACTTTTATTCCTACAACCATAGTATGATTCACTCAACCATACTATGATCCCGAAAATTATTTATAAGGATTGGGTGTTGTTGTTATTTAAGAATAAAGATTTTTATCAAACAGGTTTTTTTAAATCCTTACTTAAAAAAACACTTATTTCATAGCCAGATTTAAGGCCATGTTTTTTTTTTGAACATTTCATTCAAGAAACAAAAATATATATTCCAACGGTCGAAAATACTTTTAGTTGCCAGCAGAGGTGAATGCTACTTCACCCTCAGTAGATCCCAAGTAACGAATGTTCAATGGCTTTATATTTAAGTGCAGGCAGATTTTAACCAGTCGGTAGTAGAGTATTTCACCGAACAATGTAAACACAATAAAAATCCCTCGAACTACCTTCCGATTGTTGTTGTTTTTTTTATAATGAACAACAACCATGCTCTGTATCGTGTGTATGTGTTTTTTGGTATATCAAAACAAAAAAACATACGCACACACATACTTGTATGCTCTCTATAACCGGATTTGCTATGTTCATAGTCGCAACCATACTGTATGATTGTCTTAATCATATTATTGTTAACGTAAATCTTAAACAACAATACTTTTGTTGCACCAACCGTATTTATATGGTTGCTACAACCATATTTTCATTTCTAAATTTGACAATAATACTATTGTTACATTTATACAACTATATTATTGCCGCAATCATACTGTTGTGAAAAATGATCGCACGAATATGTTCACGAGCTAATTCCATTTTTTTTTGCTAAATTGATTTTTTCAAGTCACTGTAAACAACACAAATGATGGTCGTACGATAAAACGTTCTGAGTACGTTTATGCTAAAAAATGACAAACTTTCCAATAGAAATGTCAGATGGCGCCAGGCAACACTATGTGTTGCCTTGGTTAGAAATATATATGGCAACACACGATTTTTCAGTAAAATTCCTTATGTCCTGCCAACCAATCTGCAGCCCAAAGTTCAACCTTTGAAAAAAACGGAAATTGGAAGTAATTGTCAGAACATTTTTTACACCAGATTCAATTTTAAAATGTACATGGCCCACCCTGTACTATAGTCGTGGGGAGGGGTGTGCGCCTTTCAGTTGTTGTTTTTTCATTACCTTTTGTCCATTCATGGTTCCTCAGCCTTTTGAGTCCAAGGGATTAGGACCTAATGTTAGGAGCAGCGCCAAATTTGAGTACCCATCAGGACCTATGGGAGCAGACCGTAAATGTTTTCGAGTATTCCTTTGTCCTTGTTAAGTTGGGCTACTAGCAAATCCTAGGCCAATTTTAGCTTAACGTTAACTAATGGAGGGTTACTTGGATTCGTGCTAATATTTATTAGCAGGAATCTTAAAAATAGGTTCATATTTTCCAAAAAAAATTTCTTGTTCTACTGACTTTAGAACCTACCGGTAAAGTTCCTAAAATTAAAGGCATATTCGATATGATATAGTTTTCGTTCAGGTCCATATCTTAAAAGTCCCACTCCATGGAATTCATTCGGCTTTCATTCGGTCAAGCTGTGAATTGAATGCTACATTTGTATAAATAAATTTATTTCAATAGTTTTAGGTACATAGTTGTTCATGTTCCTGGGCCGCCGTAAGTGCACGACTATGCCACTAAACCCAGGTTAACCTCCGCCGGCTTTCCACCTCGTAGAAGCCGCCGACTTCACGAATACTCGCAAGAGATTTATCTCTAAGCCATGCAAAAACTTCTCTATAAAATGCTTTTTGAAGCCGGCGTTAAACACATAAGGACATATTTTGGGGACGGTAAACACTAACAAGATACGAGTATAAGACAAAAGACACCGCGCATGTTGTTTTGATGTATGTTTTTGATCTATTTTTTCAATTAATTACTCACTTGACGCAACGTTCTGGAATTCGCGTAAAAATCGAGAGTTTCGGATATTTAAGTGTACAATTTTGCTGAGGCATGTATTTAAGGATATTTACCACAAACAATCATAAAAACGATTTTGGGTTTTTTGATGTTTTTTTTTGCATTTAAGGTGACGATAAATATCAGCAAATACTATCATCATATCGGTATTAGTTCACGAGATATGGCCTTTCAAAGTAGAGAATGAAGTTGAAAGGACATTATCACGCCTTGTTTTTTTTCTAATTTTTAAATTCCACAGTCCATATAAAAACTATACAAAAATTCAAATCAAGTGTGGAATCATGATTTCATTCGAAAGGGCATTTTATGCCATTTATTTTTTTTAAAAATAATTTCCTTTAAATGTTGGCCGAAAAGCGGCAGAATCACAACCTGTCTGCGGAGCTATCGACTGATATGGACCAACTTTAGCTTGGGCCAAACCTGATTAGTGTACCAAGATTCATTAAAATCGGCTCATAATTGCGGCGTGTTCTTTGATTACAGATCAGACAGTGATTCTGAATCAATCGGTATACTCGGCATAGAGTATATATTCACTACATAAAGTGTTTCAAACATCAGCTCTAATACCCTGCACTATACTTATAGTGTGATGCGGGATATAAAAACAGGACAAATGAAAGCATTTGTAAAATGTATCAAAGAGCCCCAAATGAGCCGCATATCAACATTTCCATCGCTGTTTTATACGCACAGCGAACAGATTTGTTGCCACAACCGAATCGAATGTTGGTGGTTGTACGCACTAGCCATGTATTTTATCGCTACAAACGAATGTTGGTTGGGTAAACGGCACTTTTTAGTAAAGGAACTGGCGCTATCGGTTTAAGAGACAATGTATCAGTAACCCTAAATAATGCAGATGACTATTGAAACAGAATTTCTCATGTATTTATTGTTGTACGAGTAATTGATTGTTGGTTATAAGTGCTCGGATAATTCGGCTGCCATTACCACAAACAGCTGTTTACTGGACCAAATGATGGTTTTGAATGGTTATGGATGATTTTATAAATTTCGTTGCGACGTTTGGTGAGAACCTGGTCTAAAAAGTTCAATTTTCCATTCAACAATTGCTACGATACTTTCTGATGAAGGCCTTCACGGACCCGAAATAAAAAATATTGTCTCGAAAAAAATCATCGCACGAAAATGTTCACGGGATAATTCCATTTGAAAAATTCACCTAAGTCAAAGGACTGAGGTGAATTTTTCAACACACTGTAAACAAAACAATTCGCCCTCAAATGACAAAACCTTCTGAGTGAAGTTAGGCTAAAAAATGCCAAAGTTTCCAATGGAAGTTCCAGTTTGCATCTGGAAACACTAGTATTGTCAGGATCCGAAATATAAATAGCAACCCTAGTATAGATTCTAAGTCGTACGATACTCTAAGCCCACAGTTTATCTCTCCCTCCCTTTAGCTATTGCTAACCTTACCTTTAATTATATAAAAAAAACATGTAGCACAGTGTAACAAAGTTAATCAACAGCCTTAGATGTTCACATGTACTGTTAAATCTTTTGTTCGATAGCCTCTGAACCAATTATGCTTATCACTGGCAAGACACTTTCCTGCCATTTGTTCTTGAAATCATATCTACCGTGCAGAAACTAATTGCTTTTCCTACGAATTGAAGTTTTCTCAAGCGCTCTTTTGTTTCCTGCATTTGTGTGAGTGCGAATGTCCTGCTCTTAAAGTTTTGTTCACTTTAAGCATTTGTTACCTTTGCCATGTTTATTTTCGTTGTGCTCTCGTCGGTCCAATCCGATCCTTTATTTAAAAACAATCCCCTTTTGAATGAGTACAGACGGACTTCGCCAGCACTCGACGTACACATTTATTTGTGTGATTTTGATTATGTGTGTGTGTGTGCTGTTGTTGTCGCCTGTACAAGATGATTCCTTTGTCCTGGGCTGTGCTGCCCTGTCCTGTACTGGGTTACCTTTTGTCCTTTCGGCCAAATAGCAAATAATTTTTCAGTTTATCAAATAGAATCTTTTTTAGTGTCCTTCGACTTTCTCTCGCTCTCTCTCATTCATTCTCCCTGTGTCTCTCTATTATTTCTTATATAAATTGGAAACAAACTAACGGATAAGCACATCCTGCTGAGGGGGCCTCGGGTTGGGGGGTTGTTTGGTTTAAGACAAATGGTTATGTCTCCATTGTTAGCAAATGGTGTTGCTATTTGTAAAACTTACAAAAGAAGCTGGTCCTATAGAAACACTTTCAGTTTATGTATTGAACACAATTTAATGGTTTAATTATAGTATTTTTTACTTTGTTTTCATTTTTGTCCAAGAGATATTGAAGGTATTTAAGATTGGGCCACCGTTTAGCTATCGAATGCTGGCTGGCTATGAGGTTAAGACCCTTAAGTCGTACTCATTAAAAATTCAATTCGAGTTAAATGTGATAGCAAGCAATTTGTATGGAAAATGGTTTTTAAATATTTATACAAGCTGTGCTAGCACGTTAAAACATTACAAGTAGACTAAAGTGATTGCCGTTCTTTTTTTGTTATAATTATTATTGGTCTTAACTAATTACAAATCTGACCTCTGTAGATTGGTGGAGAGTGAAACTACTAATCTGCGAGAACGTCGTAAAATTCTAAGGCGATCGGTTAAATATGTGGTAAAGTTGGTTTCAAATAGTTTATAAAATCTGTGCTAGCACATTACTCGTAAAACATTATAAGTAGACTTAAGTGATTGTCATTCGTTTTTGTTGTTGTTGTAATTATTATTAGTTTGACCTACGACTAAATCTGACCACCATACGAGGGCGGCTCGGAAACTTCTTAGCCTAGCACAAAAAGCGCGGTATAAACAGAAAAAAGTTAAGTGTTTTGGAAACTTCCATCTCTGCTATGAACACATGTTAAATTTTGTTTCGATCTGGCAACTCCTTCACATAGAAACAGGTGTTCACAAAAGACGCATCTGCGATTTTTTTACAATGGAAAAATTAGAAATGCGTGGTGTCA
This sequence comes from Hydrotaea diabolus, assembly GCA_963513945.1. NCBI lineage: Eukaryota > Metazoa > Arthropoda > Insecta > Diptera > Muscidae > Hydrotaea > Hydrotaea diabolus. The sequence continues at coordinate 30,431,885 of OY740720.1, read as the reverse complement.
TTAAATATTTACATAAAAAAGGTTTATCGGGACAAGAAATTCATAATGATATAATGAATGTGTTAGGTGAAAGTGCTCCTTCGGTTGCTGAATTTAAACGTGGTCGTACAAGCATTGAAGATGAACCACGTAGTGGACGTCCAAAAACAGCAACAACAACAGAAATTGTAGCCAAAGTGCATGATATGGTATTAAATGATCGACGAATAAAAGTGCGTGAAATAGCTAATATCATATGGGCATCTCAAATGATCGAGTCCATTTAATTTTGCATGAAGAACTACAGATGAAAAAGCTTTCTGCAAGATGGGTGCCGCACTTGTTAACAGTCGACCAAAAACGCATAAGAATGAACATTTCTCAAGCTTGTTTGGATCGTTTTTAGCGAAAGTAAAATGGATTTTAAGCGTCGTTTCATAACGGTTGATGAGCCATGGATCCACCACTATACCCCAGAGACAAAAGAACAATCCAAACAATGGACTGAAGCTGGAGGAAGTGCCCCAAAGAAGGAAAAAACAATTCAATCGGCTGGTAAGGTTATGGCAACGGTTTTTTGGGACTTCAAAGGTATTTTATTGATTGACTATCTGCAAAAGGGTAAAACAATAAATTCAGAGTACTATTGCAACCTTTTAGATCAATTAAATGTACAAATTCGAGAAAAACGTCCTGGCTTACAACACAAAAACATAATTTTTCATCAAGACAACGCACCAGCGCACAAGAGTGTTTTAACAATGGCTAAAATCAACGAATTTAAGTACGAGTTGCTTGACCACCCACCATATTCTCCTGATTTAGCTCCTAGTGAATTTTACCTGTTCCCAAATCTAAAAAAAAATCCTTGCTGGCAAGCGTTTTACCTCAAATGAAGATGCAATTACAGTTGTAAACCCCTATTTTGAAGACCTTGAGTAAAACTATTTTAATTAAGGGTAGAATTGCTATACAAGCGTTGGACTAAGTGTATTGAAGTTTCAGGAGATTATATTGAAAAATAAAAATATTTTTGAAAAACTAACTATTCTCTTTCATTGATAGGCTAAGAACTTTCCGAACCGCCCTCGTAGTTTGGAGGAGAGTAAAAATACTTATCTGCGAAATACTTCTAGATTCTAAGGCGATCTGTCCGCCCGCCTGTATGCCTGTTGAAAGCACGATTACGTCCAAACGAAAACAGCTAGAGTCTTCTAACTTACCAGATATATGTCTTAAATTTTAGATCGGTTTGAGAAAGGACCAAATCAGACAATAGGTGACAAGTTCATCTTTGAGGAAGTAAACTAAATAAGTACCACCTTTTTGGCATTTTCACTAAAACGCAAATCGGCAAAAAAGTGCATTAAGCGTGTCAAGTTTATATGAACCCTCAATATGAATGCACTATTAGATTTGAAAGGAAATTTCATTGTTTTGTGTACCTTTATATCCTTGGATGATTATAGAGAACCCCTACGTGAAAGGTATGTTTTTGAACATCTGTGAAATATTATTGCTTTAGAAGACATTATAGTCCATGTAAAGTGAGGCCATTGTTAAGTCCCCTAATTCCTGTGAGCCATGATTTCAAATCTTACAAAATTGGTGCATACGTGTATTCGTAAGCAATTATTGCTGTTTTTTAATATGCCGATTTTTCAAGCGACCATATTTTTAGAGTCCAATGTACCATAGGCAAATGTCTCGAATTCATCCAAAAAGTAAAATTAAAGTCATATTCAAATTTGTACCGTTCATTCCCTTCACCCCATTAGGTATACTTAGTAGGGACATAAATACTGTTACAACATTGAACATACCCATTTCAATTGTAGAACTGAACATACCCCGTTGATGTCATAAGGGTTTTGAAAGCTAACCTTAATAGCGTTAGTCTGTAACGCGATTTTAAAATTGCTTCAACTTTCATCATGGCGTGGTCAGATAATGAGAACCGTATCGCTGTAATAGCGCTTTTCAAGTGTGAAATGAAAAAAAAGCGATATTTTCAAAACGCTCCGGCCACTAGAAATTAGCCGCATGTTCGTCTACCGATGCCTTAAACTGTTTGAGGAGACTGGAGATGTAAAATACCGTATGTCGGGCCGCCTACGCTCTGTTCGAACACCGCATGTCATCAAAGCCGTTAAATCAAGAATTCACAGAGTTGTTCCGCTCCGAAAACAGAAAATCATTGCCCGTGAGATGAATATCGCGCAAAAGTCCATGGGTCGATTCATTAAAAAAGACTTAGGACTTGGGGCTTTCAAACGACGTACCGGACATTTATTGACTGCAGCTTTAAAAAAATAGGATTGAAAAATGCAAACGTCTTATGGTGAAGCATGCTGATAACTTGCACAGACAAATTTTGCCACCGATAAAAAAATTTTTACCGTTCAGGAAAAATTTAACAAGCAAAATGATAGTGTGGTCATCTAAGGAAGCATGAACTAATCCAAAGGCAGGAAAAGGGTCATCACCCAGCTTCAGTCATGGTTTGGTGGGGTGTCTCTTACGACGGGGTCACTGACCTCCATTTCTGCGAACAAGGAGTCAAAACATCGGCCAAAGTTTACCAAGAAACCGTTCTGGAAGCAGTTGTGAAGCCTCTTAACAATTCCCTGTTCCTAAACCCGCCATGGACTTTCCAGCAGGATTCTGCGCCGGCCCATAAGGCTAAAACGTCCCAGGCCTGGCTTCGAAACAATTTGCTAGCGTTCATTTCCACTGAAGAATGGCCCTCAGGCAGTCCAGATTTGAACCCATTGGATTACAAATTGTGGACAAGGTTTGTCACAAAAGATACCCCAACGTTGGATCTGTTAAGACTGCTTTGGTTCGAGCTGTGGACAACTTTCCAATGGACGAGGTTCGTGCAGCTATTGACGATTTACCAGTGCAACTTAAGGCGTGTGTAAAGGCAAAAGGCGGACATTTCGAATAAGTGGATTCTTTTTTTTAGATACAATATACATCAATAAATATATTAAAAAATATTTGGTCCAAAAACATACAGTACTTTTTTTTTGCAGCATAAAACGTGTGTAACCGTATTTATGTCTACTATGTAGTTTATATGTGTATGTATAAACACTGGGCAGAAGGGCGTGGCACCGTCCTACAACTATAAACTTTGAAAGACGTTATCTCGTGAACTAACACCGAAAGTAGTTGGTATATATGATTTTAGTATAGAAAGAAACACACCTTTCTAGAAAAGAGACTGGTGCAACGCCACCTTGGCAAAATTTCCATATTGGATCAAATCCACGATGAAGGGTAGCTTCGACACGGTCGAACTTAATTTGTTTACATGTTTTAAAGCAACTGTTTTCCAAAAAAAAACCAAGGACAGTTCTATCTTCATTATAGGATATTCTTAATGTTTCTGAATTTAGATTTTGGTAAATTATTCGCAAATAATCGTACATTCCTAATTTTTTTTTTTAGAATGCTGATGTTAACGAAAAATACAACCACGGGAATCACAGGCGAGCACATTAAGCAAAATAATTCTAGTATTCAAAAAACTAACTCAAGAATTATCTATGCAACCGATAGATAGTGACTACGGGTTTAAATTACGATGCAGTGTTTTTTTTTTGATGGAAGGTAAGTCGCGTTTCTTATGTACGTTTGAAAAATCACAGAGTTTATCAAGGGACTTGTACTAGCACCTGAAAAACATTTTACTATTTATGCTCTTCGTCGTAGCATCGATTGCAAACATTTATAAATTTGTCATTTTGTTAATAACATCGTGGAAAATTTGTCTCTGACCCTATATGTTACACTAATATTATCAATCATGACTATTGAATTCTAATACGATTATATTATATCCGTTGCTTTGTTTCTTTGTATGTTCGCCCGTCTATCCGTTCGCCCGTCAGTTTTAGAGCACGGTACAGTCAAACAAATATAGCTTAAGCGTCCTTTCATACCGCATATACAGGGTGGGCCAGAAGTTAACATGGGGTTAAAAACTTTAATAACTTTTTCGTTTAATATTTTTTTCCCTCAGATTATAAAGGATGATCCATCTAGAGGTATTTTTTCAGAACAAAAAAAATAGGATAATTCAAATAAAGTGCGGAATCTTTATTGGTAATTAAAAAGACCATTTATGGCATTTTTTTTGAATATAATTTCCCTCAAATGTCCTAAATTTCCTCAAAATGTTGCTAAGCCTCAGGGTTTCCATTGTGGGTCCAATTTTGGGTGACTCGTTCGAGCATTTCGGCCGGTATGGCTTCAGTGACACGTTTAATGTTGGCTTCCAAAACCTGAATCGTAGCTGGTTTGTCAGCATAGACTTTGGACTTTACGTAACCCCAAAGAAAAATGTGTAAAGGTGTGATATCACTCGATCTAGACGGCCAACTCACCTGCACAAAACGTGAACTTAGCTGCTTTTCGAAATGACCTCTCAATAGATCCATTGTTTGAGCAGCTAGCTGTATGGCAAGCGCTACCGTCCTGTTGAAACCTAGTGTCGTCAAGATCACGAGCTTCAATTTCAGTTAGCACAAAGATCGATATCATGGCGCGATAGCGAGCACCATTCACTGTTACGTTCCGGCCATCATCATTGTTGAATAAATATGCACCGATGATTCCACCAGCTTATAAAGCGCACCAAACCGTGGTCTTCTCTGGGTATAATGGCACCTCTTGAACCTCTTTTTGTTGCTCTTCAGCTTAAATGCGGCAGTTTTGTTTATTGACTTTGCCGTTGAGCCAGAAATGGGCCTCATCACAGAACAAAATTTTGGTCGAAAACTGCGGATCTTCCCGTTTCTCAGCGAACTTTCATTTCCATAATACAGTTGCCAACATTTGAGGGAAATTATTTTCAAAAAATAAATGCCATAAAATGTCCCTTCAAATTACCAATAAAGACTCCACACTTGATTGGAATTTCTATATTTTTTTTGTTCTGATAAAATACCGCTAGATGGATCACCCTTTATAATCTAAAAAAAAATATAAACGAAAAAGTTATTAAATTTTTAAACACCATGGTAAGTTTTGGCCCACCCTGCATGTTTGTCTTATTGTTGTACATCGGTTAATATTGAAAATGAACCAAATCAGGACAAAGGGGAAAAATTTTCCTTTCAGAGACTTCAAAAAAAAATAGTGAGCAAATTTGTGGCATTGGTCCCTTGGGCAACCGAAAATATGTTCTTTCGAGCAGGGGCATGTGGGTACTCAGAATCACCGAAATTATCTCACTAATCTAACGACGCAATACTTTAAAAGATTTTTCTAGATTTCCGGCCCGTGTTTTTGGCTCTATAGACCCACAAATCAACCCATGGACATAAGGACTTATGGGCAAATAGAGATCCACAATTGAAGCCAGTCAAAGGTGGACTTTTTACCAACAGTCCAATCCTATGGCGTCCAATCCTATGAGCATCAAAGCTACGGTCCGCCTAAATTTATGAATCGTTCACTTGTTTTTAAGCAATTTGACGAAACATCATTTTAAACGGGTAACTTGTTCTTAGGCGATCCTTGCGTATATGTATTAGCATTTTTTTTATTTATTTATATTTTCCATTTCATTGCTTTGTGTCTTCGAAACAAAACAAGTTGACCCCAAAAACCAGAAATCAACAACGAAAATTGCTTCTTTTTGTACTCTGTAGTCAAATGCAGAATAAATTCACAATTGGTAAATAGAAAAAAACCATGACAGTTGTCTTTGGTAGCGATATGTTTTGAAATAAAGCACACATGCTCCAAATAAAACATAGATTTCTTTAAAACTGTCACACGTGAAGACAGACACGCTGCCGTGTTCACGTGAAACCGACGACAGCAGCGACAACAATAACGACGATGACGACAAATGTCTCATGCTGCTAACTCTTCTTAATGGCAGATTGTGGCGGGCATGTTTTGAGCTTCATGTGGAATATCGCTGCATACATAAATTTCAACATATCCTTGGGTGAAATACAAAGGAATGCAACTGTACGGTACCCATATAATCTTGAACATATTTAAAGGACATGTTGCCTAAGTGAAGACGTTGTCAATTCAACCACACAAGTAAACTTTAGGGTTTTTTAAACTTTTTGCAAATGTGATTTTCAAACTTATCGAGCAGAGGATTTTTGGTACGTCTTCCACTTGGTTTTTTTTTTATAGATATCATTATTTTATAGATATCAGAATTTCCTTGTTGTATCGTTTGTTTACCGAGGGCTAAGATTATAGACGATCAGATGGGCCGAAAGATTCCAAAAAAGTACGTTTTTTCGCTTTAGTATCGTAGCGACGGAGGAGGGTATATAAGGTCCGGCCTGGCTAAACTAAACGAGGTTTTTATATGTTATACTCTCCACCATAGGAGAGCAGTTTTTATAGGGTGGGCCAACTAAAACGTACGAAGTTAATTGTAAATAAATCAAAAAGTTTTCAGAGAAGTACGAGGGCGACCGCAAAAGTAACTGGCCTAACATAAAAAGAACCGTTTTTTTTGGAATTATTATTATTTATTTTTCAACACAATCTCCTTCCAATACACTTCATCAAACGTTTTTCAAGTTTTTTCATTCCATCCGAAAAATAAGATTTTTCAAGACCTTCAAAATATGCCTCAGTTTCAGCAATAACCTCGCTATTGGACGAAAATTTTTTGCCACCGAGAATTTTTTTTAAATTTGGAAACAAGAAATAATCCGAAGGAGCTAAATCTGGACTATATGGTGGATGCGGAGCAATTTCAAATCGTAATTCGGCCAGTTTTTGTTGAGTTAAAAATGCAGTGTGTGAAGGAGCATCATTATCTTGATGAAAAAGAACTTTTTTTTTCAAATGCAGTCGATTTATCTTGATTTCTTCACTCAACCGATCCAATAATGCACAATAATATTCACTATTTATAGTTTTTCCTTTCCCAAGATAATCAATAAATATTATACCCCTTGCATCCCAAAATACTGTGGCCATTACTTTTCCTGCTGACTTAACAGTTTTCGCCTTCTTGGGACCACTTTTGCCAGCTTCTATCCATTGTTTTGACTGTTCTTTGCATTCTGGGATGTAGTGATGGATCCATGTTTCATCAACAGTTATGAATCGGCGCAAGAACTCTATTGGATTACGCTGATAAATCGCTAAAAGCTCCTCGGAATTGGTCCAACGGATGATTTTTTGGGGCAAAGTCAACAAACGCGGCACCCTTCTTGCGGATATCTTTTCCATGTGGAGTTCATCATGTAAAATACTCCAAACTTGTTTATCGTGTATTTTAACAATATCAGCAAGTTCTCTGAGCTTTATTCGTATATCTTTAGTCACTTCATTAAATATTTTTCTAATGTTTTCAATAGTAGTAGCAGTTTTCGGTCTTCCAGTGCGTTGTTCATCTTCCGTACTTGGACGACCCATTTTCAACTGTTGAACCCAGGATTTCACGGTGGAGTATGATGGTGCATTATCACCATGAACAGAATCCAATTCATCTTTGATTAATTGTGGCGTATAACCTTTCATAAAAAAGTGTTTAATTACCGCACGAAACTCTTTATTTTCCATTTTTCAAAAATTATAAAACTTGATTACTTCAATCACCTGTAACAAAGAAAATAATCATTAAATATTTCGGAAATTTTGACAGATGGCTTATAAAAGATTTTTTTTAAAAAACAAAAACAAAAAAGTTGCTAGTAAAACAGAAAATGTGCCAGGCCAGTTAGTTTTGCGGTCGCCCTCGTATCTTAATATTTTTAATTATGATAGAAGGATCTATGACAATTAAGAGTGAAAGAAAATATCGGCAAAATGCTAGCCACGGCCTCGGTGGCATAGCTCTATCCGATTGTTCATATTTTCAATGATGGGTTTATTCACTTAGTGAGCATAAGAAAAAGTTTCCCTTTGGTGACCAAAAAATGTCCTGATAAAATTTTAATTTTTTTACCTTTTAACTACAGAACTCGATTAAATTACTTTTTAATTAGCTTTTGTAAGTTGTTGTTGTTGTAGCGGCAACTCTGTGCCGGGGTGACAGCCCTTGGCCGAAGAATTTCTCTTCGGGTCAATCCTGTCCATAGAACCGGCTGTCGTGGGCTAAAACGTTCTCTTAATGTTTGGGAACATTTATCTGGGGATGCAGAAAGGGTGAAAATCTTTCACAATTCCAAATATGTTCCTATATTGAAGATTTGGACAATTGGTATTCCGACCATAAAGCCTCTGGGGAGCAAAAATGTCTCTCTTTGTACTTGGACCTATGACAAAACGGCAAAATATAGTCACGTATTAGAATTTCACATTATTTTACGATTCGATGAAGTTTAATCTCTAAAGTCTCCCCAAGGCTCAAGGCCCTAGGGTTCTGAAAAATATATTCTCTCTAACGTTGGCATATGGGTGCTCAGATACAGTGTAACTTCCTGACGAATCTGAATATGTGACATGTGGCATGGAGAAAGGGACCTAAGGGTAAAAAGATCCATTTTCACTTTTTTTTTATGTGGACAACATCTGAGCATCGAAGTGGACAACATCTGAGCATGCCCCAAAAGTGTTCCCTCCCAGAGTTATGCGCATTTTATGAAAGTGATGGTACGCCAAAAATACACGTATTTAAATCATTAATAAGGCTCTCCTGAACAAAACTAGTTTTTACCCTTAGGTCCCTTTCTATTTTGCGCGTCACATATGTCATAATGTTTCCCATTTTACTGATTTGTAAGCTTTGACCAAAGGGCGTGGGCGATACGCCACGGGGCCCAATAACCTTCCCTTATTTTGTAGAAACAGTGAAATCTTCACACAAATCCAAATATTTTGGATCATGTAGGTCCTAGGGGTCAAAAATCACCCTTAGAAAACGGAAAACTTTCGTCACAAATCACAATTTTTTACGATTAGCAGAAATTTGAGCCCTGAGACCTTACGTCACCCTAGGTGTCAAGGGTAAAAAGGCTGAAAAATCATTTCTCTAACATGGACATATGGTTACTCAGAATTAGTGGATCTTCGGCACGAATCTGAATAAGATACAAATTTCCCAATTTTTCTGAATTGAAAGCTTTGGCCAAAGGCCATGGTCAATGGGTCTCGGGGCCCAAAAACCGTCGTTTAATGTTCGGAAACTTATCCAGAAACAAAATTAAAAGATAACCTAATATTTACCTAATTTAAATTTTGTGCCAATTTTGAACTAGTTCGGCCCCTATGAATCAAAGCTGGCCCAAAAATTGACCTTTGACTATGGACACACATAGGGTATTAACAACCATTAAAATAGCATTCCGAAAAAAAACATATATTGTCGTCACGTATGCAAATATCATATTAATTTAACGATTTGACTAATTTTGAGTCCTAAGCCCATGGAAAAGGTCTTTAGGGTGCTGAGAAATATGTCCTTTCGAATGTGACCATATGGATACTTAGAAACATAGAAGTTTTATAAAGATTCTGAGTATGACATTAATTTGATGTTTTTTTTAAATTGGAGACCTTGACCTTTGGGCTTGTACGATGTGCCTGGGACTCAGAAACCGTATCGTGGTATTCAATATCAGGAAACAGTGGCATTTTGTTACACTTCGAAAGATTAACCATAAATAAGGTTTTGTGCCCGAAGAACTTGAACAGGACCACAATCAGCCTCCTTCAACTATGGACCAATGTGTATTAAAAAACATTACAATTCGTCACAAGTCAAAACTATTTTTGAGGTCTTCACCCACATGTCAAAGGTCCCTAGAGGGCCGAAAATGTGCACGATTTAATCCAAAGGAAAAGAGTAAGACACTACAAGGCTATCAGATATATGTGCTATAGTCGGCGATTGGTTGGTTTTCAAAATGGACCTTAGTGGGCCTATAAAAAAAGTTCCCCTTTGAATGACTAAAAGAACATCCCGATAAAATTTTTAATTTTTTTTGACATTTTTGCTGTAACATTTGATTAACAAACGTTTAAATCAGCGTTTTAGAAGTGTTAGCAGATTTGGGCCCTTCAGACAGCGAGGTGAGTCTTGAATAGTGGAATTGCCTCAACTATCTCAATATGCTTGAACTTTTATTATTTTTAAAAACTTAAGGCCCAAAAATTTGCTTCTGTCGAATAAGGACCCACCATCAACAACCACACCCCATGATACTGCAAATGCCATCCTACAACGCAGTTCATGGTGAAGAGTGTAAAAGCTTCGCTTTGACCGAATTTAGGAAAGGTTTACTTGTTTTATTTTGTTCGAAGAGTCAACGTATTTACATGAACAAAATTGACACCATCTGTAAGCAAGATGTCCTTAGCTCATACCCTCGACCTATGAGACCAATTGTGGTACCACAAGTTTTCCAAACATCACTGTTCCTACCCACGCATCCTCATCTCACAAACACATTCCAATATCTCACAAATAGAGCTAGATTCGTGAGAAAATTTCCATTTTCTTTAAGCTATTCATTGTTGGTCGACTTTTTTTGGTCTGCCATTAGCCTGATATCTATGTAGGATATTTGTCAGTTGCGTCCATATACGTTTCACTTGCAAGTATTAAGATAGTACATTAGAATGGGTCGCATAAAAAGGCAGACAATCGTGACAATGTTTATTATTAAATGGGATAGGGATTTTTGATAAGAATGTCTCAAGATATTAATTTAAAGCTTTTTAAGGCTACAATTGTGCCTAATCGGTTTAGGTCATCCACGTTTACCAGATTACGCTTTGAGGATTATTATTTTGGAAAAGATTGGCAGTTCTGAAGCTTATATGGTCAGCAGCTTATATATACTTGGTTCATTTTCGCTTATATGGTTAGCAGCTTATACTCGTATATATATTTGGTTCATATTCGAATACAGTTTTTAAAGCTTCAGAGTTTCCAGTGGAATACTCGTATATGCTACCACCAAGCATATACGAGTATTCCACTGGAAACTCTGAAGCCTTTTATACCAAATTTAGGTGACTAAAATGCAGCTGATAACACCAGTAGGTCTGTTCAATAGAAAAGGTGGATTTTAAAAAATTTTCGGGCTACGTGCATTCGACTAGCGTTTTTTATGTAGGCACGCTTATCTCAAACATATGTTCATAGTTGAGTTTGTTTGTGTTTAATTTAGTTAGCTTGTGACAAGCATAACAGTTCGACGTGTTGTTCTTTTTGGGCGATTTTATGCTCTGGAAAAAAAATGCACCAAGAATTTGCATAAAATTTTCAAATTAAAAACGCTGGAATTAAGTGCTAAAAGCACTTGAAATGTTAAAGAGCGGCGTATGGATATTGTACTCTTAGTCAGAAATATGTTTACAAGCGGTACAGGCTTTTTAAAGAACGTCGAGAAGATGTGAATGATGACGACGCTCGTTCTGAAAGATCCATCACATCAAAATTCTATGAAAATGTTGAGAAAGTGCAGAAAATTGTTATGGAGAATCGTTGAATCACCATTAGAAAAGTTGCAGAGGATGTCGGCTGGCTCAAGCCACAATTTTTTTCGGAAATTTCGAACGTGAAGCTTGTGGCAGCGAAGTTCGTTTAAAAATTGCTGAATTGTGAAAAAAAATCGTCGCATGGGAATCGCTCAGGAAATTTTGATTGACTTTAACAACGATACAGATTTGCTAAAAAGGATCATTACTGGTGACGAATCATGGATATATGGTTCTGCCATCGAAACTAAAGTCCAATTGTCTCAATGGAAGAGCCAAGAAGAGCCAAGACCAAAAAAAAATATTCCTAGCGCTTACATCACGATAATGCAACTGATAACTCGTCATTGTTTGCTAGTACCTATGTGGCCGTAATCATGCCTTAGCCGCCGTATTCACCAGCTTTGGCCCCCCTGGGAATGTTTTCTGTTCCCAAACTTAAAGAGACAAAATCCCTCTGTGCGATGTGGAGACGAAGCTCGCAAAGTGCATAAATAGCACGACTGTCTCAACTATCCCCAAATGTGCGCGTATGTGATCAGCTCGATCAGTTGCTCAGTCTTGTGGATATGCCCGAACGACATGAAAGACCCATACGGTCGATGGATGTTTTGTTTCGGGTTCATATGCATAGATCCATGATTCGTCACCTGTGACAATGTTATACACTGACTTTGAGCTACCACAGTTATACTTTTTCAACATCTCTTTGCACCAATCCATACGAGCCTTTTTTGAGCATTCGTCAAATTATGTGGGATCCAACGAGAACAAATTTTTTCACGGCCAAGTGAACATGCAATATTTTATTGATGCTTGTCATACTAATGCCCAAGGATGCCTCAATCTCACGGTATGTAACATGTCGGTCTTGCTAAATCAGTTCACGCACAGCATCGATGGTTTCTGGCAAAGTTTGCGAAGTTGGACGTCCTTCACAAAATTCATCGTGGAGCGAACGACGTCTGAGACTGAACTCTTGGTACCAGCGAATAACAGTGGATTTTGATGGTGCTTCATCGCCAAAAGTCGAAACAAGTTGATTTGGTATTGCCGAGTTTTTCGGTGTTGTTCACAATACTTCCTGCACGTTGGTAAAGCAGGCCACAGACGGCAAACATGCATGAACGATCTGCTTGAATACTGTTGGCCACGTACGACAAACCGATTGGAAAAACTTCATTTTCATTGTGTTTCTTGCGTGGTAAACATGTGCGACGCCAACGACGCAATTGCGCTGATATTGATTGATACAGCAATTGATCTTCACACTACGAACATTCACACCGCATGATGTAATGTTTACTAGCAAAGCCACGAGCAACTTGAATGCAAAGGCTATTGTTTGCAAGCAGAGCTACACAGGAGCAACTTGCTTGCAAAAAAATGGGCAAAATTTTTCAAAAACCTACGACTTGCTCGTGCCACACATGAAAACTATCTTTAAACTCAAGCAGATCATGCTTGTTTGCCGCCTGTGGCCTGCTTAAGCGACATCATTTATATTATAACTTGTCTCATCAGTGTTGCTCACTTACAGCAAATTACGTTGCACGTATGTTTGGACTGCTTCGAGCATGGGAAATCACGCTGGCCCGAATCTATTATATCTGAGGGGCAATACATTGAAGGAGACAAAATAGCAATTAATAAATTAATAAATATTTGTCGAGGACAATTAAATTTCACCTTTTCTATTAAACACACCTTGTAGAACGATTTTAAAAATTCCAATTCTTTCGAAAATGGTAGAATTCAAAAAAAACTTATATACAAAACACTTTGTGTGACAAGAATTTTAAGACATACATTTTGGACTTCTACAATTTTTAATTTCTTGAAGCGTTATCCACCCTACTGTTAACACCCCACATGCTGACTTACTACAGGCATGTTTTTTTTCCAACCTCTTTACCAAGGATCAGCAATAAAAAAATGAAGAACTTTCGAACAATAGATGTGTGCTGTGTTGGTAACAGCTGTAATGACAACGTTAATGCTGCTGCACTCCGGTATCCGTTCGTTTTTTGTGGCTCCTGTTCGTAGGACATTCTCTGATGCAGTTGGACAACAAAAAAAGTCTGCTGCACTGCAGTTGTTCCCTCCAAATGTGTGTGTGTGTGACTGTGTCTTATGTGATATCTAATGTTTTATTAATGTTGAACGTGTTGTTGTTGCAGTTGCAGCATCATGCATTTCAATTGCTGTTGCTGTGTGTTGACTTTGGAATAGTCTTGTTGTTGTCAGTTGTCGTTGACTCTGACGATGTTGGCTGTTGCCGCTGTTACCTTTTTGTGTGTTGACACATTTGTATAGACACAGCTCGATTACATTTCGCCTGTACATTTCAAAATATGTTTATTTTGTTGTTGTTGCTTTAAAAGTACAACATCTTTTTTTGTTGTTGTTTTGAATAGATTCTTCGATAGCTTTTGGCATGAGGAAAGAAAAGTTCCACTACGATTCGATTCTATACGATTCTCTCAGTCATATTTCTATTCTCACGCGCTCATATGTCACATTGTACTTAGTAGGGACTATATGGTACGAGATGGTTATGTCTGTTGCAGGCAGAAACAAGGTTTTGTCGTGCCAGCGAGTAGCCATGCTGGCTTGCATGCCAGTGTGCAGGACGGTTTCGACGGACGCGTTGCAGGTATTGCTGGGTGTAGCGCCTCTTGACCTTGAAGTAATCCGCCGAGCGATTGCTTTCAAGGCCAAGAAGGGGCTACCACTTCTGGATGTAGATTGGCTTTCGGCGCCTGTGTCCGATATGCGGGAGGTGAAGGCACGCTTAGAGGAGTGCGTGATCTCGAGGTGGAGGCAGCGATGGACAGAAAGTGACAAGGGCCGGGTGACGCGGACTTTGTTAAGGGACGCCCTGACTTCGGCTTCGGCCTAAGTCTGGGGTTCTTACTGACTGGCCATGGCTCTCTCAATGAGTTCCTTCATCGGATGGGTCTCTCTGAGACTTCTGATTGTCGATGTGGTGGTAGTCCGGAGCACTGGAAGCACGTCCTGTTGGTATGTCCGTTGTACAGCGACATAAGGGACTTGGACGGGATGGGCATTGTCCAGACCGTCGACAGGCCCAACTTCAGTCGTTGCCTGGGGGATGATCGGGCTTTTAGGAGGTTGGGAGAGTTTGTTCGTGTAGCCTTCAATAGGAGAAGACTCGCAAGAACCTAACGGGTTTTTTTTCAGATGTGACCATTTGCGGATAAGGCGTGGCATTGTCGCTGCCTCACACAATCGCCGTTGGATCGTTGTCGCCGTTGGATCGTCGTTGTTGTTCCCCTGTTGTTTGTATCCCGTGAGGCAGGCAAAGTCCTTGTTGTTGTTCGTGATGTACATGCAGGTGTCAGTCCCTGGCCATCGAATCGCCCGCAAGGGCGACTGTTAATTGTTTGTGTATTGTTTGTATTTTGGTTAATAAGTTGCTGTGGGTGACCAGTCCCATGTTATATGGAACAGAAACTGGGAGTAGCCTTTTGGTTACGAGGTCTGACCGGAGACTTTAATCTGGTACCACGGGTAGTCAGGAGCCCCCAGAACTTGTTCTGGCCTGACTATATGGTGCGGCCCTTCGGGGAGTATCGTGGTGGCTGTGGTTTGAACCCAAATCGCGGGGAGAACTTCGGTTCGAAGTGGAGTTGCATTGCGACCGGGTGCTGTGACCCATAGAACAGCAGAGGTTTAGATAGTCCTCGACCCCTAACCAAGAGGGAAACCATGACCCATAACTGTCATGCTTCGAATTGGTACCGGCGGAATCAATCTAATGGGGCGTTGGCCGTCGCATTGTTACGGCGCCAGTGTGATGGCACACCGTGGTTCAGGCTGTCGTAGCGATAATCACGTAAAACCCGGCGACTCTCTACTTAGTAGGGACATAAATACTGTTACACACGTTTTATGCTGTAAAATAAAAAAGTACTGAATGTTTTTGGACCAAATATTTTTTAATATATTTAATGTATATTGTACCCAAAAAGAATCTACTTATTCACAATGTCCGCCTTTTGCCTTTAAACACGCCTTAAGTCGCACAGGCCAATCGTCAATAGCTGCACGAAGCAGTCTGTCTAAGAGATCCAATGATGGGGTATCTTTTGTGACAAACCTCTAAAACTGTCCACAATTTGTAATCCAATGGGTTCAAATCTGGACTGGCTGAGGGCCATTCTTCAAAGGAAATGAACGCTTGCAAATTGTTTCGAGGCCAGGCCTGGGACGTTTTAGCCTTATGGGCCGGCGCAGAATCCTGCTGGAAAGTCCATGGCTGTTTTTGGAGCAGGGAATTGTTAAGAGGCTTCACAACAGCTTCCAAAACGGTTTCTTGGTAAACTTTGGCCGATGTTTTGACTCCTTGTTCGCAGAAATACAGGTCAGTGACCCCATCGTAGGAGACACCCCACCAAACCATGACTGAAGCTGGGTGATGACCCTTTTCCACCCTTGGGATCAGTTCAGATGCTTCCTTAGATGACCGCGCATACACTCTATCATTTTGCTTGTTAAATTTTTCCTGAACGGTAAACATTTTTTCATCGGTGAACAATATTTTTCTGTGCAAGTTATCAGCGTGCTTCACCTAAAGATGTTTGCATTTTTCAATCCTATTTTTTCAAAGCTGCAGTCAATAAATGTCCGGTACGTTGTTTAAAAGCCCCAAGTCCCAAGTCTTTTTTAATGATTCGACTTATGGACTTTTGCGTGATATTCATCTCACGGGCCATGATTTTCTATTTTTGGAGTGAATTTCTGTGAATTCTTGATTTAACCGCTTTGATGATCGAACAGAGCGTGGGCGGCCCGACCGGTCTTTTACATCTCCAGTCTCAGTATTGTATCTGGCAATGTATATTTGTATGTACATTAGGGATACAACTTTTTAACAATTTTTTAAAATATCAAAATTGGCATAGCACAGTCTAATAGAGCATAAAAAACTATAAGGGAACGTATATTTATTTTTTCGCTAAGGTCAAAAAAGTTCACGCACCAACCGCGATGAAGTTTTGAAAAATTTTAATTTTCTTTTTGGTTAAGAAAACTTAATAATATGTTTATTTAAAATAAAAAAAAACTTAAGTATGAAATTGCATTAATATTTACAGATGGTAAGAGATTTTTCCAGCAAACCAAAACGCATCTTTAACCTTTTTTAACGAAAAAAAATAAAAATGTGTAACGAATAATCTCTCATAATGCTAATAGTTAATTCGTTTACTAACACTTGCAACATTTATCGCAGGTGGCAGCCTGTTGATAATTGACCAATGAGCCTAGGAGATCCAAATCCCCACTTAACGAAGTTTTGTTATTAATTCGTTAAGTTGCTATTGGCCAATAAGAATTGAGCTTTTAAATTCTATGCAAGCTAGCTTTAACTTACAGCTGTTTAGAAAAACCAATTGGTGCGTGAACTTTTTCCAGAAAAATTACAAAAGATTATGATTTTCGTGGTTACTAGGACATGGTTGACCTCATGGTACTATGCCAAAAAATTGGTTGTATCCCTAATGTACATATTGTTTATTTGTGTGTATTTGCCACTTTGAAAAGGTAATATTTAAAAAATATTTTTTTATTTCCTACTAAAAAATAAAAGTTGTAAAAATATTGAAATTTGGGCGCCTCGAAAATATATATTTTTTTAATAGGTCGTAGTGGAACTTTTTTCCTCATACCGAAAGCTATCAACAAATCTATGGCACAATATCGATTGCCAAATCGACCCACCCTAATGTATACATTTGGGTATTCCGTATACGGTTGAAGTTTTTTCGTATATTTTGAAACCTTTAATTATTGGCGAAAGGATAGCAAATAAATATAAAAAGGACCCACTTATTATACCCTAAACCACGCTGTAGTACAGGATGTTTGGACTAAGTTCGGTTGTTTGCAACAACTTCAAGGAATGGATGTAGACTCCATGTTAAATATACCGACTGACTTAGAATGTTAAATATATCGACCGACTAAGGAATTCTATCTGATTGCAAAAAGTGATGTCCGTCCGTCTGACTGTCCCTCTTTCGTTATAATCAAAGTACAGATCGCAATTATGAACCTATTTCGGTAAAACTTGGTAAATTCTTCACGTTAAGGCCAATGAAATACCTTATTGTAATTGTTTCTTAACGGCCCATATTTTAATATCATAGAGGGTGGTCCAACTAAAACGCACGATGTTAATTGTAAATAAAACAAAATGTTATTCTACACACTTTTAGGTACCAGAATCCACTCTTAAGTCGAAACCCGTTTTTGACACACTAGGTCCCTTTTCTCGGAGAAGGTCACATATAGTGATTCTAAGAATCTCTAGTTTTTTTGTTTTTTGGAAATCAGAAATTTTTTCTTTTAATTTTTTTTAGCAATTTTATTTTATTAATTTTATTTAATTTTATTTATTTTTTTCTTCTTAATCTGCTTTTATATCTTATAAGATAGCCTATTTCAGCAGAAGGATAACATAAATTTCTATCATTTTTGTTGGTCCTATCATTTGGTGTAGAAAATACAGCGACCTTCGTGGATTATATTTATAAAATCCTGCACGGCATCATCCAAATCATCTCTGGAAGTTATTGTAAATAAAACGAAAAGTTTTCAAAGAATTATCTTAATATTTTGTAATATGATAGAAAGATCTATGACAATTATGTGTGAATCAAAATATTGGCCAAATGCTCGCCATGGCTTCGGCGGCATACCTCAATCCGATTGGCCATATTTTGCCGAGTTATCGCATCTTTTTGCTCTTGAATTATTCTTGGCAAATTGATTTTGAATATACCCAAAGAAGGGCAATGGTGTCAAATTACAAATCGCCTAATTCAAAAAATCGGCCAAATTCTCGCTACTGCTTTGGTGGCACCCTTCTATCCGATGGTCCATATTTTTAATGACTGAGATACGAGTATAATGGAGGTTCAATGTTGGTCATGTGCCGAATTATCTCATCCTTTAGCTCCTAAATTGTTCTCCGTCTATTGAGGCACACTTTTTCTATCAAATACCCTAAAGAAAGAAGTCCAACAGTATCTAAACACAAGATCGAGGCGGCCAAATAACAAAGAAAATGACGTGAAATAACACGGCCATTGAAATTCTCTCTTAAAAGAGCCATTGTTTCGTTGACTGTGTGGCTAGTAGCATCATCCTGTTGAAAACACATATCGTTCAGGTTCATATCCTCAATTTCTGGCCACAAGAAGTCCATTTTCATCTCGCAATAGCGAACAATATTCACGGTAACTGCTTGGCCGAACTTATTTTCGAAAAGTACGGCCCGATGACTCCGCCAGCCTTTAAACCGCACCAAACAGTCACTCTTTGAGAATGTAGCGGCCTTTCAACAATTACTCGTGGATTCTCATTGACCCAAATGAGGCAAATCTGTATGTTATCGAATCCACTAAGGTGAAAGTGCTCCTCGTCCCTAAAGATGACTTTCTTTGCAGAGTTACCATTTACTTTATGTCTGTTTAACCAACCGTTGGACGTAATTACAATTAAAATGTCAGATGGCGCCTAGGTGAGTAATATATATAGCAACCCTCGTATTTTGCATGGTGCGTTATGAGCGACCACTAATTAAATGTGGTGAAACTGGCTCACCATTGATGTCTATGCATTTCTGTAGTCCGATTTCTGAATCTGCCACTTCAGAAGCCACATTTTACATCTGATACATCTGACATTGTACCAAACATCGCATGTAGCGTGACAAGCGACCAACACCCATATCCTATAACATTCGACCATATTGGTCTATGTTTTTGAAAAGCCCCCTCCAGAGGTCCTTCCCGATGTAAGGTCCATCAGGTGAAGAAGCTCCAAATTATACCCGATCACTCATATTTTGTATGGTCCATTATGAGCGATCATTAATTAAGTGAAGTGAAACTGGTACATTGGACCACAAAAGGACCCGTCTCACAAAAGGTCCCGTCCGATTTAAGGTCCTACAAGACCTTATTTTGTTGAAGCTACAAATAAGACCCGACTACGCTTACATTTTCTATGCTCCATTATAAGCGATAAAAACACTATTCAACAACGAAACCAACTGATTCTTATGTAAAATGATCGCGTTAATCCGCATTGAATTTCCGTTTTGCCCGACCACGACTAGTTTTCGAGGTATGGGGAACATGCTATTTGATTGTTTACAAAAACAGCTCTACTTTACACAATTTTCGTCAGATTATCAAAAAATAAAAGAAATTGTCATCGTTACAGTGCACTCACTCTTTATAATTTTGTTCAAAAAGTAGTAGATGAGTTCCTGAATTGGGGTACAATTGGCAGGTTTGCTTATTTATATTTTAAAAAAAAATTTACATAAAAAACAAAATTTTTGATTTCCATTGGCTGTAACTTCCACAATTTTTCTTCAATATTATAAACTTTTACACGCAAAATGCATTTCTTACCAACTTATATAAGTCATTTTGAGGTGAAGCGGATAAGAATTGCAGAATTTTAGGCAGATTTATTAATCAGAAATCGAAATCTCGAAATCTAAACGTGCTGGCTCTAGACGGTCATTTACTAAGGATTCAGGAGATCATTTTACGAGGGCGGTTCGGAAACTTCTTAGCCTAGCACAAAAAGCGCGGTATAGACAGAAAAAAGTTAAGTGTTTTGGAAACTTCCATCTCCATCTATGAACACATGTTAAATTTTGTTTCGATCTGGCAACTCCTTCATATAGAAACAGGTGTTCACAAAAGACGCATCCGCGATTTTTTTACAATGAAAAATCAGAAATGCCTGGTGTCATTAAATATTTACATAAAAAAGGTTTATCGGAACAAGAAATTCATAATGAGATAGTGAATGTGTTAGGTGAAAGTGCTCCTTCATATGCAACAGTAAAAAATTGGGCTGCTGAATGTAAACGTGGTCGTACAAGCATTGAGGATGAACCACGTAGTGGACGTCCAAAAACAGCAACAACAACAGAAATTGTAGCCAAAGTGCATGATCTGGTATTAAATGATCGACGAATAAAAGTGCGTGAAACAGCTAATATCATGGGCATCTCAAATGATCGAGTCCATTTAATTTTGCATGAAGAACTACAGATGAAAAAGCTTTCTGCAAGATGGGTGCCGCACTTGTTAACAGTCGACCAAAAACGCATAAGAATGAACATTTCTCAAGCTTGTTTGGATCGTTTTCAGCGAAATAAAATGGATTTTAAGCGTTGTTTCATAACTGTTGATGAGACATGGATCCACCACTATACTCCAGAGACAAAAGAACAATACAAACAATGGACTGAAGCTGGAGGAAGTGCCCCAAAGAAGGCAAAAACAATTCAATCGGCTGGTGGAGTTATGGCAACGGTTTTTTGGGACTTCAAAGGTATTTTATTGATTGACTATCTGCAAAAGGGTAAAACAATAAATTCAGAGTACTATTGCAACCTTTTAGATCAATTAAATGTACAAATTCGAGAAAAACGTCCTAACTTACAACACAAAAAAATAATTTTTCATCAAGACAACGCACCAGCGCACAAGAGTGTTGTAACAATGGCTAAAATCAACGAATTAAAGTACGAGTTGCTTGACCACCCACCTTATTCTCCTGATTTAGCTCCCAGTGACTTTTACCTGTTCCCAAATCTAAAAAAAATCCTTGCTGGCAAGCGTTTTACCTCAAATGAAGATGCAATTACAGTTGTTAACCACTATTTTGAAGACCTTGAGGAAAACTATTTTAATCAAGGGATAGGATTGCTAGATAAGCGTTGGACTAAGTGTATTGAAGTTTCAGGAGATTATATTGAAAAATAAAAATATTTTTGAAAAACTAACTATTCTCTTTCATTGATAGGCTAAGAACTTTCCGAACCGCCCTCGTACATATGGATCAGTTGGTTTAATCCAAAGGAGGGCTTTAAAGGTAATTTTTGCAGAACGGTGTAATTTACTTCAACATATTGAGTTCGACCTTGCTCAAACTCCAGACAGAGGTGCTTAGATCTTTGAATAGCTGTGTCGTGTAGGGTATCTTAAAGTCGTCCACGCTCGATTTTAACTATTTTTATTCAATTGCAGTAGATCCTCTTCCAACGATTGTAGGCAAGACCCAAAAAGCTCTAGCTCACTTTATTCCCAAAAAATTCGGCTAAGGAACAAGGGGAAACTTTCTCAAATCAGTGAACTACGCACGACAAAAGCCTTATACTCATTGACTAGGAGCTACTGTTTTACGCCAGTTCCGAACGGCCAATGCATTTTATATAGAAGTTTTTACATGGTTCAGAGATAACTCTCTTACTCATAAAGTCGCCGGAATTAACGAAGTGGAAAATGAGTGTATGCAAAATGATAGAGTGTATGCGCGGTCATCTAAGGAGGCATCTGAACTGATTCCAAGGGTGCAAAAGGGTCATCATCCAGCTTCAGTCATGGTTTGGTAAACTCTTAGGAATAAGGAGTCAAAACATTGGCCAAAGTTTACCAAGAAACCGTTTTGGAAGCTGTGGTGAAGCTTCTTAACAATTCCCTGTTCCAAAACCAGCCATGTTCCATTCCAGCAGGATTCTGCGCCGGCCCATAGGGCTAAAACGTCCCAGGCCTGGCTTCGAAACAATTTGCCAGCGTTCATTTCCTCTGAAGAATGGCCCTCAGGCAGTCTAGACTTGAACCCATTGGATTACAACTTGTGGACGCGTTTAAAGGACAAGGTTTGTCACAAAAGATAACCCAACATTGGATCTCATAAGACTGCTTTGGTTCGAGCTGTGGCCAATTTTCCAATGGACGAGGTTCGTGCAGCTATTGACGATTGGCCAGTGCAAATTAAGGCGTATGTAAAGGCAAAAGGCGGACGTATCGACTAAGTAGATTTTTTTTGAATACAATATACATAAATAAATATATTAAAAAATATTTGGTCCAAAAACATTCAGTACTTTTTATAAAACGCAGCATAAAACGTGTGTAACAGTATTTATGTCCCTACTAAGTAGTTGTTTACACTACCGTCAAACCAAGGCGAACCCACAAAGCTCTGGCTTAATTTCATCTTATCTTCCCTCTTTCGCCCTCGTTTGTCCTAAAAACTCCTTCCACTGGGTACCACCCCAATTTAAAGCCGTACTCCGGTGCGTATGAGTACGACGTGGCGTGTCATTGCCACTATACGCCATTCGCGGCGCCTGTACAGATTTCAACACGCCGGTCTTCTTTTTTTGTCCCACGGCATTATACTGCCATTCACATTTTCCATTAACATTACACTACCTTATGTGTCAGTCGTTGTTGATTTGTGATTTTCCTTTTTTTTCCGTTTGCTTTGGAATTTCTTTTAGCTCCGCCAAAAATCACAATTTGAATACAAATTTTGCTGTCAAAATTTTACATTCCACAGTGGGTGTGTTGCTCGTACTCGTACACCCGCTCGCACTCATGTGCATTTCATTTTAAATAATCAGTAGGAGTCGGTTCGTGCTGTGGCGTATTCGAAAAAAAGCAAATGCCAAGAAAAAGTGAAACAGACGAAAAGTTTTTGAACGACTAAAATTTAAGGAAACACTTTGCATTGCCGCATGAACTTCTAAAACCTCAGCAATTGGGCAGACCATGTGTGTTTCGGGTGGGCAAATTGTCGACATTGAAGTTTATTTCTCGCCGTGGTTTTTCCTCAAGTGACATCGAGAGTAAGGCCACATTTTGGTTTTGCTTTCAATTGGAAACTTTTGACATTTACGTGAAATTTGAAATTTCATCACGCTCCATTGGATGCACTGACATTTCGATATGAATTTGTTGGACTGGCTGTATTGAATGTCTGCTAAACATTTAAAGATTTGCGATGTCGTTTTTGTAATGGGTGCTCTATTTAGAGGTTTCTTTTAGAATCATATGATATTTGGGCAGTGTGGGCTTGGGAGAAAGCCAGTATTATATATCCGTGGCAAGAAATTTATCGATTCACTCTTGAAAAATGTTGGGAATCACATTAATGTAAGTTTTACGTGATTATCACTATGAACCACGGTGATCCACAGCACTGGGGTACGCTAAAATACGGCTACCAATGCTCCTTCAGTTTCTCTAAAGAAGCGTTGGTAGTCTGCTGTCAGGTCTTAACCTACCTCTTGGTCTAGATCTATCTAAACCTCTGGTTCTCTGGGTCGTAGCACTCGGTTGATTCACTTAACCTTTGATTTAGGTGTTCCATAGTACTGAGGTAGGCTATAATGCGACTACCAACTCTCAGCTGCGCGGGCTTCACCTACCTCTTAGTGTGTTGCCTAGTTCTATCTTAAAGCTCTGCTACTCTTTGGGTCGTAGCACCTGGTTGGTTGACTTTACTCGCAATTAAAGGCGGTTAACCACAGCCACCACGAAACTCCCCGTAGGGCCCTTCCTAAACAGGTCATGAATAACAGTTCTAAAGGTTCCTGACCTCTCGCGTCTCCAGACTTGAGTCTCTGGTCCGACCTCGTAGCACATGACCACGGTCATGAACTATGGTGCTTGATATCACAGAGGTTATCTATAAGTGTAATGCAACTACCAACGCTCCTCCATATAAACTGGAATTGCCAATTTAAGGATCATCCGTGCGGGCTTCACCTACCTCTTGAGGTCTATCTAAAACGTATCACCCGGTTGATTTACTTTACGCGCAATTAAGGTGGTTAACCAGAGCCACCGTGAAACTCCCCGAAGGGCCGTTCCCAAATAGGTAAAGGCTCCAGACCTCCTGCTGCACTACGCTTGATACACTGGTCCCACCTCGTAGCACTTGACTACTTCTACTTCGAGACTCTACGAGCCTCTAAAACAAAAGTTCTAGAGGCTCCAGACCTCCTGCTGCACTAGGCTTGATTCACTGGTCCCACCTCGTAGCATTTGACTGCTTCTACTTCGAGCGACGCACTTTCTGACTGGAAGCATCAATGTCTACAATAAGAACTCACTCCATGGAATAGAATTATTTCAGATTTATTTGAATCTTGCAGGGGAGCTCTTGGAATCAGCTAAGACAAATCAGGTGGCCCAACTCGTTCCCTGCGTGAACTTTAAAAAACAAATATAGAGGAATTGGCGTCACTTAATATGAAGCCAATAAACCGATTATGAACTACCCTGCAATCCTTGGGGTCACATTAGACATCCTTTATCGATCCTCTGTAGCATGTGGACAGCTATTTGCGTTAAGCTTAAAAGTAAGAACACAAGGTTCTCAAGGCACTAGCCGGCATTACTTTGTGAGCCGCCTAGGCAACCACCTTGTTGACCTCTTACGAAGCGATTGGTCGGCTGGTCGGCGAATGTGCCAGAATGCCGACCTAAAAACATCCACAGGGTGTCTTCTTATGTCTTTGGAGGACCATCTACATGAGAAAACGAAGATCCTTACCATACCAGACATAATTTCTTGTTGTCAGTATCATCCCAAAAACCACATCATAAGCAGTATGCATCCGCCCAGGCGATCTTCATGATCTAGAGGGAGAGGTTTAGCAGTACAAGAGAGAGCCTTTCGACAATCGAAACTATGAGGCAGGCCTGAACGACATTCACGCGTATGTAATCGCAGCAGCAGTATCCAGCTGTAGCGTGAATCTCATCTCATCGAGATTTCACCAGAGGAGAAGACGCTACCACGGCGGATGCACGTGGTTCTGGCTCCGCTGAGTTCTGGATGGTGCAGCT
This sequence comes from Hydrotaea diabolus, assembly GCA_963513945.1. Taxonomy (NCBI): domain Eukaryota; kingdom Metazoa; phylum Arthropoda; class Insecta; order Diptera; family Muscidae; genus Hydrotaea; species Hydrotaea diabolus. Next base: position 30,406,782 of record OY740720.1, on the reverse strand, counting down.
GCCTCCATTCGAATTGGGCGCAAATTGGTGCTAACGTTCCGGACATTTGTCCAGCCTGCTATCAGGGACCACATGACGTGCTGCATCTTTTCAAGTGTCCGGCCAAGCCTACTCAGCTAAGCCCCAGACCTCTTAGGCCCACTTTACTTCAAATGGCGCGTTTCCTGCACTTGGATTTCGAAGCAAATCCCCTATAGACTACGAGGGCGGTTCGGAAAGTTCTTAGCCTATCAATGAAAGAGAATAGTTAGTTTATCAAAAATATTTTTATTTTTCAATATAATCTCCTGAAACTTCAATACACTTAGGCCCACGCTTATCTAGCAATTCTATCCCTTGATTAAAATAGTTTTCCTCAAGGTCTTCAAAATAGTGGTTTACAACTGTAATTGCATCTTCATTTGAGGTAAAACGCTTGCCAGCAAGGATTTTTTTAGATTTGGGAACAGGTAAAAGTCACTGGGAGCTAAATCAGGAGAAAAAGGTGGGTGGTCAAGCAACTCGTACTTAAATTCGTTGATTTTAGCCATTGTTAAAACACTCTTGTGCGCCAGGACGTTTTTCTCGAATTTGTACATTTAATTGATCTAAAAGGTTGCAATAGTACTCTGAATTTATTGATTTACCTTTTTGCAGATAGTCAATCAATAAAATACCTTTGAAGTCCCAAAAAACCATTGCCATAACCTTACCAGCCGATTGAATTGTTTTTGCCTTCTTTGGGGCACTTCCTCCAGCTTTAGTCCATTGTTTGGATTGTTCTTTTGTCTCTGGAGTATAGTGGTGGATCCATGTCTCATCAACAGTTATGAAACGTCGCTTAAAATCCATTTTATTTCGCTGAAAACGATCCAAACAAGCTTGAGAAATGTTCATTCTTATGCGTTTTTGGTCGACTGTTAACAAGTGCGGCACCCATCTTGCAGATAGCTTTTTCATCTGTAGTTCTTCATGCAAAATTAAATGGACTCGATCATTTGAGATGATCACGATATTAGCTATTTCACTCACTTTTATTCGTCGATCATTTAATACCATATCATGCACTTTGGCTACAATTTCTGTTGTTGTTGCTGTTTTTGGACGTCCACTACGTGGTTCAACTTCAATGCTTGTACGACCACGTTTAAATTCAGCAACCCAATTTTTTACTGTTGCATATGAAGGAGCACTTTCACCTAACACGTTCACCATATCATTATGAATTTCTTGTCCCGATAAACCTTTTTTATGTAAATATTTAATGACACCACGCATTTCAAATTTTTCCATTGTAAAAAAATCGCGGATGCGTCTTTTGTGAACACCTGTTTCTATATGAAGGAGTTGCCAGATCGAAACAAAATTTAACATGTGTTCATAGCAGAGATGTAAGTTTCCAAAACACTTAACTTTTTTCTGTTTATACCGCGCTTTTTGTGCTAGGCTAAGAAGTTTCCGAATCGCCCTCGTAAAAAGGACTTCTAAACAAAATATATTCTTGTTTCAACAACAACAACAACATAATTAAATTGATGTATACTTAGTAGGGTCATAAACACTGTTACAACATTGAACACACCCATTTCAATAGTATACCTGAACATACCCCATTAATGTCACATGGGTTTTGAAAGCTAACCTTAATAGCGTTAGTCTCTAACGGGATTTTAAAATTGTTCAACTTTCATCATGAAGTGGTCAGAAAATGAGAACCGTATCGCTGTAATAGCGCTTTCCAAGTGTGAAATGAAAAAAGCAAAATTTTCAAAACGCTTCGGCCACTAGGGATTAGCCGCATGTTCGTCTACCGATGCATAAAACTGTTTGAGGAGACTGGAGATGTAAAAGACCGCCACCGGTCGGGCCGCCCACGCTCTGTTCGAACACCGCATGTCATCAAAGCCGTTTAGACAAGAATTCACAGAAATCTGCTCCGAAAACAGAAAATCATGGCCCGTGAGATGAATATTACGCAAAAGTCCATGAATCGAATCATTTCAAACGACGTACCGGACATTTATTGACTGCAGCTTTAAAAAAATAGGATTGAAAAATGCAAACGTCTTTTGGTGAAGCACGCTGATAACTTGCACAGAAAATGTTTGTTCACCAATGAAAAATTTTTTACCGTTCCGGAAAAAATTAACAAGCAAAATGATAGAGTGTATGCGCGGTCACCGAAGGAAGCATCTGAACTGATCCCAAGGGTGGGAAAGGGTCATCACCCAGCTTCAGTCATGGTTTGGTGGGGTGTCTCTTACGATGGGGTCACTGCCCTGCATTTCTGCGAACAAGGAATCAAAACATCGGCCAAAGTTTACCAAGAAACCATTTTGGAAGCTGTTGTGTTCTTAACAATTCCCTGTTCCAAAACCAGCCATGGACTTGCCAGCAGGATTCTGCGCTGGCCCATAAGGCTAAAACATCCCAGGCCTGGTCTCGAAACAATTTGCCAGCGTTCATTTCCTCTGAAGAATGGCCCTCAGGCAGTCCAGATTTGAACCCACTGGATTACAAATTGTGGACGGTTTTAGAGGACAAGGTTTGTCACAAAAGATAACCCAACATTGGATCTCATAAGACTGCTTTGGTTCGAGCTGTGGCCAATTTTCCAATGGACGAGGTTCGTGCAGCTATGGACGATTGGCCAGTGCGACTTAAGGCGTGTGTAAAGGCAAAAGGCGGACATTTCGAATAAGTAGATTCTTTTTGGATACAATATACATCAACAAATATATAAAAAATATTTGGTCCAAAAACATTCAGTACTTTTTATTTTACAGCATAAAACGTGTGTAACCGTATTTATGTCCCTACTAAGTATGATCATCACACAACAAATTGATCGGTCTTACAATTGAAATGCGAAAAAGGTTTTTAGTTGTTAAAGGGTGGCGCAAAACTACCGTTGTGGTTTTAAAGTTTAATAACTTTTTTATTTATTGGTTAATTATTATTTTTATTTTTTTTTATATAAAGGGTGGTTTAATTTTAAGGGCCGATATTTAATGTGAACCACACCTAAACGTCAAGTTTTTTTCTGCATTTCATTTGATATTTCTCAATTTCAGACTAACTCAATTTGAACCGTGGAAAGATATACAAGCGAGCAACGCATTAAAGTTATTCTGGCTTATGAAAATCAAAATCAATTTTCGAAAAAAAATCATCTTTAGTGATGAGGCACATTTTCACCTCAGTGAATTCGTCAATAAGCAGAATTGCCTTATATGGGCAAATAATCCAAAAGTGATTGTCGAAAAAATAGTGCACCCACAAAGAGTGACTGTTTGGTGCGGTTTATGGGCTGGCGGCATCATCGGGGCGTATTTTTTCCAAAATAAGGCCGGTCATGCAGTTACTGTGAATGGTGTTCCCTATCGTAACTTTTTATGGCCCGAATTAGAAATATGGTGGTGGAAAGTGGAATGTTTTTGACTTAAGTATGAAAAATTATATCCCGCAAATGGTGGCCATTTTCGGCTGCTTACATTCGTGCTCTTTCCGCGATAGCCCCAGTTGGGCCGAACGTCTTCTTGTTGATGTGTCTGGACTGTCCTGCACACTATCCAAAACACGTTAGATATTTTCGTCCGTGTGGACCGTACGTGGTCTTCTGGTACATGGAATGTGTCTTACTGTGCCATGTTGTCGAAAATGACCAACCAAGCGGTTTATTGTTGGTTTTAAAGGTCCAGTACAGTCCAGTAAGCGACAATAAGAACGCTGCTTCAAAACAATTGACTTGATTTTTAAAATAAAATTCAACAATTGCTGAACGCTGTTCTGTTGTGTAGTGTCGCATTTCAAATTCCCCAAGTTTGCTTTACAAAATTCTGAATAAAAATAAAAAAAATATAAATAAATTTAAAAAGTTATTAAACATTCAAACCACAGCGGTAATCTTGCGCCACCCTGTACAACTGGTGGTTATGACAACTAGTAGTTTTGCAAGAATTTTGTTGTTGCTATCAAAAAAAACGAGTGGTTCAATAAAATATTTTTTGAAAAATAAAATAATTCGATTTTTAGTGACTAAAATGGACTAACCAAATTTGTTTTCCACTAAAAGTCGTCCATCATATTTTACACTTTGTTTTCTCTTCTTGACCCTTCCTATGAAGACTTCAAGTACTTTAGTTGTGTAGGCAAACAGTTTTTTGGCCCCGACTAAAATTTTATTTTATGTCGTTGAGCACGTGTGGTAGGCGGATTTTTAGATCCGAAAAACTCCTCTGAAGGTTCGAATACATGTTATGTTGCACCGATACTTCAGTTTCAATTACTGAAAATAACTAAGCACCAACTAAGATTCGGTTGTACTGATGCAATACTCGAGGTGTATGCAACCTCAATCAGTCGGTTTCTAAAAAATTTCGGTTGTGGCAAAGTATCTTTTATCTGTATATAAATAGTTCGTGCTTCCTCAACCATTTGGTGGTTGCAACGAATCTTAGCTCTGTATGTGAATTTTGCCCTTGGACCTTGATAACCTTTATTATTTTCTTCATTTTGGGTGGGTTCCTGCACTTCTTTAAAAAGATTTCATATCTTCATTCTGGCCACCCTCGCTCGTTGACCTTCAAGAGATGGCAGGCAGGCAACACCACACGCTGGATGGCATCAGTGAAATTAAATTTTATTTTTGAAATAAGAAATTTAATTTCTCCATCGAGAGTGTTACGGGGACAATAATTCAAAAAGTACTCGCAACGCAAAATAACGATGGCAACAGCAGCAGTAGCTGTAGCAACAACATCCAGTAGATGTGTCAAGGTTTCCCGTGCGGAGTGTGACTAAGTGCAGCATGTGCCCGCTCTTACGAATCCTCGCTGGTGTTCTTGTGCTTGGGGGTCGGTGTGTATCCTTTTTGTTTGTTGGCAAAGAAGCCTCTAGAATGTGAGGTTTTTCACGTTTGGCGCTTTGTGCTCTATTATAACGATGGCATTTTTATTTATTTGCGTTTTCATTTTGCCAATGATTTCATCTTTTCAGTCAGACGGTCGGGGCGACTATTTTGACTCACTCACGGCGTTATAAATCATTATTGGTAGGACAGTAATTATTCCCATCTGATTGTTACGCATTGTTGGGGCTGCTCCGCACTCCGCAACAATAGCCCAGCCGACGTGCAATAGCTCGTCCTGTGCCATGTCCCCGTACGGCAACTGTCGATTGTTAGTATGCCACGGATGCTGCGGCAGTATCTGTGTCAGTGTACTCATGTGGCTGTGTGTGTACGTGCGTACTGACTCGAATTTAATGTATAGAATCTTTTGGATACTGTTGCTGCCAATGTGAGGCTGGCTATTGCAAGACTCCGCATCTTTGCGATACACACACATAAGTAGTTGGCCCTTTTTGGGGGGCTGGCAGGCAATATAGCCATTGCCACTGTCACTGATGTTGCTGCTGGTGCGCCTGTTGTAACTGGCGCTATTGTTGCTGCTGTTGCTTTGTCCGTATGCCTGCCGCCTGGTACATGACCAACAAAACATGTTTGTTATTACTTTTATTTTCGTTTGTCGCTATGAATGTCCGTCCGAATCTCTTGTTAGTTGGTGCTTATACTTTCTTTGTGAGTGTATGCTCGTGTATGTGTGCGCTTCTTTGTGTGTGTGTGTATTAGTTTCGGCAACGTGACCTTATTGTTAAGATATTTGTGTCATCTCGTCACCGTGTCCCCTACCCAGAAAGTAGAAAAAAATCTTTTTGTAATCATACACAACTTTGTTGTACGAGTATGCCACTGTAACTGGTCGGTGGGGCAGGTAAACGCAAAACTTGGTCAACAGTGGCAGCTGAACAGGCCGAGAAGCGCGCCACTCGAGTGCGAGAAACCAGATTGAGTTTGTTGTACCCATAGTTTTGCCTAAAGTGTGTGTGTGTGTGTGCGAAAGTTTTCCCAATGTTGTTGCTGGCCGTTTTTATGCCCACCACTGTAGCTTAGAGTCGGCATTTCTGTTGGTTTGCAGCTTGCAACATCTGCACACAGAGAAAACATGACTTGGAAATCAGTCCGAACTACGAATATTCGGTTGGATAAACATACTTTCTGTTGCAATCACCAACATTCCATGGTATTGTTCGACTTAGCATGAGATGGTAGCTCGAATAATTTACCAATTAACCAAATTCAATAATTATATTGGTTGCCTCAGTTGGTGGTTATGTCAACCAGTAAACTATGAACACGCAGAAAAAAAGTATGGTTGCGGTGACAATATTCGAAGAGGATAATACTATTGTTAGGTGTATGGTTGTGGTACAACAATATTATGATCCTCACAATAATAGTATGATTCAAATACAACCATACTATGATACTCACAACCATACTTTGATTCTCGCATTAATAGTAGGATTCAAACATAATCATACTATGATCCCCACAACCATAGTATGATTCACACTCAGCCATACTATGATCTCCACAATCGTATTATGATCCTCACACCCATAGTATGTTTCACACACAACCATAGTATGATCCTCACAACCATAGTATGATTCACACGTAACCATGTTATGATTCCTACAACCATAGTATGATCACACACAAATATACTATGATCCCCAATAGTATTTATTAGAATTGGCTTAAGTTGTAAACAATAGATTTGAATAATGAAAATTATTTAAAAATACATTATAATTAAAATAATAGAAGTAATTTATTTAAAAGTAAAAAAAATCAATTTATAAGTACAAAAAAAAACGAAAGCGTTTTTATTTAAAATTTTCAGTTAAACAAAGCCAAAGCAGTTTATTTGAAAAATTTTAATTTCCTTATAAAAAGTACTATTATTGCATTCGATCCGTAACAATAACATTGTTCTAAAACGCATTTTCAAATGAAGAAGAATTACAATCATACAGTATGACTGCCGTAATCATATTATTGTTTACATAAAACCCAAAAAACAATACTTATGTCCCACCAAATTAATTTTTTTTTATTATTTATTAAAAACCGTTTCTTAGCCTAATGTTATCACACAAGTTTAAAGAGTTTTAGTCGCATCATGCAACTTTTCATCTAAAACATTTTCCTTTCAATTGTTGTATGATTTTTAACGTAGCAAAAATATGTTTCAGAGGAAAGTAACTGTTTGAAAAACCTCTGATTTATCACAAAAAAAGAAGTTAATTATATATTATTTTAGAATTGTAGTGCAGTTGATTTGATTTACATGTATAGATTTGAGATTAGAGAATCAGATGAAATACTACAATGTAATTTGAATCTATCTGTTAAAGAGCAGATTTTGTCTTTGGTTAAATGTATATTATTATTTTTGTGTAGATGTGTGGTGGAGAAGTGCCATGGCAAATTTAACATCATTTACAATAATTTGTTTTGGCAGATTTGCAATTTCTTTATATGTTTTTTTGCACATACTCCCCATACAGGACAATCATACAGCAAGATGGCCTGGAAAATTACTTTTGCCTGCAATAATTTATTTTTAATACTCAGAGGAGAACCACGTTTTATAAGTGGATATAACATATTTCTTGCAATGCAAAATTTCTGAATTTGCCGTGCAATATGAAAATCAAAAGGTAATTTTTTATCCAGATAGACTCCCAGATATTTAATATTATCGCTCCATTCTATAACTATCCCATTTATTGTCAACTGATTCGATGGGTAAAAACAAGGATGGCGTTTTCGACTAAAAAAACACAGCTTGTGTTTTGTCCTCATTTATTTTTATCTTCCATTTGTGGAAGTAATCTAATATAGAGTCTAAAGCGCGTTGAAGTTTAGTCACTATATTGTGTCCATATTCTTGCGAGAAAAATAATGAGGTATCATCCGCATATGTTGCACATTCACATCTTAACAAAGTAGGCATATCTGAGCAGTACAATATGTATAAAGTTGGACCCAAAACAGAGCCCTGGGGAACTCCTGTTGGAATTCCGACCAAATCGGAGTAAGTGTCATTGAGACAAACACAGAAATTCCTGCTTCTCAAAAACGCATCGATAATTTTTATGAGATAAACGGGGAAAATTGAACTGAATCATTTTATATATTAAACCACTGTGCCATACAGAGTCAAACGCCTTTTCAATATCCAAGTTGACCATTACTGTGGAAAGCCCATTCTCAAAACTCTTTCTAATGTGGTTATAAATCCGTTTAGTCTGGTGCACAGTACTATGATAAGGTTGAAATCCAAATTGATTTTGAGAAATTATACTTCGCTGCTCCAGAATCTTTGTAATCTCAACCTTCAAGACTCTCTCAAGAATTTTACTGAGGCTGCTTAACATGCTAATAGGTCGGTAACTTCGTGCCAAATTTGGTGGCTTGTTCGGTTTGGTATTGGTAAGATTTTTGCCGTTTTCCAATTTCTGGGGAAACATTGCAATTTAAGGCAACTGTTTACAATGTATCACAAAAACTTTATTGTCGAACGGGGTAACTCTTTCAACATACAATTTCGAATTCCATCAAGTCCACTGGCCTTTCTCGGTCTTAATCCTCTCATTATAGATCGAATCTCATCCAGATCAACATATTCCTCTGGGTCAGTACTAAAAGCAAAGGAAGACTATCGTTCAATGACTCTTCCTACAGTAAAATCATTCGATGATTGTCCGAGATGTTCCGAAATATAATGGTTTTCCAAAAAACCTTGAGCAAGATTATCAACCTTCTGTTCATCATTGAACATAGTTTTATCGTTTTGCACGAGAGGTGGTACGAAAATTCTCTTCTTTCTGAAACATTTGGATATATTCCATAATGGTTTTGATGTTGTATCTAAATTTTCCAATTTAGTCGTCCAGGTGTGGTTTCGATATTTCGACATTCCTTTTGAATTTGTGCATTAAAATATTTTCCACTCCCTTCGATACAAATTTTTAACCTCTTTGATTTGCCTGATATAGTCAGGAATTTTCAACATCTGTTTTATACGAATCTTAGGGACAGAAATATCAGCAGCATCCAAAATGTTTTTACTCAAAATGTCTACACTAACATCAAGTTTGAACACTTCCAACGTCAGCATTTAGATGGGAAATAGATCTATCTATGAACGATTTAAAGAGAGACCAATCAGTATTTCTATAGTCATAAAAAAAGGTTTCAGTCTTTGAAGTCTGCGCGTCTATTTTAAATATAACCGGTAAATGGTCAGAACTAAGCGAGGTCTTCGTCCAAGGTTGGGAAACAAGCTGAGATAATATTTGTTTGAATAGAATAACTTGTAACATTTTCGATACTTTTTTTAAGAAGAACTGCAACTCCTCCACCATTTCGATCTACACGATCTCTACGAAAACAGGTGTACCCCCTTTGAGGTATTTTATTATTGGATCTCTTAAGACTGCTTTGGTACGAGCTGTGGCCAATTTTCCAATGGACGAGGTTCGTGCAGCTATCGACGACTTAAGGCTTGTGTAAAGGCAAAAGGCGGACATATCGAATAATTAGATTCTTTATGGATACAATATACATCAATAAATATATTAACAAATATTTGGTCCAAAAACATTCAGTACTTTTTATTTTACAGCATAAAACGTGTGTAACAGTATTTATGTCCCTACTAAGTATGCTTTGACCCGGTTTAACGTACCAATTGCCCAGTCGTTAGCTTTTAATAAATAATTCAAGGACGATCTTATATGTGACGCATAAAATAGAAAGGAACCTAAGGTTAAAAACCAGTTTTGTTCAGGAGAGCCATTTTAAAGATTAGGTCCCTTTTCTATTTGCGCTTAGAATCGTCGACTTCACTTTCATAAAACGCGCATATCCCTGGGAGGGAACACTTTTCGGGCATGGGATCGGTCTCATTCGATGCTCAGATATTGTCCACATCAAAAAAAGAAAAAAAAAATGAAAATTGATTTTTTTACCCTTAGGTCCCTTTATCTATGCGCTGTCACATATTCTTAAACATAATTAGTTTTTATGAAAATTTCATTACTTTTAATTTATTCTTTAATTTTTCATCAGGCATTGTTGATGGTTTCAAAGAAAAAACAAGACGAGGAGTACACGTACACAAGCGCATCACAAGCATCCAAAAATCCAACTGAAAAGAAATCTTAGCAACCAGTTAAAGATAATGGTCAGTGAATATTCTTTAACTTTTCGCAAAACTCTTTCTATCCTGGCTTCAAATTACTGGGCTGTGTTTTTGTCATTGAAGGTAAGTAGATTTTGTTGTGGATATAAAAAAGAGATTATTAAGGGACTAAAACTACCACCTGAAAAAAGATTACATTTTATGCTCTGCATAACACAGTACAACGTTTTTCAGGTGATTGATTCGGGACTCAACTCTGATAATTGTTTGTAAAAGTAGCCCCAAAAATAAGAACTTCTGCATCATTCGTTCGGTCAAGGTACGTCAAATAATAATTTAAGAATAAATTTGAAGTTCGTAAGCATCGTATAGGGGAATTTGTCACGTTTTAGGCTCTTTTGTTTGTCATAACTCGAAAAACAATAGTCCAAAGAAAAATTAAAAAAAAATTAAAAATTACAATTCCTTTAATCTGTTAATGCAACGTTACATACGAGGGCGGTTCGGAAAGTTCTTAGCCTATCAATGAAAGAGAAAAGTTAGTTTTTCAAAAATATTTTTATTTTTCAATATAATCTCCTGAAACTTCAATACACTTAGTTCAACGCTTATCTAGCAATTCTATCCCTTGATTAAAATAGTTTTCCTCAAGGTCTTCAAAATAGTGGTTTACAACTGTAATTGCATCTTCATTTGAGGTAAAACGCTTGCCAGCAAGGAATTTTTTTAGGTTTGGGAACAGGTAAAAGTCACTGGGAGCTAAATCAGGAGAATAAGGTGGGTGGTCAAGCAACTCGTACCTTAAATCGTTGATTTTAGCCATTGTTAAAACACTCTTGTGCGCTGGTGCGTTGTCTTGATGAAAAATTATTTTTTTTTGTGTTGTAAGCCAGTACGTTTTTCTCGAATTTGTACATTTAATTGATCTAAAAGGTTGCAATAGCAATACTCTGAATTTATTGTTTTACCCTTTTGCAGATAGTCAATCAATAAAATACCTTTGAAGTCCCAAAAAACCGTTGCCAGCCGATTGAATTGTTTTTGCCTTCTTTGGGGCACTTCCTCCAGCTTCAGTCCATTGTTTGGATTGTTCTTTTGTCTCTGGAGTATAGTGGTGGATCCACGTCTCATCAACAGTTATGAAACGACGCTTAAAATCCATTTTATTTCGCTGAAAACGATCCAAACAAGCTTGAGAAATGTTCATTCTTATGCGTTTTTGGTCGACTGTTAACAAGTGCGGCACCCATCTTGCAGATAGCTTTTTCATCTGTAGTTCTTCATGCAAAATAAAATGGACTCGATCATTTGAGATGCCCATGATATTAGCTATTTCACGCACTTTTATTCGTCGATCATTTAATGCCATATCATGCCCTTTGGCTACAATTTCTGTTGTTGTTTCCGTTTGGACGTCCACTACCTGGTTCATCTTCAATGCTTGTACGACCACGTTTAAATTCAGCAACCCAATTTTTTACTGTTGCATATGAAGGAGCACTTTCACCTAACACATTCACCATATCATTATGAATTTCTCGTCCCGATAAACCTTTTTTATGTAAATATTTAATGACACCACGCATTTCTAATTTTTCCATTGTAAAAAAATTGCGGATGCGTCTTTTGTGAACACCTGTTTCTATATGAAGAAGTTGCCAGATCGAAACAAAATTTAACATGTGTTCATAACAGAGATGGAAGTTTCCAAAACACTTAACTTTTTTCTGTTTATACCGCGCTTTTTGTGCTAGGCTAAGAAGTTTCCGAACCGCCCGTAAGCTACATAAGCAACAGTTTCCCAGTTATAAATAAATGTATGAAAAAAAAATATTTTTTGCCTAAAAAATTAAAGTTTTTTTTTTTAATTCATAAAAAATACAAAACGATAAGAAGTGTCAAGGCCTACTACTTTCACGGAAAGTCACAAAACCTATGAATAAAATGAGACATAGATCCTGAAAATCGATATATGCGTTTCTCTTTTATGCACAATTAAGCGAACAAAATGAGACATAGATCATGAAAATCGATACACGCGTTTCGCTTTTATGCACAATTAAGTGAAGGTATGAATTTCAAAAATTTGCTCGAGATATGCACAAAATTCGTTGGAAAAAACATTGATGACTTTCTGATTGATTCTCAGCATTTCATGTGTTGTACTGTGGAAGGAGTGACGCATAGTTAACATCGTGCATTAACGTTGAACCACCGGGCTTGTGCAATGTTTTGAAGAGCTGCTTAGACAGAACCCAAAAAAATATAGGTAGTCATGTGCTTTCCTGATGAATGAATGTAGAAAACCTTCTTGCAGAAAATTATAATATGGAGTTAATTCTCTTTAGCTTAATAAGCGCTATATATCTTTTACTAAAACTTCTCTGCCAAAGGCGATTATCAAATAAATATCAAATATTGAGAATTCCAACCAATCTATAGGGTTTACTTAATTCGGCTTAGCTACACTTAAAGCCGTTTATACTTGTTGTTGTGGTTGTTGTTATTACTCTTGTTGTTTAGTGTTATTTCAGTTGTGTTGTCTTTAAGCTTTTTTTTAGTTGTGCTGGTTGTATATTCTGCTTACGAAATAAAAACGCAACAAACTCGAAAACTTTTTGAAAATCACAAACTTGAAGGTCCTGAGGCGAATTCCGGCATTTTTTCTCACTCTCGGTTGGCCAAGAATTTCTTTATCGTGTCGTTTGGTGTGAGCCCTCAAACTTAGTGCGGCCGAAATTAAAGCCAACAAACATTTTAGTTAAGTTAAATAGGCATACACAAAATTGTTGATTTGTTTTAATGGCAACTTTAACATTAACCAAATGGAGTTGGTCGGTCGATCGGTTGGCTTGGGCTGCTTTCGACTGATGTCCTCAGGTGTGGAAAGTTTTCGGATTTTTTGACATTTAGAATTTTTGATGACGGTGAGAAGGGTATCGTCAAAACAGTTTTGCTTAATGCCACGGTAATGAACATAAACTAATCTTACACCTGGCCAAGGGGGTTGGTAATTGGGGGCGGAATGATGCTGACAAACATTGTTGGTATAGGCAGGGGGTAGGGGATGGGGGAAATATGTATTATGTTTCAAATTGTCAAGCATAACCACAGACTCTGACTGGTGTGAGAAGGAAAGTGTTTACGTTATTTTGACGTTACTCTAAATATGTTGTATAACTGGCTCGAGGGATATTGAAACTTAACAAAGTTTTTCCAACCCTTGAAGCATAAAAGACTTTTATACCAAAATATACCTTAAATTGTGATTTTCTTGATAAAGAATTGAATTCGAAAAGAAAATTTTTCGTCTTAAAAAAAAGAAATACAATAAAATAACTACTTAGTAGGGACATAAATACTGTTACACACGTTTTAGCCTTATGGGCCGGCGCAGAATCCTGCTGGAAAGTCCATGGATAGCTTGGAACAAGGAATTGTTAAGAGGCTTCACAACAGCTTTCAAAACGGTTTTTTGGTAAACTTTGGCCGATGTTTTGACTCCTTGATCGCAGAAATGCAGGTGCGGGAACACTTTTGGGGCGTGGGATCGGTCTCATTCGATGCTCAGATGTTGTCCACATCAAAAAAAACAAAAAGTGAAAATTGACTTTTTTGTACCCTTAGGTCCCTGTTTCTATGCGCTGTCAGATATGTAGGACTATGCTACCACTATAAGTACAATATCATATCGGCCTACTTAATAGATGATTTTCAAAAACATTGGCCTCATGAGTGCTGCCTCCAGTTTTCTGTACTAAGAATATTCGCAGTTTCAAAAGCCGACCGAAACTACCTTACCTTTCTCTTGTATCGGCACCCTCTCTCCAGCAGTATCACACGAAGAAAAGTATATCGGGTGATCAATCTAGAGGTATTCTTTTAAATAAAAACAAAATAAAAAATGCAAATCAAGTGTGAAATCTTTATTGTTCATTCGAAAGGACAATTATGCCATTTTTTTTTTGAATTTTATCTCCTTCAAATGTTGTCCCGCAACTACGCCTCAGGGTGTCCATTCTGATGGCTGACTCGTTCGAGCATTTCGACCGATATGGCGTTACTGACACGCGTAATGTTGGCTTCCAAAACAAAAATCGTAACTGGTTTGTCAGCATAGGAATTTGGACCCCAAGAAAAAAGTCTAACAGTGTAATAACACACGATCCAGGCAGCCAACTTACCGATCCAAAACGTGAAACTAGCTGCTCTTCGCAATGACCTCTCAATAGATGCATTGTCTGAGCAGCTGCATGGCAAGTGGCAACGTCCTGTTGTAACCAAATATAGGCTTCAATTTCAGATAGCAATAAGTACGCTAGCATGGCGCGATAGCGAGCACCATTCACGGTTACGTTCCGGCCATTATAATTTTTGATAAAATATGGACCGATGATTTCACCAGCCCATAAACCGCACCAAATCGTGGTTTTCTCTGGGAACAACACCTCTTGGACCTCCACTGGTTGCTCTTCATCCCAAATGAGGCAATTTTGTTAATTGACTTTGTCGTTGAGCCGGAAATGGGCCTTAACACTGAACAAAATTCTGGTCAAAAACAGCGGAAACGACCGTTTCCATAACAGAGTTGCAGAATTTGGAGACGTTGTTGCGCTGTATGATGAAATGGCAAACAATACTGGAGAGAAAAAAAATAAAGGTTCACATAGCTCACGCGTAATAAGTGAAAAAAATACCTCTAGATTAATCACCCGTTATATAAATAATAATATGAATACGGCAATCATATCGTATGATTGCAATTTTATTTATTTGAATATGGTTCTTAGAACTTTTTTTAGGCATTCAGCTTCTGTAATGTAATTTTTAAGTTTTAATCGGTCTTAATTTGACTTATGCATGTTTGGCTTTTTGCCAATTACACGAAGATAAAATGTATGGTTGGGGTGACGACCCAGCAAACCAAATGCTCAGAATTCAGACAGAAATCTGAACGACAATCGGCAAAATGTTCCGATTTCGGATCAGAATTCTTACCGAGTTCGTAACGAAAAAAATATGAGAGGTTTGGCAAGAATTCTGAACTACTTCTCTGAAAAAAAAATCATCAGACAAACCGAACAGAATTCGTAACGATTTCGGTAAGAATTCTCGGTAGAGTTCCGATATTGCTGAGAATTGTCTGATTCAGACATTGTCGGCAAATTTGGTTTACTGGGCATATTCGCAGACCATCGTACTAGTGTTGGTTATAAGGCCACTATGATCCGCACAACCATATTACATAACACACTCAACCATATTATGATGCTTACAACCATTTTCTACTACAATAATATCCCCACAACCATAGTATGATTCCCACTCAACCACACTATGATTCCCAACATTATTTATTAAGATTGTGTAAAAATCTTATTCAGCAGTTATTAAGTTAATTTAAAAACAGTTAATTTAAAAATACATTTAAAAATACATTAAATTCAAAATTCATAAGACGAAATTATGTTTGTCCAGGTCGAACCTTATATACCTTCCCCCTCCATTTTAACTTATGTTTCGTCATACATAAATATGCACCCGTTAAGTTTTCTCAAAACCGGTACATACAGAATGCGTGCTCTCCATTTTGTTAATTATTTATGTTTTTCTAACGGTTTCGAATTTTAATGGTTCTATAAGCATAGAGAAAGGGACCTAAGAGTAAAAAAATCAATTTTCTTTTTCTTTTTTCTTTTTTTGATGTGGGCAACACCTGAGCATCGAATGAGACCGATCCCATGCCCCAAAAGTGTTCCCTCCCAGAGATATGCGCATTTTATGAAAGTGAAGTCGACGATTCTAAGCGCAAATAGAAAGGGACCTAATCTTTAAAATGGCTCTCCTAAACAAAACTGGATTTTAACCTTAGGTCCCTATCTATTTTGCGAATCACATATGTTTATCTTGACGGTTAATCGCTAGTTCATTTCATGCGGGACGTTTTTTGGGCCAAAACGTCCAACAATTTTACCCTTCTTTTTTGAGGTCTTTATGACGTTCCAACTAAAAGCATCCATTTTAACCAACAAATTATATTTTGTTAGGCCAAAAGGTGTGCTTTTTACCGAGGTGCCTTTAGTTCCTAAAAGGGAAACTGTTTTCCCTCTGGGCCGATTCGCCCATTTACAATGCCAAACAACTTATGACCGTAAGCCATTATCATGGAAAATTGCATCCTATGTTGATTGGTTTTACCGCGTTTGTGCTTTTAATAGAGACAACGGACGGACATGGATATACCGTCTGACGATCAATATTTTTGGGTGATCAATTTAAAGGTATTTTTTCAAAAAAATTCATAAAATAAAATGTGGAATATTTGTGGTTCTTTCGAAAGGACATTTTATGCCATTTATTTTTTGAATATAATTGCCTTTAAATGTCGGCCGCAACAACGCTTAAGGGTGTTCATTCTGAGGGTCTGGTTTTGGATGACTTCGATCGAGTATTTCGACCGGTATGGCTTTAATGACTCACGTAATGTTTGCTTTCAAAACCTGAATATTAGCTGGTTTGTCAGTATAGAATTTGGACTCTGCGTAGCCCCAAAGAAAAAAGTCTATAGCTGAGATATTACACACCCTCCGGTCCAAAACATGCAATTGGCTGCTCTTCGTAATGACATCTTAATA
The DNA here is from genome assembly GCA_963513945.1 of Hydrotaea diabolus. NCBI lineage: Eukaryota > Metazoa > Arthropoda > Insecta > Diptera > Muscidae > Hydrotaea > Hydrotaea diabolus. The sequence goes on along the minus strand of OY740720.1, from coordinate 30,390,110 downwards.
GATACATTGCTTGAGCAGTTGTATGGCAAGTGGAGCCGTCCTCTTAAATCCAAATGCCGTCAAGATTATGGGCTTCAATTTCAAAAAGCAAAAAGGCCGATATCAAGGCGCGACAGCGAGCTCCATTCACGGTTACGTTCCGGCCAACATCATTTTTGAAAAAATGTGGACCGATTATTCCATCAGCCCATAAACCGCACCAGACCCTGTTTTTCTCTGGGTATAATGACATCTCTTGAACCTCTTATGGTTGCCCTCAGCTAAAACTCTGCAATTTTGTTTATTGACTTTGCCGTTGAGCCACAGATGGGCCTCATCACTGAACCACATTTTGGTCGAAAACAGCGGATCTTTCCGTTTCTCACCATAATACAGTTGCCAAAATTTGAAGGTAATTATTTTCAGAAAATAAATGCCATAAAACCTCCTTTCAAATTACCAATTAAGATTCCACAATTGAATTGAATTTTTATATTTTTTTGTTCTGAAAAAATAGATGGATAACCCTTTATATTTAACTTTTTTTATGGTCTCCCATCAATACTTCGCAGTGTTGTAAAGGAATAACGAATTTAGTATCCACTCTTCAAATTAAGTATCCACTTTAAACTAAAAGAGGCCAGTTTTCCTTACAACAATTGCTGCGAAGCGTCCTGAGGAAGGCCGTCACGGATTGGCTCGCAGTAAATGTGCACGAAAAATTAAGGTCACTTCAACATTTGGTAAAAACCTTGTCTTCCTTGTTGAAATGTAGATACATGAGGTCTAGAGTCGGTTAATCCCTGCCCTTGGGTTAAAGCAAAAGGCCAAAATAAACAAACGAGCTAAGCATAAGTTATGAATATTTTTAACACTTCAGTCTTATTTGGGCCACCCAGTATTTCAATCTGTGAGTACAACTAAATGTTAGAAATTTCGACGAACGTGGAAACTTCAAGGCGAGCCCAAAATTTAAGGACCTGCCTTGAAGTTTTTGATGTTGCTAACATTTTTCTCACAAACAAAATTGGTTTTCCCAATTGTACGAGTATGATTCAGGTTGCAGATCAATTTTCCATTCGTACTACCGAATGTTAGTTGATGCTTATATTTGTTTTGTTAACCGTCTGATTTAGGTTGCAGATCATATTTCCGTTCGTACAAACGAATGTTAGTTTATTACTTATACCATCTGATTTAGGTTTGCTGATCAACTTTCCGTTCTTACTACCGATTGTTAGTTGATACTTATATATGTTTTGTCAACCGTCTTATTTTGGTTGCAGATCAACTTTCCGTTCGCACAACCGATTGTTAGTTGATGCATAAAAAATAAATTATTTTAAGCAATCTTTAGGAAAATACTTGCACCGGTCTAAATTAGGCGACATGCAGTTGTGACAACAAAAGATTTGAACTTCATATCGTTTATTAAACCAGCAAATAATCTGTACTTTAAAATTATCATAGCTTTTATCGTACGATTATCTTATGACAAACCGAATTTGGTGGTTGCAAAAGACATTTTTGTAGTTCGGACCGAATTCTAATCGCCTTTTCCTTTTTTTGGCAAAAAAAAAACATTTTCAACAAAAACAAATCCGTTTGAATAGTAGTAAACATGTATCCAAAGAAGCACCCTGTATGCCAACAGACATAAAACACGTTTGAACAAATAACAACAGTTGTAATCTAAGAATAACTCTTAGCATTTACTCATGGACCATGCGTAAACTAAAAGGAGTGAGTGTGGCGAAGTCTGGCCCAAAATGTTCAACATAAAATTCTACTTAAAGTATTCGTTATTCCCAACATTTGTACTCGCAATAAAACGGTGTCATGGCATAAATCAAACTCTGCTCCACCAAAAGTAGCAGCAGCAGCAGCATCCGGAACGATGATGATTAGGAACAGGCCATGTTTACAGGAAAACTTAATCAGTGTGTGCTGGTTTATTACTCGTAAATTCCCACAAGTGATGACAACCTCCACAACGACCACCAGGTGATGTTTGCCATATTAGGAGGAAACTTATCTGAGTGTCTTACATTCTCTGTAGGCATGCGCAGTGCTGGCTGTTCTATTGTTCTACACTGACTGAACATACGCCAAAAATACGATACGCTTTCAACTGTTTGTACGGATGTTTATGTTTACGTTGCGATTTATTAGACTATTTGGCACCAAAACACCAACTTAATGAAACGCATTTAAATCAATAATTGAGCGCCTTTGACGCCGGGTAATGTGTACCGTAGAGCGGCGTAACAGTGTGCGGGGATAGAGTGGGAGATTAATCATAATTAGATCTTTCAATCATTTAATAAGACAGACGTGGTGGTACCGTCAAGGAGATAGAAGGGGAAGTAAAGAATATTTTGATTATTTTAGTCACGCATTGTTTAGAAATTTTTTCGTAATTTTGCTAAATACGTAAACTAGAAAGGATTTGATGTCACATTAGACTTTGTAAAAAGTTCGCAGCAAAAGTCACTCTTTCATGAGGTAAATTATTGAATTACTTGAACTCTAATTAAGGATAATCAATCTAGAGGTTTTTTTAAAATAAAAATATATAAAGGGTGGTTAAATTTCACGGGCCGATGCCATTTCTTGCCACCATTCTGCCCATTGAAGACGCTTGGAATGGTGAAGAGGCTTTAGTTCTTGAGTCAATGGCACCTTGTAAGCATGTAAATTGCAAGTCTTTATGCATAATGTTCATCAACGACGAGCGTGAGAGGTGCAATTGTTGGGCACGACGACGAGTTGAGGTTGATGGCTTTTCAGCCACACTATCGCGAACAGCAGCAATATTTTCTGCAGTTCGAGTTGTACGAGCATGCGCTGGTCTCCTACAGACCCGGTTTGCTCAAATTTTTGCACGATTTTTCCGATTGTACGCACATTAGGACGATTAAATTGATTAAAAAATCACGAAGTGCACGATATGCATTTTCATAAAAAGCATGAATATCTTTAAGGCGTTGCTCGCTTGTGTACCTTTTCATGGTTCAAATTGTATTAATCTGAAATTAAGAACTATCAAATTAAATGCTGCAAAAAACTTGACGCTTAGGTGTGGTTCACATTCAAAATCGGCCCTTAAAATTAAACCACCCTTTACAAAAATTGAAATCAAGTGTGGAAGCTTAATTGTTCATAAAAAGGGCATTTTATGCCATTTATTTTTTGAATATAGTTAAAAAATCCGTAATCTGTGAAAATAACCCTCATGGAAAAAAATACCCCTAGACGGATCACCTGTTATAAATTTGAAAAAATACCCTCCCACACGCAGAAAAAAAGTATGGTTGTGTGGAGACAATATTCGAAGAGGATCATAGTATATATGTGACAGCGCATAGAGAAAGGGACCTAAGGGTAAAAAAAAAATCAATTTTTCTTTTTTTTCTTAGTTTGATGTGGACAACATCTGAGCATCGAATAAAACCGATCCTATGCCCCAAAAGTGTTCCCTCCCAGAGATATGCGCGTTTTATGAAAGCGTAGTCGACGATTCTAAGCGCAAATAGAAAGGGACCTAATCTTTAAAATGGCTCTCCTGAACAAAACTTTTCATCAACTTTTCACTTTTTATGATGTGGACAACATCTGAGCATCGAATAAACCGATCCCATGCCCCAAAAGTGTTCCCTCCCAGAGATATGCGCGTTTTATGAAAGTGTAGTCGACGATTCTAAGCGCAAATAGAAAGGGACCTAATCTTTAAAATGGCTCTCCTGAACAAAACTGGTTTTTAACCTTAGGGCCCTTTCTATTTGGCGCGTCGCATATGGTTGTGGCACAACAATATTATGATCCTCACAACAATAGTATGATTAACACAACCATACTTTGATCGCCACAACCATATGCGCGTCGCATATGGTTGTGGCACAACAATATTATGTTCCTCACAACAATAGTATGATTAACACTCAACCATACTTTGATCGCCACAACCATAGTATGATTCACACTCAACCAAACTATTATCTCCACAACCATAGTATGATTTACACTCAACCATACTATGATCTCCACAACAATAGTATGATTCACACTCAACCATACTGTTATCTCCACAACCATATTATGATCCTCACAACCATAGCATTTTCCTCATACAACCATAGTATAATCCACACAACCATCTGTTTCTCACAACCATAGTATGATTCATACGCAACCATACTATGATCCCCATAGCCATAGTATGATTTACACTCAACCATACTATGATCTCCACAACAATAGTATGATTCACACTCAACTATACGATGATCTTCACAACAATAGCATGATTCACACTCAACCATACTATTATCTCCACAACCATATTATGATTCTCACTACCATAGTATTTTTCTTATACAACCATAGTATGATCCTCACAACCATAGTCTAATTCACACGCAACCTTGCTTTTATCCCCACAACCATAGTATGATTCACACTCAACCTTACTATGATCTTCAAAACAATAGTATGATTCACACTCAACCATACTATTATCTCCACAACCATATAATGATCCTCGCAATCATAGTATTTTTCTTATACAACCATAGTATGATCCCCACAATCATAGTCTGATACCATAGTATGAATCACTAAACCATCTATGACCCCCAAAATTATTTATTAGGATTAGGCAATGTTTTGTTATTCAAAAATAGAGATTTTTATCAAGCAAGTTATTTTAAATTGCATTACACTGAGTTCATAGCCAGATTTGAGGCCTTGTTTTTAATAAACATTTCATTGAAGAAACAAAAATATATATTCCAACGGTCGATAATACTTTAAGTTGCCAGGGGTGATTACTACTTCACCATCCGTAGACACCAAGTAACGAATGTGATTAAACCATGATCAATGGCTATATACTTCAGTGCAGGCAGATTTTAAATAAACGAGAACCAGTCGGTAGCAGAGTATTTCACCGAACAAAGTACTCAAAATTGGATTAAAATAGTGTATTCGCCTTATTTGTGTACAATTAAAAAAACGTCCAGAAATTAGAACCACCCGAAAAACAAAGTGAGCGTCTACCGTATTAACAGGTTGTCCCATAAAGCTTAAACTGCCTATAACAAGAAGAAATTAATTTGTTGTTTGTAATTCTTTTTTTGGGGATTTTGGGATGTGTTTTTGTGATTAACAAAGATTTTGTAGGGGCTAAGGACTTAAATTATAATAGGGCAACAATTTTGATGTTGGTATAAGGAATAAACCGGATTTGGTTACTACACAGAAATTATTTGCTGTAACCACCAATTTTTGGTACTAAAGTACAATGTACTTCATAATTTGTTGGTTGTCAACATCACCAATTGTAGCAACCAGTAGTTTATCTGAATTCTGTTGGTATAACCGAATTATTGTGTGTAATAATTGTAGCTACCATCTTACGGTACGTCAAAACATGTAACCATCAAAAACATTAAATGTTGGGGATTGCAACAGAAACCATGTTAATCTAACCGAATTTTTGTAGCACGCACATATACCCAACTGATTTTGTCTCCTGGGCGGAAAAAGTTTCCCTTTAAGCGACTAAAGGTACCAAAGAAAAAAGTACACCTTATTGAGAATTTTCTTTAAAAATCATAATTTTTGTGGATGAACCAAAGTTGAAATGCCTACTTTTATATTGGAAACATTTAGCACTACAAAAAGGGCATAATTGCTTGCCGTTTTTACTCGTGTGGTCCAAAAACAGCCTGCATGGGAAAACGGGTTATTAATTTGGTTAAACAAACTAAAACAAATTTTGCTAAGAATCCAAATATGAATTTATTTTGAAGTTTTCGCTGAGATTAGAGTCGGGAGCATAGGCCAAAAGAGCAAAAAAACGACGCTATATCAGCCAGTGAAGGTGAAGGCTATATGTGACGCGCAAAATTGAAAGGGACCTAAGGTTAGAAACCAGTTTTGTTCAGGAGAGCCATTTTAAAGATTAGGTCCCTTTCCATTTGCGCTTAGAATCGTCGACTTCACTTTCATTAAACGCGCATATCTCTGGGAGGGAACACTTTTGGGGCATGGGATCGGTCTCATTCGATGCTCAGATGTTGTCCACATCAAAAAAAAAATGAAAATTGATTTTTTTACCCTTAGGTCCCTTTCTCTATGCGCTGTCACATATAAGGTTTGGCCTTGCCTGAACGTAACGACGTTTTTACTTCTTCAAAATTTAATGCTGTCAGGTACACGAAGCACATGAAATCCTCAATACTTTTTTAACCTATAAATATACTCGCACGTTTCATTGCGTGAGTTAGGATGGAGTGGTTTAACTGATTATCCATATTTAGAGCAGCTCTATGTGGGATTGACGTACAAACGGCCCATTTTCAAATACGTACATTTTAGTGGTGTCCTTTTTAACTTGTTTCAATGTTGAGTAATGTTTTCAAATACTGAAAATCATCCAAGGATATTGAGTTTTATGGTCAATGCATACGCTGACCTTTCGGCTTGAGACCTTGTCTGTCTACTAGCTTGTAGTGCTTAAAGCCCCCGTATAAAAACATTCTTTGAGATTTAAGGCCCTGTACCATTTAAACTCGCATCTTTTTCAAATTCAATATGGAGGCGATACATATTCTGTACATCACAGTATCAAAGTCGTCTAAAACTCCTAAATTAATTGCTCCCAAGAAAAGATTCGGTCACAAATTTTTACTAGCGCATGTTCGGTCTGCCCTCTGGCGGTTTTCTTATAGTTGTCAAGGAGCGTTTAGATTCAATTGGCCGACAGCAGCCGTAAGCGCAGTCTATTAAATTGCGCTCACCTACTGAGTATTTATAGACAATAATTTCTAACAACAAACAATACATGTACAAATTCAGTTCCAATAATCATCCTAATTAGTTGTGGTTACTGATACTTTGTATAGGGGGTGATCCATCAAGAGGTATTTTTTTAGAACAAAGAAAAATATAAAAATTCAAATCAAGTGTGGAATCTTTATTGGTAATTTGAAAGGACATTTTATGGTATTTATTTTTTGCAAATAATTTCCTTATAACTAAATTATGAAAATGAGCGTTCGGTGAGAAACGGAAAGATCCGCTGTTTGGGACCAAAATTTTGTTCAGTGATGAGGCGCATTTCTGGCTCAACGGCAAAGTCAATAAACAATATTGCCGCAGTTAGGCTGAAGAGCAACAAGAAGAGGTTCAAGAGGTGCCATTAAACACAGAGAAAACCACGGTTTAATGCGGTTTATAAGCTGGTGGAATCATCGGTGCATATTTTTTCAAAAATTATGATGGCCGGAACGAAACCGTGAATGGTGCTCGCTATCGCGCCATGATATCGATCTTTATGGTACCTGAAATTGAAGCCCGTAATCTTGACGACACTTTGAGCACAGCTACTCAAACAATGGATCTATTGAGAGGCCATTTCGAAAAGCAGCTAATTTTACGTTTTGGACAGGTGAGTTGGCCACCAAGATCAAGTGATATCACACCTTTAGACATTTTTCTTTTTGGTTACGAAAAGTCCAAAGTCTATGCTGACAAACCAGCTACGATTCAGGTTTTGGAAGCCAACATTACTCGTGTCATTAAAGCCATACCGGTCGAAATGCTCGAACGAGTCATTAAAAATTGGACCCTTTGAATGGAAACCCTGAGTCGTAGTTGCGGCCAACGTTTGAAGGAAATTATATTCAAAAAATAAATGCCAAAAAATGTCCTTTCAAATTACCATCAAAGATTCCACACTTGATTTGTATTTTTATATTTTTTTTGTTCTGAAAAAACACCTCTAGATGGTTCACCCTATACCTTCAACCGAAACATTGAATACCCATAACTGAAATTTGACATGTACCCCATCAACATTCGGTTGTAGCGGTGGCATACGTGTATCGTACGTGCAACTAACAACATTTGATTGGCAAAAATACTCGGCTGTGGCAGCAAATCTGTTCTCTGTGTGTTGGAAACCGCCAGAGAAACCTGGATGATTGTTGGTAGTCACATTGTAGCTTACTTGCTATTGAGCACCACAAAAAACAGGTTCGGTGCCACAACCGATTTATTTTTCTGCCAACCGAATGATTAATGTTACATGCTGCACCTCCAGTATTCCATCAGTTCAACAGAATGTTTGTTGGTGCCTTGCAATTTTTAGTTATTTAACCTGTAGTATCGGTGCAACAAACATACCAAGTGCAACATTCAGAAGAGAATTTTTAAGATAAGAAAATTTTAGTCAAAGTCAAAAACTGTTGACTTATACAATTGAAGTACTTGAAGTACTCATGCCACCAGTTGTGGCAACTAAATGCCTTTTTTGTGTTTCATTGGTATGACCGAACACTAGGTAGTGAGTACAGTACGATGATCATAATTGTCATCTTTCAAACCAAATAACCATAACGATTATAAACATTTGGTAATTATAACCGAAATTCCTCTTTTGCAATTGAATCATTGTAGTTCCAACCGATTTCCAACTGATTATTACCCATAACGATTATAAACATTTGGTAATTACAACTTAAAATCCTCTTTTGCAATTTAATCATTGTAGTTCCAACCGATTTCCAACTTATTATTTCTCAGTTATTTGCAGGTTGCTTCCTTAGCCTGGATGTTGGCCCACTATAAATTTGGAACCTTAGGATCCATGCGGTCCTCCTAAGGGTGGTAGCCTTTGCGTGACGACAACCTACTAAATCCACGTCCAACTCCAGGTGAGAACATCCAACTTTCTTCCTTCTGCGGTTTTAAATAAGTCCACTCATTCTAAAAATATCCTCCCAAACCCCGTTGGCACTATTTCCGTGTACTTCATCCTTGTGTAGTATAAACGAGTACTGCTCCACCATTTCAACGCACCGGCAATGCAAATTCTGTGGCGCTTCTCTGCCATCCGGCATTTTTGTTTTTTGCACGATGCTGATGCATTCATTGTGCTTTGTAGGAATAATTACTGAGCGAAATTATAGCCTACATTTAGTTGCGCTCAGGCAAAGCGAAAATAATTTGCTGCATACTTTTAAGCGTTTCATTAAAATTACTATGCCACACCACAGCGAAAGCGAACAACAAAACGTAGCATAAAATTTTATGCCAAAACAATATTCATAAAATATAATTTATGTTTCCATTTGGCTCGATTCTTTTAGCACTACTTGTTGTTGCTGTCGTTATTGTTGCTGCTGCTGCTGATGTTGTTGCTGCTTACGGCGCAGCACATTGTTCCCTGGCATGTATGTATGTGTTTGGTTGTTCTACCCATTGTAGCCTGTTGTTCCTTTACACTAAACCCGACATACCATACACAATTATGGAGCTTTTAACGCTTCTGGGGCGCTTCAAGCCAACTCTTGTACGGAACTCTGGCGCTGGCGCTGCTCCGTGCTGCCCGGGCGATGCGAAATTTATGTGAAACACTTAAAAGTATGCTATAAAAATATAAACAATACTCAGGTTTCGGGGGGTTGTGAGTTTATTTTTAATAACTTTCTCGTATTTTTGTGCCTGCTTAAAATATCCGAAAGGAATGAAGCAAATTTACCCAAAAGCAGAACAGCTGTGATGGTGGGTGGGGAAGGGAGGGGAGGGGGTATTGAAAGTTTACGGTTGACCGATCGCCGACAAAATGATATCAACGTATGTATGTGGTAGTGTGCCAGACAGTCATAAAATTGCATATCATTGAAGGATGAACAAATGGCCCCATGCAATGTCAGCCCTTGGAAAAAGCGACCAATGTTTGTTATATTGTTTGGGTAGTACAACGGCTGCTATATATATTTCTGGCCTAATAATGAAAATGCGAATATTTATCATCAAAAATGGTTTTATTGTTTTTTAAAGTATTTATTCTCCAGCATGATTTTTACACTTTTGCATGCGCTCAAACCAATTATCGAAGCACATTTTCCACCCCGATTGAGACACCTCCAAAACATGGGTTTTGAACGCTTTAACATCATCTTCTGGCTACGAAAATCTTTGACCACGCATTTTTTCTTGATGTGCTGGAATAAAAAGAAGTCATTGAGTGCCAAGTCAGGGCTGTACGGCGGATGACCCATCAATTCGACTTTTTGGCCGGTCAAAAAGGCGCTGGTTTGAACCGATGTGTGAGAGCTCGCATTGTCATGGTGCACAATGATTCGTCTTCTCTTGTTCGTTTTTCGAATTTCTCCGAAGACTTCAGGCAAGCAAATTGTGGTTTACCACTCAGAATTGACCGTCATACGTTGCTCAAGCGGCACAGGCGCCACATGACCAGTTTTGCCCAAGAAACAGGCGACCATTTGCTTCGAAGTGCTTCTTCCACGAACAACTTTCGTTGGATTTGGCATGTCTTCGAAGACCCACACTGTCGATTGCTGTTTTGTTTCTTGATCATACGCATAGATCCATGATTCGTCACCTGTGACGATTTTAAAAACGTCTTTTGAAGCGCCGCGATCATATTTTTCAAAATTTCTTTGCTCCAATCGACACGAGCCTTTTTTTGAGCGATTGTCACATTGTGCGGGCTCCAGCGAGAACAAACCTTTTTTACGGCCAGGTGTTAATGCACTATTGAATCTATGCTGGTGCAAGAAATGCCTGAGGATGCCTCTATCTCACAGTATGTCACATGACGACCTTGCATTATCAGTTCACGCACGGCATCAATGTTCTCTGGCACAACGGCCGTTTTTGGACGACCTTCGTCTCTGAGCGAGCGTCGGCCAGTTGTTCACAGTGCTATAGGATAGTGCTTTATCGTCATACAACGAATTAAGTTCATCGATGAACTCGTGTCGTTCTGAGTACGTTTTTGCTAAAAAAAAAAGTCAAACTTTCCAATGGAAATTTCAGGCCAGAAATATATGTAGCAACCCTCGTATTGTTTGAGTAGTATTTCATATGAAGGATTTTATATTAATATTTCACATTGTTTCGTTAGTAAACCAAGAGATTTTTTTTGTAATGCAATGTTTGTTTTGTTGGGGTCTGGGAGAAATGGTTTTGCACCCCTTTTTATACACTTCATCCTATCGGACTCTGTGTCCTGCATTGACAAAAAAAACTACAACAAATGCTTTAGATTGAATGCTCAAAAATCCTAGAATTTTTTTGTTTATTTAATTTTTCAAGTTATTTGTAATGGGTTGATAAAAATTCCAAGGACTATCAATGGCCAAAACGAAATAATATATTTTTTTAATGAAAATCGCTAGAGACTCTCTCTACACGAAAGTAAAGCGGTTTCGAATAGGGACATAACAATTTCGTATCTCTATGTCAACGCACCCTCAAACATTTTTAATGATCTTCGAGTGTCAAAACGTTAGTCGAAGTCAGCATTTTCATCATGGTTAAGTTCACCTACAAGCAACGTTTGGAGATCATTCAAAATTACTACCGAAATTCTTAGTTGGTGGTCGCAACTTTAAGAGCTCTTACTCCCATTTTCGGCCGTAATAATCGTCCCACCCGACAGGCTGTGCGTGCTATTGTGGGTAAATTGGAATCCAAATTTTCACTTTTGGTTGTTTTGCCGCCAAAGAGACGACTTTCCGCTTGAAGCGACTAAAATATAGCATCCTTAAGTGTATCCGTTCAAAATGAGCCGAATCAGTCGTTTCCACGTTGTTCTCAGGAATTGGGCATCTCTCAAACCAAACTGGCGTATTTTGCGAAAAGATCTTATCCTTCATCCCTATAAGATAAAACTGACTCAATAGCTAAAGCTACTTGATCGTTTCAATCGCCGAAACATCACCGATTGGTCTTTGGCAAAGTTTCACGAAATTCCAGAATTTCATTGAAAAATTATCCTTCAGCAATGAAGCTCATTTCTGAGTTAGTGAGTGAGTGAGGCTGAGTGGTTTTGTCAATAAACAAAATATGGGTTATTGGACAGCAACAAACCCACAAGTGCTTCAAGAGACACAATTGCATTCGCAAAAAATTACTGCGTGCCGGAGGTGTGATTGGGCCGTATTTTTTCGTCGATGAAAGCAATCGGCATGTCACTGTCAATGGAGAGCGCTATCGTGCCATTTTAGAAAATTATTTTCGGCCAGAATTGCATGAGTTTGACATGGCCGATATGTGGTTTCAACAAGATGGTGTCACCTAGCCACATAGCACGAGTTACAATCGATTTACTGCAAGGCAAATTCGGTGAACGTGTTATCTCGGAAAATGGTCCGGTCGATTGGCCACCTCGTTCATGCGATTTAACGCAAGTGGATTTCATTTTATGGGGCCACATCAAGTCAGTGGTCTATGCCAACAAGCCAACAGCTTTTGACGAACTCAGAGAACATCCAACGCGAAATTGCCAACGTTCCGCTTGAAATGTGTGCAAGAGTGGTGGAAAATTGGGTCCAAAGAATAGATCGCTGTACACGGGCTCGTGGTGGTCATACGACCGAAATTGTAGCAAGTCTTCAATTTTTGGAAGCGCTTGCTATTTCTAAATGGGTCTTCATTAAATTCACGGTAGAACCGCAGAAAGCGTTAGGTTGACCACATATTAATGGCAGAAGATCACGCTGGAAATGGCTACACAGTACCCATCTTAGATGGCCACGTGCATGCAGATAAAATATATGGTTACCATATGGTCACGGCAACAACAATACGTTCTCTGCAATAAAAGCATTTTCGACGCAACCATAGTATTGTCCATTTTAAAAAACAACAACAATCGGAAGGCAGTCAGGGCTGTCATAACAACCATGTCAGTTTTGCTAATTGTCGTCTTTGCAAACCAATGTTTGTTTCATTTGGTGTCAAGAAACCAAGTTGGTTTTGTCCATTTGGAATGTAAATAAAACCAATGTTCGAATCAGCTGTTGCTGATAAAACCGATAACATTGGTTTTCATGACGCCAAAGCATTTTTTTCATATCGTTTCCAAAACCAATAGTGACAACATTGGTTTCTATGACAGCCCTGAGTATGAGGGATTTTTATTGTGTTTACTTTGTTCGGTGGAATACTCTACTGCCGACTGGTTCTAGTTTATTTAAAATTTAGTTATATAAATATATATGTGACAGCGCATAGAGAAAGGGACCTAAGGGTAAAAAAAATCAATTTTCATTTTTTTCTTTTTTTGATGTGGACAACATCTGAGCATCGAATGAGACCGATCCCATGCTCCAAAAGTGTTCCCTCCTAGAGATATGCGCGTTTTATGAAAGTGAAGTCGACGATTCTAAGCGCAAATAGAAAGGGACCTAATCTTTAAAATGGCTCCCCTGAACGAAACTGGTTTTTAACCTTAGGTCCCTTTTTATTTTTCGCGTCACATAAAGCCATTGATCATGGTTGAGTGACATGCATCACTTAGGGTCTACGGATGTTAAAGAAGCGTTCCCCCTGCAGTCACTACTGCTTGCAACTAAAAGTCTTTCCGACTGCCTTTTGTGAATATATTTTTGTTTCTTTAATAAAACGTTCAATAGAAACAATGTCTCAAATCTGGCTATGAACTAATTTTAAAAAATGTTTAATAAAAATCTCTTAAATAACAACATAACCCAATCCCAAAAAATAAATTTGGGGATCATAGATGATTGAGTGGAATCATATAATGGTTGTAGGTATGATAACATGGTAAAGTGTGAATTAAACTATGGTTGTATGTGAAAGATAATATGGTTGTGAGGAGCATAATATGGTTTTGGGAGATAATAGCATGGTTGCGTGTGACTCAAAATATGGTTGAGGGGATCATAGTATGATTGTGTGTGAATCATTCTATTGTTTTGAGGATCATAATATTGTTGTGCACAACCATATACCCAACAATAGTATGATCCTCTTCGAATATTGTCACTACAAACATTTTTTTTCGTGTGGAATTCCAATTATACGGATTAGATGTACTTATGAGAGCACACTTAGGGTACCAAGGTTGTACGTAGGTAAGTACGGTCCACCGACTGCGAAGAAAGCATCAACATATCTTTACAATTACGTTGACTTGCAGTGGCATGTGCTATTTCAACTATTGTCTCATAAGATTTTTCTAATGGAAATCTTTGGACTTCCCCAAACAATTTGTTACGAAATAAGGGGACACAAAACGTTCGTCCGGCCAAAGATAATATTCCCTCCATCATATAATGGGTCATACATCTAGAAGTATTTTTTCAGAACAAAAAAAATATAAATATTCTAATCAAGTGCGGAATCTTAATTAATAATTTGAAAGGACATTTTATGGCATTTTTTTTTTTTGAATATAATCTCCTTGAAATGTTGACAACTGCATTATGAAAGTAAAAGTTCGGTGAGAAACGGGAAGATCCGATGTTTTCGACCAAAATTTTGTTTAGTGATGAGGCCATTTCTGGCTCAACGGCAAAGTCAATAAACAAAATTGCCGCATTTGGGCTGAAGAGCAACAAGAAGAGTTTCATGAGGTGCCATTACTTATATACCCAGAGAAAACCACGGTTTGGTGCGGTTTATAAGCTGGTGGAATCATTGGTGCATATTATTTCAAAAATAATGATGGCGTGAACGTAACCATGAATGGTGCTCGCTATCCCGCCATGATATTAATCTTTATGCTACCTGAAATTGAAGCCCGTAATCTTGACGACACTTACTTATAGTTTCAAAAGGACGGTGCCACATGCCATACAGCTGCTCAAACAATGGATTTATTGAGAGGTGATTTCGAAAAGCAGCTAATTTTACGTTTTGGACAGGTGAGTCCACACCTTTAGACATTTCGAGTGATATCACACCTTTAGGCATTTTTCTTCTATGCTGACAAACCAGCTACGATTCAGGTTTTGAAAGCCAACATTACGTGTGTCATTAAAGCCATACCGGACGAAATGCTCGATCGAGTCATCTAAAATTGGACCCCCAGAATGGAAGCCCTAAGGCTTAATTGCGGCCAACATTTAAAGGAAATTATATTCAAAAAATAAATGCCATAAAATGTCCTTTCAAATTACTAATAAAGGTTCCACACTTGATTTAATTTTGTTATTTTATTTTTTAGTTCTGAAAAAATACCTCTTGATGGATCAACCTTTATGTTGGCCTACTATGAAAGTCCTGATAGAAAAGTTGCTCCGCTCCGCAAACTTTTCCATCAGCGTGTGGTTTTTTTAATACCAGCAACTATCGTAATAGAGTCACGAGAAAAGGCGTTTTAATGTAAAGAGTTATATGAGCCGTGCCACGCCCTTTTGTTAAGTTTTAACACAACATAGCCTATTCATTGAGTTTTTTCTGCCAAAATTTAGTAACGTCCGGTCCATAGCTTTGACCATAATAGCGATTTTTTAAGGGGGACGGAGACCCGACCACCTTTCAGCCTAGTGAGAAAAGGCGTTTTAATGTAAAGAGTTAAACGAGCCGTGCCACGCCCTTTTGTTAAATTTTAACACAACATAGCCTAATCATTTAGTTTTTTCTGCCAAAATTTAATAACGACCGGTCCATAGCTTTGACCATAATAGCGATTTTTTAAGGGGGATGGAGACCCGACCACTTTTCAGCCTAGGGCAATATGGCCCACTGTGCAATATGGCCCAATGTGCAAGTGTATATGGGCGTTGGCCGCTCGTAGCGCTCCATACGAGTTTAAGTAGGATTCGGATGTTAATTGTGGTTTCTACAGCTGAAGATTCTGAAATCGCTAAGGACCCTTTGTGTGTGGGCTATATAAAAATATGGACCAATATGGTCCAATTACTTATATATAGGACATGGGCGTTGGCCGATCATAACTTAGCATGCAAAATTGGCGATGATATATTTGAATGTGATAAGACCGGGGTTTTCATGCCAACTTCTTGTTTTTACATTGTTTGTGGTGATTTTTCATCACTTAAAATCACTGCATTAAAAAAGTAGCGATTTTTCTAAAAAAAATGTACTTTAGCGATTTTAACAAGTTGTATTGTTGATTGCTGTCAAATTGTATGCCGATCCATTCACGTTCGCCTATGTGTGAAAGCATTATTCCACTTTTCCGATAATGTCATTTGCATTAGCCAGGATAACGGGTATGAGCCTGCTTTTGAACTTTATAAATTCAAAAACATTTCCCAGAGCTAGCTACGATATTGGATTTATCATAATCTCTTTAAATTTCAATAACGAAAAATCGCTTGTTTACAAATCAACTACCCACCGGTATTGAAGTTATAAATTACCAAAGCACCCACCCCCCACACCTTTCGTTGGACACCGAGTCTGCCTGAAGGTATGAGTTTCTAATAAAATAATCACAATTATTTATTAATTAAATTTAAAATTCCCAATTTAATTACTTGCATAAGTACCTAAAAAAGAAAAACAAACTAACAACAACAAGAACAAAAGAAAACAAAGAAGAAAAACCAGAAGAAGAAGAAGCAACTATAAATTCACTTTGAGAGCGCAATTAAAATGAAGCAGGTACTTTGAAATTTTGTTTAATTTTTAATTACACAATATATAATTTTTTCTTCTTCTGTTCGGGTGATTGTGGTATATATCCAGCACTGCCATCAGCTGCCCGCCCGCCCCGGCTGCCGTTTGAAGTGCCTAAAAATATGCTTTAAAACACTTACAAAGGCAGAGCCTAAAAATATACATAAACTTGCGTTTTATACTGTGTAATACATTATGATCGGGTCATTAACCACAAGCGACAAAAAAAAACAAATATCAGCTATGGAAGGTAGGGGGTGCCCTGGCAGGCTCTAGGAAGAAAGAGTATTTTTATGTTGGGGGGTGGGGGTGGGGTTTCGAGTGGATATACTAAATTTGTCTTGGCTTTTGTCAACATTCAAAAGTAAAAAGAAGCGTTTAATGTTGAGTATTCTATGGAACGTGGTGGATTGGGCCCAGTGCGTGACAGGCAGGCACGCAGGCAGGTGGTGGTACTTATATTGAGTTATGAATGGTTTGAGTAAGAGAATTATAGTTAAATAAACATTAAAAAATTAAATCCTTTGTGCCCAGACCTGATAGAAACTATATTGTTTTTAGTTACAGACTTATAGCAATCAAAGTAGGTTTGTCAATTTAATAAGCGGGCAAAAATATTGTCAAGATTCGACCGTAGGCGGTCGTAATCATGTGCAGAGAAGGCACATGATTTAAATCTTTTGGCCCCTAAGTCAACAATCAGTCAACATTCCGTACATGCGACGTAATAATTGAAGTTGTAAAGGACACTTTAGTAACTATGTAGGTCATCTTATGACGAGCGTTCCGCGCCGTGGTTGCCGCTATCTTGCGACTTGATACACCAACTCCGATATATTAACGCTAGTCAACATCAAAATTTTTTCCCGCCGCTTGCAAAGCCGAGGCATAAAACGAGTATCATAAAAAATGCTCGAAAATACAGTTTGGACCAATTGAGAATGTCTGCGGAGTTCTAGTGGTAACAGTAGTTGCACAATTCCCTGCAATACTGTTTTGAGAATACAAAATTGACCCGAGCGGCGACGAGTTGGGATAAATGGCTCAGTTGCTCAGTACGAATATTTCGTAAGTAGGTTACCCTGTACATTGAGCCTAAAATACAATGGGTTTTTAACCATGTGTCTGGTAAATGGTTGATAACGAAGATAAGGGTAAGGAAAGATAAGGTCAAATATACATACAAAATAGTTAAGTTAACATTATATAAGGTTGGATTTTTCAAGAGAGAGGCAGGCATAAACAAAAAATTAAAGATCATTCGGCTCTGTGGTATCAAAGTTTTTGATCTGCTTTGTTTTATTCGAAGTTCAGAATTAAGTTACACGTAGTTGCAACGATTACGCATGTCTCATCCCCCCACTCTTTTTTCTTTCATCCTCTGCTCTGCACGTTTGTAATTGTGAGAAAGTTTATAAGACAATTTATATCGCTCTTTTAAAAAAACACCACCAAATGCTAGCTGTATAATCTTCATAGCGCAATATCATTGCTTTTCGCACAGTTCGAAGACTATACGCAAAGGGTAATTCTCATTAATCATAATGGGACTCCCGTATAAGTCATTTGATTTGTAGCCGAAGTAATCGTTGCCAAAGACTGCTGAAGAAAAACCTTGGCGGGTTTACTGGCCACTCACCAACGCAATGCATCGCATGTAAAGGGTAAAACCCCTAAGTGTTGGTCAAAAAAAGAAAAAAAAAATGTGGTAGTAATGAATTCCGCCACACTAAGTCGACACAATGAAAATCATTCTGCACTGTTGTCGTCATTAGTTACAGAGATACAGTTAAATGTATGCTTAGTATAGCTGAAGCTATAATGAAGATTGGTTTCCCTTTAGAGAACTTTTGCCACGCTTGTGACTTAACTACAACGAGTACCCATAAATGAACCCGCATCGTTTCAATGAGAACTAGTGATACTAATGGACTCCGCCACACTAAGGCGACACAATAAAAATCATTCTGCACTGTTGTCTTGTGAATAGGCAACGTCGGATATAAAATACAATTTTTTCATGACTTGAGCAGTTTTTTATTCTGGTTAGAGACTTTTATGTTGTTTCTTTTTCAGAATCAACTTAAAAAGAAGAAATTAGTGAAATGTATTTGCTACGGTTGCCAGGCAGACTGTACAGCTGTTTCTAAACCCGCCACAATTTTTTCTGTAAACGAAGTCAATGGCAAAAAAAGTCACGATTCTATGGACCGGATTGTCCCGAAGAGCAATTCTTCGGCCAAGGGCTGATATCCCGGCACACAGTTGCCGCTACAACAACAACATATTACTGAATAATGCAGTGGGTAAGGAGGATTCACCATAACCAATTTATTCCGATTCCACTCTACATTCATATAAGACAACACATTGTAGGGGAAGTATTCTCCGTATACAAACACATATAAAAGTCAATATCCAAAAAATTACGACAGGGAAAAAAATAATCGGTAAGAGCAAACGAGATCTGCAGTTTCTCATTTGCTCTAACCATAGTTACCCGAATGCCTTCGACAGGTTGAAAAATAAAATTTTCTTTCCAAACATTTCCAAAAGAGAGCAAAATTGTTAAAAAGCTAATAGATAATTGATAAAAAAAAACAGAAGAAATAGTTACCCACACGCTTAAAAAAGAGCATAGAACCAAAAAGAAAGAGGTGAAGTAAATACGAAAGGGTAATTGCTTCAGCTGTACAGTCTGCCTGGCAACCGTAGCCAATACATTTCACCAATTTTTTAGTTGATTTTGATAAAGAAACAACAAAAAGGTCTAGAACTAGAATAAAAACTGTTCAAGTCATAATAATGAAAAAAGACCGAATAAATATAACCAAATAAAAACATAATTGGTACGTTAATTTAATATTAAAAATTGTAACAGTAACTATATTTCTGGTTGAAAGAGGTGACCAATAATTAGTTAACTCAACGATAAAAATGATTTCTATAACAATCTTCATTGTTAATAATACTAACAATTTCATTGTTAAATTAAACATGTTTTGTTTCAATAAATTAACTATGAAATTTTAATATTAACAATAATCATGGTTAAAAACAATGCATTGTTAGAGCAACAATAATAATTTTAATATTAACAATTTTCATGGTTAAAAAATTCAACCATAGAATAGTTAAATTAACTATTATTATTGTTAAATACCAGTCAACAATAAAATGTTCAAATTAACCTTATAAAACGTAGACTCCAAATTATGTTTATTTATGATTAAGTTAACCTTACTTATAGGGACATAAATACTGTTACTGAATGTTTTTGGACCAAATATTTTTTAATATATTTATTGATGTACATTGTATCCAAAAAGAATCTACTTATTCGAAATGTCCGCCTTTTGCCTTTACACACGCCTTAAGTGGACCTGGCCAATCGTCAATAGCTGCACGAACCTCGTCCATTGGAAAATTGGCCACAGCTTGAACCAAAGCAGTCTTAAGGGATTCAATGCTAGGGTATCTTTTGTGACAAATCTTGTCCTTTAAAACCGTCCACAATTTGTAATGCAATGGGTTCAATTCTGGACTACCTGAGTGCCATTCTTCGGAGAAAATGAACGCTGGCAACTTGTTTCGAAGTCAGGCCTGGGACGTTTTAGCCTTATGGGTCAACGCAGAATCCTGTTGGAAAGTCCATGGCTGGTTTTGAAACAGGGAATTGTAAAGAGGCTTCACAACAGCTTCCAAAACGGTTTCTTGGTAAACTTTGGCCGATGTTTTGACTCCTTGTTCGCAGAAAAGCAGGTCAGTGACCGCATCGTAAGAGACACCCCACCAATCCATGACTGAAGCTGGGTGATGTCCCTTTTCCACCCTTGGGATCAGTTCAGATGCTTCCTTAGATGACCGCACATACACTTGTTAAATTTATCCTGAACGGAAAAATTTGTTTAATCGGTTAACAAAATTTTTCTGTGCAATTTATCAGCGTGCTTCACCAAAAGACGTTTGCATTTTTCAATCCTATTTTGTACTAAAGCTGCAGTCAAAAAATGTCCGGTACGTCGTTTGAATGCCACAAGTCCCAAGTCTTTTTAATGATTCGACCTATGGACTTTTGCGTGATATTCATCTCACGGGCCATGATTTTCTGTTAATAGAGCGGATTTCTGTGAAGTCTTGATTTAACGGCTTTTATGACTTGCGGTGGTGGAACAGAGCGTGGGCGGCCCGACCGGTGGCGGTCTTTTACATCTCCAGTCTCCTCAAACAGTTTTATGCATCGGTAGACGAACATGCGGCTAATCCTTAGTGGCAGGAGCGTTTTGAAAATATCATTTTTTTTTCATTTCACACTTGAAAAGCGCTATTACAGCGATACGGTCTCATTATCTGACCACTCCATGATGAAAGTTGAAACAATTTTAAAATCCCGTTACAGATTAACGCCATTGAGGTTAGCTTTCAAAACCCATATGACATTAACGGGGTACGTTTAGTTCTACTATTGAAATGGGTGTGTTCAATGTTATAACAGTATTTATGTCCCTACTAAGTATAAGATTATTTTTCTTCTCAGTGTATGGTCGGCAAAGAAATAAGTCCCTTAAAGCGTCGTACTAAACTTATAATCGTAGAAGATAAACCAAAAGATGGCGAAAATTTCGCTGCGTCTGAAAAATTGATCAAAATTCGTTAGTTTAAAAGTGTTTTACTGGACGTATTCATATTGAATTTCCAAGAGTTCTGCACAAAGAAAATAACAAGTAAAAACGTTGCTAATTTTCCGCCACTAAAGCTCAAAAAAGGGACGTTTTTTTATCTCCTCGGCCCTAAACTCAGCATAAATTTCTGTTTTTTGAGCCACGTAAGCTAAAACGTCCAGCAACTATGCCATTTTAGTGGTTTTAACTGCATATCAACCACAAATGGCATATTTAACTGTTGTTCTTCCATAAAAAAAAATTAATTTAAATTTTTTATCCGGTTGATCCGACTAACATATAACCTAAATATTCCTTCGTTTCGCCATCCACTGTCTAATATGTACCTACTTATATACTCGTATTATAGAAATCTCGTAAAGGATCGATGGAGTGGAATGTGCAGGAATAGGGCAATGTTTTCTTAAGCGCATGCAAATATGAAATACTCATATTGCAGAAAAGAAAATTCAATCGAAAATTCAAATGAAAGTTAAGAAAAGATTTTTGTGGATTTAAATCCACGCCCGGATAGTACTGTGTGTGGAAGGTACAATGAGGGGCGTGGCTGCGGTAGCGTTTTTTCGTCAGCTAGCGTTATTTATATTCGCTTTGCTATAAACGTATTTTTAGCAGAATCGTATGCGTAGTATTAAAATTATGATGCGAATACCGAATGTGAGCGGAATGTTGCACTTAAACTGCTACACTACTGTGATATTTAGAGATTTTAGCGCATCATTTAGGAGTTTGATTAAGGTCGGTCTCAATATTTTACACTTAATTTTTTGGTGCTCATAACGCACCATATAAAATCTGAGAGGGATGGGGAATAGTTTGTGGCTTCTAATGGGTGATCCAAGTTGAGATACTTTTTTAATAGTCTTTTTTTTGACAGATCACGTGTCAGTCGTGTCATGTTATTTTTGTTTTGTATTCTTTGACATTTCATCATAGAAAGACTTACGCCTGAACAACGTTTACAAATCGTTCAACTTAATTACAAAAATTCACGTTCTGTGTGGAATGTGTTTCGTGCACTTCGTGCAACTTATGGTCAACATAATCGGCCTACTGAGCGTACTAATCGCAACACCATCACCCATCTTGAGAGCCAGCATTCATTATTGGATAATATTCGACCGAATAGACCACGTCCAGCTCGCAGTGAAGAAAATGTAGCGGCCGTAGCTGAGAGTGTCCACCAAGGCCGTGGAGAGTCGATTCGGCGCCGTTTGCAGCAACTCGGACTGACGTATGGAATGACTTGGCGCATTTTACGTCGAGATCTTAAATTTAAAGCGTACAAAATACAGCTTGTGCAAGAACTGAAGCCACCCGAGTTCCCAAGCGACATCGCTTCGTTCTATGGACTCTTGAAAAGTTCCAAGATCATTCAAATTGTTCAGCGATGAGGCCCCTGCCATTTCTGGCTCAATGGGTATGTAAACCAGCAAAATTGTCGCATTTGGGACGAAGAGCAAACAGAAGAGGTTCAAGAGCTGCCACTTCATCCAGAAAAAGCACCGGTTTGGTGTGGTTTGTGGGCCGGCGGAATCATCGGTCCATATTTCTCTAAAAATGATGCCGGTTAAAACGTAACCGTTATCGTGCCATGATAACCGACTATTGGGATTAGTAGTTGGCTTAAATTAAAGGATGTAAGGGTGATCAATCTGAAGGTTTTTTTTTTCAAAATACAAAAAATCAAATGAAGTGTGGAAAATTTATTGTTTTTTTTTTGCTTTAGTTATAATTTCCTTTAAATATTGGTCACAACTACGCCTCAGGGTGTCCATTCTGAGGGTTCAATTTTGTATGACTCGTTCGAGCATTTCGACTGGTATGGCGTTAATGGCACACATCGTGGTTTTCGCGGTGTAAATCTTTCCATGATGAAATGGCCAACAATACTGAAAAGAAAAAAAAAGTTTAATACAACTCACGCGTAATCTGTGAAAAACCCACTTTTAAAAAAATACCTATAGATTGATCACGCTATACCAATTTTCATCAAAATCGGTTTATAGTTGCGACCTGCACTTTGATTACAACTATAGGTGGGCAGACGGACGGACGGACATCGCTCAAAGGATGGTTATGTGAATCATACCATGGTTGTGGAGATCATACTATGGCTGTAGGTAAACCATACGATGGTTTTAAATATCATTATATGGTTGTGAGGATCACAGTATGGTTAAGTGTGAACAGTAATATGGTTGTGGGGATCATTGTTTGGTTGAGTGAGAGTAGTATTATGGTTGTGGGGATAACTTTATGGTTTTGTGTGAATTATTATATTGTTGTGCCATGACCATATACCCAATAATAGTATGATGCTCTTTGAATATTGTCAACCCAACCATTCTACGAATATAGTCAGTCTAACCATATTTTTTTAGTCGTTGTATTTTTTTTTTGTTAGATTTAAATAATCTTTTGAGCCGGTTTAATCCCTGTTCAATGTGTAAAAGCAACAGACCGAAATAAAACAAACGAGCAAAACATAATCTTTTTACTTTAAAGTCGACTTAGTTAAAAGTCGATTTAGTAAACAGTTTGGCAAATCACTTCTAAGCCAGTCTGTGCTAGGATTTATCAGAATCATCAAAGTCGATGTAAGTGCCAGCTGTACAGTAGATCCCATTTTTCAATCTGCTTTAAACCTTTTAAATAGCCATGCCATGGTGTAGCCTCCAGATTTGTTTCATAAATGCAACACAAACCGCTTAAAGTCAATGAACTAAACATGTGTCAAATTTAGCCACTCGACGTACATATGTACTCGAAAGTACATACATATATAGCTACCAACATATACATACACGCATACACATACATCCATGTGGTACATTTGCCTGATTGTATACATCGTTTTTTTCTGGTTGGTTGGAGTATTTATTCTGTGGCATTATAACCCCATGTGCCACCCAGGCCCAATTTGGCTGCAGAACAGAGCAGAACTTGTGTTGCTAATGAGCAAAAGTACAAAACAAAACCTCAGAAAATTGTTACTTTGTGTCGAGCTGCTGCCTGCCAGCCTGCGTTTTGTTTTATTCGGTAAACTCGCCTCCGAATGGGTGCGAGTTTGTGTGGCTGCCACACGTTGCCATTTAGCAATTCAAAAACAGTTCGTAAATAGTTCTTGTGGTTAAGTGTGTTTATGCACTACTCCGTTGGCAAAATGCATGAACTCAGTTTGTCGGCAAGTGCACATGCCACTAGAAGTATATGTACATGTTTGTATCTGTGTGTGTAGCTGCCTCTGTGTGCTTGTGTAAAGTTACAAATCAATTCCAGCACAGCTCCATGTGGCATTTGTGGTAAAAGTTTAATTGCATATTAACTAAACCATTTCATTTAGACGTTTGCATTGTAAATTTGCACTTTGTTGCAACGTTTAACGTCTTTACTAATTTGAATTGCATTCTCGTCTCTGGAATATCGGTCGCTAAAGTACAGTGCTTGACACTTGGACCATGTGTTTTAAGGTAGCCCCATTAACACAAGAGTTGTGGCCGCACTACACCAGCATTCAGGGTTATTATACGATTTCATTGAGTTATGTCTGTCCGTCCTTGTAGCAACAGTATACTTAGTAGGGACACAAATACTGTTACACACGTTATATGCTGTAAAATAAAAAAGTACTGAATGTTTTTGGAACAAATACTTTTAAATATATTTATTGATGTATATTGTATCCAAATAGAATCCACTTATTCGAAATGTCCGCCTTTTGCCTTTACACACGCATTAAGTCGCACTGGCCAATCGTCGATAGATGCACGAGCCTCGTCCATTGGAAAATTGGCCACAGTTCGAACCAAAGCAGTCTTATGATATCCAATGTTGGGACAAACCTTGTCCCCTAAAACCGCCCACAATTTGTAATCCAATGGGTTCAAATCCGGACTGCCTGAGGGCCATTCTTCAGAGGAAATAAACTCTGGCAAATTGTTTTGAAGCCAGGCCTGGGACGTTTTAGCCTTATGGGCCGGCGCACAATCCTACTGGAAAGCCCATGGCCGGTTTTGAAACAGGGAATTGTTAAGAGGCTTCACAACAGCTTCCAAAACGGTTTCTTGGTAAACTTTGGACGATGTTTTGACTCCTTGTTCGTAGAAATGCAGGCCAGTGACCCCATCGTAAGAGACACCCCACCAAACCATGACTGAAGCTGGGTGATAACCCTTTTGCATCAGTTTATATGCTTCCTTAAATGGCCGCGCATACACTCTATCATTTTGCTTGTTAAAATCTCTGAACGTTAAAAAATTTTCATCGGTGAACAACAATTTTCTGTGCAAGTTATCAGCGTGCATCACCAAAAGACGTTTGCATTTTTCAATCCTATTTCTTTTAATGCTGCAGCCAATTAATGTCCGGTGCGTCGTTTGAAAGCCCCAAGTCCCAAGTCTTTTTTAATGATTCAAATCATGGACTTTTGCGTGATATTCATTTCACGGGCCATGTTTTTCTGTTTTCGGAGCGGATTTCTGTGATTTCTTAATTTAACGGCTTTGATGACATCCGGTGTTTGAACAGAGCGTTGGCGGCCCGACCGGTGGCGGTCTTTTACATCTCCAGTCTCCTCAAACAGTTTTATGCATCGGTAGACGAACATGCGGCTAGCTAATCCCTAGTGGCCGGAGCGTTTTGAAAATATCGATTTTTTCATTTCACACTTGAAAAGCGCTATTACAGCGATACCGTTCTCATTTCTGACCACTCCATGATGAATGTTGAAACAATTTTAAAATCCCGTTACAGATTAACGCTATTGAGGTTAGCTTTCAAAACCCATAAGACATTAACGGGGTATGCTCAGTTCTACAATTGAAATGGGTGTGTTCAATGTTGTTACAGTATTTATGTCCCTACTAAGTAGATGACGATCATCATTAGAAAGCTTTGCAGCCAGTGTTGAAGGAAACCCCAAACTATTTAAGACCACGACCCCACCAAACGAATGAGAACTACTGTTTTAAATCTCACTGTTCAAGTTTTCATTGCAAAATTGCCCGCGCATATATATGGTAATCGATCCAGACGTATTTTTTCAGAACACAAAAAAAGTTATCAAAATTCAAATCAAGTGTGGAATCTTTATTCGTAATTTGAAAGGACATTTTATGGCATTTAATTTTTGAATATAATTTCCTTCAAATGTTTTCCGCAACTACGCCTCAGGGTTTCCAATCTGAGGGTCCCATATTGGATGACTCGTTCGAGCATTTCGACCGGTACGGCTTTAATGATACGTCTAATGTTGGCTTTCAAAACCAGAATCGTAGATGGTTTGTCCGCATAAACGTTGGACTTTACGTAATCCCAAAGAAAAATGTCTAAAGGTGTTATATCACTTGATCTAGGCGGCATACTCACCTGTCCAAAACGCTTTTCGAAATGACCTCTCAATAGATCCATTGTTTGAGCAGTTGTATGGCAAGTGACACCTTCCTGTTGAAACCAAGTGTCGTCAAGATTACGGGCTTCGATTTCAGGAGCAACATTCACGGTTACGTTCCGGCCATCATCATTTTTGAAAAAATAAGCACCGATCATTCCAACAGCTTATAAACCGCACCAAACCGTGGTTTGGGTATAATGACACCTCTTGAACCTCTTCTTGTTGCTCTTCAGCCCAAATGCGGCACTTTTGTCCATTGACTTTGTCGTTGAGCCAGAAGTGGGCATCATCACTGAAAACAAATTTTGGTCGAAATCAGCGGATCTTTCCGTTTCTTACCGAACGCTCATTTCCATAATACAGTTGCCACCATGTGAAGGAAATTATTTTTAAAAAATAAATGCCATAAAATGTTCTTTCAAATTACCAATAAAGATTTCACAATTGATTTTTATTTTTTTTTATTTTTTTTTCTTATGAAACTCTAGATGGATCACCCTATACAATTCACTCTTGCCACCTCTGCAAAGGCTCCACATTAAGAGGCATCAATAGATTTCTTTTCGTTCAGTGTTGCTTTCAACAATTGCTACAAAGCTTTTTCACGGACCTGAAATCGCGATAAAAGCAGTGTGCAGCCACGAAAATAAAGTTCACTTTGTTGTTTATGTTGTTTAAAACTTGGCTTCAATTTTAATGTAGATATAAGAGGTCCTGAGCCGGGTAATCCCTAGCCCTGTAAAACCTCTTTTATAGAACCCCTTTGGCCCTCAGGCGTTTGATTCCACTCAAATTCCAATTTGTCCAATTTTGTCTAAAATACAGTACCTGTGGTAATGTTCCATTTTTCAAATACCTACTTCCTACCTAACTAGCAAAAAAAACTCACTCTTTATCTATAATACGAGGGCATATCAACTAATCCGTGACTTTTCCAACTTCCCGCATAGTAATATGTAACACTGCTACCATCAAGAACCTTCTTTTATTAGACTTCTGTCATAAAGTAGAGAAAGTTCCGTCATTTAGTTTGTGTTTAACAGTTGTTCAAAACATGCAACCTCGTGGATTTTGTTAAAAATTAAAAAAAGTGAATGTCGAGTGCTCATTAAACATTGTTTTTGACGAAAAAAAACGTAAATCAAAACAAGGCAAAGCTTGATACCATAGATTTCAATGGTAAAAAAGTGGTTTACTGGCCTTTGTTGCAGTCGTACAAGTACAAATGACGCTGAACGTTCTGGACGGCCAATTGAGGTCAATGCAACCGAAAATGTTGAAAGAATCCACGATAGGGTGTTGGCCGGTCGAAGAATAAAATTGCGTGAGATAGTTGATGCCATACGCATTTCATGTGACAGTGTGGTTTCGTTTTTACATGGTAAGTTGCTATTAAGGAAGCTGTCTGCAAGATGAGTGCCGCGTTTGATCTCACTTGCCCATAAACGTAATCGTGTGACAACTTCAAAGGATTGTTTGGAGTTGTTTAACCGAATGAGTGTTTGCGGCGTTTTTTAACTGTGGATAAAACATGGACTCATTACAACACTTCCGCGACCAAGCAGCAGTCTAACAATGGGTTTCTCCGGGTGAACCGGCTCCGAAGAAGGGCAAGGTGACCTTGTCGGCCATTAAGGCGATGGCTGCCGTTTTTTAGAATGCACGCGGGATAATCCACATCGATTACCTTCAAAAGGGAAAAACAATAAACGGGGGAATATTATGCCAACTTATTGGACCGATTTCACGAGGATTTAAAAAAAACGACTGCGTTTAATATCCTTTGCCGTCATATTTACCAAGTGAAATGGTTCCCTTTTTTGCCGTAATGATTATACGATCCCAATCATCAGGCGTAAAAATGTCCTTATATTATTTTTTTTCCTTTTCAATGAGACCAAAATCTTGATCGAATGGTAGGAATGAGTGGCCAGATACTAAAAATGCGTGGTCTATTTGTTCCATTGGGAAGGTCGAATTATTGACCATGAATGTGCGTATAGTGCTCATTTTCCTATGTTCCGGTTTTGGCCACCACATTGATCGCTACATTATTAAGTTCTTACATTTGACATTGGCTTTCACGTAATGCATAATGCAAGAACCTGGAAAAGAAAAAAAGTTCTGTTTCATCAAGATAATGAACGGGTTCACACGAGTGCAGTATCAAGGGCAAAATTGCATGAATTGGGTTACGAATTGGTACCACATCCGGCATATTCTCCCAGTGACTATTTCCTATTTCCAAACCTAACGAAATGGCTCGGTGGAAAGAGCTTCAGCTCCAACCATGAAATTATTGATCAAACAAATGCCTATTTTTTGGATCTCGACAAATCCTATTTTTTTGGAAGGGATATGAAAATCCGAGAAACGTTGGACCAAGTAAGTGTATTAAGCTAAAAGAAGATTATGTTTGAAAAATATTTTTTTGCAAACAATACTGTGGTTTAATCGAAAAGTCATGAAATTAGAGATTTGTCCTCGTAGTTTGGGAGAAATGGCAATTTTCTTCTACACAAATTTAAAAAAAAATACGGGTTTTCTAAGCTATCATAAAATGTTTGTTATCAGCAGCACACCACGCCCACAATTACAAATATTTTAATCTAATTTTTTGGCAGCCTCATTTTGAATATGCTTGCTATTGAATGGCATTACAATTTTAAAAATTGGTAATGACAAAAGATTATTCTTTTGGCCAGTAAAATTAAATTCTGAACCACCGTACGTCGATTAGGTCAACTGGGATTCGTTAGAGATTTAAGCCGACTATTAATTCGTTTGGATTTCGGCCTACATTCGACTACGATTGTATGGAACTAAACTAAGAGGTTTACACAATTTGCATGCGTGAATTCACTATTTGCGGGCAGTAAAAGTAGGACGGGTAGCCGGATTTCTGGTTGAGAATGTCAAAAGCATTCCCACTGGCGGGTTTTCACCTTGCAAATGCCGGCGACTTCTAGAGTAAGAGATTTACCTCTAAGCCGTTTTAAAACTTCTGTATGATCTCTAACCTCTAAGCTGTTTTCAAACTTCTGTGTAAAATACATTAGTTTTTCAGGGCTGGAAGTAAACAGTGTGTGACCATGGCCTCCAGTGAGTTTTATAATTGAGGAGCTCAGCGCCAAAACGGCCTAAGCCCAAAAAATGGTTTTAAGAAAAAACGAAGTTAAAAGAAAATAAGTTTTTAAAATATTTCTATTTCTTTTTTATTAATCGTAAATAAGTATTAGTTGTAATATTTGTTTTAGGTTAATCATTAGGTCTTTATTAACTTAGATAAAGACTGTTTTAAACAGTTAATACAAAAATGAACGTAGCTTAGGCCATTTGGGAATTCGTTTAAAAAAAACTACTTATATTGATAGGAACTGAGGGTTATGCCATTTTGATTCCATTTATTAAAACATACAAATTTTTTCAGATAAATAATAAAAATAATTTTTTGCGTTTTAAATAATACTAATTAATAATAATAAGTATTATTTTATTTAGCGTTTTAAATAATAGCGTTTAAATAATTAAATAAAATAATTTAGCGTTTTAAATAATACTAATTAATAATAATAATTATTCGTCTTCTTCCTGAATATCTTCTTCTGCGGCTCTCGAGTTTGTTTTTTTTATAGGAGGTATGAACTCTTAGAGTTCCTGTAAATTCTTAAACTTTGCAGCTTCAATGAATCTTCGTCCAGGATAAAGCGGTTCCAATTCCAAATTTACGAACTTGCTGGAGTTCCTCTTTGAAATATCAACTTCTTGAAATAAAACATCTATGTTGTTTGATTATTTGTATTGAATTATAAATGACTTCACATTTTGGAATCAATACCACCGAATCTTAGGCCATTTAACTTCTGAAGTCTTGTCTGCGTAGATTTTTCTGTTTGTCACTAGTTTCTTGATTAAGGATATGCTTTTTATATCATTTGCAGTCATCTTTACCAAGTGAAATGGTTCCCTTTTTTGCCGTGATGATTATACGATCCCAATCATCAGGCGTAAAAATGTCCTTATATTATTTTTTTTCTTTTTAATGAGACCAAAATCTTGATCGAATGGTAGGAATGAGTAGCCAGATACTAAAAATGTGTGGCCTATCTGTTCCACTAGATAATTCGTTGATTTTAGCCATTGTTAAAACACTCTTGTGCGCTGGTGCGTTGTCTTGATGAAAAATTATTTTTTTGTGTTGTAAGCCAGGACGTTTTTCTCGAATTTGATAAAAAAGGTTGCAATAGTACTCTAAATTTATTGTTTTACCCTTTTGCAGATAGTCAATCAATAAAATACCTTTGAAGTCTCAAAAAACCGTTGCCATAACCTTACCAGCCGATTGAATTGTTTTTGCCTTCTTTGGGGCACTTCCTCCAGCTTCAGTCCATTGTTTGGATTGTTCTTTTGTCTCTGGAGTATAGTGGTGGACCCATGTCTCATCAACAGTTATGAAACGACGCTTAAAATCCATTTTATTTCGCTGAAAACGATCCAAACAAGCTTGAGAAATGTTCATTCTTATGCGTTTTTGGTCGACTGTTAACAAGTCCGGCACCCATCCTGCAGAAAGCTTTTTCATCTGTAGTTCTTGATGCAAAATTAAATGGACTCGATCATTAGAGATGCCCATGATATTAGCTATTTCACGCACTTTTATTCGTCGATCATTTAATACCATATCATGCACTTTGGCTACAATTTCTGTTGTTGCTGCTGTTTTTGGACGTCCACTACGTGGTTCATACGTGGTTCAATGCTTGTACGACCACGTTTAAATTCAGCAACCCAATTTTTTACTGTTGCATATGAAGGAGCACTTTCACCTAACACATTCACCATATCATTATGAATTTATTGTCCCGATAAACCTTTTTTATGTAAATATTTAATGACACCACGCATTTCTAATTTTTCCATTGTAAAAAATCGCGGATGCGTCTTTTGTGAACACCTGTTTCTATATGAAGGAGTTGCCAGATCGAAACAAAATTTAACATGTGTTCAGAGCAGAGATGGAAGTTTCCAAAACACTTAACTTTTTTTTTGGTAATACCGAGCTTTTTGTGCTAGACTAAGAAGTTTCCGAACCGCCCTCGTATGTGCGTATAGTGCTCATTCTTATGTTCCGGTTTTGGCCACCACATTGATCGCTACATTATTAAGTTCTTACATTTGACATTGGCTTTCACGTAATGCATAATGCAAGACCCTATTTCCTGTGGGCCACGTGAAGCTATTTCCTCATTCCAGGTATACTTATACATGAATGACTTGTTCGTGATAAGGTCATGGATACCAAGACAATAGGTCCATAGCTGTCTTTTTTGTAGTAAGCTACCCCTGTGGAAATGACTGGTGTCGACAGAGTTTTCATAAGATCGAATGCTATAGCTGCATATTTTTCCATGTTAAGTTTCGAGTTTGACTAAAACGTGATATGCGGTTTTGGCCTAACCCACACATATTTTTTTATTTCTAGGATTCGATTTGGCCTAAGCGGCTTAGGCCATTACGGCATCCACATTTTTTGAACTTTGCATAGAGGAAAAACAGTTTTCAGCAGAAAGTATAACCTAGTGTTATACTATGAAATAGGGACTTTTTTTAGTATCTGTTTCAAAAGGTTCCGGTTAGATCAGCATAGTCAGTTTGATTTTTTTGAAAATGAGGGTTAGGCCGTTTTGGCGGCGAGCGCCTCAATTATATGTAATGCCCTGCTCACTGATTCGAGAGAAATTCGATGTTTGTTCCTTAATGAAATGTGTGGTTTTAAATTAAAACCGATAGAATTCTATTGTTTGGGAAGCTTCCTAGAAGCGTTACTACGTCGACGATGTTACTTTATGAGGTTTTGTGGAAGGACTTTAAGAAAGGACAAATTTATGAGGAAACTATCAATTCGTTTGTTAAGTTGTTCCCACTTAATAGGCAGGGTTTCGCCTTATGTTTCAACTTGTAATCATACCCTTTATTCAATATTGATTTAGAATGCTTAGAAAACCCCTGGCCAACGCTTTGTATCGGTTAAGAAAATAACTTAAAACTGAAAACAGATAAGAATCATTACGTTTTAATGAATTCTCGGAAAATAGATACGAAGTATCCATCTGGTTTCTTAACGAAAAGAAAGGAGAAAACAACACAGATCCATTAAAAAAAACAAATTTGCTTACTTCTCACATTTCATTTTGAATTTGAGGCCACAATCGAATTGAATAAACATTTATTTTAACCTTTTATTTTGAACATTTCTTTAGCCACAGCATCTGCAGGTCAAACGTAAAAGGTTATATGTCAATGAATTCCAATATCGATACACTCACATTCACACACACACACACGCATACACACACATTGAGACATTCTGAGTTACTTTTATGATTACTCTAGAGAAATTGAAATAAATTCTGTTTTGCCATTTGTCATATTTTACATTTTACATTATGTTTTTTGCTCCTTTTGGCAAATGTCTGCCATACCCATTTCATGGCAAATTGTATT
The DNA here is from genome assembly GCA_963513945.1 of Hydrotaea diabolus. Lineage (NCBI taxonomy): Eukaryota > Metazoa > Arthropoda > Insecta > Diptera > Muscidae > Hydrotaea > Hydrotaea diabolus. Next base: position 30,357,119 of record OY740720.1, on the reverse strand, counting down.
AGAGATTCGAAGGGAAATAGTATCTTCTACAGCAATGTTGTGAAAGGACGTTGAGGGGGTGGGTGGGAGCAGAAATATAATATTTTCTTGTTCAACTAAGGGGCTTTTTTGTGGCTGTATGCCGCCATTCTCCCCTTCGTTTCAGTTCAAATTACATCAATAGCAAATCGTTGTTTGAGCATTTGCCTCTTTCTAGACCCTCTCGATTTCTGTTCATCTTTTCGCTTGCATTTCCATCTAGAGTCTTGTGGTATGTTTTCAGTTTTTGCTGCTCTGCACTCAAATCGAAAATTTTAATAATGCAATTTTCATTTGAAATTCTTATGACATTTTTACGCATTTATGTTGTACTTAGAGAGGCGTACGTAGCTGCTATTCGTACGTACGCCTGTAAGTACAACATAAAACAAATGTAATTTAAGATTGAGTGATATCAAGACCTACGCAAAAATCAAGTAAAAACGTTGTAACTGTCGGTCAAGTCGAATAGTGTATACCCTTCACTGGGGATTCGCTATTGAAATGGTAGAATAAACCAATATCATATACATTTAAAAAGCCTATAATAGTTTAGAATGACCATAAATAACCACTAGGGTCCTGCACAGTGTTTAGAAAACAAAGTTTGGAAAAAAAAGTCTCCAATTTCTGTTGTACTTAGTAGGGAAATAAAAACTGTTACAACATTGAACACACCCCTTTCAATAGTAGAACTTAACATACCCCATTAATGTCATATGGGTTTTGAAAGCTAGCCTCAATACACGCAGAGAAAAGATATGGTTACTATATGGTCACGGCAACAATAGTATGTTCTCTGCTGTAAAAGTATGGTCGTGGCAACCATAGTATTATTTTTTGAATTTCATTTTGACAATAGTATAATTGCGGCAATATTAATATTGTTGAAATGTAACAAAAGTATTGTTGCCAAATTTAAAAATGAAAATATGGTTGTAGCAACAATATAAATATGATTGGTGGGACAAAAGTATTGTTTTCATGGGTTTTATGTTAACAATAACATAATTACGGCAATCAGACCGGCAAAACCTATTTTTTTTTTAATTTGACAATGTTATTTTTACGATTCTTACGCAATAATAGAAAAAAAATTATATTTTTTTAAAAAAAAACTACGGATTAGTATAACTAAAATATTACTGTTAAATAAATCACTCCTATTGTTACATAATAAAATTCTTAATTGTTGAATAACATCGTATTCTAGTCTTTACAAACAATTTTGGGGATCATAGTATGGTTGTGCGTAAGTCATACTATGGTTGTGAGGATCATACTATGGTTTACGTTAAACAAACTATGGTTATGAGGATCATAATATGGTTGTGAAGATCATAGTATGGTTGAATGTCAATAATAATATGGTTGTGGGTATCATAGTATGGTTGTGTGTGAATGATTCTACTGTTGTGAGGACCATAATATTGTTATGGGGATCATAGTATGGTTGTGTGTTCACCATACTATTGTTGTGATGATCATAATATTGTTGTGCCACAACCATATAACCAACAATAGTATGGTGCTCTTCGAATATTATTACCCCAACCATACTTTTTTTCTGCGTGTAGCGTTAGTCTGTAACGGGATTTTAAAATTGTTTCAACTTTCATCATGGAGTGGTTAGAAATGAGAACCGTATCGCTGTAATAGCGCTTTTCAAGTGTGAAATAAACAAAAACGATATTTTCAAAACGCTCCGGCCACTAGGGATTAGCCGCATGTTGCATAAAACATAAAACTGTTTGAGAAGACTGGAGATGTAAAAGACCGCCACCGCCCACGCTCTGTTCGAACACCGCATGTCATCAAAGCCGTTAAATCAAGAATTCACAGAAATCCGCTCCGAACACAGAAAAGCATGGCCCGTGAGATGAATACCAAGCAAAAGTCCATGAGTCGAATCATTAAAAAGGACTTGGGGCTTTAAAACGACATACCGGACATTTATTGACTGCCTTTAAAAAAAATAGGATTGAAAAATGCAAACGTCTTTTGGTGAAGCACGCTGATAACTTGCATAGAAAATTTTTTTCACCGATGAAAAAATTTGTGCCATTCAGGAAAAATCTAACAAGCAAAATGTTAAAGTGTATGCGCGGTCATCTAAGAAAGTATCTGAACTGATCCCAGGGGTGGAAAAGGGTCAACACCCAGCTTCAGACATGGTTAGGTGGGGTGTCTCTTACGATGGGGTCACTGACCTGCATTTCTGCGAACTAGGAGTCAAAACATCGGCCAAAGTTTACCAAGAAACCGTTTTAAAGCTGTTGTGAAGCCTCTTAACAATTCCGTGCCATGGACCTACCAGCAGGATTCTGCGTCGGCCCAAAACGCTAAAACGTCCTAGGCCTGGCTTCGAATCACTTTGCCAGCGTTCATTTCCTCTGAAGAATGGCCCTTAGGCAGTCCAGATTTGATCCCATTGGATTACAAATTGTGTACGGTTTTAGAGGACAAGGTTTGTCACAAAAGATACCCCAACATTAGATCTCTCAAGACTGCTTTGGTTCGAGCTGTGGCCAATTTTCCAATGGCCAAGGTTCGTGCAGCTATTGACGATTGGCCAGTGCGACTTAAGGCGTGTGTAAAGGCAAAAAGCGGACATTTCGAATAAGTAGATTCTTTTTGGATACAATATGGGTGTTTCTCTGGTTATGCACGCGACATTTGTACGCGTTTTATTGTGTTTGAATATTAAAAAATAGAAGTGGATTGGAATTTTAGAATGAATTCTAGAATCGTTACATTGTTTGTGATGAGTTCTTTCTAAAAATTATATATAATGGTAAATTGAGCACTGGGTGCCCAAATGCCATGCAATCAAAGTTGACTTACTCATATATACATCAATAAATATATTCAAAAATATTTGGTCCAAAAACATTCAGTACTTTTTATTTTACAACATAAATCGTGTGTAACAGTATTTATGTCCCTACTAAGCAGTTACTTAGAATGGTCAATAGTATCCACTTATATACTGAGCACATTGGTTGAAAAAGTATAAAACTTTGGAAAAAAAGTCTTCAATTTCTGTTGTATTTGTCGTAGATCCATGCAATTTTACACAGCTTTAGGGAAGGTGCAGTTTACAGAAATATACGAGGGCTGCTATATATATTTGTGGCCTAATAATGAGAGTGCGAATATTAATCATCAAAAATGGTTTTATTGTTTTCAAAGTATTCTCCAGCATGGTTTATACAATTTTGCATGCGCTCAAACCAATTGTCGAAGCACTTTTTCCACTCCGATTGAGACACCTCCAAAACATGGGTTTTGAACGCTTCAACAGCATCTTCTGGCGACGAAAATCGTTGACCACGCAATTTTTTCTTGATTTTTTTTTGTTTATTTATTTATGTTTCAATATATACATTGTGTTTACTACAATAAACAATAGTTATAGGATATATACTCGTACATATATACAATGACCCGGATGTGGGTACTCTAGTACAGTCTTATATTTAGGCAAGAGTTTTATTATTTTAAATGTGCATAATTCATATTTTTTACACGAAAGTAATAAATATATATTGTTGTAACGAAAAAAGTGCAAAAACATTACTTTTATAGTAAGTTTAGGATAAATGATAATTCTAGTTGTCAAAAAGTAAGAAAAAAGCAAAAAAAAACAAAAATGTTATTGGGGCTTAACCCACCAATATTTGGTATTATTACTGGAAGATGTAATGCTTCTATCTCTTTGGGAAATACTCATATCATATCTGACGTTATCAAAATTATTTCTAGTATAGTCTATAGATTTATTAGTTGCCCGCCTGTATAAGTGATAAAACATTGGGATTCCATTCTCATTTTAAATGAATTTTATTCCATCAAGAAACAGGAAGGATTCAGGTGGAACCAATCCTTTCAAAATTAAATGTTTGATGTAAGTCTCATCCGTATAGTACGGTGCCATTATGAAATCATTTTTTTCTTGATGCTAGGGAATAAAAAGAAGTCATTGGGTGCCAAGTCAGGGCTGTACGGCGGATGACCCTTCAATACGATGTTTTGGCCTGCCAAAAAGGCGCTAGTTTGAGCCGAAGTGTGAGAGCTCGCATTGTAATGGTTGCACAATGATTCGTCTTCTCTTGTTCGTTTTTCGAATTTCTCCGAAGACTTCAGGCGAACAAATTGTGGTGTACCACTCAGAATTGACCGTCCTACGTTGCTCAAGCGGAACAGTCGCCAGTTTTGCCGAAGAAATAGGCGGCCATTTGCTTCGAAGTGCATCTTTCACGAACAACTGTCGTTGGATTTGGCTCGTCCTCGAAGACCCACATGGTCGATTGCTGTTTTGTGTCGGGCTCATATGCATAGATCCATGATTCGTCACCTGTGACAATCTTATAAACGTCTTTTGAAGCACCGTGATCGTATTTTTTAAAGATTTCTTTGCACCAATCGACACAATCCTTTTTTAAGCGATTGTCAAATTGTGCGGGATCCAAGGAGAACAAACCTGTTCATGCAATATCGAATGTATGCTGGTGGTAGAAATGCCCAAGGATGCCTCTATCTCACGGTATGTCACATGACGATCTTGCATTATCAGTTCACGCACGGCATCAATGTTCGCTGGCACAACGGCCGTTTTTGGACGACCTTCGTCTTTGAGCGAGCGTCGGCTACAATTGAATTCATTGAACCAGTTTTTCACAATGCTATAGGATGCTTTGAGCGATCGTCGGCCGCGATTGAATTCATTAAACCAGTTTTTCACAATGCTATAGGATGGTGCTCCATCGCCATACAAAGAGTTAAGTTCATCGATGCACTCTTGTCGTGATAATCCACGACGAAAGTTGTGAAAAATGATCGCGCGAAAATGTTCACGAGTTAATTCCATTTTTTTTTTGCCAAATTGATTTTTTCAAGTCACTGTTAACAACTCAAATGATGGCCGTACGTCAAAACGTTCTGAGTACGTTAATGCTAAAAAATGTCAAACTTTCCAGTGGAAATGTCTGATGGCGCCAGGCAACACTTAGTGTTGCCTTGAACAGAAATATATATAGCAACCCTCGTAAACTCTAGCGCACCTAAACTATTGCAGTGTGAAATTTTAATTATCTACGAGCGATAAACAAAATAGAAATTAGAGACTTAGTTTCCATTTTGCCAACCACTGTGCAGTGGTACGAGATGTACTTTTGCACGTAATAAATTTTAATTTGAACGGCAATTTTTGTAAAAGGGTTGAATAATCTTGAATTTGTCAGCCACTAAAACAAAGAAATGTCAAATTAAGTTGGGCAGAATACTTGACCTCTAAGTGTGACTCAATACTAACAGAGTGCCTTGTGGTTGGACCACCCTTAATCAGAGAATATTCTAAAATGTGTATGTTTATAAGGGACTAGCAGTAGGTCCCTTATGGGAAACATTTCTCCCTCTATGCCGATTTGGTCCATTTACAACTCTAAACAGCGGGTGCCTATAAGCAAATAGCGTGCAATCTTTCAGGATCCTGGTTCATTTTGGTTGACCCCTATAGGCCTTTCAACAAACACACGGACTGAGGACCGGACTGACTGTCGTAGAATCTTACGACTTTATATAGGATCTCCTATCACTATTCCAAGCTGTTGCCTACGCTACGACAAATTTAGTATACAGTCCATGATTCAGCTGAGGATATTAAACAAAAAGCCCGGTTGCGGGAGCTAACAGGAACAATATACACGCTGATATTAAATATTCCCATAAAAAAAAGAAACGCCAACAATTTTTTTCTTTTTATTTTATGAGTTGATGATGACGACGTCGACGACGACCACGGTGAGTGAGTCCTGCCACCGCCGAAAGTATGAAACAAATTTCAAATAAATGTGCTGCGGGGAGGGTTTGGGGGACAGCGTGCGGCTCAATGTTCACTGGCTAAAATTTGAAAATTTTTATAAGCGCACACGTAATAATTCGGGATTAAGGGATATTATTACGGGCTTTATCGTGCTATAAACGTACACTCACACACACATACACACGTGTACACGCGTAAAATCTATAAAGTTCAACAATTTTTTTTTTCATTTTTTTGCTTTGTATGGAAAACATATATTTTATGGTCAAATCCCGGAGAGAAATTTAAAAGCCTATGAATTTCGATCTTAATACATCGGCTTAATGAAATATGTGCGAGAGTTTGACATTGGAATTCATAATTTGTTTGAAAATGTTTTTCAAATAAAGCTTATTTAATTTGGATGCGATTTATGGTGTATCGACAGTGCAAAATGGGTAGGGTATTTGGAGATTTCCTCCTGTAACAAAAAGTAAACGTAGAAAAAACATTTGAATTCAATTTTTGCATAGCTGGACTAAAAAAAGAATGGGTTGTCATTGTTGATTTCTATTTTTGAAATTTTAAGGTCTCTCTTTTAAAAAACAATAAAAAAAGTCTATAGTCGGACAGGACTGGCTATTTCATACCCTACATAACTGTCGTATTCAAAAGACTCTTGGCTTCTGTGCGGAATTTAACAAGGGTTTGATTTCAAATGTAACCTTATACGTATTTTGCAAAATGCGAGCAACAGCGGATTTAAAATCTGAATTGAAGGACGACACTGCCTAATATCGGCCATTGTTTAGGGACTACGAGTGTTGCTGTTTATGTTTCGGCTCCTGACAATACTAGTGTTTCCAGATGCAAACTGGAACTTCCATTGGAAACTTTGACATTTTTCAGCACAACTTCACTCAGAACGTTTTGTCATTTGAGGGCGAATTGTTTTGTTTACAGTGTGTTGAAAAATTCATCTAATTATTGCGTGAACAATTTCGTTCGAAGATTTTTTACGATTTTCGGCGTGGGTTATCGAGAAAAGAGTGTTTAAATCGGTTTTTGGCGATGAAGCACCATCCAAAGCCATTGTTAATCGCTGGTACCAAGAGTTCAGTCTTGGACGCCGTTCACTCAAAGATGAATTTAGTCAAGGGCGTCCAACTTCGGTCACTGTGCCAGAAATCATCGACGCTGTGCGTGAACTGATTTAGCGAGACCGACATGTGACATACCGTGAGATTGAGGCATCCTTGGGCATTAGGATGACAAGCATCAATAAGATATTACATGTTCATTTGGCCGTGAAAACAAAATTTTTTCTCGTTGGATCCCACATAATTTGACGAATGCTCAAAAAAGCCTCGTATGAATTGGATTGAAAACAGATGTTGAAAAAGTATAACTGCGGTGGCTCAAAGGCAGTGTATAACATTGTCCCAGGTGACGAATCATGGATCTATGCATATGAACCCGAAACAAAACAGCAATCGACCGTATGGGACTTTCAAGACGAGCCAAATCAAACAAAAGTTGTTCGTGGAAGAAGTACATCGAAGCAAATGATTGCGTTGTTTTTGTTCGGTATAACCGGCCATGTTGCCACAGTGCCTTTAGTGGAACGTAAAACGGTCAATTCTGAGTGGTACACAACCATATGTTTGCCAACAGTGTTCGAAGAAATGAGGAAAGATAACAAGAGAAGACGAATCATTTTGCATCACGACAATGCGAGCTCTCACACATCAGCTGAAGCGATGAGCTATTGGACCACTCAAGATGTCGAATTGATGGGCCATCCACCGTACAGCCCTGATTTGGCACCCAATGACTTCTTCTTATTCTCTAGCATCAAGAAAAAAAATGCGTGGCCGAAGAAGCTGTTGCATCGTTCAAAAATTATGTTTTGGAGGTGTCTAAGTCGGAGTGGAAAAGTGCTTCGAAAATTGGTTTGTGCGCATGCAAAAGTGTTTTGATCTTAAAGGAGAATATTTTAAAAACCCTTAAAAACCATTTCCAATGATAAATTATTGTGTTTTTATTGCCGGACCCGAAATATAAATAGCAACCATCGTAGGAACAGTCTAAAGCTATATCGCCGGTGGTCGAGGTAAACCAATCTGTCGACCTGAAAGAATACCTTGAAAAAACCGTACATATTCGGCTGAATGGAGTGCAGTAATATTTACATTGCTGTAGGAAGTATAAATACTTAAATGCTTCATTTTACACTTCAAGAATGTGTGGACATCATCAGCGTCCGATTGCTCAGCAACACTTCAACACTCGAGGGTTCCTGATGTTGCTATATCTCAGCGAGCAGCATCGAATTATGATCTGCAATCCAATTGCCACTTATCAATATTTAACGACTGGTCGTTGGTTTTTAATATTATCGTCGTTTTTTGACCCGTTAGGTTCGTGGGACCATGGGCCGCATCTTTCACATTCTTAAAAATAAATTCACACAAGAGTTTTTTGTTTTGACAATGTGGCCGGTTGTATGGAACCCTAGCGTCCACAGGCTTGAGTCCCAACTTCGGCAGACCTAAGTGCATATCTTAATGTCTGTATTTTATTTTGGACGGAATGCATACACAGTAAAAAATGTTTCGGTTTAATAAAAAAATTGAAATATTTAAACAAAAAGTTAATAGAGTATCCTGTGATAAAAAATTTCACATATTACCAAAAATATTCGTACGTTATCAGAAATATTTTCGTCTACAGCGATGAACAAATTCACATACGAGGGCAAGTCAATAATTTCGTGACTCCTCGAATAGTATCGCTTCCAAAAAATAGGACTTTTTGAGGTGGTAAAATCAATAATTTCATCGTTGGAGCTGAATCTGTTTTCACCAAGCCATTTCTTTAGGTTTGGAAATAGGAAATAGTCACTGGGGGCTAAATCCGTAGAATATAGAGGATGAGGTACCAATTCGTAAACCACTTCATGCAATTTCTCCATTGAGACTGTATACGTGTGATCAATAATTTCATCGTTGGAGCTGAATCTGTTTTCACCAAGCCATTTCTTTAGGTTTGGAAATAGGAAATAGTCACTGGGGGCTAAATCCGTAGAATATAGAGGATGAGGTACCAATTCGTAAACCACTTCATGCAATTTCTCCATTGAGACTGTATACGTGTGCACCCGTGCATTGTCTCCATGAAATGGTATTTACAAAAATCTGGCGTGTGTGTGTGCGCCTGCAGGTACGGTGAGCGCTACTTCGCCATCATAAGGCCCCAAGCAATGAATGTGATGTAACTATGTTGAGCGGCGGGTTGGCAGTTTCACATTTAACGAGAACTGCCGGCAGTAGAGACTTCCACCGAACACAATAAAATTCCTTGCACTGCATACATACACTCGCATGCATGTGTTTTATGATTTTTGTTGTTGTTTCCATTCATTAAATGTCATTGCAATATCTGATTAATAGTTAAGCTTATTTTCGAAATTTTTAATTGATTGGTTGATAAAATTCACATTCCAATTATTTGGCTGAAATTTAAGTATTGCTTTTTTCCTGTTTAGATACAAGACCAAGTTTCTGTCAGATCTGAAATCTATATATAGGCTAATCCATCTAGAGGTATTTTTTCAGAACAAAAAAATATAAAAATTCAAATCAAGTGTGGAATCTTTATTGGTAATTTGAAAGGACATTTTATGGCACTTATTTTTTGAATATAATTTCCTTCAAATGTTGGCCGCAACTACGCCTCAGGTTTTCCATTCTGAGGGTCCAATTTTAGATGACTCGTTCGAGCATTTCGACCGCTATGGCATTAATGACACGCGTAATGTTGTCTTCCAAACCCTGGATCGTAGCTGGTTTGTCCGCATAGACTTTGAACTTTACATAGCCCCAAAGAAAACGGCCAACTCCTGTCCTGTCCAAAACTTGAAATTAGCTGCTTTTCGAAATGACCTCTCAATAGATCCATTGTTTGTGCAGTTGTATAGGGTGTTTTTTATTGGGGTATAGAACTTTAAGTTGGCTTCACTTTTTTAACTGGCGGCCATTTTGTCAGCTGTCAAGTGATTAATATTTAGTTTGGTTTGCCATTTCATCATGAACAGGTTGACAAAAGAACAACGCTTGCAAATCGTGCAAATTTATTTCGAAAATAATGGTTCAGTTCGCGAAGTTCACCGCAAGCTCCGTCCATTTTATGGTCGACATAATCGTCCATCAGAGCAATTAATTCGGTTAACCATGGATCGGTTAACATGGACCATTGGATTATTTTCTTTGGGGATATGTGAAGTCGCTCGTCTACGCCAACAAACCAGAAACACGTTAGGGGACTTGGAAGCCAACATTCGTGGCGTTATTGCCAACATACGGCCCCATATGCTCGAAAAAGTGGTTGAAAATTGGACCTGTAGAATTGGCTTTATTCGAGCCAGCCGCGGCGGCCACATGCCCGAAATCATATTTAAACATTAATGGCATAAAATTATCCTTCCAATAAAGCCAAATTGATGGACATTAAAACGATTTTCTTGTGTTTTATTTCAATTCGAAGTTCTATACCTCAATAAAAAACACCCTTTATGACAAGTGGCACCGTCCTGTTGAAACCAAGTTTCGTCAAGATTACGGACTTCAATTTCAGGTAGCATAAAGATCGATATCATGGCGCGATAGCGAGCACCATTCACGGTTAAGTATCCGCCATCATCATTTTTTAAAAAATATGCACCGATGATTTCACCAGCTTATAAACCGCACCAAACCGTTGTTTGGTGCGGTTTATAAGCTCCTCTTCTTGTTGCTCCTCAGCCCAAATGCGGCAATTTTGTTTATTGACCTGCCGTTGAGCCAGAAACGGGCCTCATCACTGAATAACATTTTGGTCGAAAACAGCGGATCTTCCCGTTTACAACAGTAGTTCTCATTCGTTTGGGGAGAGCCTGGCCTTATAGAGTTCGGTTTTACTTTTAACAATTGGAGCAAAGCATTCTGAAGAGGGTTGTCACGGACCCGAAATCATGATAAAAGCTGTGTGCAGCCACGAAAATCAATGTCACTTTGCCATTTTGTTAAAAACTTGTCTTCTATTTAAATATAGAAGCAAGAGCTCTTGACCCGGTTAATACCTACGATTATTCAATGTGGAAATTATTTTAAAAAAATAAATGCCATAAATTGACCTTTCAAATTACCAATAAAGATTCCACACTTGATTTGAATTTTTATATTTTTAATTGTTCTGAAAAAATACCTCTAGATGGATCACCATATGTGACGCGCAAAATAGAAAGGGACCTAAGGTTAAAAACCAGTTTTGTTCAGGAGAACCATTTTAAAGATTAGGTCCCATTCTATTTGCGCTTAGAATCGTCGACTTTACTTTCATAAAACGCGCATATCTCTGGGAGGGAACACATTTGGGGCATGGGATCGGTCTCATTCGATGCTCAGATGTTGTCAACATCAAAAAAAAAGTGAAAAGTTGATGAAATGTTTTCTTCAGGAGAGCCATTTTAAAGATTAGGTCCCTTTCTATTTGCGCTTAGAATCGTCGACTTCACTTTCATAAAACGCGCATATCTCTGGGAGGGAACACTTTTGGGGCATAAGATCGGTCTCATTCGATGCTCAGATGTTGTCCACATCAAAAAAAGAAAAAAAATGAAAATTATTTTTTTTAAACTTAGGTCCCTTTCTCTATGCGCTGTCACATATGTATGTTTTCATCGATGAGATAGATTGTATATTAAGTGTAGCGATAGAATCAGAGTCACTATCTGATACCCCTGAGCGATGTCCGTCTGTCCATCTTGAGTTCTATCGAAGGTACATTTTCCAAGTTTTGGTCCATAGTTTGATATCATACATAATCTTGCTCCTATTTAAGAACCTGCAGCTCTAAAAGCCACATTTTACATCCCTTTTTTGGATGAAATTTGGACACAGAGCACTGCGAGTGACCAACACCCATGTTCGGTAAAATTTGTCCATTTCGTTCCAAGTTTTCGGATAGCTCTCACACAAAGGTCAGTCTCGATTAGAGATCCTCCAGCTCTAGAAGGTACAAATTAATATCGATTGCTCCCAAATTTTGCATGGTATGTTACGAGCGACCATTAAAAAGCTATGGTTTATTAATGGTCACTAACTAAACCACAAAGGTCCATAAATTCGTACAGCCCCCACACATAGGTCCATCCAGATTTTAGAACCTGCATCTTTAGAAGCCACATCTGATTCCTACTAAATTGTTCTTAAAGCGTTACGAGGGACACACACCCATGTCCTGTAACATTGGACCATGTCGCTCCAAGTTTTCGACTAGCCCCCACACAAATGTCCCTCCCGTTTTGAGGACCTGCAGCTTCAGAAGCCACAAATTATACCCATCACCCTAAAATTTCGTATGGTACGTTAAGAGCGACAAATACGTTAGTTATGAGCGACAATAACTTATTTAGCCCGACTTTGCTTAAGCTCCAGACAGAGGTGCTTAATCCTCCGAAGTATCTTTTTTATTTGTTTTCTTTTAATGTATTTTAGTTATTGAAAATGTTTAGGTTTTTTAATAAAAGTTTGATGTTTTCGCTGTAGAGTGTTTTCAGACGTGTTTTTTTTGCTTCTGAAATAAAACATGCCTCTTATTATCGTATAGAATTAAATGTAAATCAAATCAAAACACTCCGCTCACACCTTTCAGTTTGAATATTTTTATCTGAGCGAAATTTCCGACTTTTTGCTGGCGATTTAGGGGTACCTTAAAACACATACTTTTAGGTTACACCAAATGTTACCTATCCCTTTTACCTTGAGGGAATAAAGCCACTTTGTCAAAGTATGCTACAGTTCATGATCCTTTTGTAATTTATCAAAACTATAATCAGCCCAATTTCAATATTGCAAAAGGATAAAACAAATCCTTATCAATCATTGTCACCCAACTTGATAGTTTGACACGTGCAAATCTCCCCCTTCTGGCATTTAAAGAAAGCTAAAAACGACTTTAAAAACCCCTAAAAAGCAGAGTTAATACAAAGAACAAGAAAAAATAATAAAAAGTTATAAGGTGGGGTTCATCACCCATTTGGCGGGTACTGATCTGTCAGTGGCCGTCCAATAAGAGAAACAACGGTTAAAAACCACATCTCTCTAAACGAGCTTATAACTCCGAGTCCATGCCATAAGTAAATAATCCTATACGCTGTTGCAGGTGGTGCTATAGACTAAAGACAGCCGGATCTTATCAGACAGTCATTTTTGTGTGGATAACATTTATGTTGAAGCTCCTAACACTGCCACTAAATGTTGGCGATAAAAGTATTTACATACAAATCCTTCATTCCTCTGCTCTTGCCTTCACTTATTTGCCACATTGGCTGACATACAGCGTGCACTATGCATCGAGGGGGCCCGCATGTCCCATAAAATGTTCATGCAAACTTTGCTTCATCATTAAGCATAATTTGTTTTCTTTTTCGTGTGTGTGTGTGTTTGCCTTTCAAACTTTGTTACGGTTCACTTGTTGCCGTGACGGAATTGCCAGCTTTGTATCTTCGGTGTATTGTTCTGAGGTTTTGTCATGTCTCCTCGTCTGGTGTCTATTAAAGGATTGGTAGGATGGAAAGGATTAAAGGATGTAAAGGCAGGATTGGTAATGGAGAATGTGGAGTTCGTTAGTTGACGCACGGAACGGGTCTCGGTCGCGGCTACAATGGGTATCTGCTGCTACTTGTGTTGCAATTTGATTACTTTTTAGTCTTTTATCCTTCCTTGCACTTTTCTTTACCATCTTGTTTGGTCTGGCACAGACTGCTTGGGCTAGAGATTCTAAAGTCCTGGTTTTGCCACAGTAAAGGTGGTTTTTTATCTGTGCTTTCTGGTTTATAAGACTCGACATATTTTCCTTTGTCCATGGCGTAGTCCTATATCCTAAAAAGAACAGATTAGTTGTCACAACCGAATTTTTTTGTCAAACGAATGATTGAGGTTGCATCCATTTCGAATATGCCATTAGTACTACCAAATATTAGTTGGCGCTCTGTACCGTTCAGTAATTGTAACTGAAGTATTGGTACAAAATACAAATAATCCGAAAAAAAATTTTGGATTTAACGTCCAAATGCCGCAATTGTAAAAGGAAAAATTTTAAATTTTCAGTAGAGTTAAACAACTGCTCGATCTTCTTGTAGCTCTTTAAGCAAAGGTCATGTCAAGAAAAAAGAGTTAAAAATGATGGACAATCTTTAGTGAATAAATTAGATTTAACGATTTGCTTAAAGCAGTAATAATAGGACTATTTTCGCTTTTGGCTAAGATGGAGTTTAAATATCAATATCGGTTACAAGAACTAAATGTTGTCCAAACTATTGGTTGTCACAATCAAAAGTTATGACACCTAAATATATTTTATGCGTTTCATTAGTATGACCGATGAATAAGTTGCGTCTACAATACGATGATCATATTTATCATCTTGTGGTATGTCAAACCGAATATCCGTTACGATAATAAACATTTGGTTATTGCAAACGAAATTATATTTTTGCAACAGAATTTTAGTAGTTCCAACCGATTTCCAACTAATTTTTTCTCTGTATGTATGTGTTTTCCCGCTACCTTAATAAGAATATTTTTGGTGAAGGTCCATATATACTTAGTAGGGACATAAATACTGTTATAACATTGAACACAACCATTTCAATAGTAGATCTGAACATACCCCATTAATGTCATATGGGGTTTGAAAGCTAACCTCAAAAAAAAAAATTGTTTCAACTTTCATCATGTAGTGGTCAGATAATGAGAACCGTATCGCTGTAATAGTGCTTTTCAAGTGCGAAATGAAAAAAAGCGTTATTTTTAAAACGCTCCGGCCACTAGGGATTAGCCGCATGTTCGTCTACTGATGCATAAAACTGTTTGAGGAGACTGGAGATGTTAAAGACCGCCACCGGTCGGGCCGCCCACGCTCTGTTCGAACACCGCATGTCATCAAAGCCGTTAAATCAAGAATTCACCGAAATCCGCTCCGAAAACAGAAAACCATGGCCCGTAAGATGAATATCACGCAAAAGTCCATGAGTCGAATCATTAAAAAAACTTGGGACTTGGGGCTTTCAAACGACGTACCGGACATTTATTGACTGCAGCTTTAAAAAAAATAGGATTGAAAAATGCAAACGTCGTTTGGTGAAGCACGCTGATAACTTGCACAGAAAAGTTTTGTTCACCGATGAAAAACAATTTACCCTTCAGGAGGTATGCGAGGTCATCTAAAGAAGCATCTGAACTGATCGCAAGGGTGGAAAAGGGTCATCACCCAGCTTCAGTCATGGTTTGGTGGGG
Organism: Hydrotaea diabolus; assembly: GCA_963513945.1. Classification (NCBI taxonomy): domain Eukaryota; kingdom Metazoa; phylum Arthropoda; class Insecta; order Diptera; family Muscidae; genus Hydrotaea; species Hydrotaea diabolus. The sequence continues at coordinate 30,341,960 of OY740720.1, read as the reverse complement.
TGTTTCTTACGATGGGGTCACTGACCTCCATTTCTGCGAACACGTAGTCAAAACATCCACCAAAATTTACCAAGAAACCGTTTTAGAAGCTGTTGTGAATCCTCCTAACAATTCCCTGTTCCAAAACCAGCCAATTCCCTGTTCCAAAATCCAGCAGGATTCTGCGCCGGGCCATATGGCTAAAACGTCCCAGGTATGGCTTCGAAACAATTTGCTAGCGTTCATTTCCTCTGAAGAATGACCCTCAGGCAGTCCAGATTTGAACCCATTGGATTACAAAGTGTGGACGGTTTTAGAGGACAGGTTTGTCACAAAAGATACCCCAACATTGGATCTCTTAAGACCGCTTTGGTTCGAGCTGTGGCCAATTTTCCAATGGATGAGGTTCGTGCAGCTATTGACGATTGGCCAGTGCAACTTTAAGCGTGTGTAAAGGCAAAAGGCGGCATATAACTGACGATATTTGGCTGGACTTTAGGGATAAAATCGTGAATGATATTTGGAAAATATTAGGACATGCGTTGTGTCAAACTAATTATACTTCTGCTGTTGCAGACAGTTCAAATGCATGCTGCCGTTGTTTGAGGTGGCTCCGACCGAAGTTTTGTATAGTATCCTTCCCAAATCTTTATATGTGACAGCGCATAGATAAAGGGACCAAAGGGTAAAAAAATCAATTTTCACTTTTTTTGAGGGCATATCTCTGGGAGGGAACACTTTTGGGGCATGGGTTGGTCTCATTCGATGCTCAGATGTTGTCCACATCAAAACAAAAAAATGAAAATTGATTTTTTTACCCTTAGGTCCCTTTCTCTATGCGCTGTCACATATGTATTTTGAAAGGTCACATATGTATTTGGCATTTCTTTTTTGAATATAATTTTCTTCAAATGTTGGCCGCATCTACGCCTCAGGGTTTCCATTCTGAGGGTCCAATTTTGGGTGACTCGTTCGAGCATTTCGCTTTAATGACACGCGTTATGTTGACTTCCAAACCCTAAATCGTAGCTGGTAACCCGAAAGAAAAATGTCTAATGGTGTGATATCACTCTATCTAGGAGGCCAAACGTTAAATTAGCTGCTTTTCGAAATGACCTCTCAATAGATCTATTGTTTGAGCAGCTGTATGGCAAGTTGCACCGTCCTGTCGAAACCAAAAGTCGTCAAGATTACGGGCTTCAATTTCAAGTAGCATTATGATCGATATCATGGCGCAATAGCGAGCACCATTCAAGGTTACGTTCCGGCCATCATCATTTTCGGAAAAATATGCACCGATCTTTCCAACAGCTTATAGACCGCACCAAACCTTGGTTTTGTCTGGGTATACTGGCACCTCTTGAACCTCGTCTTGCTGCTCTTCAGCTCAAATTAGTCAATTTTGTTTCCGGACATTGCCAGAAAAGGGTCACATCACTGAACAAAATTTTGGTCGAAAACTGTGGATCTTCTCGTTTCTCACCGAACGCTTATTTCCATAATACCGTTGCCAACATTGAAAATTATTTTCAAAAAATACATGCCATAAAATGTCCTTTCAAAATACAAATAAAGATTGTACACTTGCTTTGAATATTTATATATTTTTTTTTGTTCTGAAAAAATACCTGTAGATGGATCAGCCTTTATAAGATAATATAGCCCATTTGGGTCCATTAGTCCGACCCCTTTTGTATAGTTAGCGCAGAACAGAGGAACGTCACACTCAGAAAAAAGTATGGTTGGGGTGACAGTATTTGAGGAGCATCATACAATTGTTGGGTAACAATATTATGATCCTCGCAACGATAGTATGATTCACAGACTACCATACTATAATTCCCACAACCATATTTCGAATCTCAATCAACCTTACTGTGATATAAACCATTTTCTGTTTGATCTGGTGTCAAGAAAATGTACGTCTCGTCTGGCACCAATGTGCGCTAATATTTTCCATTGTTTTTCTTTTTCTTTGTACAGGGTGGCCCAAATGAGACCTAGTGATGTTAAACACGTATAGCTCATGTAATAATGTTTTTTAAATGATTTATTTTTATATGTTAAATACATTTTAAGAAAATTGAACGTGACTATGTGTGAAATATGACATCAAACCACCATTTTGCTCGATACAGGCATTGGCTCTTTTTAGCGCATTTTGCATTACACGGAGTAATATTTTTGGTTGCAGGCGCCGTATTTCGTCTCGAATATTTTGCTTGAGCTGTCCAAGTGTCTGTGGTTTGTTAACATACACCTTGTCTTTTACATATCCCCATAAAAAAATCGGACGCAGTTAAATCTGGTGAACGAGGAGGCCAAGGGAAATCTGAATTTTTTGAAATTATGCGTTCACCAAAAATTTCACTCAGCATGTGCATAGTTTGCCTAGCATGCCTAGTATGTGCAGTGGCTCCATCTTGTTGAAACCACAAATAACTGATGCTGATGTATTGCCAACTGCAACCCAGTTCCTCAAAACGGCGAACTAAACTTGTAATCGTTGAAGATGTGGGCGCTGATCTTACGTTAAAAAACGGCGATAATTTCGCTGCGTCAGAACTATTGATCGTTGAGAAGAATAGCAAAAATCGATAATTTTAATGCGTTGTTGTGGACTGTACGTCTTCATTTTAAAATTCCAAGAGTTCAGCTATAATCTGCAAAAAGAAAAAAAATAAATTATGTTAAAAAATAAAAAATAAAGTTATTTGTGTTTCACATCAGCTGGTCTTATTTGGGTCACCCGTTATATTAGATTTTCCCAGGTCTGGCTGAATGTTTGTCTCATATGCCTGAATGTTGTTAGAGTGACTGACTGTTTGTCTGCCGACTAAGTCGGTGCGATTGTGTGTAAGCATGTTGGGATTTGGTAGGCCGACAGACAGAAAGACAGACGTTTGTGAGACAGACGAGGTGTGTTAACTGGGTTTTGTTACTTAATAATTTTAAAGTTGCACTCTAAGGCGTTTTGTATTATTTATGTTTGTTATGAGTTTGAGTACACACAAATGTGTTTGTCTTACTTTGATTTAAATTGCATGCCCCGATAGGTCCTCGTAAGCCGACTTACATGAACTTGTTGTGTGTAAATAAAAATGTTTGCACACACTTTGCTTATAAATATATGGTATATGTATATAATGTGTATGTAAGGCCGTATATACTTGAGAAAATATGACTCCATTTACTTAACATTTCAACTGGTTGGTTGGCAGACAGTCGTGTTAGTACGAGTAATTCGCTTCACTGGTTCAAGTTTGTTTAGTTCCAAGTTGTCTTTCGTTTGAAGTCATTAAATTAAAGTAGTTTTGTTCGCCAGAAGTCGAAGAAAAAGAATATTCTGCTTGTTTGTTTTCAGTTTGTTCGCATTGTACAATCATGTGTACATAACGAATGACAATGACTGTCAAAGTTACACTTGAAAAAGTACGAGTATTTCTGTTTTTTTCCTCTCTTTCTCAGTTGAACTTTAAGGCCAAGAAATAAAACTACAAAAGTCGTGGGGGGTTTCTTATGATTTTCGACCTTTGGAAAGTTATTGTTTTTGCTTGATAGTTTATACAAGCATATTTGTTAACTTGGCGCCAACTTATATATGTGACGCGCAAAATAGAAAGGGACCTAAGGTTAAAACCCAGCTTTGTTCAGGAGAGCCATTTTAAAGATTAGGAACCCCTTTCTATTTGCGCTTAGAGTCGTCGACTTCACTCTCATAAAACGCGCATATCTCTGGGAGGGAACACTTTTGAGTCATGGGATCGGTCTCATTCGATGCTCAGATGTTGTCCACATCAAAAAAAAAATGGAAATTGATTTTTTTTACCCTTAGGTCCCTTTCTATTTTGCTCGGCACATATATGTATGTGAGCATGTATTAGTATATACGTACACACACTCGTACTAGCATTTCGTCTTCGTTGGAAACTAATCAAAACTTTAGTGCATTTTGTTCGCAGTTCACTGGAACGCATGATTAATATTTAATCATACGTATGGTGTCGTTGCTCATACGCTTCATGAACCTTGTCGTTGTCCCCAAGAAACTTGATGGGTTAAATCTACAAATCAAAAAGTAAACCAAAATAAACCATTTCAAAGAACTGTCAATGCGGAAATGTTGAAGGCAATATCCTATTGTAATGGACAACAGCACAGATATTTTTGACATTTCCACTCTGGCAGGTCGAATGACAAGTTAGGTCATGATTTTTATTTAATTTAAACTAACATTTTAAACAAGTGTCAGTTCAAGAGAATTTTAAACATAAACAGAATGTTCACAATAAGGCAGAGACCTGCCTAAGTAAATGACCATTTGAAGCCGGAGGTAGCGAACAATTTTATTTAGAAAGAAGTAGACATGTTTCTGTCGAAAAACCCGAATTAAATAAGCACTCATACGAGGGTTGCTATTTATATTTCGGGTCCGGCAATACAAACACAATAATTTATCATTGAAAATGGTTTTATTGTTTTCAAAATATTCTCCTTTGAGATCAATACACTTTTGCATGCGCACAAACCAATTTTCGAAGCACTTTTTCCACTCCGATTTAGACACCTGCAAAACATGATTTTTGAACGCTTGAACAGCTGCTTCGGGCAATGAAAAACGTTGACTGCATTTTTTTCTTGATGCAGGGGAATAAATAGAAGCCATTGGGTGCCAAACCTGGGCTGTACGGTGGATGGCTCATCAATTCGGCATCTTGAGTGGTCAATTAGCTCATCGTGTCAGCTGATGTGTGAGAGCTCGCATTGTCGTGATGCAAAATGTTGCGTCTTCTCTTATTATCTTTCCTCATTTCTTCGAACAATGTTGGCAAACAGATGGTTGCATACCATTCAGAGCTGACCGTCCTACGTTCCACTAAAGGCACTGTGGCAACATGGCCGGTTATACCGAAGAACAAAACGCAATCATTTGCTTCGATGTACTTCTTCCACGAACAACTTTTGTTGGATTTGGCTCGTCTTGAAAGATCCATACGGTCGAGTGCTGTTTTGTTTCGGGTTCATATGCATAGATCCATGTTTCGTCACCTGTGACAATGTTTTACACTGCCTTTGGGCTACCGCAGTTATACTATTTCAACATTTCTTTACACCAATCCATACGAGACTTTTTTTTTAACATTCGTCAAATTATGTGGGATCCAACGAGAACAATTTTTTTTCACGGCCAAATTAACATGCATTATCTTATTGAAGCTTGTCATACTAGGATGCCTCAATCTCACGGTATGTCACATGTCGGTCTTGCTTAAGCAGTTCACGTACAGCATCGATGGATTCTGGCAAAGTAGCCGAAGTTGGACGTCCTTCACGAAAATCATCCTGGAGCGAACGGCGTCTTGGTACCAGCGATTAACAGAGGTTTTTAATGGTGCCTCATCGCCAGAAGTCGAAACAAGTTGATTGAGACACTCTTGTCTCGATAACCCTCGCCGAAAATCGTAAAAAATCATCGCACGAAAATTTTCACGGGATAATTCCATTTTTTGACTGAAATAAATTTGATAACAAAACAATTCGCCCTCAAATGACAAAACGTTCTGAGTGAAGTTATGCTAAAAAATGTCATAGCTTCCAATGGAAGCTCCGGTTTGCACCTGGGAACACTAGTTTTGTCAGGACCCGAAATATAAATAGCAACCTCGTATAGGGCAATTGGCTTAGGGGGAATACTAAAAGAGGGCGTGCTTAGGTTTACCAATGTCAATACTATCCCTCACCCCCCATATTTTCACAAAGAACACTAGGAACATTTCAATTAATAAAGATTTAACAGAAATTAAGAACTAGGCGCTGCGTGGCTTGCGTAAGGAATGCACGAGAACTGAGTTGACAATCAACTCCAATGTTCTGTCATGTATCTTACTATAAAGGGTGTTTTTTAGGAGGTGTGGTATTCAATCTGGCCACACTCTTCTTGAAATTAGTGTTTTGACAGCTGTCACTTGATTTATGCTCACTTTTGTTTGCCATTTCATAATGAATAGACTAACTCCGGAACGTCGTTTGCAAGTTGTGGTGAATAAGCCAAAAACGAGATGACCACCGATCCTAATGTTTACAAGAAAATTTTGTTCAGCGATAAAGCTCACTTTTGGTTAAGTGGGTACGTTAATAACCACAATTGTCGCGCTTGGAGTAATAAAAATGGAAAATCCATTGTTAAACGCCGTTACAGTTATAAAAATTTGTTTGGCATGCTCTATGGGCAGGGGGAATGATTGGTCCATATTTCTTCCAAAATGAAGCCGGCCATAATGTAACAGTTCATGGGGTGCACTATGGAAACATGACTAATGACTTTTTCATGCCTGAATTGGAGAAAAGTGTTTTTTACGTCTACGGTACAAAGGTTCGTTTGTAAGAATACTCGAAGTAAAGGAATGTTCTTCGTCTATCCCAACTGTTGTTAAAGACGGCCAGGAATTTACTGACACGTTTGATAATGCTAACCTATTGGCTGAAAAAAAAACACTCTCAGCGACCGAAAACGTTCTAGTTCCCTGGCTCAGAGTTAAAAGCGAATCCTTGCGAATCCGGATGTAAATATGTCCCCGGGCTCGGATGGTACTTCGCCACTATTCTTGTGGATGAAGTCAATAATCCTACAAAATACCGGCCAATTGCGATTATCTCAGCGTTCTCCAAGGTAACGGAGACCATGGTGAACCACCATCTAGGAGGTTTTTGGAGCACTTCGTAAAAGTCGCTCTACCGATGACCTGATGGCGTTCTTATCGGTGCGTTGCAGTTGGTCTATCCACCAGTTTGGTCAGTGTATGGTCGTGGCTCTGGATATTTCCAAGGCCCTTGGGGCACGGTGCGCTCTTTAAAATCTGATTGCCTTGGGTGTCGGTAATACCTTTGCTCTATATGTATCGAACCTTGTTAGAGTTCGCACTATACGAGTTCTTGTAGTTGGGTTCTCATTCAAAGAACATAGACTGACTGCAAGTATATCACAAGGCTCTGTCCTATTTCCCATTTTCTTATTGACAATCTTTTGGGTCGGATAGTGAATCTAATCTACTCACTTTTTCTTACTGACAATCACATGGTTCGGATCCTGAATCTTATCTACTCACTTGAAGATGACAGCAGTCAGTCATACATATTCATTCGAACGTAGTTTTCAAAAAATTTAAGACAAAAGGCGAATCATGGATGAGACACTTGGCAGGGATTTACTAACCATTTCCACAGTCACTGGCCCAACAGTGTCATCTATCGTGTTATCTATCGGTGGTACGTATATCAGGCCAAAATGAAATATAATTTCCATATGTGACGCACAAAATATAAAGGGACCTAAGGTTAAAAACCAGTTTTGTTCAGGAGAGCCATTTTGAAGACTTCACTTTTATAAAACGCGCATATCTCTGGGAGGGTACACTTTGGAGGCATGGGATTGGTCTCATTCGATGCTCAGATGTTGTCCACATCAAAAAAGAAAAAAAAATGAAAATTATTTTTTTTACCCTTAGTTCCCTTTCTCTAGGTCCCTATCATCCTTGAATTCACTTGACCGTGTTCAAAGGAGAGCGGAAATACTTATATGGGACAGTAGGGTATCCAACTCAATTATATCCCTTAAGCATCGTCGTCTGATCCTTGACGCGAGAATGTTCGGCAAGAATACACGACTTTCTGGGAATTCACACCCGTGTGTATCAATTGGTTAGTTGACCACATTATACACATGTGGAATTGACTTCCGGCTAACGTCTTTTCCACCAATAACTTCATCCAACTGTTCCGGGGGGAAAGAGGGAGTAATAAACATTACTCCCTCTTTCCCCCCTGAACTCCCCTACTTTCCACTCGCCAAGGCAAAGCTCTGGATGTTTAGGAAGGAATACATGATGGATTGGCTAAAACCTACTGAATATTTTGATGTCAGGATGGCATTTGTGGCTTTCTTAAAATATAATAATTGAAAGAGCTGTCATTACTTGATGGTAACCCTTTATACTGAATTTGTCATATGATTTGCAACACCTCGAAATATTGATGGGGATCTCCATATCAAGTGTCATATCGGCCTGGGATATATCGTTAATAAGGTCATTATCTTCGTAACTTAGGTCGTAATCTACTTTCTCAGACATATTTAGGGAAACCTTGATAGTAGATTAAGTTCAACCGGAAGTACTCCTAAAACGGCCTTCACGAATGGCATTTTATATTGTATGCAGTTATTTAGTGCGTGTTATATATCTCCGATTTTAAATCGGTCTGGGAAATATAGTAATCTCCTCTCAGACCTATCGATGGTCGATTAAGTCCATATTTCGTAATCTACTCGTTCAGACTTATTGATGATCGATTAAGTTTAACTGGAAGTTCCCCTAAAGGGGCCTGCAAAAAATATTGATAAAGATCCTATTTAGTCGTAAAATGTTATGACGAGATAGTCATGTTCGTCTGTCCGTGTGTCTGTTGAAAGCATGGTAGGTGTTCACCGAAAAAAAATCTCCCACGGTACCAGCATATTGGCTTAGCTGTTTTTTTATAGTAAATGGGCTTTATCGGCCGGGGGAAACCGTTTTCCTTAATGAAACTAAAGTTATCGTGGAAGAGGTGCACTTATTTTAAGTATTTTCTCAACGGTGAAGAGTGGCTCTATGAAATTAAGCCCAAGAAATAAGGCTCCAAATTGAAAATGAAATAAAGTCCCCAAAATGGGGCATTATTTCGTTATGAAACTAAGCCCCAATTCCTACAATGAAATAAAAGATGAAAAGAGACCCCAAACCTAAAATGAAACAACATTCCATTTAATTGGTTTTTTGGTTTCTTTTCTTTAATGAAGTAAGGCCCCGTTTTTTGAAAAAAAAATATAGTTTTATAGTTTCTTTATTGAAAAATTAGCCAAATATTAAACAAACACCTGCACTGTATCTTCAACAATTTGTCGGCAATATGGATATTTATAGTGCTCTAATCCCTTGTCGCATCTGTCTTAAATCGCATCTGCTTGCAATTTAAAATTGCATTTTCGATTTGACTTTAGAATAAGCAAACCTAATTGAACCTGACGGCTTTATGATAAGCCACAGATGCTGCCTTCGAAGCTTTGATACAGTCAAGCAATAATTTTCGGTTACACATATTTCTCCAGTGACGCCGCCGATCTACAGGGACGCCGCCGCCGTTCTCGAGTGACGCCGCCGATCTACTGGGACGCCGCGCCGTTCTCCAGGGACGCCGCCGATCTACAGTGACGTCGCCGTCGTTCTCCAGCGGCGCCACCGTTCTCCAGTGACGCCGCCGCCGTTCTCCAGCGGCGCCACCGTTCTCCAGTGAAGCCATCGCTCCGCATAGAGCCAAAATCCCTGAGAGACTGATTGGTCTTCCCTTTCCCTCAGCCGTCATCGCGTGTCACCTATTCGTCCAGTAGTTTGTAGAGTTTATGTCAGAAATTACTGATTAAATAAAGGATTATAGTTATATGAGTCCTACCACACCTCTCTCTCTCTCTCTCTCTCTCTCTCTCTCTCTCTCTCTCTCTCTCTCTCTCTCTCAGTCGAAAATAAATAGTTTGTAACGACCTTGGGCCTGGCTAAGTCTGCCCCAGCATAAGTGGAAACACGTCGTTACAACATTTAATAAATAACACGGTGTAAGAAAAAGGAATGAAGTCAAAATACATGTGAAGTGATATTACTCAGCAAGATCTACAAGAAATTTCCCAAACACCTCCAAAATCTGGAGTTACGGGTAAAAACCCGGTTTTTCGGATCTTACGAGCTTATATGCCAGTAACTTGGTTGAATATCATTCGATTTAAAGTTTCTCGGTTGATTTGGAAGCTGTGGCCTTTCATATGGTGTATACACTGAACAAAATCTGTGTATTTTTCCTGTAAATTCGTTTTTTTTAAATTTTTAACTTCAGATGCGTTTTTACACAGAAATTTTCAAAAGGAAGCAATTTTTGAACTGATTAATTAGGAGAATATTCTTACGAATACAATTTTTAAAAATCCGTTAGAAACTGATTGAGTTATTCAACTTTTGTTAAAACAACATTTTTTGAAAAATACAATTTGTGGCCAAACCACTCAGAAATATTTGTTTGACCGTTTTTTTTATTGAATATTTCAGTATCCCGGCTACACATATTTCGCCGTATAGCTTGGCAATAATGAAACCTACGAAAATAATTTGTTTTAACAATCAATTTACACTTTCATTAAATTGAATATAATTGGAATTTCAATTTTAAGAAAGTGTAAATTGGTGGTGTAGAAATTAAAAATTCGCGCGAATTTTTAATTTCTACACCTTTTACACTTATACAAAATTAAAGCTTTTTTTTCAACACCACCAATTTACAGTTACAGAAGGACGTGTGCAAATACATTGTGCAGAAAGACAATTCGAATTTCAGTTTTAGGTAAACGTAAATTGATGGCGTGGAAAAACAATTCCACTTAAATTGGTCGAAGTGTAAGAGGGGGGAAGATTCAAAATTCGCGCGAATTTTGGAGTGTTAGCGATAACTGTTATTCTGCTTGTGTTTTGCAGAATCTCGCCTTTAAAGAAAAGGAAATAACACCCCAAAAATAATATTTATGGCTTTATTTCATTTTAGAATTTAGGACTTTACTTTATTAAAAGAGATGAAACAACACCCCGAACATCGTTTTTTTTTCAATTCAATTTTTATTTTGTTAATATAACAATTTCATTTTTCTTATTATCTACAATGACAAAGAGTTTAGGTTTGTATAAGCCTATGCTACTTAAATATTAGTAAACAAAATTTGATATATTGTGATGAGGTTTAATTAATATCGGATTTAATTGAAGGAAAATTCACAAAAAAAACCTTTCTGAATAGGCTGACTAGAGTTTCACATTTTCAACTTGTTTTCAGTTATAATATTTACAACGATGCTAGATCTCTTATATGAATAAAATCAGACTCTTGGCGTCTGATTGCAAAATTTTCTTTAAGTCTTGCCAATCTATCATTTACTAACTCCACTTTGGCAACTTCGTGGAGACATGTTGTTGAGTAATGTCTAGGAAGCTTTAAAATCATTTTTAAAAGTTTGTTTTGGGCTATTTGAAGCATCTTAACATGAGTTGAAGCCACATTGCTCCATGAAGGACATCCATACAAAAGAACAGCTTGAAAAACCGACTTAAAAATAAACATTTTGTTTTTACTATTTAAAAGAGAGTTTCTGTTGATTAGGCGATATAAGAGTTGTATTAAATGATTTATTTTATCTATGACATATGATATATGGTCCTTGAATGTAAGTCTGGGATCCAATATAATGCCGAGGTATTTAACTTTATGTTCCCAGGGTATCTATGTGTTATTAAAAATGAGGCTTCTCTGGGAAATATATATTGGTTTTCTTCTTCTGGTGAAATAGATCACTTTAGTTTTTTCCGCATTCACAAATATTTTCCATTTGCAGAAATATGTTAGGAGGATTTCCGCTGCTTCTTCTAGTTTGGTTATAATGTCTGCAGCAAGAGTGCCGGGGCAGATAATTGCAGTATCGTCTGCGAAAACTGAAGTTTCGAAACTGAAGTTTCACAGCCATGCAGTGGAGGAATGTCCGCTGTAAAAATGTTGTAGAGATCTGGCGAGAGGCATGATCCTTGGGGACATCCATCATCTATCGATCTTCTATTAGATTGGTTTCCACACGTATATACCCTGAATGTGCGATCTGTCAGAAAAGACTTTATAATAAGGATTATATATGTTGCAAAGTTGAAATTAGGCATTTTAAAAATTAGGGCTTCGTGCCATACGGAATCGAATGCTGCTTTGATGTCAAGTATCATCATACCTGTAGATTGACCATCATAAAAGTTGTTTTGCACTATTTGTCTGATTCGTTATAATTGGATGGACGGCGGTATTATGTTGTTTACGAAAGCCATACTGTTCTTTAGGGAGAATATTGTTTTCTTCAATAAATATATTGAGCTCGTCTTTAATAACTTTTTCTTGCAGTTTTCCTAACGAGGATAATAAGCTGATAGGACGATATGAGCTTGGATTTTCGGAGGGCTTATTAGGTTTTATAATTGGTATTATTTTCGATTCCTTCCAAACTCTAGGAAAATATGAAAGACGAAGACACGCATTTATTATTGTAGTGAGATATTTTACAGCTTTCTTTGTTATTGCTTTAATGCATCTATTATCTATACTGCCATTGCCGGGGGCTTTACGCGCCTTTAGACTTCTAATATGGTTGGAAATCGTTCGGTGATTTATTTCATTTTCAGTTTGGGGCTTTATTTCATAGAGCCACGGAGTGTACATAAGATTTGTCTCTACCGAACCTTAGGACAATTTTGCTTTGATTTCGGTCTCCAATTTGTGACTTCAAGAGATTTTGGGTTTACAATATTTCCTTCAAAATCTTGCCTTGAATTTAAAAAAAAAAAAACATTTCCCCAAACAAATTCCCTAGTTTCTGTTGAGACTCAAATCCGCATTTTCTCCCTCTCTCCCCATTCGAAGACATCCCCTCGGACGCGACAATCTGTTGGCCGTAACGAAATTATTCTGCGAATAAATTATAAGCTAATAACAATCATGTATTTATTATATTCCCAAAATACTGAGAACACACATTCGACTATACTCGTCTTAATATTTCTGCGTAGCCCTCTTGGTTGTTATTGTTATTGTTGTGGCCACGAAAAGGGAACAGGTGACCTTAAGACATCACCACTCTGGCTCTATACTGAAGTCTATGACGAGAGTTTTTTTTCTGTCATACTCGCTGTTAGTGTTGCCTCCTTCGATCTTATGATAGGCCTTTTATTTATTTATGCTTTTGTCTTATTTATTGACGGCTACACTCACACAAGCACCAGCCTCGCGCGTACGTACACCGCCCACACATGCAACCGCCCGCACGAATAGCAACAAAAATTGATATTGTTTTTAATATTGACACGTCAATAATACATTTAATATAATATTTATGGCTATCGATAATAAAATGGAAAAATGAATTTGGTCACGCTTCGACCCAAGACCTAAGAAAGCAAAAAAGCAAGCCCAACAACAGAATAATCATAATAAATGATTGCAATAAACGTTGTAATAACAGCTAGGAAATGACGACTATAACCGACACAATGGTGGCGCTACTCTAAATGGTGTTAATTGCGCCTATAGTTGTCAAGGCGAAAGTTGTGGCGTACAAAATGAAAACAATTCTTATAAAGAAGTTTAGGAAAAATATAATTTAGCAACTAAGTTTTGAATTTCAAACATTGTAAGGACAAAAGTCGATTCCCTCGTTTTTTTCAACATTAGATAAACTATTGTTCTATTATTTTTATATATATTTATTTATTCCATTTTTATTATATTTTGTTGTTTTGGATCTCATTCGGTTTACCTTTCAGCATTTATTTAGTATTTTACGAATTTATGTACAAAGAAAGTGAATTAAAAATTGAGTATTATAAAAAATACATATACATACGATACGTGTAGTAGTGGGAGCGTGTAAACAGGCCTCAGAATTTCAAATTCAAATTTAACGGAAATTCGGGCCTTGAACGTGAATCATATGAGCGCAGTGCAGCCAACATCTACAGGCAATAGGGTATAAAAAGAGCGTGGGCGGACCAGTTCGAGACAGTTGGAGGTAGTTAGTTCATGCGTAAGGGTTTTAACAAGAGAAAGTCTGGTCTTCCCTCTTCTTATTGGAAATTCTCCTTGTAGTAGTATACGAGGGCGACCGCAAAGGTAACTGGCCTAACATAAAAAGAACCGTTTTTTTGGAATTATAATTATTTATTTTTTTACATAATCTCCTTCTAACTCTATACACCTCATCAAACGTTTTTCAAGTTTTTTAATTCCATCCGAAAAATAAGATTTTTCAAGACCTTCAAAATATGCCTCAGTTTCAGCAATAACCTCGCTATTGGACGAAAATTTTTTGTCACCGAGAATTTTTTTTAAATTTGGAAACAAAAAATAATCAGAAGGAGCTAAATCTGGACTATATGGTGGATGCGGAGCAATTTCAAATCGTAATTCCGGCCAGTTTTTGTTGAGTTAAAAATGCAGATGAAAAATAACTTTTTTTATCTAAATGCGGTCGTTTTATCTTGATTTCTTCACTCAACCGATCCAATAATGCACAATAATATTCACTATTTATAGTTTTTCCTTTCTCAAGATAATCAATAAATATTATACCCCTTGCATCCCAAAATACTGTGGCCATTACTTTTCCTGCTGACTTAACAGTTTTCGCCTTCTTGGGACCACTTTTGCCAGCTTCTATCCATTGTTTTGACTGTCCTTTGCATTCTGGAATGTAGTGATGGATCCATGTTTCATCAACAGTTATGAATCGGCGTAAGAACTCTATTGGATTACGCTGATAAATCGCTAAAAGCTCCTCGGAATCGGTCCAACGGACGATTTTTTGGGGCAAAGTCAACAAACGCGGCACCCATCTTGCGGATAGCTTTTTCATGTGGAGTTCATCATGTAAAATACTCCAAACTTATTTTTCGTGTATTTTTACAATATCAACAAGTTCTCTGAGCTTTATTCGTCTATCTTTAGTCACTTCATTAAATATTTTTCTAATGTTTTCAATAGTAGTAGCAGTTTTTGGTCTTCCAGAGCGTTGTTCATCTTCCGTACTTAAACGACCCATTTTAAATTGTTGAACCCAGGATTTCACGGTGGAGTATGATGGTGCATTATCACCATGAACAGAATCCAATTCATCTTTGATTAATTGTGGCGTATAACCTTTCATATAGAAGTGTTTAATTACCGCACGAAACTCTTTATTTTCCATTTTTCAAAAATTATAAAACTTGTTTACTTCAATCACCTGTAACAAAGAAAATAATCATTAAATATTTCGGAAATTTTGACAGATGGCTTATAAAAGATTGCTTTTAAAAAACAAAAACAAAAAAGTTGCTAGTAAAACAGAAAATGTGTCAGGCCAGTTAGTTTTGCGGTCGCCCTCGTATAAACCAGAAATTCTATTACTGAAATCTATTTTCAAAATATTTAAAACAATAAACTTTTTACTGACACACACTGTGAACAAATCAATTCGCCCTCAAATGACAAAACATTCTGAGTAAAGTTATGCTTAAAAAATGTCAAAGTTTCCCCTGGAAGTTCTAGTTTGCATCTGGGAACACTTGCATTGTCAGGACCCGAAATATAAATAGCAACCCTTGTACTTTGTCTCTTCAACCGACACTGTCAGTTCCCACTTCTGAAAATTGCCGTGTACTCAATCGACATTCGGTCATAGCTATGGAATAAATCTATTCTGTGTGAGGAGTTTTCTGTAAGATTTACAAAATTGTGGATTCTCATGGTTTATGAGCGACCTCAATAAAAATATTTCCAAAAAAACACCATATGTGACAGCGCATAGAGAAAGGGACCTAAGGGTAAAAAAAATCAATTTTCATTTTTTCTTTTTTTGATGTGGACAACATCTGAGCATCGAATCAGACCGATCCCATGCCCCAAAAGTGTTCCCTCCCAGAGATATGCGCGTTTTATGAAAGTGAAGTCGACGATTCTAAGCGCAAATAGAAAGGGACCTAATCTTTAAAATGACTCTCCTGAACAAAACTCTTCATCAAATTTTTACTTTTTTTTTGATGTGGACAACATCTGAGCATCGAATGAGACCGATCCCATGCCCCAAAAGTGTTCCCTCCCAGAGGTATGCGCGTTTTATGAAAGTGAATTCGACGATTCTAAGCTTAAATAGAAAGGGACCAAATCTTTAAAATGGCTCTCCTGAACAAAACTGGTTATTAACCTTAGGTCCCTTTCTATTTTGCGCGTCACATATAGCATTTTTCATAATGTAATGCTAGTGAAGGTCTTGAAAATATTCAAAAACATTGTCGGTTTTCCATTTAGTTTGTGTGTTCAAGCACTGAAGAACTTTTGTGGAAGCATGGGCCGGCCGATGCCACGGTGAACATACCAAGTTGAAGAAATCCTTAGGAATATTAATATAATTCGCTGGAATTAACTCACAGAAGATTGTAGATCGTGTAAAACCAGTCCTTATGTGGCTGAAGACCAGTTAAGTTTACGACTCACTTAAGTAAATGCGCCAGTATTGACCGGGCCACTAAAGTGTTAACAACATATTTCGTTGACAATTTCCCTTTTCACTGAATTCCATTTGCATGGTTTTACCCGTTTACTACCTGGTTGTCCTGTAGCGTCCTTCTATGCGACGACAACAACAACGCTAAGACGTCAATGAAGAGCATCGAAAGTGAAGGTGGCGGTATGACGGCCAGACCCGTAAAAGGTCAACGATACTGTAAGTCACGTGATGTGACTTAATGACATTTAATAGAGAAAATAGAATTTGACATGCACCAATTTTCTTTCTTTCTTCCATTTTTTTTCACCTCCATAGCAGATGTTTTTTCGTCCAAGGAACTCGTGGCGTTCCACACACACACACGCACACTTTCACACAAACAGAACAAACATTTGCCATTGCTTGATGGACTGTGGACATGCGGGGGATTTCCCATTTTCGTGCAATGGGAGTAGGCTAGGAATGTGGCTACATTGGAAATTTTTGTGCTGAAAATCCGTTAACACGTTTCGTTGTTTGTATTTTCTGCTTTGGGCTTTCCTTTTCAGCTCTTCATCTGTTTGTGCTTGTTTTATTTGCAACAATAACAGCACAAATTGAGTAGTCCTCCTTTGTGCATGTGGTGGGCATATACAAATATTATGAAATTTGACCTATAAACCTAAAAAACTGTTTATTTCGCAAAAATATGAATACTTGCATGTATTTCATTTATCAAAGATTCTTTCGGGCTCCGTCCGCTCTTCTCGCGTCTTCCTTTACTTCTACAATATTCTGCTATTCCTTAATAGATGAAAAGGCTTTGCATGTGTGTGTGTGTGTGTGCTGAGTAAACAGCAATAACAACATAGGCAGCAAAGGCTGCGCCCGCCACTGCCGCCGCCACCATCGACACCAATGAAATGGGTTGTGAAAGGATTTAATGGTCTGTAAATATCCAAGTACACGTACATACACGCATATATTTGCATACATACACAAGTGCAGACGAACATTTGTCTATGTCTATGAATGTGTGCGTGTTTAAACATAAGCTTATGCCTGTGTTTGCACATGCAAAAGCGCCTTTCAAGATTTAAAAACTGGGATTTTTCAAATTTAAAGAGAGAAAAAAACTGAAACTGAGGGCGGTTCGGAAACTTCTTAGCCTAGCACAAAAAGCGCGGTATACACAGAAAAAAGTTAAGTGTTTTGGAAACTTCCATCTCCATCTATGAACACATGTTAAATTTTGTTTCGATCTGGCAACTTCTTCATATAGAAACAGGTGTTCACAAAAGACGCATCCGCGATTTTTTTCCAATGGAAAAATTAGAAATGCGTGGTGTCATTAAATATTTACATAAAAAAGGTTTATCGGGACAAGAAATTCATAATGATATGGTGAATGTGTTAGGTGAAAGTGCTCCTTCATATGCAACAGTAAAAAATTGGGTTGCTGAATGTAAACGTGGTCGTACAAGCATTGAAGATGAACCACGTAGTGGACGTCCAAAAACAGCAACAACAACAGAAATTGTAGCCAAAGGGCATAATATGGCATTAAATGATCGACGAATAAAAGTGCGTGAAATAGCTAATATCATGGGCATCTCAAATGATCGAGTCCATTTGATTTTGCATGAAGAACTACAGATGAAAAAGCTTTCTGCAAGATGGGTGCCGGACTTGTTAACAGTCGACCAAAAACGCATAAGAATGAACATTTCTCAAGCTTGTTTGGATCGTTTTCAGCGAAATAAAATGGATTTTAAGCGTCGTTTCATAACTGTTGATGAGACATGGATCCATATACTATACTCCAGAGACAAAAGAACAATCCAAACAATGGACTGAAGCTGGAGGAAGTGCCCCAAAGAAGGCAAAAACAATTCAATCGGCTGGTAAGGTTATGACAACGGTTTTTTTGGGACTTCAAAGGTATTTTATTGATTGACTATCTGCAAAAGGGTAAAACAATAAATTCAGAGTACCTACTATTGCAACCTTTTAGATCAATTAAATGTACAAATGCGATAAAAACGTCCCGGCTTACAACACAAAAAAATCATCAAGACAACGCACCAGCGCACAAGAGTGTTTTAACAATGGCTAAAATCAACGAATTAAAGTACGAGTTGCTTGACCACCCACCTTATTCTCCTGATTTAGCTCCCAGTGACTTTTACCTGTTGCCAAATCTAAAAAAAAACCTTGCTGGCAAGCGTTTTACCTCAAATGAAGATGCAATTACAGTTGTAAACCACTATTTTGAAGACCTTGAGGAAAACTATTTTAATCAAGGGATAGAATTGCTAGATAAGCGTTGGACTAAGTGTATTGAAAATTCAGGAGATTATATTGAAAAATAAAAATATTTTTGAAAAACTAACTATTCTCTTTCATTGATAGGCTAAGAAATTCCCGAACCGCCCTCGTATTTCTGTACTCGAACATTAAGTCAAGTGGTCATTTGGCATTTTCACATACAGTGGATCGATTATTGACTACAACTTGAGGCGCTGTGACAGCGTTCCTACACACAGAGAACAGAATCGTTGCCACAACCGAATTTTGTTTGTCATCTAAAAAATTGAGTTTACATGCACCTTGAGTATTCCATCAGTACAATCGAATGTTAGTTGGCTTTGTAATTTTTTTTTCTATAATATTTGATTTGTCGGGCTATTTGGTCAGATTATGATGCTGAAAATAAACTAATTTATTTCGTTTTTCACTCAACGTTTCGTTGGCTTATTTCCCCAACTTCTTCGGGAGTGTTGTTTAATTAAAAATCCTAAGTGAACAACTTTTATCAAAAAACGAGAACTTTTTTGGCATTGACATAGATTACTTACAATTAGTTTCACAACCGTGTCTCATATTACCTATTTCTATTAAAAACTGGACTTCACGACATAAATGTTAAATAATAAAATAAATAATAATCACAGAATAATTTAAAACTTATATCACAGAACTTTAGCTATGAGGTACTGAAGTTTTGTGTTGTCTTTGTCTTCTTTGGTGTTGATAGATTTTTTGTTATTGGAACTGTAGCATCGGATCAACATACCTAGCCTACAGAAGAGAACATATCCGAACCTACAGAAGAGAATTATTGGATCTAAAAATTCACCTACCACACTTGTTCAAGCAACAAAAAAAAAAAAAAAGTTGGTGGCTTAAAGTCAGCAATAATGGAATTATTATATTTTTAAAAAAAATATGTTTCTAATCAACCTGTTTTTGGTTGTGATCATTAATAATTGATTACAACAACAAAATGTTTGCAAAACTGTAGGTTGTCACAGCCGGCAGTTGTGGCAACTAAATACCTTATTCGCTGTTTACTCGTATTGGTATGACCGATCAACAAGTGTTGATTACAGTACGATAATCCTATTTATTATCTTGTAGTATTTGGTACCGAATATCTATCAAGTTCTAAATATTTGGTGATTGCAACCGATATTCAGATTTTACAACCGAATCACTGTAGTTCCAACCAATTTCCAACTAATTATTTGTCTGTGTGTTTGTGTAAAATGATTCTTGTAATAGTTGCAACAATGATGAGCCATTGAACCAGGGCACGCTACCATGTGACGGCCAGCACCGATATAGGCTTGTACTTAGTAGGGACATAAATACTGTTATAGGCTGTTTCCACTACGGTCGCGTCCACGTCCGCGTCAACGATTTATCGAAAATTTGCAATGGTGTTTCCATTGTGTTTTGCGTCCACGTTTGCGTTCAAACAGCTGTTTGTGTTTATTTGTTGTTTTTTGCGGTGCGAAAAGTCTAATATTTTTGTGTTGTGACATTATCATGGAATTAAATGATATTATTTTGCTAACCGCAGTGGAAAATAAGGATCAAATGGTATTGCGCCTAATGGAAATGTGCAGTAGCAGCAGCGCTTTATGTTTCTACTGATAAACAGCTGTTTAAATAGGGATATGCAATTTGCGGTGTTGCCATTAATAGGTATGGGTGGGTTTCGATTGCAAAATTCATCGAATTTTTAGTAATCGCGACTTATCGGAAAACGCGTCCAATATGAACGCGACTTTTTCCCATACCTAACTGCCTATGTTTTTTGTATAGGCCTTAACGCGCGTTCATTGATTTTTGGACGCGGACGTGGACGCGACCGTAGTGAAAACAGCCTATTACACACGTTTTATGCTGTAAAATAAAAAGTACTGAATGTTTTTGGACCAAATATTTTTTTAATATGTGACGCGCAAACTAGAAAAGGACCTAAGGGTAAAAACCAGTTTTGTTCAGGAGAGCCATTTTAAAGATTTAAATACGTGTATCTTTGGTGTAGAATCGTCGACTGCACTTTCATAAAATGCGCATATCTCTGGGAGGGAACACTTTTGGGACATGGGGTCGCTCTCATTCGATGCTCAGATGTTGTCCACATCAAAAAAAAAGAAAAAAAATGAAAATTGATTTGTTTACCCTTAGGCCCCGTTCTCTATGCGCTGTCACATATATATATATATATGTTCTAAAAATGATTTCGGGCAAGTGGCCGCCGCGGCTCGCCGAATCAATTCCTGCCGAGAGGCCCAAATTTCGACCGCTTTTTGCAGCATTTGGGGCCGTATATCAGCAGTAACACGCCAATTATTCTATATCGTGTCGGGCTTATCTGCGTATACAAGCGACTTCACATAACTCCACAAAGAAAAGTCCGCCTCCAATCTTGGAGGCGACGCCACAGGCCCACAACGCGAGATAATGCGCTAACCAAAAGTTTCCTTCAATAAATTGATTGTTTTCGTTGGAACCAAAGGTTGTCCACATCAACATCCTTCAATTCAGACACGAAAAAGTTTTTAACCATGGCTCTATAGGGTTCCCCATTATTTGTAACACTATCGCCGTCTTCATTTTTAAAGAAATATGGACCAATGATTCCCTCTGCCCACAGAGCACACAAACAGTGACTTTTAAATGGCGTCTCAACAATGGCTTGTGGATTTTCATTACTCCAGATGAGACAATTTTGGTTTTTTACGTACCCATTTAACCACAAGTGAGCTTCTTCGCTGAACAAAATTTTCTTGTAAAAATTAGGATCGGTGGTCATCTCGTATTGGGCCCATTCACCACGATTTGAAAACGTTGTTCCGGAATAAGTCTATTCATAATGAAATGGCAAAAGAAATGGAGCGTAAATCATGTGGCAGCTGTCAAAAAGACCAACTTCGAAAAATGTGTGGTCAGATTGAAAACCACACGTCTAAAAAACACCCTTTACATCGGAAAAATAACCTTAGCGTTAAAATTTTAAAGCAAGCAAATAGACCCCACGTTTACTCGTATTAAACCGATAGATTACAAACACTATCTGATTCAATTGAGTAATGTTCGTCGGCCCTCATAGAAAGGGACCTAAGGGTAAAAACCAGTTTTGTTCAGGAGAGCCATTTCAAATATTTAAATACGTGTATCTTTGGTGTACCATCACTTTCATAAAACGCGCATATCTTTGGGAGGGAACACTTTTGGGACATGGGATCAGTTTTATTCGATGCTCAGATGTCCACATCAAAAAAAGAAAAAAATGAAAATTGATTTTTTTACCCTTAGGTCCCTTTCTGTATGCGCTGTCACATAATTTATTGATATATATTGTATCCAAAAAGATACTACTTATTCGAAATGTCCGCCTTTTGCCTTTACACACGCCTTAAGTCGCACTGGCCAATCGTCAATAGCTGCACGAACCTTGGTCACAGGTCGAACCAAAGTAGTCTTAAGAGATCCAATGTTGGGGTATCTTTTGTGACAAACCTTGTCCTCTAAAACCGTCCACAATCTGTAATCCAATGGGTTCAAATCTGGACTGCCTGAGGGCCATTCTTCAGAGGAAATGTACGCTGGCAAATTGTTTCGAAGCCAGACCTGGGACGTTTTAGCCTGCTGGAAAGTCCATGGCTAGTTTTGGAACAGGGATTTGTTATTCGAAATGTCCGCCTTTTGCCTTTACACACGCTTTAAGTCGCACTGGCCAATCGTCAATAGCTGCACTAACCACGTCCATTGGAAATTGGCCACAGCTTGAACCAAAGCAGTCTTAAGAGATCCAATGTTGGGGTATCTTTTGTGACAAACCTTGTCCTCTAAAACCGTCCACAATTTGTAATCCAATGGGTTCAAATCTGGACTGCCTGAGGGCCATTCTTCAAAGGAAATGAACGCTGGCAAATTGTTTCGAAGCCAGGCCTTTGACGTTTTAGCCTGTTGGAAAGTCCATGGCTGGTTTTGGAACAGGGAATTGTTAAGAGGCTTCACAACAGCTTACAGAACGGTTTCTTGGTAAACCTTGGCCGATGTTTTGACTCCTTGTTCGCAGAAATGCAGGTCAGTAACCTCATCGTAAGAGACACGCCACCAAACCATGACTGAAGCTGGGTGATGACCCTTTTCCACCCTTGGGATCAGTTCAGATGCTTCCTGAGATGACGGCGCATACACTCTATCATTTTGCTTGTTAAATTTTTCCTGAACGGTTAAAATATTTTCATCGGTGAACAAAATTATTCTGTGCATGTTATCAGCGTCCTTCACCAGAAGACGTTTGCATTTTTCAATCCTAGTTTTTTAAAGCTGTAGTCAATAAATGTCCGGTACGTCGTTTGAAAGCCGCAAGTCCCAAGTCATTTTTAATGATTCGACTCATGGACTTTTGCGTGGTATTCATTTCACGGGCCATGATTTTCTGTTTTCGCAGCGGATTTCTGTGAATTCTTGATTTAACGTCTTTGAAGACATGCGGTGTTTTAACAGAGCGTGGGCGGCCCGACCGGTGGCGGTCTTTTACATCTCCAGTCTCCTCAAACAGTTTGTTGCATCGGCAGATATAGCTTTTTTTCATTTCACACTTGAAAAGGGCTATTACAGCGATACACGGTTCTCATTATCTGACCACTCCATGATGAAAGTTGAAACAATTTTAAACTCCCGTTGCAGACTGTCGCTATTGAGGTTAGCTTTCGAAACCCATATGACATTAACGGGGTATAATCAGTGCTACAATTGAAATGGATGTGTTCAGTGTTGTAACAGTATTTATGTCCCTACTAAGTAATATTTTTTTTCTTATATTTTTTAATAAACCCAGAGAAAAAAACAGTTGGAAAGCGGTCCGAACTGTAAACACTCGGTTAAATAAACATGCTTCTGTTGCAATGACCAACATTCCATAATATTGACAGTTTTATGGTACGACATACCATAAAATGGTTGCTACAGTAACATTAAAAGTCGTGTCCGATTTCCATCAAAAAATCGACTTTTGCTCTTGATTTTTTTTCGACGTTTTGCTGCAAGCTTAATAAATATAGGGTGCGGCAAAAGTCACTAAGGGGTTTAAAACAATCATAACTTATTTAATTTTTAATTTATTTTTCTTACAAAATAATAAAATATACTATCTGTAGATTTTTTAAATTTATGTGTGAAAAATTACGTCACGTAAGTGACCACCATTTTCAGCCGCGCAAAGTTTAGCTCTTTCAAGAGCATTTTCCATGACACGAATTAGAGTATCTGGCTGCAAAGCTCTTAATTCGGCCCGAATATTCTCCTTCAGCTGTTCAAGGGTTCTGGGTTTATTGATATAGACCCTCTCTTTTAAATATCCCGAAAGGAAATAATCCGGTGCTGTTAAATCCGAGAACGGACAGGCCAATTGAATGCTGAATTTTTGAAAATTAAACGTTGTTGGAAGCTAAGTGCATAAATTATTCGTTCTTGGGGATCTCCTGGCTTTAAGTGTTGCACTAACTGCACCTTGAATGGAAAAAGATGTAAATTTATCCTTAATATTCTGCGTAAAGACCTGTCAGACATTTTCAGTTGAGCAGAGCGCACTCGAGTTGATGTTTCAGCATTCTCCTTAATACTCTCCTGAACGCGTTGAATATTTCCTACATTAATTACAGAACGGGATCTTCCGCTTCGTGGAAGATCCCTCGCTGGGCCTTGTTCCCGGAATCGCGTCACTAACCTCGAATTATTGATTCGCAGGGTGAATTCCGCACATTAAAATTACGACGATAGGCTCGTTGAGTTTAAATTATTGATCGATGATGTTCAAAATAAAATTCTATGATTTTGACTCGTTGGATAACGTTGTAACTTTCCATGAGTAATCTCCCAGATTTATTTTACAAGTCCTTAAAAGAAAATGGGGGAAAATATTTACATTACAAAAGTTATTAATTTTTCAAATCCCTTTGCGACTTTTGCCGCACCCTGTATTTATACAACTCTGTGCTACTGAGTAATACAGGGTGGTACGCGGTTATTTGAGAATGAAATAAAAAAATTATGATCCTTAGAAAAATGTATTTGAAATTGAACAGTAAGGGAATTTTTAAATTGCATGGTTTTAAATAGTGAATCTGGCAAATGTCGACCTTCGCTTTCCACACACTGCTTTATACGCGTTTTCTAAAGTTTTCATGAACTCTAACAAGCATATCGACTGGTATTCGGCCAATTTCAGCCTCAATATGGTTAATTAGGTTTTCCAAGGTATACGCCTTCGACTTCTGGTAACCCCAAAGGAAAAAATCGCATGGGGCTAAGTTTCAAGGAGATAAGCCGTCCCGAAAACATTTGCCTTAAATAATTTATGGTAACATTGAACAGGGATTAACCGGCTCAAGACCTCTTGCTTCTATGTTTAGATAGAAGACAAGTTTTTAACAAAATGGCAATGTGACAAGACAAGTGACGTGGCTTCACACTGCTTTTATCATAATTTCGGGTCCGTGGCAACCCTCTTCAGAAAGCTTTGCTGCAATTGCTGAAAGTAAAACCGAACTCTATAAGGCCAGGCTCTCCCCAAACGAATGAGAACTACAAACCTTACTTTTCAAAATTTCTTCACACAATTGCCCACGAAAATACAAGCAAGAGGTCTTGAGCCGGTTAATCCCTGTTCAATGTGTAAAAGCAACAGACCGAAATAAAACAAACGAGCTAAATAATTTATGGTAACCCTAGCTGCATATGCTGTGGCACCATCCTGTTGGAACCATGTATCCTCTGATTGCATTGCCTCAAAAGCCGGCTGAAAAAATCCTGTATCATAGTCAAGTATCGTTCGGAGTTCACAGTTACGGCTAGACGTAATCACGCAGTGACGCGGTCCGAATGCAGTTTTCTTTGAAGAAGTTCTCAGGGGTTTGTTACACTCCAGTACTGCATATTTTGTTTGTTTACACACCCACTGATAAAAAGCATGCTGCACTGCAATGATCGAGTGCGCGTTTTAAAAAAAACGCTTCAACACAAAATGACCTCTCGTCACTAGTGCAATGCATGATGGCTACTGAAAGTCAGGCAAATAAGCCACGCACACTCTCCACTCTCTTCGATCAACAGTGCCGGCACAGCCTGCAGTGCAAAAAAGCAAAATCCCGCGCTCCACCCTACGCATAGGTTTAGGGTCTCCGATCACTATTTCGAAGTATTGCAAACGGAATGACAAATTTAGTAAATTCTCCGTTTTTCGGAGAAAGGGAGTAAATAAACCGCTATAGCAGATTTTATGCTTGTTAAAAAATAAAACACGACTATTACCTCTTAATATAAGACCCCTCCTACACGACTCATTTACTTTAGCGATAATCGGTTTTGTTTGTGTTTATTGGGATCTGGTGGTAGCCGACGGAATGTCATTCAATGTTGCAGTTCTTGAGCTGACGCTTGTTAAAGTGTCCCGTGTGACGTTGCAATTTGTTATCGCGCTTGTTGACGTTTTATCATCGCCAGTCAGCTTTTGATAAGAATTAATTTACATTTATTTTGTTTTTTCTTTTCTTTTATACTTTGATTAAATTTATTGATGATAGGCATGCTTGGAGTTGCCTCCTCGGAAGATGATGATTCAAGGGAACCTGCAGTCATTTAAGGCAAAATGGGGTGAAGTTCCCTTGATATCATTTTCGTGCGTTGCTGGATAATTGCGGGTTCTTTGTATATGTGTTTGGTTATGGATTAACAACCAAATGGGATCCATGTGACATTGGACATAAGACGTTTTGGCTCACGAGTATGCAATTCTATAGACAACAAGTATAAACATCTGTTTGTTTGATCAGATTTACCCTCCACCGTTTACAATTATTAAAACTATCGTGCATAGCTAACTGATGTGAGAGAAGTTTCCCGTGTTCCATAATCGAATGTTGAGGGTCTTATGTACGCACTTTTTGCCGAAGTCCTTTTTGTCCCTTAAGAGGACAATGATTTCCTTCTGGGCCAATTTCGCTCTTTAACAATTAGAAATTGCTTGTGACTATAAGCCAGGGTCCTCGTTTGGCCCCTATCGACAGATCCATGGTTGGACGGGGGTTTTAGAATTCCTACTTCATCCGTGGAGGTAAAGTGAATGGTAAATGGTTTTGTTTTATATAAATCTACTAGTATTATAGGTCAATTTTGGATCTAACTACTATAGAAAAAAACCAAAATGTTGTTGACTTGTACGAAGGTTGCTATTTATATTTCGGGTCCTGACAATACTAGTGTTCCCAGATACAAACTGGAACTTCCATTGAAACTTTGACATTTTTTAGCCTAACTTCACTCAGAACGTTTTGTCATTTCAGGGCGAATTGTTTTGTTTACAGTTTGTTGAAAAATTCATCTCAGTCAAAAAATGGAATTATCTCGTGAACATTTTCGTGCGATGATTTTTTACGATTTTCGGGTGGATTATCGAGACAAGAGTGTTTAAATCGATTTTTGGCGATGAAGCACCATCAAAGGCCATTGTTAATCGCTTGTACCAAGAGTTCAGTCTCGGACGCCGTTCGCTAAAGGTTGAATTTCGTGAAGGACGTCCAACTTCGGTCACTTTGCCAGAAACCATCGATGCTGTGCGTGAATTGATTAAGCAAGTCTGACATGTCGACATGCCGTGAGATTAAGACAGCCTTGGGTATTAGTATGACTTGCATAAATACGATATTGAATGTTCATTTGGCCGTGAAAAAAATCTGTTCTCATTGGATCCTACATAATTTGACGAATACTCAAAAGGCTCGTATGGATTGGTGCAAAGAGATGTTGAAAAAGTATAACTGTGGTAGCTCAAAGGCAGTGTATGACATCGTAACAGGTGACGAATCATGGATCTATGCATATGAAACAGCTATCGACCGTATGGGTCTTTCAAGACGAGCCAAATTCAACAAAAGTTGTTCGTGGAAGAAGTCTATCGCAGCAAATGATTGCGTTTTTTTTCGGTATAACCGGCCATATTGTCACAGTGCCTTTAGGACGATCAATTCTGAGTGATATACAACCATCTGTTTGAAGATATGAGGAAAGATAATAAGAGAAGAGGGATCAATTTGCATCACGACAATGCGAGCTCTTACACATCAGCTCAAACGATAAGCTCTTAGACCACTCAAGATGTCGAATTGATGGGCCATCCACCGTACAGCCCTGATTTGGCACCCAATGACTTCTTTTTATTGCCTAGCATCTAGAACAAAATGCGTGGTCAACGCTTTTCATCGTCCGAAGCAGCTGTTGAAGCGTTTAAAAATCGTGTTTTGGAGGTGTCTCAATCGGAGTGGAAAAAGTGCTTCGAAAATTGGTATGTTCGCATGCAAAAGTGTATTGATCTTAAAGGAGAATATTTTAAAAAACAGTAAAACCATTTCAAATGATTAGTTATTGTGTTATTTTATTGCCGGACCCGCAAAATAGGATGATCCATCGGGAGGTATTTTTTCAGAACAAAAAAAATTTATTGGTAATTTAAAGGAACATTTTATAGCATTTATTTTTTGAATATAATTTCCTCCAAATGTTGTCCGCAACTACACCTCAGGGTTTCCATTCTGAGTGTCCAATTTTGGATGACTCGTTCGAGCATTTAGACCGGTATGGCTTTAATGGCACGCGTAATGTCGGCTTCCAAAGACTTTAGACTTTACGTAACCCCAAAGAAAAATGTCTAAAGGTGTGATATCACTTGATCTAGGCGGCCAACTCACCTGCCCCAAGCGTGAAATTAGCTGCTTTTCGAAATTACCTCTCAATAGATCCATTGTTTGAGCAGCTGTATGGCAAGTGGGATCGTCCTGTTGAAACCAAGTGTCGTCCAGTTTACGGGCTTCAATTTCTGGTAGCAAAAAGTCTGATATCATGGCACGATAGCGAGCACCATTCGCGGTTACATGCCGCCCTTAATCATTTTTGAAACCGTGATTTTCTCTGGGTATAACGGCACCTCTTGAACCTCTTCTTGTTGCTCTTCAGCCCAAATGCGGAAGTTTTGTTTATTGACTTTGTCGTTGAGCCTGTAATGGGCTTTATCACTGAACAAACTTTTGGTCGAAAATAGCGGATTTTCCCCTTCCTCACCGATAATAAAGTACAGTTGCCAACATTTGAAGGTAACTATTTTCAAAAAATAAATGCCATAAAATGTCCTTTCAAATGAAAAATAAACGCCTAGATGGATCACCTTATATAAATCGCAATCCTCGTATACTGCAAAAAAAAGCAAATTAAAAAAAAAACTCGAAAAACTTGGACCATTGACAGATACTGCGTAAATGTCTGAATGTGTAGTGAATTTATGTCATTGAAAGGATCTTAAAAATCGGATGCTAAGTGTCGCAAAACCGAAAATTATCTGTGTTTGCGTTGAGTGCTCAAATTGTATATGTGACAGCGCATAGAGAAAGGGACCTAAGGGTAAAAAAATCAATTTTCATTTTTTTTTCTTTTTTTGATGTGGACAACATCTGAGCATCGAATGAGAGCGATCCCATGCCCCAAAAGTGGTCCCTCCCAGAGATATGCGTGTTTTATGAAAGTGAGCGCATATAGAAAGGGACCTAATCTTTAAAATGGCTCTCCTGAACAAAACTGGATTTTAACCTTAGGTCACATATGACGCTGGCGGCATGAAGTCAGTAGCTGCCCGATACTTAGAAGATGCTGTTGTACTGGCCCAATTAGAGTTAAAAAGCATGTTAATGCAGTTTTAACAAATTTATATTTTCTCAACAAATAATTTGTGTCATGCTCTCAGATTACTATGACTTATATTCCAAGGCTATTTTTTTATCGTATTGTAATAGATACGAGTAGATAACCGTCTTATTTGGATTGATTCACATTTACCCCAAATTATGCAGAAAACTCGCACTAAATTCTTACCATGTCAAAATGCATGTTTTCGAAACACTTTAAAGTCCAACCAGCCAATGAAAAGTGCCCTAAAGGAAATGACTTCAAATCTAAGCAGAAGAATCCCACTTTATGGTTTATTTGTTAACTCCATTTCGCTCACTCGTTTTTTTTTGCTGTTGCAAAGATGCACTAAGCTGAGCTGAATTGAGCTGACGTAGCGAAAAGTTCATTTGTTATTTCTGTTCAGGGGGGGGGGGGGGAAGAACTGAACATCAACTGTTGGAAAGTGTATGAACAAGTTTATGTTTTTTCGTTAAGTTTTATTGGCCGGGCGTTTGCGATGTTGCTGTTGCAACTTTTTGATGATGACCCTACACTATGGGCGGTGACATATTTGGTGACAATACGGACAATTGCCCATTTGATAGAAATATTGATGGAGTAAATGATCGTCAGAAAGAGAAAATATTTTTGCTACTGATATCGCAGAAGCCTTCTCAGCGTTTTCAAGAAAGTAAACTGGATTTTCTCAAAATTTGACAACTATTGAATACTGCTGGGGAGCAGTTAGCCTAACATCTCAATTCTGTGTTGTTCGCTCGTAATGCTCTATGTGAAATTTGTTCGAAAAGGGATATAGTATGTGACTTTTAGAGCTTCGGGTTCTGGAATCTGTATGGAGGACCTTTGTTTGAAGGTGATTTGAAAACATGCACTGACCGACCAAAGTTCATTAACAATGGCTCATAAGGTAACATGTGAAATTTGATCCCGATTAGAGTTGGCTTCTAGAGGTTTAGGACTTCATAATGGGGGCTATTCAAATACATGGACAGATATAATCCAATTTTACCAGAGATGACTGTTGGTCGCTCGTGACGCTCTGTATGAAATTTGGTCAGCATCAGATGTTTTATGTGGCTTTTAGTGCTCTACGTTCTGAAATTGAGAAAAAACTATGTATGATATTAAAATATAGACCGATGTGAACTTATTTCCAAGCTGTTCTTGGCCCAAACATGAAGAATGAACTAAGTTTCATCGAAATCGATTCATAATTGCGATCTGAATTTTGATTTCAAACTTATAGATAAAAAGAGATAGGGTGTTCAAAGTTGAACAAATTGTATATTGTGTATTGGGTAATGTTGTATTCTTAAGTGCAGCCCATAAAATTGTTAACTGTAGATAATTTTTGTACGCTCGTACATGATCCATGCGTTTCCACATTTTTTTTAAATAACCAACTCTTAGGAGATGCTCATTATACATGCGGTACATTGCGTTGGCGAGTGGAAAGTATCGGAGGGGGGAAAGAGGGAGTAATGTTTATCGACACTTCTCTTGAACTTCTGGATGTCGCAAGTAGCGGGAAATACATTTGCCGGAAGTCGATTCCACATACGGACTGTACTAGCGAAAAACGAGTTTGATTTGTTGTGTATAGTGCGGTCAACTGGCCAATCGATATCAAACGGGTGTGAATTCCTAGAAAGTCGCGTATCCCTGCCGAACATCCTCACGTCAGGAATAAGGCTACGGATGTCTGATGAACACACACCATGAAAGTAACGATAGAACAGCGTCACGCAACCCACATTCCGACGATGCTCAAGGGAAACAATAGAGTTGAATACCCTACTTAGTAGGGACATAAATACTGTTACCCACGTTTTATGCTGTAAAATAAAAGTACTGAATGTTTTGGACCAAATATTTTTAATATATTTATTGATGTATATTGTATCCAAAAATAATCTACTTATTCGAAATGTCCGCCTTTTGCCTTTACACACGCCTTAGGTCGCACTGGCCAATCTTCAATAGCTGCACGAACCTCGTCCATTGGAAAATTGGCCACAGCTCGAACCAAAGCAGTCTTAAGAGATCCCCTGTTGGGGTATCTTTTGTGATAAACCTTGTCCTCTAAAACCGTCCACAATTTGTAATCTAATGGGTTCAAATCTAGACTGCCTGAGGGTCATTCTTTAGAGGAAATGAACGCTGGCAAATTGTTTCGAAGCCAGGCCTGGCACGTTTTAGCCCTATGGGCCGGCGCAGTACTCTGCTGGAAAGTCCATGGCTGGTTTTGGAACAGGGAATTGTTAACAGCTTTCAAAACAGCTTTCCAAATGGGTTCTTGGTAAACTTTGGCCGATGTTTTGACTCCTTGTTCGCAGAAATGCAGGTTAGTGACCCCATGGGTGATGACCCTTTTCCACCCTTGGGATCAGTTCAGATGCTTTATTAGATGACCGCGCAAACTGATAGTATGCTTGTTAAATTTTTCCTGAACGGTAAAAAAAATTTAATCGGTGAACAAAATTGTTCTGTGCAAATTATCAGTTTGCTTCACCAAAAGACGTTTGCATTTTTCAATCCTATTTTTGAAAAGATGCAGTCAATAAATGTCCGGTACGTCGTTTGAAAGTCCTAAGTGCCAAGTCTTTTTTAATGATTCGACTCATGGTCTTTTGCGTGATATTCATCTCACGGGCCATGATTTTCTGTTTTCGGAGCGGATTTCTGTGAATTCTTGATTAAACGGCTTTGATGGCATGCGGTGTTCGAACTGAGCGTGAGCGGCCCGACCGGTGGCGATCTTTAACATCTCCAGTCTCCTCAAACAGTTTTATGCATCGGTAGACGAACATGCGGCTAATCCCTAGTGGCCGGAGCGTTTTGAAAATATCGCTTTTTTCATTTCACACTTGAAAAGCGCTACGGTTCTCATTATCTGACCACTCCATGATGAAAGTTGAAACAATTTTAAAATCTCGTTACTGACTAACGCTATTGAGGTTGACTTTCAAAACCCATATTACATTAACGGGGTATGTTCAGTTCTATTAACGTGTTTAATGTTGTAACAGTATTTATGTCTCTACTAAGTATAGACCAATGTGGAACAATTTCCAAAAAGTTCGCCCTTGGGCCAAACATGAAGAATAAACTAAGTTTCATCGAAATCGATTCATAATTCAACCAAAATTTTGATTTCAAAGTGATAGATAAAAAGATGGAGGGATATCGCTCAATCGAATCAGATTGCGATTTCAAATCGATCGGTATACTTAACATGCACACAGATAAAAAATCAGCTGGAAATCAGTCCGAACTACAAAAATTCGGTAGGATAAACCGAATTTCTATTGCAAAAACCAACATTCCATGGTAATGATGGTAACACTGCTCTAGATATCATATGATGGTTGCTACAACCATATCACGTTAATCACAGCCAACAACACAGTTATATAAACCGAATTCAGTCTAACTATTTGTGTCGACAACTGTTGGCAATGGCAACTAACCAATTGTGATGTACATGTCACTTTAGTACCAATAATTGGTGGTGACAACAGATTAGATATTTTTAGTGACCAAACCCTGTTAAGTTGGCTGTTGTAACATAATATTGGTTTTACCAACATCAAAAAATAAATCCTATTATGTTTTATCGGTTATAGTCACAACGAAACCTTTGTTTACGACGAAAGCATATTTCGACATCCCAAAAAATGTATAAAAAATATAAATTGGTAGACAGTTTAGGTTTTTTGGCTTAGACGGTGAATGCTTCCAAGCGATACTGCCATAGAAATAAATGGCGTTCTTGTCGGAGCATAGAAGTTGGTCAATCTGCCAGTTTGTGAGAGTAATGTCGTACAAAGCCATTGATGAAGTCTGGCACGGTGCACTCATATCAAAGCTGATAGCTTTTGGTATCTGTAATATAGGGTGAAACATAAAATTTTTTTAATTTTAATTTGCTTAAAAAAAGTACTAATTATTTTTTTAAATCGCTAGTTTAATAGGAAAGTTCGAACTTTGGCATTAAATAATGGACATCATCCGATGCGTTTTTGCTTCGCTCAATGGGCTAAAGCTAGTTTGGCAGGAGATGAGGATTTTTGCCGAAAAATTGTGTTTTCAGATGAAGCTAATTTTAATTTCGGTGGTTATGTCAATAAACAAAATTACCGCTTATGGGGTTTCAGAGAAACCACATGAAGCCAATGCATCCACAACCAGTCACTGTTTGGTGTGGCACTGTCGTTGCCGTCGACGGTTAGCATTACAGCCCACGAATTTTTGTTTTCAAAAAATCAAGAGAATCATACGGACGACATATGGTATGATATTTTACGCACCTCTTTTGAAAAGCTAATAATCAGCCGAAATTCTAGCCGCCACGGAGCTGTGATTTGAGCCCTTTGGATTTTTTGCTGTGGGTAGCCATTAAGTGTAAATGTTACGCAAAGCGTCCAGAGACAATTGAAGCGTTAAAACATGAAATCGAAGTCATTGCTGAAATGTGAACCGATTCAATCACAAATGTACTGAATAATTGTGTTGATCGGATGAGGCACTGTCGAGCCAGTTGTGATACTCGTAGGTATATAGGGTGATCCATCTAGAGGTATTTTTTCAGAACAAAAAAAAATATAAAAATTCAAATCAAGTGTGGAATCTTTATTGGTAACTTAAAAGGACATTTTGCGGCATTTATTTTTTGAATATAATTTTCTTCAAATGTTGGCCGCAACTAAGCCTTATAGTTTCCATTCTGGGGGTCCAATTTTGGATGACTCGTTCGAGCATTTCGACCGATATGGCTTTAATGACACGCGTAATGTTGGCTTCCAAAACTTGAATCGTAGCTGGTTTGTCAGCATAGATTTTGGACTTCACGTAACCCCAAAAAAATGTCTAGATGTGTGATATCACTCGATCTAGGCGGCCAACTCACCTGTTCAAAACGTGAAATTAGTTGCTTTTCGAAATGACCTCTCAAAAGATCCATTGTTTGAGCAGCTGTAAGTCAAGTGGCACCGTCCTGTTGAAACCAAGTGTCGTCAAGATTACGGGCTTCAATTTCAGGTAGCATAAAGATCGATCGAAATCATGGCGCGATAGCGAGCACCATTCACGGTTACGTTCTGGCCATTATCATTTTTGAAAAAATAAGTACCGATGATTCCACCCGCTTATAAACCGCACCAAACCGTGGTGTTCTCTGGGCAAAATGGCACCTCTTGAACCTATTTGTGTTGCTCTTCAACCCAAATACGGCAATTTTGCTTATTGATTTTGCCGTTGAGCCACTCCATGATGAAAGTTGAAACAATTTTAAAATCCTTTCAAACCCCATATGACATTAACGGGGTATATTCAGTTCTACTATTGAAATGGGTGTGTTCAATGTTGTAACAGTATTTATGTCCCTACTAAGTAGTTCCAATGGAACTATTTTCTCATTTTCAGTTGCATTAACAGACACATTCGGTCCCCACTTGGAATATTCAGGTTAATTTAACTGAATGTCAATGTTGTTAAAGGTCTAAAGTCTTTTAAATTTTAGTTGATATAACTAAGGTTTGAAAAATTGAGATAGAACATGAGACAACCGAAATTCAGTTGATCTATACAGTTGCCAACATTTGAAGGAAACTATATTCAAAAAATAAATGCCATAAAGTGTCCTTTCATATTACCAATAAAGATTTCACACTTAAATTGAATTTTTATATATTTTTTTTGTTCTGAAAAGATACCTCTAGATGGACACCCTATGTAAATTTGAATGTGTTCCATTATTGAATAACAAAGTTCAACCTTCCAAAAATTTAAAAAAAAATTATCAGTACTTTTTATCAGTACCTTTGCCCGATTAACTTCGAGCTTTCTTAGAGAACGCACTGTACGAATTGTTGTAGATGAGTTCTCATACAGCGAACATGGGCTGACTGCAGGTGTACCACAAGGCACTGTCTTTTCTCCCTCACATATTCTGGTTTTCATTGACGATCTTTTGGGTCAGACTATGAATCCAATCTCCTCATATACAGGTGACAGCAACTATCATTCATATTCATTCGACCGTAGGCCGAAACTTCAAGAAATTAATGGCAATAACGAAACATGGATGAGACACTTGGCCGGGATTTATTGTCCATTTCCGAATTGAGTCGAGTCAATAGTCTTACAAGCGATTCGCTAACCCATTAGGGTCGTAATTATCTATCGATGATACGAAAGCTCATCAATAATTCCGTGACTTTTCGAGTAAATTACAGTTGCCAACATTTAAAGGAAATTATATTCAAAAAATAAATGTCATAAAATGCCCTTTCAAATTACCAATAAAGATTCCACACTTGATTTGAATGTTTATATTTTTTTTTGTTCTGAAAAAATACCTCTAGATGGATCACCTATATTTCCCATTAATTACGACATCCAAAAATTCATGGAAAGTGTCAACAACACTACTCCCCCTCATTCACCCCTCCGATCGTTTACTTTCCACTCTCCAACGCAATTTTCTGCATGTAGAGGGGGCATCCCCTATTTGTGGGTTTAAAAAAGTATACAGGAGACTTTTAACGTATTCCTGTTTATTTGACCCTAAATTCTCGAAAAGACCCCTATAACATCTATTCGTAAATTGTAGGGCATTTCGGAGCCAATGATGTCCCCTTTGACTTTTACCATTTATACTCATTCTGATTTACAGCAACATGGACGGTATATCACAGGGAACCAACAAATGCGGAAAGTGGGGGTAACAAAAAGACCAAAACGTGCAGCTCAAGACACTGTGTACAGCAAAAAACCGAGTAATAGCATTTTTGCATACAAATTTATGTTGTTGATGATGACGCTCTTGTTGCTGCTGCTGCTTCTCCATCTGTTGTTGTTTTAAAAAGAAGTGAAGAGAAAAAGTCAATGCTTTCAACTTTGCGTCGTTGTCTTTTTTTTCCCAATTTTTTGATAAGGTGTGGTCTACTTTGAATGGCCGTACTTGCAAACAGTCAACATGTGGAACGTTAGCAGACCGCAACAGTGCCACCAGTGCATAAAGAGGAGGCAGAACTTGCATGTCGTCCAATTACCCTTTGTTCGATCGTTTCCTATGACGCCACATGACTGGGGATTCGCCTGATTTCGTATATTTTGTCCTCTGGAGAAAGTCTAAAGTTTAGAAGTTACCACACAACCTGTGGATTTCCCCATTCATTGTCATAGCAATAACATTTTCTTAGATGTCCCTCCCTTTGCCAGACAATACATGTGGCCCCACAGCTGCCTCGTCCATTCATTACGACCATAGAGTGCTATTCGAGCTCATCAATCTCGGACGGCAAACATTCATGTGCTCTTCCTTTCTTGTGCAACTTGGCGTTGCGGGTGAAAGAGTTTTTGGAAAATACAATTCACAAAATTTTAAATTGTATGCAATTTTAT
Organism: Hydrotaea diabolus; assembly: GCA_963513945.1. Taxonomy (NCBI): domain Eukaryota; kingdom Metazoa; phylum Arthropoda; class Insecta; order Diptera; family Muscidae; genus Hydrotaea; species Hydrotaea diabolus. Next base: position 30,305,416 of record OY740720.1, on the reverse strand, counting down.
GCTTTATGAAGCTCTTGTCCGCCGCCCGCCCAACCATTCCCATATTCATTCCTCCAGCCATCTATCCTTCCGCCCGTCCATCCAAGTGTCTGTCTGGCTGACTGGCATTACTTGAACATTGTGCCATTGCTGTGAAGTACCCTCCACGTTCGTGGGCTGGGTTAAATGGGGGGTCATGGATCGTGATGCAAACTTATTTCTCACTGGCTGACTGGCACTGATGCAAAATCTTTGGCTGCAGCATTCGAATTTGTTTCTGCAACTTTTTTTTCTGATGCAGCAAATGGATTTAATAAAAATGAAGCGAATATTTCGTTTTAAATAAAGACACTCAAAAAGGAAGTATGGACAATTTATGTGATGTTTTTGCAAGGATGTGTTTGTATTATAATAATTTGAGAAAGAAACAAATCTAAATGTAAGACTGTGTATTTTGTGAAATATTTAATAGGATTTACTTTCGCAGTATTTCATGTTTTTGTAATAAATCTTGTTGTTGTAACAACAATATATTTTGTTTTGTAAACCCTTTTTGTCTTTAGGGAATTTGCTTCGCTATCCAGTTAATGAAAAAACGCCACTAAAAAGACCTGGCGGTCTGCTAAGGGAGCTTAGTCGGACAATAGAAAAAATGCAGCACGTCGTGTAGTCCCTGATGGCAGGCGGGATAAACGTCCGAAACGTTAGTGTCATTTCGCGCCTAACACGAGTTGTGGCAGCTGCACCATCCAGATCGTAGCTAAGCCAGTACCAAGCGCGTCTGCCTCTCGTCAAATCTTCAGAGGTTGTTCCCCTACACACAGAGAAAAAATCTGTTGGAAATCGGTTCGAACTTCTAAAATTTAGTTGGATAAACCGCCTTTCTGTTGCAATAAGCAACATTCCATAGTTTCTATGGTAACATGGTTCGATATATCATGGTATGGTTGGTACAACCATATCACGGTTACTATAGTATCTATGGTAACAGTTTTACCAACCAAATTCAGTTTAACTGTTACTTACGACAACTGGCGGTTATGGCAACCAACCAATTGTCAGGTAATGTTACTTTGGTACCAATAATTGGTAGTGACAACATATTAGTTCTTTGTAGTGACCAAACACTGCTAAGTTGGCTGCTGTAACATAATATTGGTTATTTTTACATCAACATATAAACCCTAAAATATTTTATCGGCTTTTTCCACAACAAAATCTATGTTAACGACGAACTTCAAAAATTTAATTGGATAAACCGCCTTTCTGTTGCAATAACCAACATTCCATAGTAAATATGGTAACATGGTTCGTTATATCATGGGATGGTTGGTACAACCATATCACGATATTCTCAGCCAATAGCACAGTTTAACCAACCAAATTCAGTTTAACTGTTACTTACGACAACTGGCGGTTATTAAACCAACCAACCAATTGTCCTGTTCATGTTACTTTGGTACCAATAACACCGTGGAACATTTTTGGGGTTATTGTCTGGGGGGTGAGAAATTCCAAGTCAGGATGATGGTACTAGGTCAGTATTTGCGTACGTTTTGCGTTCGTATGTGCCAGTTTTTTTTATGACCTTTTACATATTTTCTTATCTTGATGTTTTTTTGGCTTAGTTGTAAAATGTTGGCAAAAACGTAGTTTGACATAACTCGAGAACGACTAGTTCGATTTTGCTGAAATAAATTGAGAAAAATTAATAATTTCATTTTCTTTAATCCATTAATATACTGTTTCTCTACCAAATCAACATTTTTGCAATTAGAAATAAATTTATGAAGAAAATTTTGCCCAAAAAATTTATTTTTTTTTTTTTTAAACATATAAATCCCAAACGGAAAAACGTGTAGAGTCTTATAACTTTCACGTAAAGTCACATAACCTATAAACAAAATGCGACATAGATCATAGAAATCGATTAACGCGTTCTGCTTTTATTTACAATTAAGTGAAGTTACTTAATTTTAAAAAAATTCATAAAAAAAAACTGGCACATACGAACGCAAAACCCTTTGAGGGTTTTAATATACTGACCTAGTACCATCACCCTGACTTAGAATTTCTCACCCCCAGATTGGCTGTTGTACTGTGTAATTGGTAGTGACAACAGATTAGTTCTTTGTATTGTCAAAACACTGTTAAGTTGGCTGTTGTAACATAATATTGGTTATTTTTACATACAACATATGTGACAGCGCATAGCGAAAGAGACCTAAGGGTAAAAAAAAACTCAATTTTCATTTTTTTCTTTTTTTTGATGTGGACAACATCTGAGCATCGAATGAGAACGATCCCATGGCCCAAAAGTGTTCCCTTCCAGAGATATGCGCGTTTTATGAAAGTGAAGTCGACGATTCTAAGCGCAAATAGAAAGGGGCCTAATTTTTAAAATGGCTCTCCTGAACAAAACTTTTCATCAACTTTTCACTTTTTTTTTGATGTGGACAACATCTGAGCATCGAATAAGACCGATCCCATGCCCCAAAAGTGTTCCCTTCCAGAGATATGCGCGAGATAAGCGCAAATAGAAAGGGACCTAATCTTTAAAATGGCTCTCCTGAACAAAACTGGTTTTTAACCTTAGGTCCCTTGCTATTTTGCGCGTCACATATAAATGAACGCTGGCAAATTGTTTCGAAGCCAGGCCTGGGACGTTTTGGCCTTAGGGGCCGGCGCAGATTCCTGCCGGAAAGTCCATAGCTGGTTTTGGAACCGGGAATTGTTAAGTGGCTTCACAGCATCTTCCCAAACGATTTCTTGGTAAACTTTGGCCGATGTTTTGACTCCGTGTTCGCAGAAATACAGATCAGTGACCCCATCGTAAGAGACACCCCACCAAACCATGACTGAAGCTGGGTAATGACCCTTTTCTACCCTTGGGGTCAGTTCAGATGCTTCCTTAGAAGACCGCGCATACACTCTATCATTTTTCTTCTTAAATTTTTCCTGAACGGTAACAATTTTTTCATCGGTGAACAACATTTTTCTGTGCAAGTTATCAGCGTGCTTCACCAAAAGACGTTTGCATTTTGCAATCCTATTATTTTTTAAATCTGCAGTCAATAAATGTCCGGTACGTCGTTTGAAAGCCCCAAGTCCCAAGTCTTTTTTAATGATTCGACTCATGGACTTTTGCGTGATATTCATCTCACGGGCCATGATTTTCTGTTTTCGGAGCGGATTTCTGTGAATTCTTGATTTGCTTTGATGACATGCGGTGGTCCAACAGAGCGTGGGCGGTCTTTTACATCTCCAGTCTTCTCAAACAGTTTTATGCATCGGCAGACGAACATGCGGCTTATCCCTAGTGGCCGGATCGTTTTGAAAATATCGCTTTTTTTCATTTCACACTTGAAAAGCGCTTTTACAGCGATACGGTTCTCATTATCTGAACACTCCATGATGAAAGTTGAAACAATTTTAAAATCCCGTAACAGACTAACGCTATTGATCATGAAGATCGTAGCTGATCTGCCTGGGCGGAGGCGATCTGTCCATGAGATGGTGGTTGGGATGACCCCTGCGAAGACCCAAGCAGATTCTGCTTAGACAACAAGAAATTGTGGCTGTGCACTGTAAGGACCTTCGTCTCTTCATGTAGATGATCCTCAAAGATAAATGTTCTCAGGGCAGCTTTCTGGCAAATCTGAATTCTCGCACTCACGTTCGCCGACCACACCGAAGCTGCGTAGTTCGCTACAGACCGACCAATCTCGTCTTTAATTAGCCAACACTCAGGGGCTGTCCTCTAAACGTAGATGGTTGAAATTGAAAAATATTGAGTAGTGGCTTTTGATTTGCTTTTAAACTTCTGGGTGTCGTAACTAGTTGGAAATACGTTCGCCGCAAGTCGTTTCTACATTCGAAATGTACTGGCGAAAACGAATTCGAACTGTAGTGCATAGTGCGGTCGCATTGGAGGAGGTCAACATGATTTTTATGTCGCCTCCTCAAGTTCTGCTGGCTTGTGACTTGAGGACCTTGTTCAGAGCATGTGCAGAGGATCGAAAAAGGCTGTCAAATGTCATCTCAGCACGTTTCTTGAATGCGAGGATATTCTCATATTCCTCGCAGTGAAGAAAACTTGTAAGTCAGTGAAAAATGTTATACATTTTAGTATAAGATTAGGGTCGGATTACAACACAGGGCATTATGAGTTAGTGCTGATGTATGCAACCTCTTGAAGAAATAGAGATTTGGGAGCAGGTAAAAGTCACTGGGAGCTAAATCAGGAGAATAAGGTGGGTGGTCAAGCAACTCGTACTTTAATTCGTTGATTTTTGCCATTGTTAAAACACTCTTGTGCGCTGGTGCGTTGTCTTGATGAAAAATTATTTTTTGTGCTGTAATCCAGGGCGTTTTTCTCGAATTTGTACATTTAATTGATCTTAAGGTTGCAATAGTACTCTGAATTTATTGTTTTACCCTTTTGCAGATAGTCAATCAATAAAATACCTTTGAAGTCACAAAAAACCGTTGCCATAACTATACCAGCCGATTGAATTGTTTTTGCCTTCTTTGGGGCACTTCCTCCAGCTTCAGTCCATTGTTTGGATTGTTCTTTTGTCTCTGGAGTATAGTGGTGGATCCATGTCTCATCAACAGTTATGAAACGACGCTTAAAATAAATTTTATTTCGCTGAAAACGGCCAAAACAAGCTTGAGAAATGTTCATTCTTTTGCGTTTTTGGTCGAATGTTAACAAGTGCGGCACCCATCTTGAAGAAAGCTTTTTCATCTGTAGTTCTTCATGCAAAATTAAATGGACTCGATCATTTGAGATGCCCATGATATTAGCTATTTCACGCACTTTTATTCGTCAATCATTTAATACCATATCATGCACTTTGGCTACAATTTCTGTTGTTGTTGCCGGTTTTGGACGTTCTCTACGTGGTTCATCTTCAATGCTTGTACGACCACGTTTAAATTCAGCAACCCATTTTTTTACTGTTGCATATGAAGGAGCACTTTCACCTAACACATTCACCATATCATTATGAATTTCTTGTCCCGATAAACCTTTTTATGTAAATATTTAATGACACCACGCATTTCTAATTTTTCCATTGTAAAAAAATCGCGGATGCGTCTTTTGTGAACACCTGTTTCTATATGAAGGAGTTGCCAGATCGAAACAAAATTTAACATGTGTTCATAGCAGAGATGGAAGTTTCCAAAACACTTAACTTTTTTCTGTTTATACCACGCTTTTTGTGCTAGGCTAAGAAGTTTCCGAACCGCCCTCGTACATAGGTTTTTCTCGATTTCAGAATCTATAGCAGTAAAAGCCGCATATTTCACACAAGGCATTACGAGTGACCAACACACGTCTCTGATGAAATTTATCCATACCGGTCCAAGTTTTTGAATAGCTGCCACACATAGGTCCATCCCGATTTAAGGTCCTGCATCAGTAGAAGCCATAAATTGCAACCGATCACGCTGAAATTTTGCATGTTACGTTTTGAGCTACCATTTATTAATTGTGGTGTGGCTGCTAGATGTATTTCTGGCCTAATAATGAAAATGCGAATGGTTTTTATTGTTTTTCAAAGTATTCTCCAGCATGATTTATACACTCTTGCATGCGTTCAAACCACTTGTCGAAGCACTTTTTCCACTTCGATTGAGACACCTCCAAAACAGGGTTTATGAACGCTTCAACAGCATCTTCTGGCGACGAAGATTGCATCAATGTTCTCTGGCACAACGGCCGTTTTTGGGCGACCTTCACGACTTTCGTCTTTGAGTGAGCGTCGGCCACGATTGAGTTCATTAAACTAGTTTTTCACAGTGCTATAGGATGGTGCTTCATCGCCGTACAAAGATTGTGCAAAATGAAAGTTGTGAAAAATGATCTTACGAAAATGTTCACGTGTTAACGTTCTGAGTACGTTTATGCTAAAAAATGTCAATGGAACTGTCAGATGGGGCCAGGCAACACTAAGTGTTGCCTAGGCCAGAAATATATATAGCAACCCTCGTAAAAGTTTCCAATGTAGCAGTTTAATTAATATTTCGAAACATTTTAATTAATACTTTAAAGTAGCTAATACGAGGCGGTTCGGAAACTTCTTAGCCTAGCACAAAAAGCGCGGTATAAACAGAAAAAAGTAAAGTGTTTTGGAAACTTCCATCTCTACTATGAACACATGTTAAATTTTGTTTCGATCGGGCAACTCCTTCATATAGAAACAGGTGTTCACAAAAGACGCATCTGCGATTTTTTTACAATGGAAAAATTAGAAATGCGTGGTGTCATTAAATATTTACATAAAAAAGGTTTATCGGGACAAGAAATTCATAATGATATGGTGAATGTGTTAGGTGAAAGTGCTCCTTCATATGCAACAGTAACAAATTGGGTTGCTGAATTTAAACGTGGTCGGACGGACCACGTTTTTGGACGAACCACGTAGTGGATGACAAAAACAGCAACAGCAGAAATTGTAGCCAAAGTGCATGATATGGTATTAAATGATCGACGAATAAAAGTGCGTGAAATAGCTAATATCATGGGCATCTCAAATGATCGAGTCCATTTAATTTTGCATGAAGAACTACAGATGAAAAAGCTTTCTGCAGGATGGGTGCCGGACTTGTTAACAGTCGACCAAAAACGCATAAGAATGAACATTTCTCAAGCTTGTTTGGATCGTTTTCAGCGAAATAAAATGGATTTTAAGCGTAGTTTCATAAATGTTGATGAGACATGGATCCACCACTATACTCCAGAGACAAAAGAACAATCCAAACAATGGACTGAAGCTGGAGGAAGTGCCCCAAAGAAGGCAAAAACAATTCAATCGGCTGGTAAGGTTATGGCAACGGTTTTTTGGGACTTCAAAGGTATTTTATTGATTGGCTATCTGCAACAGGGTAAAACAATAAATTCTGAGTACTATTGCAACCTTTTAGATCAATTAAATGTACAAATTCGAGAAAAACGTCCTGGCTTACAACACAAAAAAATAATTTTTCATCAAGACAACGCACCAGCGCACAAGAGTGTTTTAACAATGGCTAAAATCAACGAATTAAAGTACGAATTGCTTGACAACCCACCTTATTCTCCTGATTTAGCTCCCAGTGACTTTTTCCTGTTCCCAAATCTAAAAAAAATCCTTGCTGGCACGCGTTTTACCTCAAATGAAGATGCAATTACAGTTGTAAACCACTATTTTGAAGACCTTGAGGAAATCTATTTTAATCAAGGGATAGAATTGCTAGATAAGCGTTGGACTAAGTGTATTGAAGTTTCAGGAGATTATATTGAAAAATAAAAATATTTTGAAAAACTAACTATTCTCTTTCATTGATAGGCTAAGAACTTTCCGAACCGCCCTCGTATTTCAGATAAAAAGGACTGTGTAAATCTCAAAACCTCTATCCTTTCTCCGAGTGTTGTCCCTGTCACCCAAATTATACAAAATAAATAAAGTATCTCGTTAAGAGATGGCCCAGTAAAAAGAGTAGTTCGGCAATTATATATTATATAAAGAATCGTTTACGTGGCTTAGAAGATATTAATTTCATACCTGAAAAGTCGCCTAGATTTGCGACATTGAAAAAACCGCCGCTGAAAAATGTTACGATGCTCCTTCCCGAATTTGAAACTGAGTTGACTTAGTATTATAGTCGTTCATACTAGCCACCTAATCACAATAGCTTTGTTAGCCGAATTTAACAGTAGGTCCCGGTCGATTTGAGAGATTTTTTTTGAAAAACTAACTATTCTCTTTCATTGATAGACTAAGAACTTTCCGAACCGCCCGTAGACTTTAGGATTTTATCTAGATCATGTCAAAAAGGTTATGTTTTACTACGAAATTAGACCATTCCAAAAAAGCATTCTGCTTCAATCAATAGAGTAATTTGTTTTTGTACATTTATTAAAATTAAAGATGCATTTTTGTACTAATTTAAGTTCTTTCCTGAAAGCCGACATGGAACATTTTGCATATGTGTGCTTGCTCGCCTGAAGTATTTGCCGTAGTTGTGGGGAATCCAAACATACGATATATGTTAAGTGTTTCTCTCTCTTTAAGCACGTTGCAATTCCTTATTTGTTTCTCCATGTTTTTTGTTTTGCGAAAACATTAAAAAACAACTAGCACAGCTGTGCTAGTTAATGTAGCACAAATATCACATGGATCACAGGATAGTATAAATGAATGGACTGATGCACTCTTATTTGAAATATCAAAATGGTGGGGACATGTCCCCTTCTAGACGATTGATACTTTTAAGGCATGGAATGATAGTACATATCCCTAGGATGTCATTAAACGTATATAGTGTTTTACTTATAATTTCAAGTTCCAAACATTTTAATAAAAAAATCTTATAAAAATATTATTTGCAGGACTTTTAGAAGGATAAGGATGTGGAGTTGATTTTTCAAAGGTTCAGTGATGGTAATCCCGTCCTTCCGCATCAAATCGAGAAGTTTGGTTGATTAAATATGCTGGAATGCCTAATGCTAACAGTCGAAGGCCGCTGCTCCGCAACTTCTCCTGAGGCAAGAAGAAGACAAAGTCCTCCCTATGCAGAATCTCTAGAACAAGGTTAGCATGTTTAACGAATTAAGGACCTCCTGGTTTAAAGCCACTTCTAAGTGTGGGTGAAATTAGACACCGAACCTGCATATTTGATGACAAGAATATTGACTTTATTTTCTTCCTTCTTTCAGTAGTGAAAAATTTGAAGCGTCTTGTCTGGAATCCACTTAACAACCGAAGCTGAAACCCTGATGGGTGGCGAGATATTAGTGTTTACTAAACCTCTGGAGAAATGCTGACATCAGTGAAGACGAGTCACTTATTAAACACATTGTAAGTACTTATTTAACCATGATAGAGATAATAAGCCAACTAACCTCACTAGAAATACACATTGAAAACTTGTTAGTGAAAAATCGGTTAGAACTACAGGCCAGGCCATTTGAAATTTGAATCGGCAGTAAAAAGTACTGACAATTTTTAAATTTCTGATTTTATTGAAAAGTTTAAACTTTGTCATCTCGTAATGGAACACAATATCATTCATATAACTACCACAACTGGCTCGGCAGTACCTCACCCGATCAATCCAATTTTTTTTATTTTTACTACATTGTAGATTGTTTCGGGTTGAATTTTTAGTACCTCACCCGATCAATCCATTTTTTTTTATTTTTACTACATTGTAGATTGTTTCGGGTTGAATTTTTCCAATGGCAGCTTCGAACTTTCATGTTTCAACGCTTCAATTGTCTCTGTATGCTTTGAATAACGTTTATCCTTAATGGCTTACCACAGAAAAAAAACCAAAAGGCTTAAATCACAGCTCCGTCCAATTGACATCACAATATCGGCTGATTATTCGATTTTCAAAAACAGTGCCTAAAACATCGATGGTTGCGTTGGCATTTAATAATTATTAAATGACAAAGTTCTAACTTTTCAATAAAACCAGAAATTTGACAAAATTATCAGTACATTTATTTTACAGCCGATTCAAATTTAATATGTTTAATCGCCTACCCTGTATATAATAATTACAGGGACCGATGTGGACCATTTTAAATAGGTTCGTCCTTGGTCCAAACCTAAATATACGATAGACAGACGGGCGGACGGGCATCGCTCAATGATATTAGATAGTGATTCTGAATCGATCAGTATGCTGAAAATAGGGTATATATCAATCTCTTTAATGTGTTGTGGAACTATATAAAGTAGAATTATTCTTTATCCTCTATCATGAATTGTGTTCTTTATACACAGAGAAAAAAATCAGTTGAAATTAGTCCCAACTACAAATATTCGGTTGGATCAACATACTTTCTGTGGCAATCACCAACATTCCGTGGTATTGATGGCTACAGGGTTCGACTCGCCAAAAGATAATAGCTACAATAATATTACTATTCTTACAGCTATCAAGCTTGTTGTACAACTGAATTCAGTAAAACCAAATGAAACTATTGTTTGATACATCTGGTTGCAAAGACAACCGACCAAACTGGTGGTTATGATAACCAACCGATTATAAAATACATGTTGCTTTGATAAATATAATTAGTGGTGAAAGCAAATTAGTAAACCACGTTTAGTTTGCTGTTGTAGAACAAATTGGGAATTTCTGGGGGGGGAGTGTGAGTAGAGAAAGGGACCTAAGGGTAAAAAAATCATTTTTTTCTTTTTTTGATGTGGACATCATCTGAGCATCGAATGAAACCGATCCCATGCCCAAAAGTGTTCCCTCCCAGATATATGCGCGTTTTATGAAAGTGAAGTCGACGATTCTAAGGGACCTAATCTTTAAAATGGCTCTCCTGAATAAAACTGTTCCCTCCCAGATATATGCGCGTTTTATGAAAGTGAAGTCGACGATTCTAAGGGACCTAATCTTTAAAATGGCTCTCCTGAATAAAACTGGTTTTTAACCTTAGGTCCCTTTCTATTTTGCGCATCACATATGGAATTGTATACTTCAAAAACTGCTTTGGATTGGGTTTGATATTTTTGCAGACATGATTTCTTAAAAAATTTTGCACGGGGAACCATCAGTACAACCGAATGTTAGTTGCTGCTCTGTAATTTTCAGTTATTGGAACTGTAGCATTGGTGCAACATTCCACGTATTCGAACCTTGAGAAGAGAAGTTTTGTATCTAAATACTCACATGCCACGCTTTTCACCGAAAAACATTAAAAAACTGTTCGCTGTAAGGAGGGTCATGATAAGGACAAAGAAGATAAGAGGATGTATTATTTATACTGGGAAAAAGTGCGGTTAATCGATTGTATAAAACTCAGTAATAATTAAATAGGTTTGTTTTTTTTTTTAAAAATGCAATTAAAAAATCCCCTTTTGGGTTATGATAAAGTTTAGGTAACACCACTTATAATTGGTTATTACAACAAAATGTTTGCAAAATTTTTGGTTGCCACAACCCCCATTTTTGGCAACTAACTATCCTTTTTGCATGTCATTAGTATGGCAGATTAATAAGTTGTGAGTATAGTACAATGATCATATTTATCATCTTGTGCTATTTCGTAATGAATATCCATTGCGATTAAAAACATTCGATGATGACAACCGAAATTCTTCTTTTGAAACCGAATCATTGTAGTTCCAATATATTTTTAACTCATTATTTCTCTGTCTGTGCGATTTAAATATTAGACATATTATTATTAGACATAAAATCTTTGAACAAAAATAAAATGGTGAACGAGATATATAGTAAGTAGTAATTCAGTATTTCTCCATTAGAAAAAATTGAAAAATGTCTTTGAACTCTCTGTTTAAGATGATTTTAATTTTGACAAACCCATGTTGTGCACATAAACCTCAGAAATATAGCGGATATAACCTCTTTATGAAAATGCTAAGATACTTTTTGTTTTCAACGACCCATATGCGACCAAATTGACACCTGTTTTTCAAGTAAAAGGGAAAAGGAATGGTATTTGTGAAAATGAACGTAGCATAGATTGAGTGTAGAAGTCGTCAATGAAGTATAATGGCGCAAAAATTAAATTTATTGGCTCTTCAACAGTTTGGGTCCAATACAGCATAAGTTTTATCTCTAAAGCAAATCATAGTCCTATACAGAGCCCCGTTAGTGATTTTAGGTAGACTCACCTCATTTTAAAAAAAAAATAAGGACCGATAACTTTACCAGCCATAACAACGCGCCAAGCTATACATCTGGGGGGAAGTACTTGACGTTGAAGTACTCAGTAGGGACATAAATACTGATACAACATTGAACACACCCATTTCGATAGAAGAACTGAACATACCCCGTTAATGTCATATGGGTTTTGAAAGCTAACCTCAATAGCGTTAGTCTGTAACGGGATTTTAAAATTGTTTCAACTTTCATCATGGAGTGGTCAGATAATGAGAACCGTATCGCTGTAGTAGTGCTTTTCAAGTGTGAAATGAAAAAAGCGATATTTTCAGAACGCTCCGGCCACTAGGAATAATTAGCCGCACGTTCGTCTGCCGATGCATAAAACTGTTCGAGGAGACTGGAGATGTAAAAGACCGCCACCGGTCGGGGTCGCCCACGCTCTGTTCGAACACTGCATGTCATCAAAGCCGTTAAATCAAGAATTCACAGAAATCCGCTCCGAAAACAGAAAATCATGGCCCGTGAGAGGAATATCACGCAAAAGTCCATGAGTCGAATCATTAAGAATGACTTGGGAGCTCCAAGTCCCAAGTCATTTTTAATGATTCGACTCATGGACTTTCAAACGGGGCGACAAACTGGAAAGTTATTGACTGCAGCTTTAAAAAAAAAATAGGATTGAAAAATGCAAACGTCTTTAAGTGAAACACGCTGATAACTTTCACAGAAAAATTTTGTTCACCGATGAAAAAATTTTTACCGTTCAGGAAAAATTTAACAAGCAAAATGATAGAGTGTATGCGCGGTTATCTAAGGAAGCATCTGAACTGATCCCAAGGGTGGAAAAGGGTCATCACCCAGCTTCAGCCATAGTTTGGTGGGGTGTCTCTTACGATGGGGTCACTGACCTGCTTTTCTGCGAACAAGGAGTCAAAACATCGGCCAAAGTTTACCAAGAAACCGTTTTGGATGCTGTTGTGAAGCCTCTTAACAGGTCCCTGTTCCAAAACCAGCCATGGACTTTCCAGCAGGATTCTGCGCTGGCCCATAAGGCCTGGCTTCGAAACAATTTGTCAGCGTTTATTTCCTCTGAAGAATGACCTTCAGGCAGTCCAGATTTGAACCCATTGGATTACAAATTGTGGACGGTTGTAGAGGACAAGGTTTTTCACAAAAGATATCCCAACATTGGATCTCTTAAGACTGCTTTGGTTTGATCTGTGGCCAATTTTCCAAAGGACGGCTATTGACGATTGGCCAGTGCGACTTAAGGCGTGTGTAAAGGCAAAAGGCGGACATTTCGAATAAGTAGATTCTTTTTGGCTACAATATGCATCAATAAATATATTAAAAAATATTTGGTCCAAAGACATTCAGTACTTTTTCTTTTACATTATAAAACGTGTGTAACACCCCAAGATTCTGACACTGATCCCTGTTTCTCAAAACGGGAGTCTTAAGTTCCTAATCATGTTGTTGCTGGGTGCTGTTCGGACAGTTAAATGACGAAGATAATTTCGCTGACTTAAGAATATAGACCTACCAATAATAAAATTCAATATTTTTGACGCTTTGCTCTTGTATCGGGTGTTTAATCTAAAATTATTTTTTTATTTAAAATAAAAAAATACTAAAATTCAAATCAAGCGTGGAATCTTTATTTTCATTCCAAGGCACATTTTATGGCAATTGTTTTTTGCATTTAATTTTCTTGAAATGTTGGCCGCAACTACGCCTCTGGGTGTCTATTCTGAGGGTCCAATTCTGGTTGACTCTTTCGAGCATTTCGACCGGTATGGTGTTAATGCCACTCATATTGTTGACTTAAAAAACCTGAATCGCAGCTGATTTGTCAGCATAGACTTTAGACTTTTCATAGCCCCAAAGAAAAATTCCAAATGTGTGATATCACACGATCTAGGCAGCCAACATGCCGGTTCAAAACCTGAAATTAGCTGCTCTTCGAAATGATCTCTCATTAGAACCATAGTTTGAGCAGTTGTACGGCAAGTGGCGCCCGTCCTGTTGAAACCAAATGTCGTCAAGATTACGTGCTTTGATTTCAGGCAGCGAAAAGTCCGATATCATGGCTTGACAGCGAGCACCATTCACTGTTTTTTCATCGTTTTCATAAAAATATTTATCGAAGATTCTACCAGTCCCATATACCGCACCAAACAGTAGTTTTCTCTCGGTATAATGGCACCTTTTGAAACTCTTCTAGGTGCTCGTAAGCCAAAAATACGGCAATTTTGCTATTGAAGTTGCCGTTGAGCCACAAACGGGCCTCATCATTGAACAAAATTTTGGTCTAAAACAGCGGATCTATTTCGAGTTTTAGAAAAGCCCAAAAACTGAAATTTGGAGACGTTGTTGCGGTGTAAGTCCTTTCTATGATGAAATGGGAAACTGGACTAAAAAAAAGATAAAGTTTAATACAACTCGCGCGTAACCATTGGAAAAAACCCCTATTAAAAAAACCTCTAGATTGATCACCCGTTATAGCCATTATACGTGGTGATTCATTTACGACTGGACAAATTTCCCCAGGGTATTCGTTGGCTCATTTCATGGAAATACTTACATGTCCATCTACGACCATGCCCGAAAATGCAAGAGGCCGAAATGGCAGCGGTTCGAAAATTTTCGGATTGGTGGCTGCAGGGTTCTTGGGTAAAATTGTCCTACCTCTTACCTTTTCAAAATTACCTAAACGAAGCACAGAGATCCTACCGTTCCAAAGTTATGACTATTTGACAGAAATGCAAAGGAAAAACGAAAGGAAAAAATCCGACTACTTGCTCAGTACTTATCAATTTAACCCTCTCCAACCACAAATTCGAAAATTTTCAAACCGCTACCATTTCGCCCCCCATGATCGTAGATGAACATATTTTCATGAAATGAGCCAAGGTATACGCTGCTGAAATTTGGCAAGATGTGAATGAATCACCCTGTATACATACTTAGTAGGGACATAAATACTGTTACACACGTTTTATGCTGTAAAATAAAAAGTACTGAATATTTTTGGACCAAATATTTTTTAATATATTTATTGATGTATATTGTATCCAAAAAGAATCTACTTATTCTTAATGTCCGCCTTTTGCCTTTACACACGCCTTAAGTCGCACTGGCCAATCGTCAATAGCTGCACGAACCTCGTCCATTGGAAAATTGGCCACAGCTCGAACCAAAGCAGTCTGAAGAGATCCAATTTTGGGGTATCTTTTGTGACAAACCTTGTTCTCTAAAACCGTCCAGAATTTGCAATCCAATGGGTTCAAACCTGGACTGAGGGCCATTCTTCAGAGGAAATGAACGCTGGCAAATTGTTTCGATGCCAGGTCTGGGACGTTTTAGCCTTATGGGCCAGCGCAGAATCCTGCTGGAAAGTCCATGGCTGGTTTTGGAACCGGGAATTGTTAAGAGGCTTCACAACAGCTTCCAAAATGGTTTCTTGCTAAACTTTAAACGATGTTTTGACTCCTTGTTCGCAGAAATGCAGGTCAGTGCCCCATCGTAAAAGACACCCCACCAAACCATGAGTGAAGCTGGGTGATGACCCTTTTCAACCCTTGCGATCAGTTCAGAAGCTTCCTTAGATGACCGCGAATACACTCAATCATTTTGCTTGTTAAATTTTTCCTGAACGGTAAAAATTTTTTCATCGGTAAACAAAATTTTTTCTGTGCAAGTTATCAGCGTGCTTCGGCAAATGACGTTAGCATTTTTCAATCCTATTGAAAGCCCCAAATCCCAAGTCTTTTTAAATGGTTCGACTCATGGACTTTTGCGTGATATTCATCTCACGGTCCATGATTTTCTGTTTTCGAAGCGGATTTCTGTGAATTCTTGATTTAACGGCTTTGATGACATGCGGTGTTCGAACAGAGCGTGGGCGGCCCGACCGGTGGCGGTCTTTTACATCTTCAGTCTCCTCAAACAGTTTTATGCATCGGTAGACGAACATGCGGCTAATCCCTAGTGGCCGGAGCGTTTTGAAAATATCGTTTTTTTTTCATTTCACACTTGAAAAGCGCTATTACAGCGATAGGGTTTTCATTATCTGACCACTCCATGATAAAAGTTGAAATAATTTTAAAATTTCTTTACAAACTAAAGCTATTGAGGTTAGTTTTTAAAACCCATATGACATTAACGGGGTATGTTCAGTTCTACTATAGAAATGGGTGTGTTGAATGTTGTTACAGTATTTATGTCCCTACTAAGTATATCCCTCAAAAAACTATAACCTGCAAAATGGAGAATAAAATTTTAAAAAAAAAAAAAAATTATGAATATTTTTAACGCTTCAGTATTATTTGGGGCACCTAGTAGTCTATTTTAAATATTTTCCCCAATTTTTCAAAATTCTTTTACGAATATGTTGCCATTTAACTGATCCTTGCTATGCAGCCGCAGAGAATAAACTGTTTTATTTCAGAGTTCATTCACTTACAAAAATGACTCCTTCATCGTTGCTGTTGTTGGTGCTGTTGTTCTATTTACTTCTTTGACGTTTTTTTCTTTTTTTGTATTTCAGTTTTGTTCCCGGAGGCATAATTGTATGTACGTACATCCATGTGTGAGAGTTACAAACATCCTTCTCCTGCTCCTCTTCCCCCTCGAATGGATGTTGTTTACCCGAGTTTACAAAAACACAAACTTTTGCAAAACGAGTGAAAAACACACACACACACACATACATCTACACACACACGAAAATTGCAATTTATGAAAACGCACACAGCTGAAATGAAATGAAAGAAAAGCATGTTTTTCATTAAAGCGAAACGAAGAAGAAAAACAAAAACTAAACGGGTAGAGAGAGAGAGAGAGAGCGAGCGAGAAAAAACATCGAAATGGAAAATGAGATGTATGGGGTTTTAAAATGAAATGCATAGATTTCGGAAGACGGGATAGATCGCACACACACACACAAAAACTAAATCGAGAATTGCTTGTTTTTACTGAAAGTAGGTGAGTGGTAGCTAAAGGCATGCCATGCTGCATGCACCATGAATGTTTGATCGAATGCCGGCCAGCGGAGCTGTTGAAAGTATAGAAGGTATGTAACTACTTATTTTTGGAATAATTCCACGTTTCATTTATTATTTACTAAACAAATGCCCGCTACTGAGCTAGCAAATGCACCAACAATCACTAAAATTTATTTGAACTGCAGATGTGACAGCGCATAGAGAAAGGGACCTAAGGGTAAAAAAAAATCAATTTTCACTTTTTTTTGATGTGGGCAACATCTGAGCATCGAATGCTCCAAAAGTGTTCCCTCCCAGAGATATGCGCGTTTAATGAAAGTTATGGTATACCAAAGATACACGTATTTAAATCTTTAAAATGGCTCTCCTGAACAAAACTGGTTTTTACCCTTAGGTCCCTTTCTATTTTGCGCGTCACAAATCAAGTTTCCCTTTGAAGGACTAAAAAAAAGTCGCGATAAAATTTTTGTTTTTACATTTTTGCTTTACGATTTAATTAAAAAACTTTTAAAGCAGCTTTTTTGTTGAACCGGTAATCAGCGTTTCTTAACCTTCCATTTAATAGGCCATGAGGCTCTGTATTACTAGGGGCTCAACTGGTTATCCAGAAATAAAACTTTATATGTACGAGTGTGTCTATGTTTAAGATTTGGAGCAATTTGGGATTCGGACCGTATAGGCCTAAGGAGCCAAAAATCGTCCTCGTTGAACTATGAACATGCGTGTTCGTAAAGTTCGTATGAATCAACTTATCACAATAACTTTACGATTTAAAGAATATGATTGAAACATTGGCTCTGGGAAAATATTCCTAGGGCGCTACATTATATGTCCTCTCTAACAAGGACATATGGGTACCAAGAAACAGTGGAATTTTCTGACGAGTTTTGTTATCACATAAGTTTTACCATTTGGCTTAATTGGCGGCCTTGTCGTTCATTTTAGGCGCTAGGACCCAAAACCATTTTCGGGGACTTCATGGCTGCCATGGTGTTATGGATCTAAAAATTTAGCAGCGGCCACTTTACGAGTTAGAGATTTCTCTCTAAGTCATGTAAGAACTTTTGCATAAAATGTATAAGCCGTTTGAAGCCGGTGTCAAAGAGTATATCCCGGTCAGTGAGTATAGAAACTGACTGGTTTGATAGAAGTTGCTTCTTGTTCCTTAATAGGATGTTGTGGGACTTAGTACAGGATCCGGAAACTGTAAAATTGTCTTACAAATCAAAATATGTACCTAGGTTTAATAATATGTTAATTTTGCAGTTGCCCGTAGGGGTCGGCCTCCTCCAAATATGGCATGTGGGTATTAAAAAACAACAAACTTTCTTCTCAATAATCCGAAAATAGCATTAATTCCACAATTCGACTTTGAGGTATTTTCCCTAGAGTTCCAAAAAAGAGATTCCTTCGAACATCGACATATGTTTACTCAGTAACACTGGAATTTCCTCATATATCTCATTATGCTTAAATTTTTAAATTTAGGCCCGAATCGAAGGCTCCCTAGCGCTTGATGCACAATTGACATATGGGTTCTCCAAATCAATAAAAATCAGGAACCTGAACTCTAGGCAAAATCATTGAAACCTTACAAAACCTTTTGGTATATGCATAGTTTGCAATAACAGGTGTTCGCTATAAACGTGTCAAGGACTCCCTATTCACATTGGTCCATATCGGTCCATTGATATTGATATCATACATACGTTTTTCCCGATTTCAGAACATGCAGTTCTACACGCAGAAAAAAAGTATGGTTGTGGTGACAATATTCGAAGAGGATAATACTATTGTTGGGTATATGGTTGTGGTACAACAATATTATGATCCTCAGAACAATAGTATGATTCAAATACAACCATACTATGATCCTAACAACAATAGTATGATTCACACATAACAATACTATAATCCCCACAACCATAGTATGACTCACACTCAACCATACTATGATCTCCACAACCATAGTATGATCCTTACAACCATAGTATGTTTCACATACAACCATAGTATGATCCTCACAACCATAGTATGATTCACACGCAACCATGTTATGATCGCTACAACCATAGTATGATCACACACAATTATACTATGATCTACAATATAATTAATTAGAATTTGTTTAAGTTGTCGGCAATAGATTTGAATTAGAAAATTATTCAACAAAAACATTAAATTCAAAATAATAAGAGTGATATATTTCACAGTAGAAAAAATAAGTTTTAATAACCCTAAGCGTTTTTATTAAAAAAAATCAGTTAAACAATGCCAAAGCAGCTTGTTTAAAAAATTTTAATTGCGATAAAAAAGTACTATTATTGCATTAGATCCGTACCAATAACATTTGTTCTTAAAAGCATATTTAAATGAAGAATAATTACAATCATACAGTATGATTGCCGTAATCATTTTATTGTTAACATAAAACGCAAAACACAATACTTTTGTTACACCAACCATATTTATATTGTTGCTATAACCATATTTTCATTTTTAAATTTGACAATAACACTATTGTTACATTTCTACAATATTAATGTTGCAGCAATTATGCTATTGTCAAAACTAAATTCAGGTAACAATGCTATGGATGCGACGAACATACTTTTATTGCGGAGAACATGCTTATATTGCCGTGACCATGCAGTAACCATGTTTTTTCTCTGCGTGTATAAGCAACATACGAGTATTATAACCGAATTCGACTTAATTTCGCATAAAGCGCTACTAGCGACCAACACCCCTCTTTGGTAAAATTGGCAAGTTTTTATACCCTACAACATACTTTGATACAGGTTATTATGAATCAGTGCTGATGTTTGCAATACCCTAAAGGAATGGAGATAGACCTGAGTATACCGACCGACCGACGCAAAATAACTATCTGATTCATTGAGCGATGATCGTCCGTATGTCTGTCCTGATATCGTTGTAATCCACCCACAGGTCGCAATTATGAACCGATTTCGCTGAAACTAGAAACATTCCTCAAGCTTGGGCCAAATCGGTAGTTGGATATCATACGTAGGATTTTTTCGATTTCAGAATGTACAGCTCTTAAAGCCACATATTACATTCGATTTTAAACAAATTTTGCACTAAGCTCTTTAAGTGACCAACACCCTTCTCTGGTGAAATTTAGGCATATCGGTCTCAGTTTTCGAATAGCTCTCGCACAAATGTCTCTCCCGATTTGAGTTTCCGCAGCCTAGAAGCCATAAATTAACCCGATAACGTCCAAATTTTGCATGGTACGATATAAGCGACCAATAATTAACTTTTTTTCTAGAGATGTAAACATGGCTTCTAAAGCTGCAAATTCTAAAAGCTGGCAGGACCTTTGTTAGGGGGGTCCTGCCAGCTTTTAGAATTTGCAGCTTTCGAAGCCATTTTTACATCCGATTTCGCGTTAAGCATAACGAGTGACCAACGCCTATCTCTAGTGAAATTTTAAATATGGGTGCAAGTTTTCTTACAGATCCCACGCTAAGGTCCTACCCACTTTGTGGTCCTACAGCTCTACGAGTAGAAGCTACAAATAACACCCGATTTGGATCAAATGTTGCACGGTCCGTTGTGAATGACCACTTATTAACTGTAGTGAAACTGGACCGCATCGGTCCATATTTTCGTTTAGCTCCGATACAAAGGTCCTTTACAATTATAAAACCTACAGCTCTACAAGCCTCATAAAACACTCAATTCAGACTTATTTTCGCACTGAACATAAAAAGTGGCCAACACATATCTTTAGTGTAATTGGAACATATCGGTCCATGCTTTTGAATATCTCCCACAAAAATGTCCCTTCCGATTTGAGGTTATGTAGCTCTAGAAGTCACAAATTAAACCCCATGCATGGTACATTATGAACGTTCATTAATGAACTGTTTGGAAACTGGACTGCATAGATCAAAGGACATTTCAGTTTTATTCATTTACAGCTTTAGAAGCCACATTTTACATTCGATTCCCAATAAATTGTACATAGAGCTTCAACCACCCATGTCCTGTAACACTGAACCAAGTCTTTCCATGGTTTTCAATAGCCCCCACACAAAGGTCCCTCCCGATTAAAGGTCTTTTAGCTATCGATGCCACATCGCATTTAAATTGTTTATGATAAGCTATAAACGACTTATAAATAACTCTAACATATTGAGTCCGACCGTGCATAAGCTCCTGGGAATAGCAGAGTGGTGTTAGAAGTCTCATAGTCGGCCACGCCCGACTTTAACTTTTTGTTGTTTGTTTTAATATTGACATTGACCTATTTTATTGGCAACTCGCTTATCGCTAACGCGATAGCTTCACAACATTGTATAAGAATATAAAAAATATGTTGTTTACAGAAAACTATATAAAGGGTGGTCCAACTAAAACGCTAATTGTATATAAAACAAAAAATTTTCGTAGAATTATTTTAATATTTTTTATTATGAGAGAGGGATCTCTGACAATTAGGTGTGAAACAAAATATCGGCCAAATGGTCGCCACTGCTTCGGTGGCATACTTCTATCCGATGGTCCATTTTTTCAATGTCTTTAATGTGCCAAATTATCCTTTCGTTTAGCTCTTAAATTGTTCTTGGTTTATTGACGTACACTTCTTCTTTTTAAGTTCCCCAATGAAAGAAGTCCAACGGTGTCAAATTACATGACGTGGCGGTCATTTAACATTGCCACGACGTAAGATAACACGGTCAATGAATTTCTCTCGCAAAAGAGCCATTGTGTTGTTGGCTGTGTGACAAGTGGCAACATTTTGTTGGAATGACATATCGTCCAGGTCCATATCTTCAATTTCTGACCACAAGACCATTTACGATAACTGCTTGGTGGCCGACCTCATTTTCTAGAAAGTACTGCCCAATGACGGAACGATGGCAGAAGAACTGGGCGATCATGCACAGGTATTTGCACATTTCCTGCAGACCCGTTTTGCTGAAATGTGTGCACAATTCTCCCGATTGTGGACACATTTGGTTGATTATGCCGACCAATTTTTAATTGAACACCCATTTTTGTAAAAGGCCCACAATATTGGCCTCTTCATATTTGAATTTGTGAAATACTGAAACAAAGAAATGTCATATTAGGTTGGGCAAAAAACTTGACGTTAAACTCTGACTCACAATTAACATCGTACATTATGGTTGCACCACCCTTTAGATTTTCTTGAATAACTTTTTTTTTTGATACAAATTACAAATTTTAAAATCAAACGGTTAATGGTGCATAAAATAAAAATCAGTTCTTGTGTACAAAAAAATTTTAAAAACATTTCGTAACATTTCGTTTTCAAGATATCGCCATGGTGAGTACCAATAGAACAGGTCTATTCTAAGCGAGCTGCAAATAATTATTTCATCTACGTACATTATTAGTATAGCCCAAACAATAATCCCAACGGGATGCTAATGTCGGGCTGCTTTATTAATCGCATTTAATATCCTAACTTGATTAATTTGGAACACTTTAATTAAATAAAAAATATTGAAAAAATATAAATCAACCTTTTATAGACATCCCAAGCGATTTAATTCTCTGCTTCATGGGAAGTCACTTAGGAGTCCTATTTTTTTAGTTCGACACAGCCAGCCTTAAAAACTATGTTTCTTGGTTTATTGACGTCACGCGGTATAGTTGCTTTATTTCGATCATAGTTTTTTTTTTCAATAAACCCTGACTGATAGCCAAATTTCTCTTCACGAAGAAAAAAAGATTGGTTGGGGTGACAATATTCGAAGAGCATCATGCGTTATGGGTTGCGTATATGGTTGTGGCACAATAATAATATAATCCTCACAACAAAAGTATGCTTGACACACGATCATTCTATGATCTCCACAACTATATTATGAGCTACACAACAATAGTATGGTTCACACACAACCATACTATGATCTGCACAACAATAGTATGATTCACACATAGCCATACTATGATCCGTACAACCACATTCTGATCCTGACAACCATAGTTTGTATCAATAACAACCAAAGTATGATCCTCACAACCAGAGTATGATCCTCGAACCATAGTATGATTCATACACAACCATGCTATGATCCCCACAACCATGGTATGAAACCACGCAACCATACTGTGACCCGCAAAATTATTTATTAGGCTTGGGTCATGTTGTCATTCTACAATAGAGATTTTTATCAACTTTATTATCTAAAAATACATTAAATTCGAAATAATAGGAGTGATTTATTCAACAATGATTTATTATTTCGGTTATACAAATCCAAAGCAGTTAGTTTTGAACAAATTTAATTAACATATAAAAAGTGTTTTTATTGCGTAAGATTCGTAACAATAATATTGTTCTAAAACCCAAATTCAAATTAAGAAAAATTACAATCATACTGTATGATTGTAATTACAATGGGTGTTCCAAGTAGAGATACTTTTTTCAATAGCACTTTTTTGACAGATCACGTGTGAGTCGTGTCATGCTGTCATGTTATTTTTGTTTAGTATCGTTTGGCATTTCATCATGGAAAGACTTACGGCTGAATAACGTTTACAAATCGTTCAACTTTATTAGGAAAATTCACGTTGTGTGAGGAATGTGTTTCGTGCACTTCGTTCAACTTATGGTCAACATAATCGGCCTACTGAGCGTACTATTGGCAACACCATCACCCATCTTGAGACCCAGCATTCGTTATTGGATAATATTCGACCGATTAGACCATGTCCAGCACGCATTGAAGAAAATGTGGCAGCCGTAGCTGAGATTGTACACCAATACCGTGAAAGTCAATTTGGCTTCGTTCGCAGCAACTAGCGTATGGAACGACTTGGTGCATTTTACGTCGAGATCTTAAATTGAAAGCGTACAAAGTACAGCTTGTGCAAGAACTGAAGCCGCCCGACGTTCCCAAGCGACATCGCTTCGCTCTATGGGCTCTTGAAAAGTTCCAAGATGATCCGACGTTTTCGAGCCAAATTTTGTTCAGCGATGAGGCCCATTTCTGGCTCAATGGGTATGTAAACAAGCAAAATTGCCGCATTTGGGACGAAGAGCAACCACAAGAGGTTCAAGAGCTTTATGCTGAAAAAACAACGGTTTGGTGTGGTTTGTGGGCCGGTGGACTCATCGGTCCATATTTCTTCAAAAATGATGCCGGTGAGAACGTAACCGTCAATGGTGACCGTTATCGTGCCCTGATAACCGGCTATTTGATGCCTGAAATTGAAGCTCGTGATCTCGGCGACATTTGGTTTCAACAAGACGGCGCCACTTCCCACACATCGCATCAATCAATGGATTTAGTGAGAGAACACTTCGGTGATTAGATAATTTCACGTTTTGGGCCGATCGATTGGCCACCAAGATCGTGTGATGTCACACCGTTAGACTTTTTCCTGCCGGGATATGTAAAGTCAAAAGTTTATGCGGACAAACCCGCTTCGATTCAGTCCTTGGGGCAAAAACATCACGTGTGTCATTCGCCAGTTACCAATCGAAATGCTCGAACGAGTTATCGAAAATTGGACTCAACGGATGGATCATCAGAGACGTAGCCGCGGCCAACATAGACATAATCTTCAAAAAAAATTGGCAAAGAATGTTCTTTCAAATGCTAATAAACATTCACCATTCAATTTGAATTTTCTGTGTGGTTTTCTTTGAAAAAGGAGGGAACCTCGAAATCACGCGTTATTATTGTTATTGTATAAAATCCAAAAATGCAATATTTTTGTCGTATCAGCTATATCTATATTACTGCAACAATCATATTTTCATTTTTTAATTTTTCAATAATACTGTTTTTAGATTTCAACAAAATAAATATTGTCGCCATTAAACTATTGTAAAAATGAACATCTTAACCCAAAAGTATGGTTGCGACGAACATAATTTTATTGCAGAGAACATGTTGTTGTTGTAGCGGCAACTATGTGCCGGGGTGGTGACAGCCCTTGGCCAAAGCATTGCTCTTCGGGTCAATCCGGTCCATAGAACCGGCTGTCGTGGTATTGCAGAGAACATGTTATTATTGTTGCCGGGACCATATCTTTTCTTTGCGTGTATGAGGAGGTCTTTACAACATATAGGTATATGTGACAGCGCATAGAGAAAGGGACCTAAGGGTAAAAAAATCCATTTTCATTTTTTTTTCTTTTTTTTGATGTGGACAACATCTGAGCACCGTATGAGACCGATCCCATGCCCCAAAAGTGTTCCCTCACAGAGATATGCGCGTTTTATGAAGTTGAAGTCGACGATTCTAAGCGCAAATAGAAAGGGACCTAATCTTTAAAATGGCTCTCCTGAACAAAACTTTTCATCAACTTTTCACTTTTTTTTTAAGTGGACAACATCTGAGCATCGAGTGAGACCGATCCCATGCCCCAAAAGTGTTCCCTCACAGAAATATGCGCGTTTTATGAAAGTGAAGTCGACGATTCTAAGCGCAAATAGAAAGGGACCTAATCTTACAATTTTTTATCAAATTCTACTCAATGAGCGCCTGACATTATGCTCTAAAATGGGTCCGCTATTCAGCATCTCGTAGAGAAATGACTAAATCATAGGTGATTTTTCTGTAAAAGCATTACGTAAAAGTAACACGAATATCCGGATTGCATTAAATTTATTTACTATTAAGTCCGTTTGACATTTTTTCCTTCTGAGTTTTTCGTTATGAGTTTTTATTTAGTGACATTTCTCATGGAAAAACCCATACCTCCATATATGCTTGTATTTATTTCGTTCCTTATTTTTGTCCGTTAATAGCGCATAATTGCTAATAGCCCGCTGCATACAGCATAGCGTCATTGAAATATTTGTATTTCGTTTTGTTTCTGTGCAGTTTATAATTTTGTTATACGTCATTTAAAAGTTTAATTATGAATAGAACTAAAGTCAATACAGTTGCATGAAAACCCAGCTCAGATAGATGACGACGAAGTTGATGATGATGATGGTGCAATGGATGAGTGATTGGTGGGATGGATGGCGCATTCTTGATAGTGGAACTGGTCTAATGTAATGAAAACATAAACTTACATATGTTTTGCGTGGCATATTAAGTCAAAGACCAACATTTACTACCAGCGATAACAATTAGAAGAGCATTATTGATAGACTGATGTATTAATCAACTACTTACGTATATTTTTCTGGAGGGCATTTTTGGGTGAAAATGCTGTTAATACAGAGGGGTCGCTGTGGTGTGATGGAAGTGTGCAAGATTTGCATGCCAGTAAACCCAGGTTCAGTTTTCAGCGACGAGTTTTCCATCTCATAGATGGCGGCGACTTTACGAGTA
Source organism: Hydrotaea diabolus (assembly GCA_963513945.1). Taxonomy (NCBI): domain Eukaryota; kingdom Metazoa; phylum Arthropoda; class Insecta; order Diptera; family Muscidae; genus Hydrotaea; species Hydrotaea diabolus. The sequence continues at coordinate 30,279,486 of OY740720.1, read as the reverse complement.
AGAGATTTATCTCTAAGCCTCTCTTTAAAATGCATTAGCCGTTCGGAGCCGATGTTAAACAGTAGGTCCCGGTCAGTGGGTATTAGGATTGAATAATACTCAACTCACTGATTTCAGAGAAGTTCCCCCTTGTTCCTTAATGGTATGTCGGGGACTTAAGTTAGTTAGTTGGCATATAGAACGAAAAAAGCTTAGGCTGACTTGACATTCCCAACTTTCCACTAAATCTTCCTATTAAAGGCCCTTTGTCTGGCACTCTACTATCCCCCAAGCTGCTCACGTAAAATTCCCATTATTAACATTTAATAGCGTTACTCTAGTCTTGGTTTTTGCAAGCTTGCTACACTTTGAGAACCTTTTCCTTTGGCCAAGGGAGAAAAATCAATTTAAAACTTTGACACTATTGACATTCGATGTTTACGTGTTGTATTTAAAGTTTTTCGCTTTTGTGTTAAAGCAGCAAACTTGCAACAGCTACGCCACGAGTAGAAGGGGGCCACAACAAAACGTTAATCAAAGTGCATAAGAAAAACGCAAAGTTGGCTGTGGAAGTGAGGGCGAATTGAAAGTGGATTTCGTGGAGAACTAAAAGTGGAGAAAAGAAGTAAATTACTCCATCGCTGACGTGCAATGCAGCGAGACAAGGTAATTATGAACAGAGTCTAATGATTTTAAGTTGCTTAAGATGGCTGGGAAAATTAATGTGTAATCGAAGATTACACAGCGTTACAATATCCTGGATATGGATTAAAGTTGGAGGTCTAGTTTAGGTTGATGAGGTTGAGGGATTGTAATATAAAATATCGTTTAACGTACCTTCAAAGTCGTGAGGATATGATTTTAAAGAGATTGTTCTCTTTCAATTTGAAAACCTGTAGTTTTCTACAGTCTTTGTTATCCCCTAAAAAGTAAGGCATCTTAATATGCTTCTAACTTATCAAACGGAGTCTATTTCAAAACTTGAGCGGATAAGATACATTTTACTAGAGTTCATTACGTTCTTCGCAAGACGATGTGTCTCAATCTAGAGGTATTTTTTCAAAATAAGAAAAAAATACAAAAATTGAAATCAAGTGTGGAATCTTTATTGTTCATTCCAAACAATATTTTATGTCATTTATTTTTTGAATTTTATTTCCTTTTAATGTTGGCCGCACCTACGCCTCTGGATGTTCATTTTGTGGGTCCAATAATGGATGACTCGTTCGAGCATTTCGACCGGTATAGCAAAATGTTCAAAAACCGTGGTTTTCGCCGTTTAAGTCTTTCCATGATAAAATGGCAAACAATACTGAAAAGAACAAAAAAACAAGTTTAGCACAACTAACACGTATCTGTAAAATAAAACCCTTTTGACAAAATACCTCTAAATAAATCACCCGTTTCTAATTCGAAAAAATAATGAACCGATGATACCACCAGCCCATAAAACGCACCGAACCGTGGTGTAAGTCTTTCCCTGATGAAATGGAAAACAATACTGAAAAAAATAAAGTTAAATACAAATCACGCGTTATCTGTAAAGAAACCCTATTGAAAAAACACTAGATTGATCACCCTTTATATAGTTATATGGCAACAATGATACAATATAAAATTGTTTAAAAATTTTAAAAGGAAAATATGGTTGTTGCAGCAATATAAATATGGTTGGTGTGACAAAAGCATTCTTCTTTGGGTTTTAAGTTTTAATTTTAATTTAATGTCTTTTTATAGAATTAACTTAATACAAATTTATTGTTAAATAACAACATAAACCATTTAAAAAATTCAAATATTCAAGCAACAATTTAATTCCAAATCTTTTAATAAAAAATTTCTCACATTAATTAAAATATTCGTACGGCATTTATCGAAAATATTTGCAATATCAATCGATAAACGAATTCACATGATTATAAAAACGTTTTAGGCCGTTTATCGACAGTATTTTTGTTATGAGGTGATAAGAAAAATCACAAATTTACAAAAAAAAAACAGTTGTACAATTTTTAAAAAAAGCACATTGCAGTTTCGCTGAGCGCCAAGCAACGAATGGGCTGTAACTATGTTTAGCAGCTATACTTAGTAGGGACATAAATACTGTTACAAACATTGAACACACCCATTTCAATAGTAGAACTGAACACACCCCGTTAATGTCATTAGGGCTTTGAAAGCTAACCTCAATAGCGTTAGTCTGTAACGGGATTTAAAAATTGTTTCAACTTTCATCTTGGAGTGGTCAGATAATGAGAACCGTACCGCTGTAATAGCGCTTTTCAAGTGTGAAATGAAAAAGCGCTCTGGCCACTATGGATTTTGCATAATTATGCATATGCGATGCATAAAACTTTTTGAGAAGACTGGAGATGTAACAGACCACCACCGGTCGGGTCGCTCACGCTCTGTTCGAACAACGCATGTCAAAGCCGTTAAATCAGGAACTCACAGAAATCCGCTCCGAAAACAGAAAATCATGGCCCGTGAGATGAATACCACGCAAAAGTCCATGAGTTGAATCATTAAAAAAGACTTGGGACTTGAGGCTTTCAAACGACGTACCGGACATTTAATGATTGCAGCTTTAAAAAAATAGGATTTAAAAATGCAAACGTCTTTTGGTGAAGCACGCTGATAACTTGCACAGAAAATTTATTTTCACCGGTGAAAAAATTGTTACCGTTCAGGAAAAATTTAACAAGCAAAATGATAGAGTGTATGCGCGGTCATCTAAGGAAGCATCTGAACTGATCCCAAGGGTGGAAAAGGGTCATCACCCACCTTCACTCATGGTTTGGTGGGGTGTCTCTTACGATGGGGTCACTGACCTGCATTTCTGCGAACAAGGAGTCAAAACATCGGCCAAAGATTACCAAGAAACCGTTTTGGAAGCTGTTGGGAAGCCTCTTAACAATTCCCTGTTCCAAAACCAGCCATGGAGTTTCCAGCAGGATTCTGCGACGGCCCATAAGACTAAAACGTCCCAGGCCTGGCTTCGAAACCATATGCCATCGTTCATTTCCTCTGAAGAATGGCCCTCAGGCAGTCCAGATTTGAACCCATTGGATTACAAATTGTGGATGGTTTTAGAGGACAAGGTTTGTCACAAAAGATAACCCAACATTATATCTCTTAAGACTGCATTGGTTCGAGCTGTGGCCAATTTTTCAGTAGACGAGGTTCGTGCAACTATTGACGATTGGCCAGTGAGACTTAAGGCGTGTGTAACATTTCGGACATTTCGAATAAGTAGATTATTTTTGGATACAATATACATCAATAAATATATTTAAAAATATTTGGTCTAAAAACATTCAGTACTTTTTATTTTACAGCATAAAACGTGTGTAACAGTATTTATGTCCCTACTAAGTATACCTAACGTCTGCCCAGTTGCGCATTTAACGAGAACTCCGGGTAGTTGTTGTTGTTGTAGCGGCAACTGTGTGCCGGTGTGACAGCCCTTGGCCGAAGAATTGCTGCTTCGAGTCAATCCGGTGCATAGAAACGGCTGTCGTGGGTACACGCAGAAAAAAAGTATGGTTGGGGTGACTATATTCGAAGGGTATCATACTATTGTCGGGTATATGGTTGTGACACACCAATGGTATGATTAACACACAACCATACTTTGAACCATAGTATGATTTACACTCAACCATACTTTGATCCTCACAACCATAGTATGATTCACACTTAACCATACTATGATCACCATAACCATAGTATGATTCACACTTCACCATACTGTGATCCTCACAAATATATTATGATACTCACAACAATAGTATGTTCGACATACAACCATAGTATGATCCTTACAACCATAGTATGGGTCACACGCAACCATAGTATGATCCCACTCAACCATACTGTGGTCATCAAAATTATTTATTAGGATTGGGTTATGTTGTCAACAATAGAGATCTTTAGTAAGTAAATAAATTAAAAACACATTAAGTTTAAAACAAAAGGAGTAGAAAAAATCTAAAAATACATTAAATTTAAAACAAAAGGAGTAGAAAAAAATACATTTAAAAAAACGTAAGCGTTTTTATTCAAAATATTTCAGGTAAACAAATCCAAAGCAGTTTGTTTGGAAAGTTTTAATTCCTATTATTATTTCATAAGATCCGTAACAATAACATTGTTGCAAAACACATACTCAAATTAAAAAAAATCATACAGTATGGTTGCTGTAATCATATTATTGTTAACATAAAACTCAAAAAACTACTTTTGTCGCACAAACTATATTTATATTGTTGCTGCAACCATAGTTTCATTTTAAAATTTTGCAATAACATTATTGCTACATTTCAGCAATATTAATTTTTTCGCAATCATACTGTTGTCAACATGGAATTCAAGAAACAATACTCTGGTTGCGATAAACATACTATTATTGCATATTATTGTTGCCGTGACAATATAGTAACCATATTTTTTTTGAGTGTAGTAGAGTTTTCCACCGAACACATTAAGAATCCCTCGCATTGCATACATACTAAAACACATTATATAGTGCAATAATTTTGTGAGTTTTGTTGTTGTTTCTATTTAATAAATATCATTAAAATAACTGATTAATAATATAATATAATAGATTAATAATAACTGATTGATGAAATAACTGTTAAGCTTATTTACGAAATTTTTAATTTCACATACCAATATTTTGGTTGAAATTTAAGGGTTGTATTTTTCTCTGTGTACCAACCAGTCGCTTTGCAAAGGTCAGTTTGTCTGTGATTAGAACATTCAAATTTGGTTTACCCAATTGGTATCTACGTAGGCCTAGAAACCTTCTGTTTACTATTAGGGGCATCAGGTAGATAAACCTTTAGTTATCGGCTTGTTGAACTTACGGGTACACAGATAAGAAGAATTTCTTAGAATTCGTTAGTACCTTTTATCGTTATCAAATTTATATTTTTTAGTTCCACCAAGAGTTAGAGATATATTCTATATTTAAATAACGCAGACTATTGCCATTGGGCGACGTTTATGATCAATTTGTTATTCCGCTGTTATAGCTTGAAATATTGATTGAAATTAACTCTGGAGCGTCGAAAAACTCTAAGACAGACAATTTGTCAGATCGGTGTCGTTTCATCACCTCATAACGAATACATTTTTTATGTAAACATCTGAATTTTTTTTATCGCTTGGAATCCGAAACATTTTCGATAAACAACTTACGAATATTTTAATTAATATGTGGAAATTTTTATCACAAGCTTTCTAATTAATTTTATGTTTAAATTTTTTAATTGAAACGAAATTTTTTCTTTCTTCAAAACAATGAATAAATGAATACAAGCCGCAATATGGCTTTTGGGAGGTTATTTTATAAGTGGGTACTCGTAGGGCAGAAAAACAATATACGAGGGCGGTTCGGAAACTTCTTAGTCTAGCACAAAAAGCGCGGTATAAACAGAAAAAAGTTAAGTGTTTTGGAAACTTCCATCTCTGATATGAACACATTTTAAATTTTGTTTCGATCTGGCAACTCCTTCAAATAGAAACAGGTGTTCACAAAAGACGCATCCGCGATTTTTTTTACAATGGAAAAACTAGAAAGGCGTGGTGTCATTAAATATTTACATAAAAAAGGTTTATCGGTACAAGAAATTCGTAATGATATGGTGAATGTGTTAGGTGAAAGTGCTCCTTCATATGCAACAGTAAAAAATTGGGTTGCTGAATTTAAACGTGGTCGTACAAGCATTGAAGATGAACCACGTAGTGGACGTCCAAAAACAGCTACAACAACAGAAATTGTAGCCAAAGTACATGATATGGTATTAAATGATCGACGAATAAAAGTGCGTGAAATAGCTAATATCATGGGCATCTCAAATGATCGAGTCCATTTGATTTTGCATGAACAACTACAGATGAAAAAGCTTTCTGCAAGATGGGTGCCGCACTTGTTAACAGTCGACCAAAAACGCATAAGAATGAACATTTCCTAAGCTTGTTTGGATCGTTTTCAGCGAAATAAAATGGATTTTAAGCGTCGTTTCATAACTGTTGATGAGACATGGATCCACCACTATACTCCAGAGACAAAAGAACAATCCAAACAATGGACTGAAGCTGGAGGAAGTGCCCCAAAGAAGGCAAACACAATTCAATCGGCTGGTAAGGTTATGGCAACGGTTTTATTTGGGACTTCAAAGGTATTTTATTGATTGACTATCTGCAAAAGGGTAAAACAATAAATTCAGAGTACTATTGCAACCTTTTAGATCAATTAAATGTACAAATTCGAGAAAAACGTCCTGGCTTAAAACACAAAAAAATAATTTTTCATCAAGACAATGCACCAGCGCACAAGAGTGTTTTAACAATGGCTAAAATCAATGAATTAAAGTACGAGTTGCTTGACCACCCACCTTATTCTCCTGATTTAGCTCCCAGTGACTTTTACCTGTTCCCAAATCTAAAAAAATTCTAAAATGGAAGCGTTTTACCTCAAATGAAGATGCATTTACAGTTGTAAACCACTATTTTGAAGACCTTGAGGAAAACTATTTTAATCAAGGGATAGAATTGCTAGATAAGCGTTGGACTAAGTGTATTGAAGTTTCAGGAGATTATATTGAAAAATAAAAATATTTTTGAAAAACTAACTATTCTCTTTCATTGATAGGCTAAGAACTTTCCGAACCGCCCTCGTATTGATGCTATTTATAAACTTTTGGCAGAATATTAGGTCTTTAGTATACCATTCTTATTTATAAGGTGAAAGAATATTGGGCTTATATTAAATGTTCATGCCGACAAATTCAAACTTTTGGCTGTGCATTGTATGGAAACCTTTTCCGTCACCGCAAGATTTCTACATCATTTTCAAATTAAATTCCTCGTGGAGTTTGAGATAAAATGCCCCATTTAGCATCAAAAGAATGCGAAATGTTGCCCTTTTGGACACTCAGCAGTATCCCAAGAATTGCCTAAAGATCAAATGCCCTTCGTTATCCTTAACATTCTTAACTTTTCTTAGTTCCACGGAAAATAAATTAATTATAATCATACCACAATGTGTTATTTTTCAAATTATTTCATTCACTTTCACAAAGTAAACAAAATGTCCGGAAAATGTCAGCTCGGTTGCACACGTTTTCTTATTCCATTTTCGACATTTCGCCAGCGTCTCAGTCGCGTGCCAAACGCCACAAAGGAAAACGCCAAAAGGCGGTTGTTGCAACAACACAAATGACATTTCGCAATGAAATATGTGCATATTTTCCACCCGTTCACTTTCGTGCAGCAGTCTTTTCACGGCATGCTTTGCTTTTTCATCTACCGCGAGGCGGCTAAGAAATACTCGTAATGATGACGATGAAATTATGTATTAACAATTCATTAAGGACATTTGCATGTACGAGGATGTTGCGGGAGACGATTGAATGCAGGAGCACCTTTTGTATACTTATTCACATGCACAACTCGGGAAGTTTACGAATAATTAAAGCAACAGGTGAAGAAATATGAGAGAGTAGAGGGCAAGGCTTAACGACAGAATTTCAGATACGGTGAGAAATCATTCTCCAGGTGGACTAATGTCAAAATTGCCTGTGCTTGAGCTTTAACAAAGTGTGTGAAAGAAACCTCAACAATCAAAACAAGAAAGACGTTATTTAGTTCGACCAGGCCGAACTTTATATACTATCCACCCGTTCCTACGATACTAAAGCGCCAAAAAATGTTCCAATTTTCCGCCTCTTTCGGCTTATGCATCCTTCCCTCTCTGTATTTCATGCGTAGCAAAATGTGCTTTATTTGATTACCCATATGTCCGTAGTGCCTATTGGTTGCCCGTTTTGACCAAGCGGGACATTTTTTGGGACCACATGAGCCAAAACGTATAGAAACTATGCTTTTTCCAAGATATTTAGTGTGTCTCAACTACCTCAAGTACCCATTAAATCCATTGTCTGATTTGTAAAGTGAATACTCAAAAAAGTATATAAAGGGTGTCCCAAGAAGAACGCAATTTTTAAATCTGGCAACATTCGAAGTGTCATTGTTTGACATTTGAACAATTGTTATTGTTTGTTAGTAGAAGGTACGAGGTTAGTAAAAATGGAGCGCTACACGAATGAACAACGCATTCTCATTGTGAAATTGTTTTACCAAAATGGTGAAAGTTTTGCGGCTACAGTTCGCAAATTGCGATCAATTTGGGGTCACAATAATGCTCCAAAAGAGTCAACTGTAAAGAGATTAATGGATAAATTTGCCGAAACTGGGTCTGTTAGTGATGTAAAGACAACAACGCGCCATCGACCAGGTCGATCGACCGAAAATGTCGCAGCTGTACGTGATGATGTCGCTCAAACTCCATCCACCTCAATTCGACACCGAGCTCAGCAAATTGGTGTCTCCAAATCCACTTTGCAGCGAATTTTGACGAAAGATTTGCATCTTCATGCATACAAAACTCAATTGACTCAGGAACTGAAGCCAGCTGACCATGGACAGCGAAGGGAGTTCGTTAATTGGGTATTGGAGAGACAACATGAAAATGCTGATTTTGCCGATAAAATCATCTTCAGTGACGAGGCCCATTTTCATCTTGATGGCCTCGTCAATAGGCAGAATTGTCGTCAAAAGACGAAATTGGACGCTACATTAATGAAATACCGCAGCATTCATGCAAAACGGTCATTGAAAATTTCATTAAAAGATCGCGTGCATGCCAGCAAAGCCGCGGCGGCCATCTGCACGATATATTGTTCCATACATAACCTCATTCTGTCTACTTTACGATATAATAAAGTTTCACGATTTTTTCTTAAATATCTGTGTTTTATTTAAAATTTAAAAATTGCGCTCTTCTTAGGACACCCTTTATATTACCTAGAAACCTTTAAAGCAAACTTTTTTCCCTCTGGTCCGATTTTGCCCATTTACAATCCCAAATAGCTTAACCAATAAGCCATCACCATGCTAAATTTCAAGATCATTGGCTGATTTATATGAGCGTTATCGTGCTTTCAACAGACTGGTGGGCGGATGGACGAATATGGCTAGATCGTCTTAGAATTTTACTACGATCAATAATATATTTTCTTTATAGGGTCTCCAATAAAAAGTTCATAGTGTTGCAACCGGAATGGCATATTTAGTATACCATCCACTCCTTGTTGAGGGGTATAAATAGGAAAATTAAAACAAGTGGAAAAAATACCCCCTTATATGAATTACGGTTTAATATAAACATTTGTCAATGGGCGTGGCACCGGCCTCTTTTCTATCTAAAGGGTGTCCCAAGAAGAACGCAATTTTTAAATCTGGCAACATTCGAAGTGTCATTGTTTGACATTTGAACAATTGTTATTGTTCGTTAGTAGAAGGTACGAGGTTAGTAGAAATGGAGCGCTACACGAAAGGGATTTCGTTAATTGGGTGTTGGAGAGACAACATGAAAATGCTGATTTTGCCGATAAAATCATCTTCAGTGACGAGGCCCATTTTCATCTTGATGGCTTCGTCAATAGGCAGAATTGTCGCATTTGGGGTGCGGAAAATCCTCGAGTGATTCACGAGAAGTAAATGCATCCTCAACGTGTCACTGTGTGGTGTGGTTTTTGGGCTGGAGGAATCATTGGACCTTTTTTAATGAAAATGAGGCAGGTCAAGCGCAAACAGTCAATGGTGTTTGGTATCGTGAAATGATAACCAGTATTTTCTTGCCTAGAATTGAAGAAATGAATGTGGAGGGCATGTGGTCCCAACAAGACGGCGCCACATGTCATACAGCCAGAGAAACAATTCAATTGCTGCATCAGTCAGTTAAAAATTGCGCTCTTCTTAGGACACCCTTTAATAGGTCGATTATGGATGGCAACTAAACTCCGGTTGAATTGTCAACTGGCAACGCAACTGAAATGAAAATATGTGTTATGCATGGAAACTTTTGTCAGTTGCCGTCAATAATAGTGTTGTGACACTTCGGTAACTTAAAATTTTGTAAACAAAACAAACATTTCAACTCAAAAAAGTAAATTTCAACAATAAAATTTGTATTTTTAATGATTAGCTCAGTGGAACTTTTTTTTGATGAAGAAGAATATGCCCAGGACGTGGCATCTATTAGGAGGAATTTAAGAGATATGTAGCTCCTATCCCTTAGAATTGCCATCTGTACTGTGAGTAGATGTTTCTATTTTGAAAAATTTTCAATAATCAATTGTTCGGCTTGGCTTTAAGGCGTATTTCCGACTTCCAAAAGATGCCGTTGTCTATTTAGTGGAAGAATTAAAAAAAGCTACCGGTCGACAGCAATACCTTCACTCTTAAAAGTGTGTGCTGCTTTGAGGTTTTTTGCGGAGGGAAGTTTTCAGAAGTCCCATGGTAATGACTTCAACCTCGGCATGGCTCAACCCACGTTGTCCGTGGTTTTGAGCGAATTTGTGTAACTAATAGAGCAAAAAAAATTTTTGGTTTAGTTGTTGTTCCTCTGCAAGAGCTGCATACTTCTTCTTTTTCATCTCTTTCGTTTCTTTCAATAAGTCGTTCTTCTTCCTTTTCAAGCCTTTTATTTCTTTCATTATTTCATTTTGTTTATAGAGATCTTTTTCTATTTTTTTAACGTACTCAAAAGTTCAGTCTGAGTAGCCGTTTGTTCCTTGAGGAGACTGACCTTTTTATCCTCCGTTTTTACTTTTTTTCTCGGAGTTTTGCGTGCGTTACCCATTTTAATTTGTTTACTAGCTTCTTGTTCCATTTCAATATTTGGATCTCTTTCAATAATTTGGTCCACATCCAATGTCTCTAGAACGCCAAACAGATTGCCCACTGGAGTTGCAGCCAAATCAATTTGCAACAGGTCCGCTGCCGCCTGCTCCAATGGCGATAAAGGCACTTCTTGCGATGGCCCACCACCTGTGGTGTTAAGGTTTCTTTTATTTTCTGCCAATTTCTTTGTTTAATTTTGCCTTAAAATGAATCCACACTCTCTGCCATTCTTCTCGAGTACGTGTAGGTGGGCCATAGCTATTTAAATTATCGACAATTCCCTTCCACACTTCATCCGTAGTGGCTTTGGTTTCACCAAAAACCCGTACACTGCGAGCTAGGTTTCCATTTTCTCTACCAGGATTTCAAGTTGTTGCTTTGTGGTAATTTTAACCATCATGAAGCCTACAAGCACCAGAAAAAAAATATGTAATATTGAATATATGAATAATTAAAAATAAATGTAAATTACCTCTTAATTTCACTTTTCATTTCTTTAAAAAAATTCACACCAATTTGAAAATTTACACGGCAACCAGAAATAAATGATTGCCGAAAAATCCCCTTTTTAGCAACTGAAATTGACAACTGTCGGTCGTAGTTGCCATCCGTAACGCAAATTTATCAACTGGCAACGCCACTAAACTTTGGTTACCATCCATAATCGACCTATAAGTGTTTTTTCCATTCAATATCATACAGGGTGGAGCGCTAAAATTTGCTTTTTCTGCACCGCAGGCTGTGGCGGCACTGTTGGCCGAAGAGAGTGGAGAGTGTGCGTGGCTTTTAGTGGCTGACGGAAGATTTGTATTCGTCTGCCTTTCAGTTGCCATCATGCATTGGACACTTGAGGAAAAGCCATTTTGTGTTGAAGCTTATTTTTCAAATGCGCCCTCGATCATTGCAGTGCAGCGTGCTTTTCGTTTACGATTCACTGTCCCCAAATATGCGGTACTGGAGTCAAACAAACGCCAGAGAACTTCACCAGAGACTTCTGCGTTCGAACTGCGTCACTGTGTGGTGCGCAATATCACGAGTAGGCATCATTGGCCCTTACTTTTTCCAGGATAACCATCTTGCCATAACTGTGAACTCCGAACGGTACTTGACTATGATACAGGATTTTATTTTAGCCGGCTCTTGAAGCAAGGCAATTAGAGGATACATGGTTTGAACAGGATGGTGCCACTGTACACACAGCGAGGGTTACCATAAATTGTTTGAGGCAAATGTTTCCTGGACGCCTTATCTCTTTGGGGGGTGATGTGAACTGGCCAGCAAGCTCACCAGACTTAGCTCCAAGCAAGTTTTTCCTTTGGTGTTACCTGAAGTCGAAGGTGTATATAAACCGTCCCAACACCTTGTCAGACCTAATTAACAATATTGAGGCTGAAATTGACAGAATACCAGTCGACAAGCTTGTTAGAGTTCATCAAAACTTCAGAAAACTTATGCAGCGGTGTGTGGATAGCGAAGGTCGACATTTGCCAGATACACTTTTTTATACCATGTAATTTTGAAACTCCCTTATTGTTTAATATAATTAAAATATTAAATAAGTTTTTTTAGTATTCATAATTTTTTTATTTCATTCCCAAATAAGCAAATGACCGCGCTCCACCCTGTTTACTTATATACTAACTACTATCGTCATATCGATATAAGTTCACGAAATATAATCTTTCGAAGTAGGCCGATAGCCTTCTATGCTAGGCCTTTAAACTAATTAATTAATTAATAATTTTAATTTTAATAAATATTTAAAAAAATAAATAAATCAAAAAACCTTTCAAATTTCAGGGTGTTTTGGATAGATTCACGCCTTATTGTCCGATTTTAGCACAATATAGTCTATAATAATATGGTAATCACAGATTTCATTTTGTTAACATATTTAGTAAGGGGGCGTGGCACCACCCAATTTTCCTCCAGGATGTGTTTTGATCCATGCCATTATCATATGTTTCACATTTCATTGTCATGTATCTACTAGTTTCTGAGGTATTGTATTTTTCAGTTCAGGATTGTGTGGGCGGTGTCACGCCCCCTTATCCAATTTACTTATAACCTAGTCTAGAATACTTTTGAAAGAGTGTATTTCTTCACAAGCAAATAAAATCAGGTTTGTTGTTTGTTTGTAATAGAGGGAAGGGACAGTAAGTCAGCGAAGTTAAGGCAAACACATCGCCGTCTTCCAGACGCACGTTTCACCATTTACGTTTCCTATTCATTCATTTCATTCTGTGACAATTTTGTGTCGATTGTTCCATTACGTTGGCCATAAACATTCCATCCATGTCGACAATATATATTACGATTGCTTCGCCATATCCCTAATAGTTGATGCAGAATAGTCTTTTCAGGTTCCGGTTTGTATGGGCGGTGCCACGCCTCCTTGTCCAATTTTGCCAAAACTTAATTTATAATATTTTCCTAGTCCTTAATTTCACTTTGTTAAAGTGGTATAATGAGCCGTTCATTACTTTGTACGTTTTTTAGAGGGGGCGTGTCACTGCCAACTTTTTTCCAGGATGTGTTACGATAAATGCGAATATCACACGTCCTTAAGTTCATTTCCTTATTATTGATTTCACTGTGTTTAAATGTTATAATGATCGGTCCATAACTTTGGAAAATATTACTATTTTTAAAAGGGGCGTGTCACTGCCTACTTTTGCTCCAGAATGCGATACATGCCAACATCATGGGTTCTAAATATTATCGCCATTTCGTTGTAGTTCATTAGTGACTTCCGTTTTAAGTTTAGGATCGTGTAGGCGGTGCCACGCCTAATTTTCCATTTATTACCCATACAATAGTTTGTAATAATTTCCTTGTCATTGAATAAATTTTGATAAAATATCATAACGATCTGTCCATTACTTTAACCATATATTTGATTTATAAAATGGGGTGTGACACCGCCCACTTTCTCTCCCAAATATCATCGTGTTTTCTTTGTAGTTCATGAGATATTGTGTGGCTGTGAGGGCGGTGATTTTGATACAATTTCATAATGATCTTCCCATTACCTTCAACATATATGTGATTTTTAAAAGGGGGTGTGGCTCTGCCCTCTTTTGCTCCAGGATGTGTTTCGATCCTTGTCGATCATATTTGCCAAATATTATCTTCATATCTCGTAGAGTTTATAAGATTGTCTTACGGTTCACGATTGCTGTTTTTTTAGAGGTTGGCCCAGTCCTTGTGTTGGTATAATTTTTACCTCTTCAGCAATCGGGTCAATTCTAAATACCAACAATTTTAGCCCATCAGCACATACGAGGGCGACCGCAAAAGTAACTGGCCTAACATAAAAAGAACCGTTTTATTGGAATTGTTATTATTTATTTTTCAACATAATCTCCTTCCAACTCAATACACTTCATCAAACGTTTTTCAAGTTTTTTAATTCCATCCGAAAAATAAGATTTTTCAAGACCTTCAAAATTTGCCTCAGTTTCAGCAATAACCTCGCTATTGGCAGAAAATTTTTTGCCACCGGGAATATTTTTTTAAATTTGTTAACAAGAAATAATCAGAAGGAGCTAAATCTGGACTACGTATATGGTGGATGCGAAGCAATTTCAAATCGTAATTCGGCCAGTTTTTGTTGAGTTAAAAATGCAGTGTGTGAAGGAGCATTATCTTGATGAAAAAGAACTTTTTTCCTTTCTAAATGCGGTCGTTTTATCTTGATTTCTTCACTCAACCGATCCAATAATGCACAATAATATTCACTATTTATAGTTTTTCCTTTAAAGATAATCAATAAATATTATACCCCTTGAATCCCAAAACACTGTGGCCATTACTTTTCCTGCTGACTTAGCCGTTTTTGCCTTCTTGGGACCACTTTTACCAGCTTCTATCCATTGTTTTGACTGTTCTTGGCATTCTGGGATGTAGTGATGGATCCATGTTTCATCAACACTTATGAATCGGCGCAAGAACTCTATTGGATTACGCTGGTAAATCGCTAAAAGCTCCTCGGAATTGGTCCAACGGACGATTTTTTGGGGCAAAGTCAACAAATGCGGCACCCATCTTGCGGGTAGCTTTTTCATGTGGAGTTCATCATGTAAAATACTCCAAACTTGTTTTTCGTGTATTTTAACAATATCAGCTTTATTCATCTATCTTTAGTCACTTCATTAAATATTTTTCTAATGTTTTCAATAGTAGTAGCAGTTTTCGGTCTTCCAGAGCGTTGTTCATCTTCCGTACTTGAACGACCCATTTTAAATTGTTGAACCCAGGATTTCACGGTGGAGTATGATGGTGCATTATCACCATGAACAGAATCCAATTCATCTTTGATTAATTGTGGCGTATAGCCTTTCATATAAAAGTGTTTAATTACCGCACGAAACTCTTTATTTTCCATTTTTCAAAAATTATAAAACTTGTTTACTTCAATCACCTGTAACAAAAAAAATAATCATTAAATATTTCGGAAATTTTTACAGATGGCTTATAAAAGATTACTTTTAAAAAACAAAACAAAAAAGTTGCTAGTAAAACAGAAAATGTGCCAGGCCAGTTAGTTTTGCGGTCGCCCTCGTATCTTTCAACAATTTCAGACACCCACCTTTAAAACTGCGAACCGTAGTTTGCTTTTCGCAGACAGACAGTCGGAGGGACATGGGTCGATCATCTTAGAATTTCACGAAGGAAACACAGCAACAAGTATATTTTGGAACGTTCAATCTTTTCCCATGCCTGGCCAGCGTCTTCGCCCACTATTCCCTGAAATGTTTTTGTGTCCTAGTATCCCAAGTATTTGGATATCAAACCATCTTTTATCTGTTCAAATCCCCCATCAACATTACCGACAAATATTCCTCGCCTTCTCCCGAACAACCATAGAAGACATTCAATGCTGGCAACATTATCGCCATGTGTAGCCCGACTGCAACCGTTGCAGTTGCTACCATGGCTACGGAATTGTGAAACGTTTTGTCATTTTCCAATTTTAATTGGTATTTGTTTGCCATTGCTATGGCATACAGCCAGCAATTACAATTGTCCTCGCACATTATGGCATTTATGAAATCTTAATGCACACAGCCGCAAGGACAACGAAGCAGCCGCCGACGACGACAACGACGAAGTAACAACAACAGCGACCGACGACGACTTTGGCGGAAAAGGTCCTTAATGTCAATTTGTCTTGACTCATTACGAATGGCTATTATGGGAAAAAGTGCATGCTAAACAAACAGAGACAAAAGTCATCGAAGCGTCGGCAAAGAGGAGGACAGTAAACAGAAAACAATCCAAGGGAACAGTGGACTAGAGAAGTAACAAATTCGAAATTGCTGTATGGTTGATGGAGAATTATTTATCTCTTTGGCGTATAAAAGCTACTGCATAATAAACCGTTTAGATTCCGCTTTTGCCAGATTGATGAAGATCAGATTGATTAAAGTGATGTCCCTATTTGATCCTTAATAAAATGTGGGTGGAAATACTTTCGTATTGATTAATCCACATCCCATTAACAAGTTTTAGTTTAGACGTAAAAGACTCTTCCGTGCCATTTTTTAAACGAATAATTTCTTAAAAGCGCCTCAGTTATTTTTCTTTCCGAGATATGAGGGCATGTTCACAGTCTCTAGTGCAGTATTGAATCCTAGAATTTGACTTGTATGAGTCATGAATATAAGGAGATACATAACTAAGTTTTGAAAGTAAATATAGCACCTGGTCGCAATGTATGTACCTTCTATTTCTTTAAATGCGTTCCTGCTGCTAGGTTTAGGTGTGGCATAGTTTGTTCAAAAACTTGGTGGTTTTGTAAATTTCTTACTTTTCTATTTAGTGTTTTATATACTATAAAGTATATATAAAGTATGTACTTAGTAGGCCACTAGGGATTAGCTACATGTTCGTCTACAGATGCATGAAACTGTTTGAGGATACTGGAGATGTAAAAGACCGCCACCGCCCACGCTCTGTTCGAACACCGCATGTCATCAAAGCCGTTAAATCAAGATTTCACAGAAATCCGCTCCGAAAACAGAAAATCATGGCCCGTGAGATGAATATCACGCAAAAGTCCATGAGTCGTATCATTAAAAAAGACTTGGGGCTTTCAAACGACGTACCGGACATTTATTGACTGCAGCTTTAAAAAAAAATATGATTGAAAAATGCAAACGTCTTTTGGTGAAGCACGCTAATAACTTGCACAGAAAAATTTTGTTCACCGATGAAAAAACGTTTACCGTTCAGGAAAAAATTAACTATCAAAATTAAAGAGTGTAGGCGCGGTCATCTAAGAAAGCATCTGAACTGATCCCAAGTGTGGAAAAGGGTCATCACCCAGCTTCAGTCATAGTTTAGTGGGGTGTCTCTTACGATGGGGTCACTGACCTGCATTTCTGCGAACAAGGAGTCAAAACATCGGCCAAAGTCTACCTAGAAACCGTTTTGGAAGCTGTTGTGAAGCCTCTTCACAATTCCCTGTTCCAAAACCTGCCATGGACTTTCCAGCAGGATTCTGCGCCGGCCGATAAGGCTAAAACGTCCCAGGCCTGGCTTCGAAACAATTTTCCAGCGTTCATTTCCTCTGAAGAATGGCCTTCAAGCAGTCCTGATTTGAACCCATTGGATTACAAATTGTGGACGGTTTAAGAGGACAAGGTTTGTCACAAAAGATACCCCAACATTGGATCTCTTAAGACTGCTTTGGTTCGAGCTGTGGCCAATTTTCCAATGGACGAGGTTCGTGCAGCTATTGACGATTGGCCAGTGCGACTTAAGGCGTGTGTAAAGGCAAAAGGCGGACATTTCGAATAAGAAGATTATTTTCGGATACAATATACATCAATATACATCAATAAGAAGATCTTTTTTTGTTTATCTCATTTGTTTTATTTCGGTCTGTTGCTTTTACACATTGAACAGGGATTAAACCGGCTCAAGACCTCTTGCTTCTATATTTAAATAGGAGACAAGTTTTTAACAAAATGGCAAAGTGAAATTGATTTCCGTGGCTGCACACTACTATTATCATGATTTCGGGTCCGTGACAACCCTCTTCAGAAAGCCTTGCTGCAATTGTTGAAAGTAAAACCGAACTCTATAAAGCCAGGCTCTCCCCAAACGAATGAGAACTACTGTTTTTTTTAAATACATTCAATTCAAAATTAAAGAAGTGATTTTTTTCACAGCAGAAATAATCAAAAATCAAAACGTAAGCGTTTTTATTAAAAATATTTCAGTTAAACAAAGCAAAAGCAGTTTGATGGGAATTTTTTAATTTCCATATGTGACAGCGCATAGAGAATGGGAGCTAAGGTAAAAAATTCAATTTTCATTTTTTTTCTTTTTTTGATGTGGACAACATCTGAGCATCGAATGAGACCGATCCCATGCCCCAAAGTGTTCCCTCCCAGAGAAATGCGCTTTTTATGAAAGTGAAGTCGACGATTCTAAGCGCAAATAGAAAGGGACCTTATCTTTAAAATGGCTCTTCTGAACAAAACTGGTTTTTAAACTTAGGTCCCTTTCTATTTTGCGCGTCACATATAAAAAGTGCTTTTATTGCATTAGATCCGTAACAATAACATTGTTCTAAAAAGCATTTGAAAATGAGAAAAAATTACAATCATACTGTATGATTGCCGTTATCATATTATTGTTAACATAAAACCCAAAAAACAATACTTTTGTCTCACCAACCATATTTATATTGTTGCTACAACCATATATTCATTATTAAATTTGTCAATAATACAATTGTTACATTTCAACAATATTAATATTGCGGCAATCATACTATAGTCAAAATTAAATTCAGTAAACAATGCTCTGGTTGCGACGAACAAACTTTTATTGCGAAGAACATATTCTACTTGCCGTGATCATATAGTAACCATGTTTTTTCTATGCATATTACGAGCGCATGTTTTCTTGTATGCAAGCTGGGGACAAACATTTACATCATTTGGACCGGTCCAAAACAGTATTCTATTATTTCCTTTTCGGTATAGAAAAAAGAACGCATCACTATATCGACATAGATTTTTGCGTCGATTTCAAATAAAGGGTTATCCATCTAGAGGTATTTTTCAGGACAAAAAAATGTAATAATTCAAATTAAGTGTGGAATCTTTATTGGTAATTTGAAGAAAATTTTATGGCATT
Organism: Hydrotaea diabolus; assembly: GCA_963513945.1. NCBI lineage: Eukaryota > Metazoa > Arthropoda > Insecta > Diptera > Muscidae > Hydrotaea > Hydrotaea diabolus. The sequence continues at coordinate 30,260,598 of OY740720.1, read as the reverse complement.
TATTTTTTGAATATAATTTCCTTCATAAGTTGGACGCAACTACGCCTCAGCGTTTCCATTCTGAGGGTCCAATTTTGGATGAATGACTCGTTCGAGCATTTAGACCGGTATGGCTTTAATGGCACGCGTAATGTCGGCTTCCATAGACTTTGGACTTTACGCAACCCCAAAGCACTTGATCTAGGCGGCCAACTCACCTCTCCAAAACGTGAAATTAGCTGCTTTTCGAAAGCTAAATAATCAATAGATCCATTGTTTGAGCAGCTGTATGACAAGTGGCACCGTCCTGTTGAAACCTAGTGTCGTCAAGACTACGTACTTCAATTTCAGTTATCATAAAGATCAATATAATGGCGCGATAGCGAGCGAGCACTGTTCACGGTTACGTTCCGGCCATCATCATTTTAGAGAAAATATGCTCCGATGATTCCACCAGCTTTGAACCGCACCAAACCGTGGTTTTCTCTGGGTATAAAGGTACCTCTTGAACCTCTTCTTGTTGCTCTTCAGCCCAATTGCGGCAATTTTGTTTATTGACTTTGCCGTTGAGCCAGAACTGGGCCTCATCTCTGAACAAAATTTTGGTCGAAGAGAGCAGATCTTCCCGTTTCTCACCGAACGCTCATTTCCATAATACAGTTGCCAACAGTTGAATGTAATTATTTTCAAAAAATAAATGCCATAAAATGTCCTTTCAAATTACCAATAAAGATTCCAATCTTGATTTGAATTTTCATATTTTTTTTCAGTCAAGACTACAAAACTTGCAATCTTAGCTCTTTTTGATTTTGTTTGGCGAAAATTTTACGACATGGGCAAAATAAATTAAATTTTATTTGAATGATAGATAGTAAATAAATCTCTTCTGAATCATATCTCTATACTGAATCGTATCTCCCTACTGAATCTGTCGTAGCTTGTACTGAGAAACTTTAAATACACTCCATCCCATGTCGAATCGTAAACAAGAAGTGTAAGATGTCGGTCACAAAATAATACTGATAAGTACAATTCACCAGCTACGGAACTCGTTTGCAAAAAGTGTGATTGCTTGTGCTTCACTGTTCCAACTTCCTCTATTGGGGGATTTTAGGGTTTTCATACGTAATCGTAACCGATAACCAAAACATATTTCCATTTACCTTATCGGCCACTGTTCCAATGTCCACAGTAGACCAAACATTGGAGAAAGAAGCCCACGCTTCCAAAAAAAAACTCCGCGCATATACACACACGCAGACGGTCTCTCTCTTTGTAGTGCCCCAGCACTGTTATCATGTAATATTCAAGATTTCCATATTATAAAATCGTATATCTGCCGACAACAACTGCGAAAAAAAGGCACTGGCGCAAATCCGAGGACAATGATGATCTGAAGGCACAAAAGAACCAAAGGTTAGTAGGAGGAAGAGAATGCCAAGGCGTAGGAGGACGAACGACAATGAATAATGCCGGAGCAAGAGCAGCAGCACCGGCAACAACACCAAACAGCAGCAACAGCAATGCAATTGCAATGTTGTAATGCACAAAACAAACACACTGTCACAGCGGGTACGAGTATGTGTCGCTGACAGTTCATGACATTTACCAGCAAATAGGGTTGCCTTCGTGTGTGTGTGTGTGTGTCGGTGGCACAATGTCACGGTCGTTGTAGACACTGTAAGCATGACTGGTAACACCCGGTCCCATACACGGCGGATGTGGGGGAAATGAATCCACACCAAATTACAGCGCAAGCTAGAGTGGCTGGCTACAGTGAGAGGGGAGCGTTGTTAACAAATTTCAATAAATTTTTATTCACAAAGGGGTTAGTTAATGTTAAGGTTAGCTCAGTGCGCCGTAGGGAGGGAGCGGTGGGCCTTAGCGGTGCATGATATTATTTTGCATTAATTCACAGGGAAAAAATACATTCCCTATATTTCAACCAACAAATTGGTTGTACTGCAACACCCGCTTAATATCAGACGAGAATTATCTATTGCCGAGAGCAACATCAACTCAAAGAACTTTCCTTAATCAATTAGGGTTTCATATAAATATGTGTTCTTATATTCATGGATGCACAGAAAAGGAGAACCCTGTAATTTCAATGTAACATTGGCATGTGACTTAATACCAGTCAATTAAAAATTTTGTAAATAAACTAAACTACTTAGTAGGGACATAAATACTGTTACAACATTGAACACACCCATTTCAATAGTAGAACTGAACATACCCCGTTAATGTCATATGGACTTTGAAAACTAGCCTCAATAGCGTTAGTCTGTAACTGGATTTTAAAATTGTTGCAACTTTCATCATGGAGTGGTTAGATAATGAGAACCGTATCGTTGTCATAGCGCTATTCAAGTGTGAAATGAAAAAATATGATATTTTCAAAACGCTCCGGCCACTAGGGATTAGCCGCATGTTCGTCTACCGATGCATAAAACTGTTTTAGAAGACTGGATATGTAAAAGACCGCCACCGATCGGGCCGCTTATGAATGCCGCATGACTTCACGCAGAAAAAAGTATGGTTGGGGTGACAATATTCGAAGAGGATCATACTATTGTTGGGCATATGGTTGTGGCACAACAATATTACAATCCTCACAATAATAGTGTGATTCACACATAACCATACTATGATCCTCACAACCATAGTATGATTCACACTCAACCATACTATGATCTTCACGGCCATACTATGATCCCCACAACCATAGTATGATACACACTCAACCATATCATTATCTCCACAACCATAGTATGACCCTCACAACCATATTATGTTTCTCATACAACCATATTATGATCCTCACAACCATAGTATGTTTCTCATACAACCATATTATGATCCTCACAAACATAGTATGATTCACATGCAACCATACTATGATCCCCACAACCATAGTATGATTCACATGCAACCATACTATGATCCCCAAAATTATTTATTAGGATTGGGTAATGTTGTTATTCAAAAATAGAGATTTTTATCAAGAAAGTTATAGTAAACTGCATTACAATTAGTTAATAGCTACAAATAACAAAAATATATATCCAACGGCAGTCCAAAATACTTTTGGTCGCCGATGAAAAAATGTTAAGCGTTCAGGAAAAATTTAACAAGCAAAATGATAGAGTGTATGCGCGGTCATCTAATTAAGCATCTGAACTGATCGCAAGGGTAAAAAGGGGTCATCACCCAGCTTCAATCATGGTTTGGTGGGGTGTCTCTTACGATGGGGTCACTTACCTGCATTTCTGTGAACAAGGAGCCAAAACATCGGCCAAAGTTTACCAAGAAACCGTTTTGGAAGCTGTTGTGAAGCCTCATAACAATTCCCGGTTCCAAAAGCAGCCATGAACTTTCCAGCAGGATTCTGCGCCATACTGGAGCGCCGTAAAAGAGAATAGAGTGAATGATACGTCTAAATATTAACATCTTGTTATGGATGGAGAGGTCTGAGTTTCGGTTTATGAAAGCGTAAAGAATCCACGTATTCATATTAATCGTGTCATGGTCATTAAAAAACAATTTATTACCGAAAACAACTCCAAATTATTTTACATTTTCTCCCCAGTCAATATCGGCGTTGGTAACCCTAATCCTGGACTGCAGCAGAAAAATTCTTTTCCTTTTCCTGGTAAAGAAACTTGCGGAAGTCTTGACGGAATTAACTAAAATCTTCAATTTATTGAAATAATCAGCAACTGAATCTACTGCGTTCTGCAAGTTTGATAGTATATCTGTTAAAATCGTCCCTGAGCTCAAAATAGCTGTATCATCCGCGAAAATTCAAGATTCGCATCCCATCAACGGTGGGAAATCGTGAGTGTATATGTTATACAGAATTGGGTATAAACAAGATCCCTGAGGGCATCCCGCAGGAATGGCGTATTCATCAGAATGTTGATCTGCAATAAACACTCTAAATGTTCTATTTCTAAAGAAGTCCTTAATGACCCTAACCAACGACCGGTCTAACCCAATATGTATCAATTGGTGTACCAATGCGTCATGCCATACAGTATCAAATACCGCTCTTATATCGAGTAGAATCACTGCCGTAGATCTACCACTGCTGAAATTGTTCTTAACAATTTTCCTAATTCTCACCAACGCACAGTGGCGCCATTTGAGTTTTTTCGTTGCAAAAATCATATCTTTTGAACCGAATAAGATAATTGAACAGTTTAAACAGCATATGATAGATAACTGTTCAGCCTATGAAATGAGCGTTTGGAAAGGGTGCTACGCTCTGTAGGGGCCTAATTATGGGTTATCAAAGTTAAAATTAGTAGAAAAATCAATTTTATGGTAACTAAAAAAAATTATTTTTAAATTTTTAGATTGTTTTTATTTTTTTCTTTAGGGTTTTATGTTTTAAATTATTACCCAACAAATTAAAAAAAAATATATATTTTTTTTAAATTTATTTTTTCAATTTTCTGTAAAATATTCATCACAGTTCGTAAGAGAAGGTATATCTAAAAGACTAACCATTTCTAAACTATAATTATTTTCTAACTCTATTCTTGACTTCACATGCCGCAGGGAAGAAATAAGTGGATCGGAAGATGCTGCCAACATGTTGAAGAGGTCCTCATTTTGCCTTACCCTTGATGCTTTGAATGTGTTCTGCAATCTATATTTTTTATAAAAATTGTTAAGAGACTCCTGTGCTTCTTCAGAAAGCTCTCCAATTGGCAAAGACTGGTACTCAATTATATCTTTGCCATGCGCCAATATTTTATGGACGGTCGGGGTCAACTTCTTCTGTGGATACATTTCTGCTAAAAGCGATGCAGTTTTCGACGCATATTCTCCATATTTTTTAGAATTGACATTTTCTTTGCAGTTTAAAACATCTAAGATCGTTCCCAATCGTTTCACGATTTGATTGTCAATTCCAGTGATTCTAGTTACTGCCTCATCATTTTCAAAAAATTTCCTAGAAGAGTTTCCATCGTTTGAGTTACCGCATCCGTGCTTGGGACAGTCTACTTTTAGTCCAACTTGTTTAAAAAAAGCATCCTGTATTTGCTTCTTTCTGATCTTTTCCTTATCCTTTATTGATGTATTTTCATCGAAGTTTTCCTCCTCTTGTGGTAGGGTATACGCCAGTTTTAGCAAGAATTCCATACACCTTATCCTTGCGTGCAATGGTGACATTCCATATTCGTAATTCTCCTCATTTGTAGAATCGTTTAAATTACCAAAGTTCTTCTGACTCTTTTTGCAAATCGGGCATGACATTGTTGAGGTTGTTCCTGTCAGTTCGTTTACGACTTTTCCGTCAACCATGGTCAGATGGAACTCGTAACTGCATTCAATATATTTTCCTTCTCCAATTTGCAATAAAAAATAAAAATAGGGACCATAAGTCAATATTGTTCTTGACCATTTGTACGCCAAAGTATTGTTTAAGTGAGGTACGTACCTGCTAATTTCAATGAGTAGTTTTTTTCAAACTATTTGATCAAACTACTGTCAGTCAAAACATATAAGGGATGGACGCCATACAATTTCTGCAACCATGTCTTTTTAACCTTTTTTACCTCTAGAAGCCAAACGGTCACGTACGGGCAGCTAAAATTTTTGAATTATGTAAAGAAATAATCAATGAACAGGTTTTGCAAATATGGCAAATATAGAAAAATATAGATTTTTTTTAATTTCCGTCAAAGTTGAAAAATAGTGAAAAACGGATAGTTTTTAAATAGTGATTTACCAGGAGAAACACAAAGCAAATAGTTAATTTATTTTTTATCATTATACATTTAATAAATACATCAATCAATACAAACAAAAAATAAGGCGATTCGTTACCTATTTTTCGTTATATTACACCTGAAATCGCAACAAATTCACTAAAAATTGTGTGTTTTTTTGAAAACCGAAAGTCGGTCAACTTTGAACGGCTATATCTTCTAAACTAAAAATGTGATTTTGTTAAGAGTGGCAGATTTGAAATCGTTGAAAAGTTTCCTATAACATGGGTTTATTCAAAACTTCGTCGGCGCTCATGAAAATTTTGATTTTTGCAACCTCGTTTGCTCTACGGGCGCTACTGTGCAACGGTTGAATGGTGTTATGTTCCGGCCTAAAACCAAACTGTTAACGTGGGAGTATGTCATTATCCTCAATGAATGATACTATCATCTCCTTTAGGACTTTTTCAAAAATTTTACTCATTGAGCTCAAAAGATTAATTGGGCGGTAGGATTCTGGATTATCCATTTTCTTACCGGGTTTTGGAATGGTTATAACCTTAGACTTCTTCCAGGCAGAAGGGAAAAAACCAAATTTCAAACAATAATTAAAAATGCGTGATAAAAAATTTATACTAGCTGCAGGAAGATTTTTCAAGCAGACATTTGTGATGCCGTCAAGACCCGGGCTTTTTCCATTTCTCAGACATTTAATAGGACTCTTTATAGAATCCTCAGATATCTGGAAAGTATCATCATCATTATAATTTGATGGAATCAGTAAAGAATCCGAAACCATTCGTTCAGTGTCATGATCACTTAAATTCGACGAAATGCTTGTAATGGGTGTCCCAAGAAGAGCGCAATTTTTAAATGACTGATGCAGCAATTGAATTGTTTCTCTGGCTGTATGACATGTGGCGCCGTCTTGTTGGAACCACATGCCCTCCACATTCATTTCTTCAATTCTAGGCAAGAAAAAACTGGTTATCATTTCACGATACCAAACACCATTGACTGTTTGCGCTTGACCTGCCTCATTTTCATAAAAAAAAGGTCCAATGATTCCTCCAGCCCAAAAACCACACCACACAGTGACACGTTGAGGATGCATTTGCTTCTCGTGAATCACTCGAGGATTTTCCGCACCCCAAATGCGACAATTCTGCCTATTGACGAAGCCATCAAGATGAAAATGGGCCTCGTCACTGAAGATGATTTTATCGGCAAAATCAGCATTTTCATGTTGTCTCTCCAATACCCAATTAACGAACTCCCTTTCGTGTAGCGCTCCATTTTTACTAACCTCGTACCTTCTACTAACAAACAATAACAATTGTTCAAATGTCAAACAATGACACTTCGAATGTTGCCAGATTTAAAAATTGCGTTCTTCTTGGGACACCCTTTATATGTAGTATTATCTACTTTCAAGCTAGGAATGCATCTCGTCCTTTTCCATAATATCTTTGATATTTTCCAAAACTGTGGGGAGGATTTATCTAGTTTCCTAAGCATATTATTCCATACCATATTTCGAAATTCGTCGATTTTTCTTTCTTTTCTTCTATTCAGCAAAACCATTTCGGCTTTATAATGGATAAGTCTGTATCTTATCCAGTTACGTCTTGATACATTGCGTAATGTAATCAAGTTTAAGATGGGTCTTGGCAGTCTTTTCGAATAAGAATTTTTGCAGTTTCTTTTAGCCACTGCATACTCAATAGAATTTGTTATAACTGACGTAAACCTATTTATAAGGAAATCAATATCTTCGGTCGACTCTACTGCAACTTCCAGAAGAGGACCTAAATCATGGGCTATATGTCTCCTAAAAGCATTCCAATTAGCATTCTTGTAGTCAAATCTAAACCTTACATTTTTTAGAAAAACGGGAATCAAAAGTTGTAAGTACCGGTAGGTGATCTGAGTTGAGATTGACAAGAGTAAGAGCTGCTGATAGTCTCTCCGGGACATTAGATTGGGATTAGGGATTGGTTTGTTGGGAAGTCTTATCTTATGAATTTTTTTGTTGTTCCCATAATTCGAGTGTGCTTGATAAATAGTGTGGCTTATTTGCGAAATATTTAATTGAGTGGTGCGTTATTTTCACATACAAGTTTCTGTGTAGTCTTTCGGCTTAATAGTCATCTCCCGGAAGGAGTATAGCCTAAATGGAAGGTTTCCCTCCCAAGAGTGTTACATTCAAATATCATCTTTTTTACTTTCTATGCATATCAAAAGAAACGTCTCTAACACCCTGTTTTTTTTCTTAGCTTTTAAACACTGTACGCCATTTGTTGCTTTAGCTATGTTCGTGACAATTGCCATGACGATGATAATGACGTTGATAGCAAGAGCATATTTTTCTTTGAGTCAGAAATTCTTTTTAGATTTCAATATAAAATATGAAATTTATAATTTCGATTTGTAAAAAAAATATTGTTAGAGCGAAATTTCATTATTCAATATTCAATAAAACAACAATTGATTGCCCCAGCCCGCCATCAGCACCCTCCGGATCTTTGTCGCCCCATCGTAATTCAATTGTTATCTGTGAGTTTGTTTTTTCCATTTGATATTTCTGAAATTGTCTATTTTTCTTTGAGCTGCACTTTGTTTGGAACGAAAACATCAAACGGAGGTACCGGCGTCAATACGTTGTAAATACACATTTTATATCGTTATCCTTTGAATCGCATTCGGGTGATGCTTGCAGTCGGTGTCTTATCGCGATACGAGCAAATATTGAATTAAGTTTTCTAGGACTTATGATAGACCCAGACACACATACTCGTACATGTTGCATGTTGCACAAACACGCTTACCAAGTATACATTAAGTAGAAGATATCCTTGCGCTGGTCCTGGGTTGGTGGAAAATAGAAATAGAAAATTGTTTAAATATGGACATGTACAAACGATGAGCGGGTAAGGATAACAAGTCATAGTGGCAAATGATTAATAGTCGAAACTATTTTTTATTTTTAGTCTAAGGGATGATAAATATCAACTACGCTTGATAAGATATTTTAAGTTTGCCATAAATGTTTTAGTTTTGAACAGGGAAATACTTGAACATCTAGAGGTATTTTTTCAGAACAAAAAAAAATATAACAAATTCAAATCAAGTGTGGAATCTCTATTGGTAATTTGAAAGGACATTTTATGGCATTTATTTTTTGAATATAATTTGCTTCAAATGTTGGCCGCAACTACGCTTCAGGGTTTCCATTCCGAGGATCCAATTTTGGATGACTCGTTCGAGCATTTCGACCGGTATGGCTTTAATGAAACGCGTAATGTTGGCTTTCAAAACCTGAATCGTTGCTGGTTTGTCAGCATAGACTTTGGACTTTGCGTAACCCCAAAGAAAAATGTCTAAAGGTGTGATATCACTCGATCTAGGCGGCCAACTCACCTGTCCAAAACGTGAAATTAGCTGCTTTTCGAAATGACCTTTTAATAGATCCATTGTTTAAGCAGATGTATGGCAAGTGGCACCGTCCTGTTGAAACCAAGTGTCGTCAGGTAGCATTTCGGGTAGCATAATCGATATCATGGCGCTATAGCGAGCAACATTCACGGTTACGTTCCGGCAATCATAATTTTTGAAAAAATATGCACCGATTTCTCTGGATATAATGGCACCTCTTGAACCTGTTCTTGTTGCTCTCCAGCCCAAATGCGGCAATGTTGTTTATTGACTTTGCCGTAGAGCCAGAAATGGGCCTCATCACTGAACAAAATTTTGGTCGAAAACAGCGGATCTCCCGCTCCTCACCAAACGCTCATTTCCATAATACAGCTGCCAACATTTGAAGGAAATAATATTCACAAAATAAATGCCATAAAATGTCCTTTTAAATTTCCAATAACGATTCCACACTTGATTTCAATTTTTATACTTTTTTTTTTGTTCTGAAAAAATAACCCTGGATGGATCACCCTATATATAAGGATAGAACAAAAATGTATAAATGCCTTGATATGAATCTTGATCCCGAATACTTCCAATACCCACTTGTGTCCTTTTTTCAGTGCTAGGTAGATGAACTATTTTTTTAAGTGTTACTTTTGTCTTCTGATTAAGGGGTCATTTCTATTTACCAAGCCCAAAGTAGCATCTATTTGCCTGAATGAATTTCTTTTATCCAAGTGCTGGCCTTATAACTCGATATGTCATAAACGATCGTCAGCACTATCGATAAATAGAATCGTTAAGTTAAGAAGTTATTGTAGACATAAAAATCCAGTGTGTTATTGGCTGTTGTTAAAGTGTCTAAAGAAACATTTAAGCTGTACTCCACAGTCTTCCTAATACCTACGTACGAGGGCTGCTATATATATTTCTGGCCTAGTAATGAAACTGCGAATATTTATCATCAAAAATGGTTTTATTGTTTTTTCAAAGTATTCTCCAGCATGATTTATACACTTTTGCATGCGCTCAAACCAATTGTCGAAGCACTTTTTCCACATCGAGTGAGACACCTCCAAAACATGGCTTTTGAACGTTTTAACAGCATCTTCTGGCGACGAAAATCGTTGACAATGCATTTTTTTCTTGATGCCCATCAATTCGACGTTCTGGCCGGTCAAAAAGGCGCTGGTTTAAGCCGATGTATGAGAGCTCGCATTGTCATGGTGCACAAGGATTCGTCTGCTCTTGATCGTTTTTCGCATTTCTCCGACGACTTCAGGCGAACAACTTGTGGTGTACCACTCAGAATTGACCGTCCTACGTTACTCAAGCGGAACAGACGCCACATGACCAGTTTTGCCGAAGAAACAGGCGACCATTTGCTTCGAAGTGCTTCTTCCACGAACAACTTTCGTTGGATTTGGCTCATCTTCGAAGACCCACACGGCCGATTGCTGTTTTGTTTCGGGCTCATACGCATAGATCCATGATTCGTCACCTGTGACGATCTTATAAAAGTCTTTTGAAGCACCGCGATAGTATTTTTTTCAAAATTTCTTTGCACTAATCGACACGAGCCTTTTTTTGAACGATTGTCAAATTGTGCGGGATCCAACGAGAACAAACCTTTTTTACGGCCAGGTGCTCATGCAATATCGAATGTGTGGTGGTGGAAGAAATGGTCAAGAATGCCTCTTTTTCACGGTATGCCACATGACTTATTGCACTATTAGTTCACGCACGGCATCAATGTTCTCTGGCACAACGGCCGTTTTTGGTCGACCTTCACGACCTTCGTCTTTGAGCAAGCGTCGGACACGATTGAATTCATTAAACCAGATTTTCACAGTGCTATAGGATGGTGCTTCATCGCCATACAAAGATTTTAAGTTCATCGATGAACTCTTGTGATAATCCACGTCGAAAGTGATTTTTCCATGTCACTGTTACGAACTCTGTAAGAATTCTAAACCGAAATTGGAACATTTTGGCGATTCTCGTACAGAATTCTGACAGAATTTTTAACGTTTGGTTAGCTGGGAAATAACAACAATTTCAAAAAAACAGACTACCTTTGATAAATCGTTTACAATTCGAGTTCGTTCAAAGAAGTCTGATCAAAAAATTAATAAAAACCTCACCGACAAGTCTAACAGAATTCGGGCCGAATTCAGATATATCGGAACATAAAAAATAAAAAAAAAATCATCAGACAGCAACGAACAGAATTTGTAACGATTTCGGTATGAATTCTCGATAGAGTTCAGAATTGTCTGATTGTCGACAAATTTGGTTTACTGGGTAGTTTTAGATGTTTTATAATGGGTGATCCAAGTAGAGATACTTTTTTCAATAGCCTTTTTTGACAGATCACATGTGAGTCGTGTCATGCTGTCATATTATTTTTGTTTAGTATTCTTTGGCATTTCATCATGGAAAGACTTACGCCTGAACAACGTTTATAAATCGTTCAACTTTATAACGAAAATTCACGTTCTATGTGGAATGTGTTTCGTGCATGGTCAACATAATCGGCCTACTGAGCGTACTATTCGCAACACCATCGCCCATCTTGAGACCCAGCATTCATTATTGGATAATATTCGACCGAATAGACCACGCCCAGCACGCAGCGTAGAAAATGTAGCGGCCGTAGCTGAGAGTGTACACCAAGACCGTGGAGAGTCTATTCGACGGCGTTCGCAGAGGACTGGCATATGGAACGACTAGGCGCATTTTGCGTCGAGATCTTAAATTGAAAGCGTACAAAATACAGCTTGTGCAAGAACTGAAGCCCCTCGACGATCCCAAGCGTTATCGCTTCGCTCTATGGGTTCTTAAAAATATCCAAGAAGATCCGACGTTTTCGAGCAAATTTTGTTCAGCGATGATGCCCATTTCTGGCTCAATGGGTATGCAAACAAGCAAAATTGCCGCATTTGAGACGAAGAGCAACCAGAAGAGGTTCAAGAGCTGCCACTTCATCCAAAAAAACAACGGTTTGGTTTGTGGGCCGGTGGAATCATCGGTCCATATTTTTTTTCTTTAAAAAGTATGCCGGTGAGAACGTAACCGTCAATGGCGACCGTTATCGTGCCATGACAACCGACTATTTGATGCCTGAAATTGAAGCTCGTGATCTCGGCGACATTTGGTTTCAACAAGACGGCGCCACTTCCCACGCATCGCATCAATCAATGGATTTATTGAAAGAACACTTCGATGATTGGCCACGAAGATCGTGTGATATCACACCGTTGGACTTGTTCCTGTGGGGATATGTTAAGTCTAAAGATTATGCGGACAAACCCGCTTCGATTCAGGCTTCGGTAAAACACCACGCGTGTCATTCGCCAGTTACCAGTCGAAATGCTCGAACGAGTCATCGAAAATTGGATTTAACGGATGGACCATCTGAGACGTAGTCGCGGCCAGCATTTGATAGACATAATCTTCAAAAAAAAATACCAAAGAATGTTCTCTCAAATGATAATAAACATTTCCCATTCAATTTGAATTTTCTGTGGTTTTTTCTTAAACAAATAGCGGGAACCTCGAAATAGATCACGCGTTACTATCAGCCCGATTCGTCTTTAGACTTTTTTAATTGACCTTAAATATTGTCTTGAATATTACGAAAATATTTAAGATTGTGACCGGGACAAAAGTATCCAAGCTCTTGTAAAATTATATTACCAGCGATCCTCTAATGTTTATAGACGGACTAGTACAATCATAAACTAAAATAAGAGCATGAAGATTACTTTTATTGAGAAGAAACAATTTTAATATTGTCATAAATAAGTATTTTCAAATATTTTCAAAAAGTCGAAGTGCACTATGCCACCGTGAATTTTCAACCAAAACGGACAACATTTTAAAAATATCTGGATAAGTAAATCGCTTAATTGCTTAAATCCATTAGGCGCTATTTGTGAACTTTCGGGACAAACGTCTAAATAGTACAATTAATTTTAATTATTCCTCCTTCTTTCATTCAAGAAATCAAAATGTCAAACACCACCAAGTAACCGAATTGAGATCTACTTATTCAACGAATGATGCACAACATTATTTGATTTGTTCTATCGAGTTTGCCTTGCGATGCCAGACAACGAAATTGATTGTTTTTCTTTCGTTTTTTTCCAATTTGTCTACATCTTGTGTACTTTTACAATATTTATCTGCTCTTGCACGTTAAGTACGAAAGTGTGATAGATTGTAAATATTGAAAGTATACTGTGGTGTTATATCCCCAATACCTTTACACAAAACCCATACACATACTCATGCCTTCTCATACACAGATACTAACATGAGATACGGATGAAATGATAGTCATCGATATTCTGATGCTCAAACAAGTGCAACAATCGCTTCAATATGTCTGTCTGGGTGATTGTTGGTACTCGTATAACATAAAATTTGATGCAAGTGTAGTGTAAACAACACGGTGTAAAGGCACCCTACGGGGCATATTATGGAAAGTATTCGGCAAGCAGCATTTTCGTGATCGGTACAAAAAAGGACTTCGGTAGAGAACACTGAAACTATCGATTGAAGAGACAAATGATTAGTAACCCTAACTAATAAAGATGACTATGACTATGAAACTGCATTTTTAATAGTGTTGATTTCTGTTATAGACTGTTTATTTATTTATTTATTTAAGTCTAGGGAAGTATAAATTCCTTACAGACTATTTCTTACATCTAAAAGTAAATTAAATCTAAGTTATTAATAAAATTACCTAACGAATCAAACAAATCAATGTTCTGATTGGAGATACTATTGAACTCTTTAGTTATAGGTTCATTAAGAGAATAATTCGTTCTATGAACAGGTAAACAAAACAAGTTATAGAGACGCAAAGTTCTGGTAGGAAAGCAAAAATCGACTAGTGCCAACAAACACGATGAATCAATCGAGCCCGAAACCAATTTATGAAGAAAAACTTGAGATAATAAGGTTCTTCTATTGTCCAGCGTTTTCAAATGAATTAGCCTACATTTGTCTACATATAAAGGCTGAGGTTGAGCAAAATTAGTTGAGCGAAGAGCAAACCATATTGAATTTAAGTTCTAAATTATCAAAAGCATTTAAATAAAAAAGTTGAAGAAGTTATGCTATTAAAAAAGCTAAGAAAGTTAGAACTTTAAGCCTAAATAAAAGGTGCAATTATATATTTGTACCCTCCGACCACCAATCCGAAAATTTTCAAACCGCTGCCATTTCGCCCCTTGCATTTTCGGGCATGGTCATACAAATGCATGGTTCATGAAATGAGCTGGTGAAATTTGTACCGTCATGAATGAATAACCCTGTATATGTATTTCGCTTAAGTGCAAAATATCGTATTACTGAAAATATAACAGAATAAACAATTCATTCTAGGTTATTGTTTTAAACAATAATGTCCCGAGATTTCTTCTAACTTAAAATATCGTCTATCGTTTTATGCTGTAAAATAAAAAGTACTGAATGTTTTTGGACCAAATATTTATTAATGTATTCATTGATGTATATTGTATCCAAAAAGAATATACTTATTCGAAATGTCCGCCTTTTGCTTTACACTCGCCTTAAGTCGCACTGGCCAATCGTCAATAGCTGCACGAACCTCGTCCATTGGAAAATTGGTCACAGCTCGAACCAAAGCAGTCTTAAGAGATCCAATGTTGGGGTCTCTTAAAACCTTGTCCTCTACAACCGTCCACAATTTGTAATCCAATGAGTTCAAACCTGGACTGCCTGAGAGCCATTCTTCAGAGGAAATGAACGCTGGCCTGGAACGTTTTAGCCTTATGGCCGGCGCAGAATCCTGCTGGAAAGTCCATGTCTGGTTTTGGAACAGGGAATTGTTAAGAGGCTTAACAACAGCTTCCAAAACGGTTTCTTGGTAAACATTGGCCGACGTTTTGACTCCTTGTTCGCAGAAATGGTCAGTGACCCCATCGTAAGAGACACCCTATTAAACCATGACTGAAGCTCGGTGATGACCCTTTTCCACCCTTGGGATCAGTTCAGATGCTTCCTTAGATGACCGCGCATACACTCTATCATTTTGCTTTCCTGAACGGTAAATATTTTTTCATCGGTGAAAAAAAAATTTGTCAGTCCAAGTTATCAGCGTGCTTCACCAAAAGACGTTTGCCTTTTTTAATCCATTTTTTTTAAAGCTGCTGTCAATAAATGTCCGTTATGTCGTTTGAGAGCCCCAAGTCCCAAGTCTTTTTTAATGATTCGACTCATGGACTTTTGCGTGATATCCATCTCACGGGCCATGATTTTGTGTTTTTGAAGCGGATTTCTGTGAATTCTTGATTCAACGGCTTTGGTGACATGCGGTGTTCGAACAGAGCGTGGGCGGTCTTTTACATCTCCAGTCTCGTCAAACAGTTTTATGCATCGGTAGACGAACATGCGGCTAACCCAGTGACCGGAGCGTTTTGAAAATATCGCTTTTTTGCAATTCAAACTTGAAAAGCGCTATTACAGCAATACGGTTCTCATTATCTGACCACTCCATGATGAATGTTGAAACAATTTCAAAATCCCGTTACAGACAAACGCTATTGAGGTTAGCTTTCAAAGCCCATTTGTCATTAACGGGGTATGTTCAGTTCTACTATTGAAATGGGTGTGTTCAATGTTGTAACAGTATATATGTCCCTACTAAGTATTTGAAGCTGTCTTCAATTTTTAAAAGCTTTTACATGGCTTAGAGATTAAGCATGTTCTCGTAAAGTTGACGTCATTTTCGGGGCGGAAAACTCAGCCTTCAGAAAATTACTTGTGCGATAGTCGTACAGTCTAACCCATCAAATTCCTTCAAGCACCACTGCGACTAGGATACCTACAAAAAATTAGTTGCATTTCTTCATTTTTATATTTAATATTGTTTTCTTCCATCATCCAATGAGTCATCGTCGGAAGTGTTCCCATTCATGTGAGGTTATGGGTAGAGGGGAGTGCCGTACACTAGAGTAGATATCAATGTTACATACAAGTAATTTTAAACAAATATTAGTTTAAGAAATTGCCCTGTATGTATGGTCATCTGTGTGGACATTATTCATAAACAAAGTCTTCTAAAGCTGTCGAACCTGAAACCGGTTGGACGGCTACTTTATAATGCAAACGGTTAACCGATTGCCAATATAAAATTTGTCATATACTCGTCACAATAGTTTATCTGATATATTATTGATCATTTTACAATTCTTGGACGATCTAGCCTTGTTCAGCCGTTCGTCTGTATTTTAAAAGATAGATTAACACCAAACAAAAAGAACTAGAGTCCTACTTTTTTTTATCTTAAGGTTGAAGATCGGTTGGTATTGAAAATATTTTGGCCAGTTTGGAACTCAAATCGGCTATATAGTCCAAATCGGCCAGAGAGGCCAAAAATTAGTCCCTTTTCTACTATGGCAATGTGGATAATATGAAACATAAAAAAATTGTTATGGCCTAATTTAACATTTATTCTATTATTCGATTAAATTGAAGGACTTGACCAGCGGCTCTAAGGTCCCTAGAGAGCACAAACATAGGTCGTTTCAAACATGGACATATGGATACTCAGGAACTGTAAAGTTTCCTCAATAATCTAAATATGCTTTTCAGATTTGTCTAAATTTCGGTTCCGAATCTACAGGTGGCCAAAACACTCGAAAACAATAGAATTTCCGAATCTGGACATTAATTTTACGACATGGCTGAGTTTGGGGAGCGTTACCCAAAGGCCAATGGTTCGGTTCATAAGCTCCGAAAATATGGTCATGTATGGTCATTGGCCAACCACCAAAAACCATATCCCCCAATACTGCTAATGCCATATGGGTAAGCAATCCATGATGGATTATAAAACCTAAGGCACGGCCGAATTTAAGAATTTTCCGCTTGTTTTTGGGGTAACCTGATAGACATGGGGTTTTCATACCCACCTTCCCTCTAATGGATATGAGGGTATATGTGACGCGCAAAATAGAAAGGGACCTAAGGTTAAAAACCAGTTTTGTTCAAGAGAGTCAGAATCGATGTCTACCTTTAACCGCACTTAGAATCAGCTTAGGGTCTTTAATCCGTTAAACATGCTGCCCTTATTCTAAGGCTCTTATATTGGGGGTACTACTTTGAATTGTTCTTGCCTCAGAAGAAGGCATTCCAGCTTATTTAATCAACCAACCTTCTCGATTTGAATCGGAAAGACGGGATTATAATCACTGATCCTTTGAATAATCAACTCCACATCCTCCTTAACGTCCTGCAAATAATATTTTAAGAACATTTTTTATTACAATGTTTGAAACTTGAAATTATGAGCAAAACACTATATGTGACGCGCAAAATAGAAAGGGACCTAAGGTTAAAAACCAGTTTTGTTCAGGAGAGCCCTTTTAAAGATTAGGTCCCTTTCTATTTGCGCTTAGAATCGTCGACTTCACTTTCATAAAACGCGCATATCTCTGGGATGGAACACTTTTGGGGCATGGGATCTCGTTCGATGCTCAGATGTTGTTCACATCAAAAAAAAATAAAATTGTTTTTTTTACCCTTAGGTCCCTTTCTCTATGCGCTGTCACATATAGCATTAAATTCGAGCAAAAAGTATAACGCATCAGAAGAGGCATTTTATTAGACCCTACGTTTTGCCAGATCCGTTTCATGTCATTTTAAGTTATTTGAGCCAGGCCCGTCTGTGCGGCTGGTTCTCACGATAACACTTAACAGGAGCTTCGAATCGTTTTTATTTTTTTTTCAAGTTGTAATACGAGGATCTTACAAAACTGCCTATGGGATTGAAAATTGCCCATATTGTCGCAAAACTTTTTGTATCTCCCATGCAGATGCACCATTCCGCACACTTTTGGTATTCTAAGAATATCTTGAATATTATTCACACAATCTCGCTTAAAGTCAATACCGAAGAAAAGGGTTATTAGGTAAACATAGTGACAAATAACACTAGTTTACAGTTATTTTGGTCCAGAGTTCTAAATATTTGTTTCCTACAGATTTTGGCCTCCTAAACACTAATATGAATTTTTAAAAAAATTTCCTTTGATTACTTTTCAAGATAAAATTTTTGGAAGTTTTTTTTACGATTTTTTGAAATTTAAAATAATTAACTTTTGGTCAAATATCACGATTTTAAATTGAAAAAAATAAATTAACAATACTATAAACATATATAAACGAGCGGAGCATAGAGTTTAGACTTTCTCGAGCAAAACAAGCCATGGTTTGTTGAAATTGGGTGAGAAATTGTAAAAAATCGTAAAAAACTAATCAGAGGAAATTTTTTAAAATTCATTTTCGTGCTTTGGCTTCAAAATCTATAGGAAAAAAATATCTAGAACGCCGGACTAGGAAAAAAATCATTATTTGTAAACAAGTGTAATTATTTGTCACCAATTTCAGAACACAAAAAAAATAAAACTTCAAATCAAGTGTGGAATCTTTATTGGTAATTGAAAGGACTTTCTATGGCATTTATTTTATGAAAATTATTTCCTTCCAATGTTTTTGCAACTGTATTATGGAAATGAGCGTTCGGTGAGAAACGGGAAGATCCGCTGTTTTCGACCAACATTTTGTTCAGTGATGAGGCCCATTTCTGGCTCAACGGCAAAGTCAATAAACAAAATTGCCTCATTTGGGCTGAAGAGCAACAAGAAGAGGTTCAAGATGTGCCATTATACCCAGAGAAAACCACGGTTTGGTGCGGTAAATAAGCTGGTGGAATCATCGGTACATATTTTTTTAAAAATGATGATGGCCGGAACGTAAACGTGAATGGTGCTCGCTATGGCGCCCTGATATCGATCTTTATGCTACCTGAAATTGAAGCCCGTAATCTTGATGACAGTTGGTTTCAACAGGACGGTGCCACTTGCCAAACAGCTGCTCAAAAAATGGATCTATTGAGAGGTCATTTCGAAGAGCAGCTAATATCACGTTTTGGACAGGTGAGTTGGCCGTCTAGATCAAGTGATATCACACCTTTAGACATTTTTCTTTGGGGTTACGTAAAGTCCAAAGTCTATGCTGACAAACCAGCTACGATTCAGGTTTTGGAAGCCAACAATACGCGTGTCATTAAAGCCATGGCGGTCAAAATGCTCGACCGATACAGCCAAAATTGGACCCTCAGAATGGAAACCCTGAGGCGTAGTTGCGGCCAACATTTGAAGGAAATTATATTCAAAAAATCAATGCCATAAAATGTCCTTTCAAATTACCAAAAAAGATTCCACACTTGATTTGAATTTTTATATTTTTTTGTTCTGAAAAAATAGCTCCAGATGGATCAACCTATAGTATAATTTTATGGCCAACATCTACGTAGTATTTTTTACAATTGTTAGATATAAAGCCAAAAAATACCGATATGAGGGGAATAATGCCATATTTGTTGAAAATGCCATATCATTATCTACAAAGTTGCTGAACATACCCTACACTTCAGATATAAAGAAAACGTAGTTTTATACACCAATATGCTTCAGGAACAGATCAGAGCTGGGAAACATTGACCGCCTCTAAAATGAAATTCCGATGTGATCTAGTTTGATGGAAAGGGGGGTTAGGGGAATGGAAAGGGAATAAAATTTGCCCGTACTGTCAATTCCTTTTGTGTTTTTCGTAGAGTGAAGTTGGCTGCAGATTATTTTAGTATGTTTTTAATCAAAAATCAGAACGAATAAATCACATAATGTCAAAAAAGGCAATAATGAAAAATTGCTGAAATCGAATTGCCTTGTTTAAAAGGGACTCATAAAAGTTGATGCAAGTAAAGTTGCCTCGTGTCAATAGGGACAAATCTTGATAACTTTATCCCCAATTTATGAAATTTTTTTTATGCAATATGTTTATTTTCTCATTGTGTGCGCATCAGAAAGGTGTGGTGGCCAAGCCTATTTTAGAACATTTTGCAAAACGACCCTTTTCAGGATCTCAATTAAACTAGTGCGCAGCAGGTTTTGGATGATAAAAGATGGACAACAGAATTTTAAATCCATATATGGGTAAAGGTTAATGTAAGAGTAAGGGTATGTGCAATAGGGTTATAACTTTTTTTTGGACGTCATTCTCCCAAGGGTCTATCTTACGGCCAATTATGTTTTGATAATAAAACACATTTTTTTACTTCAATTTGGTGAAAAAACGTCCCGCGCCTAAAGCGATTTCTAAAATGCATTTATTTTTTTTTTAAATTTTTTTTTTAAATACTCTATACAAAAATTATAACATTATATGGTTATGACTAGGTATTAAAAGACAAAAACTTCAAATTCAGTGTACGCGATGTTTTACAAAGTGGATATATGTCTTGGACTAATTTAATTCCACGTTCTGCGCATATATTGCTGCGCTGTTGATTTGCAATTGCTGATGGTGTTGGTACCCAATGTCTGATGAAACACTCGTTGGCTTTCGTAAATTTTATTAATGCCTCATTTAAGCCTTCAAAATTAGTTTCTTGGAAACAGTGGTCTGAAAACCAAATTTCAAACCATGCGCCACAAATAAAATCACATATTGGCTCTAAAACTTTTTGGTAATTTGGAAGAAGGATAAAGGACAAAATACCAAAAATTGCTCTTGAATTCCACCTGGCATTGCTAACTGGTGGTAATGCTTTAAAACGTATAAATGGGAACATTCCGTTAATTTTGAAATATTTATATGCATTGCAAAGTTCGTATAAAAACTGCATGTCATCTCTCCACTTAATTTTAGCCAATTTCAGCACCACTTCACTTTGTTTATAAGATGCTTTTAAACTGTCGTAATCATTTAAAAGAATTGAAATAAACGGGTATGGAATGTTCGGAGATGATGTTTTTCCACCCAAAGACTCATCCATTACATGCCTTAATATCAAATCGAGGACATGATGCTGGCAGCCAATATATTGTGGTGGGGGCAATCCCATATACATATATGAAATGATTTTGGAGCAAAGCCACAACACCATTTTTTACGCCAGTATTCACACTTGTAGTGTCACAAATTATCATTTTAATAGACGTCCATAAATTAAATTTATTTAGGGTGTCCTTGATGCCGTTGAATATCGTGAGCGATTTCCCATTATCAAGCACTAGAACTGCTAACTTTATCTCGGTGCTCTCATTTTTAATTAGCACTACTTGAATTTCTTTCTTTGCCATTTTTTTCCCATCAAAATGTAAGCACCATTCTTGATCTCTTAATGTTTGTATATAAAACAGTTCTTTTTGTTCACAAGATTTTATAACAGCTTTATAAATTCCAGGTTGTGATGGCGTAGGAATCTCTATTCCACACTTAGCCAAACTTTGACAAATTTTTGCTGCTTTGTTTGAACTAATTTTTACATTATTAATTAAGTCTACAACTGGTTTTATGGACGTTTTCGTTATTCTATGTCTTCCTCTTGGTGTGTAACTATCATCGTCAGTTTCATTGCCAGTATCTTGATCACTATAAATCATTGATGAAGAATCTGAATCAAAGGATATATCTTCAATAGCATCCGATGTAAATTTTGAATCCACTGCTTTAGTGGTAATATCAAATTGTTCTTTAAAGGTAATTTGTTTTGCACGTTTTAGTACTTTCTTATAATATTGAATTAAACCATCTATTTTTTCTTTCACGTGATCAACACGAATTGCTTCCAGTTTAAGCTTCTGCCATAAATTTAAAAGCTCCGCTGCTATAATTATATACCTTTTCTTTCTGTACCTTGCAACCATGGCTAACGCATTAAATCTTTCTTAAATCCTTCTGTTGGTATTCTGCTTAAGTCATGCAATGGTGTATCAACATCAGGTATATATCTGCTGGTTTTTACAATCTCCTTACATTTATTGAAGTTTCTTCCCCAAATTTTCGCATTTCTTGTAACACTTTTTTTGCACATCTTATGGTTCATTTTGAATATACCAGTGGCAAAAATATTTTTCAAAAACACGATATGTAGAGTCGACGCTTGATAAATACTAATAGAACAAACGGAACACATGACATGAACAAATGACATGAAAAGCAAAGTATGAAAGATTGCACAAATGACATGAAAAGCAAGTATTTTCACATAAATACTATATAATTTGAATAAAAAAAAAATATTTTCATTGAAAACTTCATGGCGTTAGGCGCGGGACCTTTTTTAACGATAGCGAAAAACTGAAAATGCAGTTCTTAATATTTTCCCATGCCCTACACGATTTTACCTTGGGAGAACTGATATTTGCAAAAATGTAAAAAAATTATAACCCTAATGTGCAATGTTAAATAAAAAGGATTAAATAACGCCGATCGATCAATCCTGCTGGAGACCCCCTTTCTTTTGTCATGGTGGATTGTGTAAATTATTCTTTTCTTGACAATTCACAATGCTTTGTCCCAGCTATAGAGGAATCGGAAAGGGTTTGTCAGTTTACTTGGAGCAAATATTCAAAACGCAGACTGCTAAAAAGTCCCAGGAAATTTTTATTGAATTGAGTCACTTGTGCGATCCTTGCCTTTGGTAGGTAAATATAAATCGGCTAAAGCCAAAATGTTTTTTTTAAAAAAAATTTCGCATTATGACAAAAGTCCACTTTGCTTACAGTTTTCTGCGAGACTGTCAAGTGTTATTAAAAGATTTGCATTGCGATGCAATAAATTCAGCGAAGTGTTATTTAAAGATGAGCATTTTGATAAGTCTGAAGAGTCACAATTTGATTAACAAATTGGGCGAAACAAAAAAGAACAGGAGGTACATCACCGCTGACATTACGCTTATCAGGGTTGAGTAACCATTCAAACGAGCGGCGTAATATGCACATTATCAGAAAAGTTGTTGGCCAAGTCAAAACCATCCCATCAGAGAAGTAACCCGAAACTTAAGTTGCCATTTATTAAAAACTCTGGTTAAAATTTAATTCACACTTTATTTAAATTAAGTGAACTTATATTTGTACTTTTGTATTATTTACAGCAAATGAAAATGTATTTTTTTCGACAGCTTATTTTTTCTATGTTCATTACAACTGAACTTTTCGTCGTTTCTTAGCCTAACAAAAATGAAATTGTAAAACTACAACAAAATATGAGCTTTAAAATGAGTTTTCCAAAAAAAAACCAAACATCTCCCTTTATCGTTATGCAAATATTTTGGTTTTGTTTGTATTTTTTTTTTGATTACTTATTTATCCTATTATTTCTTTAAATTTCGCTAAGGTTACACGTCCTTTTTGCCCCGCAAATTATTCTCATGTGCCTTTTGGGCAACTTTTAGCAAACTCTCAAAGGTGGCATTGCCCATCTGCTTCACCATGCCATGGAATATGTTCACCTGCGACTCGGTGAGCAGTTCATAGGGTGAGCCAAATTCAACAGCACAGCCAGCATCCATAACCAAAACCTTGTCCGAGTCCATTACAGTGTGCAGGCGATGGGCTATGGTGAGTACGGTACAGTTTTGGAATTTATAACGTATGGTGGTCTGTATGAGGGCATCGGTTTGCGGATCCACATTGGCGGTGGCTTCGTCCATAACGAGAATGCGATTTTCACGCAGTATGGCACGAGCCAGACACACCAGCTGGCGTTGGCCGACACTGAAGTTGGTGCCGCCCTCTGAGATTTTACTTAGCAAGCCGCTGGGCATTTCCGAAACAACGTCTTTCAGTTTAACCTAAATTTAAGGAAACATTAATTTATTTCGGTCTACCATAAAAACGTACTATACCATACCTCTTCCAAGGCCTCCCACAGTTTGGCATCTGAGTATTCATCAAAGGGATCTAAATTATAACGCATGGTGCCTGAAAATAGTACAGGCTCTTGGGGTATTATCGATATCTTCGCTCTCAAATCGTGCAGTCCCATCTCATTGGTATCTCTTTCATCAATTAGCACCGAACCATCGTTAAAGGACAAACGAAAGAGGGCATTTATCAAGGAAGACTTCCCTGCCCCCGTTCTACCCACAATGCCCACTTTTTCTCTTGGTTGAATTACGAAATTCAATGACTTCAACACATATTCCGCTTTAGGATCCGGCATATAACGCAAACTTAGATCATCAAACTGGATGTTACCCTTCTCAGGCCACGCCTCTGGGGGTTTCTTCTCGGGCTTCGATTCTAGAGCACCCTCCGATTCTATCTGTTCATAGTCCACTACACGCTCCACCGCAGTCATGGTATTTTCCAGCTCAGCCGATTGCCTCATGCCCCACTGGACCATGCCAGTCATACCCATGGCCTGAGTAATGGCCAAACCTACATCACCTCCATTTTCGGGAGGAAACAAGAAGAAACTGAGCGTAATGAGGGATAAGTAGATGATGCAGCAACAATCTAGCCAATAGCCAAAGGCGCGACTTGTTGCTAGGAACATGTAATAGCCGGAACTGTGTAGATCTTGATAGTTGTCGAATTCTGCGATGAGTATCTGTTGAGCTTTGAAGGCACGTATGGTGGAGAGACCATTCAGGGAGGCTCCCAAATGGGTATAGATGGGTGAACGGGCTAGAAAAGAAAGGAGAGAGAGAGGGGAGAAAATATTTCATAAGGTATAAGTCAACAAAAAAAGCCTAAAGGTGTGATTTATGGTTGTGGCGGAAGGCATAACTATAAGTAGTAGTGCTGAAGCGCAGTTGGTCGCCAAACATAGAACATGCGGCTAAGTTTGAGTATATAAAACGATTTCGCTTCCAACAGACAAATGAAGACATTCTAAAGCTCGATGTTTTTAAAAAACCATGCAAGAAAACTTGTGTAAATTTAAAAGCAGCAAGGCTTTCTGATGAGGGTTGTCACGGACCTGAAATCATGATAAAAGTAGTGTGCAGCCACGAAAATCAATGTCACTTTGCCATTTTGTTAAAAACTTGTCTTCTATTTAAATATAGAAGCAAGAGGTCTTGAGCCGGTTAAATCCCTGTTCAATTGAAAAGGACTTAATATACACTGAAAAAATTATCATGAAATAGTTAATAAGCAAATCGCTATAAAAGCAGTGAGCAGCTAGGAAAATCGATTAAAGCTTTCCATTTTGTTAACAACTTTTCTATTTAAATGTGGACGCAAAAGGTCTCGAGCCGGCTAATCCCTGTTCAATAATATAACTAACGAAATTTGTCAGCCATTTTTTTCATAAGAAATATGAAAATATATCATTAATCGGTTTTAGTGATAAAAATTTCAAATTGTAAGAATTCTATGAAAGATTCTCTTATTTCTTAAGAATTTCGTTAATATTTTTTAGGAATATATTTTGTATGTCTTTTAAAGTAGTTGCATATTTTATATTAAATGTAACTTTTTTTCATGAAACTGTTTCACCTATGACACGTTTTCATAATTTTTAATATTTCACAGTTTACATGAAATTCTTTTACAAAAATTATAAAAAATGTTCATATTTATATGAGAAATTTTCCCGACTAATATGAAACTCTTTCATGAAAAAGTGTTTCGTTTTGTTTACATTTATGCAGTTTTTTATAATAATTATGACTTGAACAGTCTACATTGACAGCGCATAGAGAAAGGGACCTAAGGGTAAAAAAATTCAATTTTCATTTTTTTCTTCTTTTTTTTTTGATGTGGACAACATCTAAGCATCGAATGAGACCGATGCCATGCCCCAAAAGTGTTCCCTCCCAGAGATATGCGCGTTTTATGAAAGTGAAGTCGACAATTCTAAGCGCAAATAGAAAGAGACCTAATCTTTAAAATGGCTCTCCTGAACAAAACTTTTCATCAACTTTTCACTTTTTTTGATGTGGACAACATAACATCTTAGCATCGAATGAGACCGATCCTATGCCCCAAAAGTGTTCCCTCCCACAGATATGAGCGTTTTATGAAAATGAAGTCGACGATTATAAGTGCAAATAGAAAACGACCTAATAGCTCTCACATATTTAGAACTCTGGACCAAAGTGGCAATAAACTAGTAAAATTTATTTAATATGCAATTAGTCCAGGGGAAATATTTTTTTTTAAAGATCCGAAAAAAATTCAGCTGACTCACAAAAGAAATTCTTTTTATGAGTCAATTGAATTCTGTTCGGATCCAGCAAAATAAATATTTCTCCTGAGGCAATCTAGTCTATTTTTACTAATTAAGTATTAACTAAACAAAATGATCAAACATTTTTAAGCAAAACTACTTGGTGCTGCATTATGAACTATGCAAAAAATCTATAGTTTTTAAAATCTATCGTTTCAAATTGCAAAGATCCGGATGAATTTTTTTGTCGGTAATGTTAGTAAACTTAAAGCGGACACTCTTTCTATTTTGCGCTTCACATATGCTCATGATGACTAGTAATCTCCCGTTTTGTCCATGCGGTACGGTTTTTGGGCCAAACTGTCCCGTAACTAGGCCCTTTTTATGTATAAAGTGTGTCCCCGCTTAAAGTACCCATTTTAACTACAGTCCATCTATAAAAATTTATAATTTGTTACGCAAATAATCAAAGAGAGTACTTTCTACCGAGGTACCTTTAGTCCCTTAAAGGTAAACGTTTTTTCTTCTGGGCCGACTTCGCCCCTTTACAATCCCTCACAGCTTATGCTCGTTAGCTATCATCATGCAAAATTACAGGTCCCAGATGGATTCGTTTGAACGCTATGGTGATAAGACACACGTTCGGACGGATTTGGCTGGAACGTCTTAGACGTCTTCTGAGGTCGCCCTGGTGTTGCAAATGTCATGACAAAGTTAGTATACACCATTATTTGGTGGAGGGTACAATAATGTACACATTCTTTAAGTTCGATATAAAAACACACGCTATATTCGAGAATGGCCTCCCAAAATTAAGGTCTTGTCTTGAAGTCTTACCATTCTACGAACTTTTGTGAAAAAATGAGAGATTTCTGCATATCTGGAATCTTTTTGAAAAGAGTCGGAAATATACAATAGAGCCCTTTTAAAAGTCTACCGCAATCCTCAATCTCAATCAATTACTGTTGAAGATACACTAAGTTAATTGATGGTTCAGTATCCTTGGATATAAGAAGAACCCGAAGAAACATTCGCCGACAATGTCTGATATCAGACAATTCTGAACAATATCTGAACTCTATCGAGAATTCTTAGCGAAATCGTTACAAATTCTGTTCGATTTGTCTGAGGATTTTTTATTTATTATGTTAAGAAGTATCTGAACGATTTAGGCCCGAATTCTGTTAAACTTGTCTGTGGGATTTTTATTAATTTTTTGTTTAGACTTCTCTTATCGAACTCGCAACGAATTCTGAACTATTTATCTGAGGTAGTCTATTCGTTTAAAATTTTTGTTATTTGCTTCATATTTTACAGTTGTTGTTCTTGTGTTCTGACATGGCGAAACTAATTCTGAACAAATTCTTAGCTGTTTGTCTGAGGTATTTTTATATTTCAAATTCAAATTCTGAACGTTTGGTTAGCTTAGCTGCGCTAGAGATTTTTATTGTGTTCGGAGGAAAACTACTGCCGGCAATTCTCGTTAAATGCAAAACTGGTTGCCCTTAAGTGTATAGCCACTTAACATAGTTACAGCACAAGTATTGCTTGCGAAACTGCAGACACTCCTGCTTGTAACTAAAAGTCTTTCCGAACGCTTTTTGAAAATGTTTTACAACTTTTTTTTTGTAAAACATAAATATTTTCTTCTTTTTGATTGTTTACATTCAGAATTTACCTACCATGACATAAGCTCAGAATTCAGTTCGAAATGTCGGTAAAAACATCAGAATTTAATAAGACTTAATGCCAGAATTCTGACCGAAGTCGTTCAGAAGTCGATACGAGAAATCGAAATTTCCTTTCAAATTTCCCAAGACTACAGTTCAGAATTCAGTCAGAAATCGGTTCGAAATGTCGGCAAAACATCAGAATTCCCTCAAAGAAGTAGTTCAGAATTCGTGTCAACCTTCTCATATGTTTTTCGTTACGAACTCGCTAAGAATTCTGAACCGAAATTGGAACATTTTGCCGATATGTCGTACAGAATTCTGACCGAATTCTGAAGGTTTGGTTTGCTGGGTCCCGACAAAAGAAAATTGTCGTCTGTTATTAAACAGGGTTGCAATTTCCAAATGTTTTCGAATGTTATCTTTTTTTAGGCTTTGAAAATTGAAAAAGTGAGATTAAACTTTATCGCGCTGCTGTATCTCATACATTTTAGGAGCTATAGCCACATTTTTGACGCCATATGAAAAGTAAGCAACCACACTTGGTAATTAAAAATAGTGCAATAGCCCTTAAAATGTATGAGATACAGTTACAGTACATACAGTTCGACAAAGTCAAAAAACGAAATCTCACCTTTTCAATTTTCAAAACCAAAAAAAATTAACATCGGCAATTAGAAAAAAATTTTTTTTGTCCAATTCATTAAAAATAACTTGCAAATATGTAAAAAAACGAAAAAATATTACCTTTCTTTAAAATCGGAAAATACGAAAAGTATCTAATTTTTAAAATATACCCAATAGCCCGATTTTAAATTTTAATAACTCAAAATAATCCTCGAGTTCTTCAAAAGTTATACACTTTTGGCTGAAGGAAATCGATCCTAAACCACTGTGCGGGCAAATAACGTAGTAAATTCATAATTTTTTTGAAACCAAACCGCCACCGCCAACCAAAACCCCTGCTCCACAGCCATCGTCGCTATTTCCATATCGGCCTTAAACTCTGTGCCAAATCTGGTGATCTCGTTTATTTAATTTCTATTCATTTTCATGGACCAATGCTCACATGGTTCCCAAGTTGGACATGGTTCTACATAATCTGCTAGGTGAGACTTCCTAGGCTGTCGAGCGCCTTAAGTTTATCTAATGCTGTGTTCACATCACAACATGTCCATACCCTTGATATTATGTCTAATAATACTTCCTTGTACTCGTACTTACTTATAGCCTCCAATCGCTTAACATCCCGCGATGTCTTCAAGTAGAACGATCGCAAGAAATAGAAGAGCACAACAAGTATGGCCGTCAGCAAAATATACCAGGGATTGACCAGACACAGCACCACCACAATACCGACCATAGACAAAAAGATCTGTATAACATCCATCATGACCTGAGGCAAAATTTCATCCACTTGACCCATGTCTTTGGAGAAACGATTCAAAACACGACCCGAAGGATTGGTATTAAAGAAATACATAGTGGCCCGGGTGACGCCCAAAAACATATCATTGTGCAGCTTGGTAGAGGATTTCATGGCCAAATTGAAGAACAGTATACTGCGCAGCAGGGAAAATACAACCACGGCTACATTTAGACCAGTAAAGATGTAAATGTCCACCGGATCGGTTTGCGTATCCGCATCTTCAAGTTTGTTTTCGTTTTTGTTGACCCTAAAATATTAAAAAAACCCTATTTAATCGATTGGTAAGGAATTTTCCACAAACTTACCAATAGGAGAGAAAATAATCGCTGCCTGAAGCCAACACTTGAGCTGCCACACAGAAAAACGCCATGGAGGCCAGTATAAAGAACCCCCCACTGCTGTTATAGTATTTGCCATACATTTTGAAACCTATTTTACCCTGCTCTCTGGACTCCTGCGACTGCATGGGAACATCATTCAGTTCTACCGACTCCACCGTCGATGCTGCCGAGCAAACGCTTATCTGTCGCTGTCTCAATTTACTGGTTTGTCTGCTAAAGGTTCTACCCTCGCCGGAGACCTTTTCATCTGCCTCCTCCTTAGTCTCCTCTTGTGTTAGCAGCTTGGCATAGTCGAAACCACTTTGACGCATAGACTCAAAGGTGCCCATGGCACGCACTTGTCCTTTATCTAGAATAACAATGAGATCAGCCTGTTCGAGGAATTGCAATTGATGTGTGACTAGAATTACGGTGCGATCTCGCAGATATTGCCGCATACACTGATCGAAGAGATGGCGCCCAACGTGTGTGTCCACCGCACTAAGAGGGTCGTCGAGTAGATAAATATCCGCCTGTCGATAAACGGCTCGTGCCAAATTGATGCGTGCCTTTTGACCGCCCGATAGCGAAGCGCCTCGTTCGCCCACAATGGTCTTATCGCCATAGGGCAGAAGTTCAAAGTCCCGCTCCAGAGCACATTTCTTGATCGTTATATTGTAGCGTCTTCTATCCATTGGCTGGCCGAAGAGTATATTCTGGCGCACGGTGCCGGTAAAGAGCCAAGGCTCCTGCGAGGCATATGAGACTACGCCATTAACCGAAATGGATCCGGCAGAAGCTGGCAATTCGCCCAGAATGGCTTGTATTAAACTGGAATTGAAAGAGTGAGGAGTTGATTAGGGCTGCCGTAGAAAAAATGGAAATAATTATGTCTTTCTGAAATTACTGGAGTTTTAAAAATTTTCATCAATAATCCTTAATAAGCCCTAAATAACAGGCTTATTAAGGAGTTTGAGCTTGGGAATGTGTAGTCAGCAAACTAGAATGCCAAGCCGTACGTTGCACAGTGTTTGGAAAAAAACACATTGTGGTAATCTGATATCTTTTGAAGCAATGGAAATAAAATCACGATTCTGGAGACTCTGGGTACAGTATTTGAAAAAAGGGGACAGTATATGTAAAAAGGGGGACAGTGTTAGTAAAACACATTACAAAACTCTTACAAAACTTTCTCAGTTGCTAAAATGGTTAGGAAAATACCAAAAAATTAGATTTTTGGCTAAAAACTGGCCACTATAACGCCGGTTTGCTTATGTTTGCTAGATAAGGCTTTTTAGGATATAAGCGGCCATAATAAAACTTTAACAAAAGTGTTTAAGGATCTTAGCTTTGCGCTTCGAGAGCTTGTAGCCAAATTTTGTTTATGGAAATTGTTTTTTTTTTCTAGTAAAAAGGGCGATCGAATTATCCAAAAAATTCAAGCAATGTTATTATGTTGTTTTTGACAGCCGACGTAATGCTCTTCAGTTCAATTCGGTCCCAAAGAACCCACTGTCGTGGTATTAAAACGATGTT
Organism: Hydrotaea diabolus; assembly: GCA_963513945.1. Lineage (NCBI taxonomy): Eukaryota > Metazoa > Arthropoda > Insecta > Diptera > Muscidae > Hydrotaea > Hydrotaea diabolus. The sequence goes on along the minus strand of OY740720.1, from coordinate 30,229,517 downwards.
CTAGCTGTATTATTCTTTGGAAAGTCCTCTTTTAGAAACATAAATCTTCCACATGTGCCTTAATAAGTTTATTTTTTTTTAATAAAAATTTAAAGAAATTGATTTTTTTGGCCAATTTCAATTCAGGCGGTTATATTTTTTGCCTGAATTAATATTTTCACACCAGATTTTATATAAAATTCCTCTAAATATCAAATGAGATTGATTGTTGAACTATTGGAAGTATTGCCAAGACGATACATAAAAAATACCAATTAAAGATCGGCGAAGATTTGAGAAAAAAATAATTTTGTTCTGTATAAGTATAACTCTCAAACTGCAGGAGATTCTAAAACTTCCAAGAAGGTTTGAGAAAAAAAAATAATTTAGTTTCTGTATAACTCTAAAACTGAAGGAGATTCTAAAACTACCACATGTAATGTAGCCTAGTGTTTTGTAGCTAGTGACTGGCGCTATCCAAAAAGGGCAAATGCTATTGAAATCGGATAAAAACTGTCGCTTTGGCTAGCATTCAATGTTTTTTTGCAACCAAAGAGCCCAACTTTTAAACCGTGCTACAAAACACTTTAACGGGCTAAAGCTCTAAAATTGTTCTGTAAACGTAAGCTAACACTTCCTAGGGTTGTGCGAAATTTCATGGATCTACCACACAAACACAACACAAGTTAGAGACTTTCGTCAAAGTTATTTTTTTCCAAGCACTGTGCCTTGGGCGCCAAAAACGTTCTTCATTAATAATAATCTAAGATACTACGGTTTCTGCCCTGAGACTAAAGGTAATACTTACGTTGACTTTCCCGAACCCACCGGACCTATAACCGCCACCAATTGCTGTGGCCTAAACTCCAACGTCACATCGTCCAAGTTATTTTCCACTGCTGCCGCATTCCATTTGGCTTTCAAATTTCTAATGACCACACTTGGTTCTTTCGTTTGAATGTTATTCTCCGGCATGGCCACACTCTTGCCATTCTCATTAACGATGGCCAGAGGAGCTATGCTCGGCATGGGCTCCTTCTCTAGCAATTTCGTCTCATCCAACAGCATGAATTTCTCTATTCTCTTGATCGAAACCATTGTCTCGGCCCATTGGGTTATAGCCAAGGGAAAATATACCGACATGGTCGTTCTCAGGGTGTTATAGAAAGCGGTGACCACGAAAGCCTTTTCGGCCGTAAGAAAATTATCCAAGACAACGAATACCACCAGACTGGAAAACACCGAAATGCGAGTGAGAAACATAATGAAGGAGGCCATAACGCCCCGAATATAGTTGACATAGCGTATGGCATTCATTTCCTTGCGACGAGCAAAGGCCACCATTTTGCCGAATGGTATTTCCCAAGCATACATTTTGATGACCTGAATGCCCGAAATGATTTCGTTCATCATGCGGACACGCTCATCGGTACAGAGGGCGGTGCGCAAACGCAGCACTGATGTCTTTTTGCCCAAATAGCCTTGAAGCGGTATAAACAGCAGCATAACAATAATGCCCACAAAAGCACTTACGCCGATCTAAAGTAAATGAAATTCTGAAATTTAGAAAGAGAACCATTTAAAGTACGTGCCCCTCCCTCGCTTACCTCTCTGAACATTAAATAGGTTACAATAATCAGTTCCATTGGACCAATCCACATGTAATGCATTTGCGCTACCGACGTATCAAAGCGTCCGACATCATTCGATATCAGGTTGACCACCTGCCCGGAGGTGGTATCACCCAAGGCCGTCTTACTCAAACGTAAAGCCTTGCGATAAATCATGCTACAGATGGCCACGCGCATTTTCATGCCGCAATGCAAAATGCCCAGCATATTGGGATGCATGCATAAGACGCCGCCAGCACTGGTCAGGATCACACCCAGAGCATAGAGGTAGCCCTTGGTTTGATCGGCATTTTCGCTGTCCGACTTGGCATAGAATGACACCAAAGCTCCTAGAAAGAGAGGCTGAGCACATCTGTAAAAAAATCAAAGGGTTATAAGATTAGAGCTCTTAAATTTCTGGAAGAAAAACTTACCGAAAACAGAGTTCAAAGGCAAACAATAGGAGGCCCAAGAGGAGATAGTGTAGACCAAACACTTTGAGTGTTGCCTTTAAAAGACTGGGTTCCTTGCCTTTGAGGCGGCTTTTGGCAATTTCATCCTCCCAGGATCGACTTAGTTTTTCGCCAATATAGTCTTGAAATAAGTATAGAAGATAGAGAGATGACACTTTTGTTATAGCCGGCATCATAGGATGGAATGTTTAAGCTAGTTGTCATTCCGCCTCCAAACCTTAGCATATTGATCAGAGACCCTTTATAATGTATAAACTATTTTGTAAATAAGTCAGTCCAATGATCTAGTTATGTCCGTTCATTTGTGTCTGATAAAAATACGAAAGCTATCGAAAGAAATTAGGTTGAATCTGAATTTTTTGCTTTATCATTGCTTGAGGACATAATTAGTTTGGAATACAATATGGCCAGCTTAAAAAGAGATTTTCTTGAAGGTACTTAACTTAACCCGGGAGAAAACATATTTGCCTTACACAGATAAAAAGACAACTCTCAAACTTCAACCAAAATATTCGTATGTGAAAGTTTTCATCAGTCAATCAAAAATTTCGTTAATAAGCTGAACTATTTATCAGCAATTGCAATGAAATTTAAACAACAACAAAATTCAAAAAATTGATACACTGTGTCCTGGGTATAGTTTTCTGATCATCCTTATTACATTTCATACAGATGCGTCAAGTCTTTCTTATACAGGGTGGCGCACGAATCGTGCTACAAAAACAAGACGTAATTTTTTGTCTGTGTGAGCAAACGGCTTCTTCTTTATTTGAGTTGGAGGGTTAGAATTTAGATTTATTAAAATTAATGCTTGGGATACCGAAAAGAGTATTTGGATAGTGCAGCGGCGGTACCCTGCTTTGAAGTCCTATATGTGACGCGCAAAATAGAAAGGGACCTAAGGGTAAAAACCAGTTTTGTTCAGGAGAGCCATTTTAAAGATTTAAATACGTGTATCTTTGGTGTACCATCACTTTCATAAAACGTGCATTTCTCTGGGAGGGAACACTTTTGGGGCATGGGATCGGTCTCATTCGATGCTCAATTGTTTTCCACATCAAAAACAAAAAAAAGTGAAAATTAATTTTTTTACCCTTAGGTCCCTTTCTCTATGCGTTGTCGCATATATTTATTCAAATGGAATTTAGGCGGGAGTTTGGCGGAAGTAAATGGATCATTATAAGACTTGTTGTTGTTGTTGTAGCGGCAAATATGAGCCAGGATGACAGACCTTTGCTTCAGGTCAATCCGGTCCGTAGACCCAGCTGTCGTGGGATTGATTGAGGCTCCTAAACAAGTTTGCCGAATCTGGGAGGCTCGCTAGAAGACCATACCATCGATATCCTTATGTTCGGGTTTAAGACAACATCACGGCTGTAGCATCTTCAATTCAGGCAAATCCAAGCGTTTCAACTCGAAACTTATCGGCGCATATTAAAATTAGCAGACGGTCAATACAACAGATGATTTATGATATCTTAAACTTGTTTCCGTACAAAGTCCAAATTACAAGCAAGTTAAACCCTCTGGATCTGCCTATTCGAATTGAATTTCGCCGAAAAAATTATTGAATTGGCCGGAAAAAACAACAGCTTTTTGAATGGTTTGTTTATGTCCGATGAAGCCCATTTTGATCTAAACGGCAATTTAAACAAACAAAATTGCCGTATATCATGTGAACCTACTACACAACTCCTTTATAAGACGGAACTGCATGCAGAACGAGTTACTGTGTGGTGCGGAGCTTCACTAAACTGCATTGTGGACCCATACTTCTTTGAAGAAAACGCTGTGGCAATGACTGTCAATGGGGATCGTTATTTAAAGATATTGAAGGATTTTTTTTTTACCCAGAACTGCGTCGGGTAGCGTTTATAAAGATGTGGAACAAGGTTTTTCACCTGCATCTGCGCCGACGAAGTATTCGATTGAAAAGCAGTTGGTCTAGCAAGTTGGAGCAACTGCACATATAGGCAGACCGCTTATGGCAGAGCTTCAACCTAAATGCACAAACAAATTATTATTCAGAATTTCCACTTTCCGCTGGCCTGACTTGACTGCACCGCACTTTTTTTATGGGGTTATGTCAAACAACGAAACCAAGGAATTTGACCGAATTGAAGCAGTCCATTACAAAAATAATTGAATCGATCCCCCAAACTTCATTTATCTCAAAATATCTATTTATTCATTAAGTTATATTTTGTTCCCTTTAAAGTATAACCCCCCGATATAATACATTTCGCTAGGGCTTTTTTCCAATTCTCGAAACAATCCTGATAAGGGCTGCTGTATATATTTCTGGCCTAATAATGCAAATGCGAATATCTATCATCAAAAATGGTTTTATTGTTTTTCAAAGTATTCTCCAGCACGATTTATACACTTTTGCATGCGCTCAAACCAATTGTCGAAGCACTTTTTCCACTCCGATTAAGACACGCATTTTTTTTTTGATGTGCGGGAGTAAAAATAAACCAGGGCTGTACGGCAGATGACCCATCAATTTGACGTTTTGGTCGGTCAACAAGGCGCTGGTTTGAGCTGATGTGTGAGAGCTCGCATTTTCATGGTGCACAATGATTCGTCTTCTCTTGTTCGTTTTTCGAATTTCTCCGAAGACTTCAGGCAAACAAATTGTGGTGTACCACTCAGAATTGATCGTCCTATGTTGCTTAAGCGGAACAGTCGCCACATGACCAGTTTTGCCGAAAAAACAGGCTACCATTTGCTTCGAAGTGCTTCTTCCACGAACAACTTACGTTGGATTTGACTCGTCTTCGAAGACCCACACGGTCGATTGCTGTTTTGTTTCGGGTTCATATCCATAGATCCATGATTCGTCACCTGTGACGATCTTATAAACGTCTTTTGAAGCAACGCGATCGTATTTTTTCAAAATTTCTTTGCACCAATCGACGCGAGCCTTTTTTTTTGGGCGATTGTCGAATTGTGCGGGATCTAACGAGAACAAACCCTTTTTTACGGCCAGGTGTTCCTGCAATATCGAATGTATGCTGGTGGAAGAAATGCCCAAGGACGCCTCTATCTCACGGTATGTCACATGACGATATTGCATTATCAGTTCACGCACGTCATCAATGTTCTCTGGCACAACGGCCGTTTTTGGACGACCTTCGTCTTTGAGCGAGCGTCGGACACGATTGAATTCATTAAACCAGTTTTTCACAGTGCTATAGGATGGTGCTTTATCGCCCTGCAAAGATTTAAGTTCATCGATGCACTTCTGTCGTGAGAATCCACGTCGAAAGTTGTAAAAAATGATCGCACGAAAATTTTCACGAGTTAATTCCATTGTTTTGCCAAATTTATTTTTTCAACTCACTGTAAACAACTCAAATGATGGTCGTACGTCAAAACGTTCTGAATACGTTTATGCTAAAAAATGTCAAACTTTCCAATAGAAATGTCAGATGGCCCCAGGCAACACAGTGTTACCTAGGCCAGAAATATATATAGTAGGTACTTTTTGGAATGGTCTTGATCTCTATCAGCGATTCAGTTTTTATCTGCTCAATAAAAGACCCTTTCATGGGTCTCTTCAATTTAAGGATCAGGAAATAGGCGCAGGGGGCTAAATCTGGTAAATACGGTGGCTGAGGCATGATAACGGTATTCCTTTCGGCCAAAAAATTACGAACAAGCATTGACGAGTGAGCTGGAATTTTTGATACGAACTTCTCTGCCACATAATTCAAGCCGAAAATTTCCTAAAAAATTCTATGGCATGAGCTAACCGAACATGCTCTGTAATTTCTCTAATAGTGTTTCGAATGGTTGAAAACCCGTTTCAAAATTTGGATTGTAGCCCTTTAGTTTCTAATCCGTAAGGAATTATGTATTCCATAGATATAGTAAGAAAAAAAACTTCAAAACATAAGCACTAGACATTGCACTTGAATTTCAAGTACTGGGTTCATCTAGCTCTTGATATAACAAGACTATATTTTTTTCTGTATATTTTTAGCTTTGGGTATATTTTTAAAGGCGGTATGGCATTAGGCCTTAAGAAAATACACCCCAAACCAAAAGCAAATGAGGCCCCAAAATTGGGGTCTAATGGTATTATGAAAATAGACCCCACGAAATTATACCCCAAACATAAAATGAAAATAGGCCCCAAAAATTGTATTGGGGCCTAATTTCGTAAAAGGCGGTATGACATTAGGCCTTACGAAAATACACCCTTAAACCAAAAAGGAAATGAGGCCCAAAAATTGGGGTCTATGGTATTATGAAAATAGACCCCACGAAATTATACCCAAACATAAAACGAAAATAGGCCCCAAAAATTGTATTGGGCCTAATTTCGTAAAAGGCGGTATGACATTAGGCCTTACGAAAATACATCCCAAACCAAAAAAGGAAATAAGGCCCCACAATTGGGGTCTTATGGTATTATGAAAATAGACCTTACGAAATTATACCCCAAACATAAAATGAAAATAGACCTCAAAAATTTTATTGTGGCCTAATTTCGTAGTGGTTATTTGAAGGTATGCAAATACACACCAAAAAAGGCATATATACCCCAAAATATGAGTTGTTGTTTTCTGGGTTTGGGGTGTAATATCCATTTATGTGTTACAAAATAAATGTAACAACAAAGAACGAAAATAGGCCCCAAAACCTGTAGAACATCTTTTGCGTCATCATTTGTTATTATTAATAGTTTCTACGTGAATTTTAAATGTAAAGCCATAAACCAGATTTACTGTTTTGCGGTACTGTTGTTGTACAAGTTTATAATTAAGCTCAGAGGTAATAAACTATATAATTTTCAATAAAAAAACCAACGATTTCTTTTCTTCGCCAAAGGAAATTAGACCCCAAAAATATTTAGTGTGGCCCTAAAATATATCGAAATAAAATTGGACCCAAAATGCGAACATAGACCCTAAAATTATTATGAAATTATGCCCCAAAATTTGTTTGTGGTCTATTGTCATACAAACATTTGGGGTCTAATTGCATTATAAAAATATACCCCAGTAAAAGTATGAAATTAGTCCCCAAAAAACCATAAAATTTCGTGTTGCTGTTTTCCAAATAATTTTTTGGGGCCTTATTTCATTTTCCCTTTGGGATGTATTTTCGTGGGGCCTAATGGCATACCGCCAGTTTAAAAATTGTATCAATGTCCAGTGAGGGCCCTGTGTAGAAAACTAAGTAGCTCTTTATTTGTTTAGTAAAAGTCAATTTGGCTAAACTGAGTCTGTGTAGATTTACTAGATAGGGAAATACTGCCTACTATTTCTATAGACATTTTGGGTTACTGTCCGATAGAGTTTACTTATATTTGTTTTTAGCTCAGATTATAGTTCCAAGTGTTTAAACAAACACTCAGTCTGGCCTTTATCAATGTAATATAAAAATACACTATATTCTTCTTACCTGATTTGTGTTCCTTTAAAGCACGATAAAGATCCGATTCACCCAAAACTTTTTTGCGGCCCTTGAAAAACGTGGGCATTGTGAAGCTGAAAGAACAGCAACCGCGAAACAAGTGTTAACACAAAACACATTCAATTTGATAAGAAAAGCAAACACGCAAATTAAACAAAAGCATAGACAACACGTAATGAATAGCGATGCGATGTGATGATGAGAGGGCAGATAAAGAAACCTAACTCACCAAAACATTACCGAGGATAGAGGATTCGATGTCTCGCGCGGATTTTCGGGCAGTTCATCGGATTTGAAGGATTGCATTTTTAAGGGTATTCGATTTTTTTTTCTTTAAAGGATATTTTTTTTAATAATATTGAAACACTTTTAAAAGTATTCGAATTGATTCTCTTTAAAGAATGTTTTTTTTTAAAACACTTTTCACTATCACTTTCACTTTCGATTTTTTTTTATAAACGTTTATTATTTTTCTCAGTCTTTCGTTAGAGATTATTTTAACACTTTGCTTTTTCCTTTCTTTCTTTTTTTCGTTTCCGCAGCTATGTTAATCGGGCGACTTACCTAAACCTACTGAGTTAAGCAACTGCTAAAAAATAGAAAACCACCTCGCATCATAAAGCCCACGGTTATCAAACATGATAAGGCTTTTGTAATATTGTCCGATACTAGAGGTAAGTGTGCATTTTCGTTCACTGATAATTTTAGTCAATTGATTAAATTTGATATATTCTAAAATTTTAATTTTAATGGGATATTTATTAGGGTGTACTGAAAACATTTATTTTTAAAAATATTTTAAATAAAATGGTAGGATCATTTTTTAGGCATAACTGCCTGGTAGCTCTAACCAGGACCAGCATCACTTGTGCTCACAAGATAGAGAATTTAACTTCCTTTGGGTTAAATTCAGGATTCGTACTTCATTTGGGGTTTTTACACGGAAGCTTTTTTATTTTTAAAAATATTTAAAATAAATTGGTAGGATCATTTTTTAGGCATAACTGCCTGGTAGCTCTAACCAGGACCAGCATCACTTGTGCTCACAAGATCGAGAATTTAACTTCCTTTGGGTTAAATTCAGGATTCCTAATACATTTGGGGTTTTTACATGGAAGCTCAAATTTGGAGAGGGAGGATTCTCTAAACGGCTTTGACGACTTTTCCGACGAAAGTTTTTAAGAGTTATCCGGACGAAGCCGAAAAGTGTTTGTTTCGGGTCAATCCTGTACAAAGAGCCGGCAGTCGCGAGATGGGTCATATACTTATATAATTTATAATTTATTTTAGATTAATTTATATATAATTTAGAGACTAGAAGTCGAAGCCGCGTAGAGTTAGACAAGGAGTTCCCCAGGGTGGAGTGATATTCCCAGCTCTGTTTAACCTTTACATCTCTAAAATTCCTGCACCACCAGACGGTATTTAAACTGTGTCGTACGCTGATGATTGCACAATTCTGGCGTCAGGACCTTAAGTGGATGACATATGCGATAAAATCAACTGTTACCTCACTGACTTAGCTTTGTTCACTGCTAGGAATGTGAAAATATCCGCCTCCGAATCATCAGCCACACTGTTTACAGCATGGACCGCAGAGCTGCGGTTGTTACTCAATGTGAAAGTCGATGACGTCTACATCCCGACTATCTACTACCCCAAAATCCTTGGGGTCTCATTGGACAGCCTTTTTCGATCCTTAGCATATGCTACAGCTACCTGAGATAAGCTCAAAAGTTCGAACAAGTACCTCAAGTCACTTGCCGGCAGTACTTGGAGAGCCGACAAAGAAACCTTGTTGACCTCTTACAAAGCGATAGGTCGGTCTGTAGCGAACTACGCAACACCTGTATGGTTGGCGAACTTGAGTACGATGCAGTGGAAGAAAATTCAGACTTGCCAGAATGCAGCGCTCAGAACATCAACAGGGTGTTTTCAAAGGACTACATGAGAAAACAAAGGTCCTTACCGTGCGCAGACACAATTTCCTGCTGTCTAAGCAATACCTGCTAGGGTGTTTTCGCAGCAGTCATCCTAACCACTATCTCTGGGACAGGATGCCTCCGCCCTGGCAGATCAGGTACGATCTTTATTTTCTAAAGAGTGGTCTAGCGGTGCAAGATAAAGCCTTTAGATCATCGAAATTATCAGGCAGGTTTGAGTGACATTCACGTTAATGAAGTCGCAGCAGCAGCATCCAGCTACCGTGTGAATGTAGTGCTAGGGCATCCCCGGATATTTCACCTGAGGAGAAGGTACTACCTTGGCAGACGCGCGTGTTTCTATCTCAGCTAAGATCTGGATGGTGTATCCGCCTCAATTCTTATTGAGCACGAATTGATGCTAACGTTTCGGACATATGTGCTGCCTGCCATCAGGAACCACATGATGTACTGCACCTCTTCAATTGTCCGGCCAAGCCTACTCAGCTGACCCCCAGGTCTCTGTGGACGCATCCAGTTCAAATGGCGCGTTTCCTCCACCTGGATATCGAAGCCGATCCCCTATAGACGAACAAGACTTCAAAATAAATATATTGTTGTTACAACAACATCGCTGATTTAAATAATAAAATTCTATTATTCTGGTTCTTTGTTCAGTTGTGAATCTTTCCATTATTTATTCTCCAAGTCTTATTTATATAATATAAAAAAGCAGATCCCAGATAGACGAATAAGACTAAATATATATAACATAAGAGTATAAGACTAAATAATATAAAACTAAATAAAATATATTGTTGTTACAACAACAACAACAAGAGTTATCCGGATATTAAAATAAGCGTTGCGGGGGATTTCAATGTCCACTATTCCGCCAGGCTATCCCATTCTAGCCAGACAACTCCGGAGGGCCAAAACGCCGCGCTCTTCTCCTTGCAAAACCACCAATACAACATCCTTGAACTTTTATTTTACTTCGCACTCTGAAAGGTTCGAAGTCAATATCCTTAAACCTTTTGGTAACTCCGATCATTGCATTGTTTCAGCATCTTTTTCGTTTTCCGCTCTTCTGGTAACTTCGATACCAGCCCCCAAAGAGGAATATTTGTATATATGAAAAGCCAAGTTAAGCCGAGCTTTGAATTGGAATCTTTGTGTTCTGGATAAAGACATTAAATACTAAAAAGGTTTTCTCGGCTAAGCCAGTCAAAAATAGTTGGTTTAACCAGGCATGCCTGAATGCTGTCAGATCCAAAGAGGTGGCATTCAAAAATTGCCGTTTAATCAAAAACGCCAACACTGAACTACTGCTTAAACACACACAGGAACAAATTCGTTACCACAACCTAATTATTTTGCCAACCAAATCAATCAAATTACATGCATCTCTAGTATTCTATTAGTACAACCGAATGATTGTTGGTGCTCTGTAATTGTCAGTTATTGAAACTGTAGTATCGGTGCAACATTCCAAGTATCCAAAACGTACAGAAGAGAAATTTTGGATCTAAAAATCCACATACTTACATCACTTGTGCAATGAAAAACACTTAAATTTTACTTACAGACAAAAAAATGTTTGTTTTGTTTACACAATTGAAATATTTGGAGAGTTCATAAAGAGGAAATAGTGGAAAAGATGATGGCAATTTTTTGGTTAATCGATTGTCTTAAAGTCAGTAAATAATCAAAATATGTTATATTTTTAAAAATACCATTAAGCAATCTTTTTTTTGGTTATGATAAAATTTTAGTTATCGCCATTAATAATTTATTACAACAGCAAAATGTTTGCAATACTATCGGTTAAGACAACCGCCATTTGTGGCAACTAAGTACCTGTTTTGCGTTTTGTTGGTATGACCGATCAATTAGTTGTGAATACAGTGATCATCGTGATCATATTTATCATCTTGTGGTATTTCGAACCGGATATCCATTACGATTATAAACATTTGGTTGTTGCAACTGAAATTTTTTTATTGCAACCGATGCATTGTAGTTCCAACCGATTTCAAACTTATTTTTTCTCTGTGTGCAATCACGAACTTCCTGTGCCAGATTACTTAGGCGTGAAAAGTTTCTTCATGAGCAACGTCTACTTACAAAGGTTTACACTTTTCCCCTGAAAAGTAGGGGCCTTTTGTCGCTTGTAAGAGGAGTAAAGGATAGCTCTTCATCTATTACAACTCTTTTTAAGTCGATCAGGTATTCACCGAACTGGTTGATAAAGCTTACCTAGTGGCTGAATTGTTTACTGGAAATTCTTAGTTGCCGGAAAGCAGTTAACCACTTCAAGAGTTACAAAACGTTTGTATAGGGTGATCCACATAGGGGTATTTTTTCAGAACAAAAAAAATATATACAGTAATTTTCGCTTATAACGAACCCGCTTAAAACGAACTTTCGCCTAAAACGAACCAATTTCAAAAGCACGTGCTTTATTTCTAATAAACCATGAAATTTTTGTCGCTTAAAGCGAACTTTCGGTTATAACAAACTTTATTTGCATTCAAAATTTGTTTATTTTTCGGTTAAAACGAACCCATAAGTGGCGCTATGAATAAAACATGATATTTTTGCGCTGGCAACACTGTATATTACGCAGTGTTTTAGTTTTCCTATGTTCTCGAATCAGGGGATTTCCCTAAGTTTAATGTTTGTTTGTGTGAAGGCGATGTGCAGACAGCAGTTGAAAATTACAAAGCTAGAAGATGGATGTAGTAGCAGTTGGAAAGCAAAGAAAGTGTTTTTCCTTAAAAGGGAAGTATGAAATAATAAAACGATTACAACAAGGTGTAAAACAATAGCAAATATGTCAAGAAATGGGCCTCAGCAAGTCAACAATTTGGAAAAATAAGGACTTGGTGCTACATAATTTTGAGCAAAACTCCTCAAATGTAAAGAAGGTTAAAACCCCTTCTTTCATGGAACTGGACCATTGCCTACTAAAATGGTTTACTCAGAAAAGAGCCAATAATATGACTACAACCAATGCCGTTTTACAAGCTAAAGCACAAGAATTTGGAAAAAAGCTTAACTACTGCGATTTTAAGTGCAGCGAAAGTTGGATTGTTCGATTCAAAAGACTCCACAACATCACTAGTGGAAAAATTGTTGGAGAGGCGGCTGAAGTCAATGTTGATGTGGTCAATGATTGGTTGCAAAATAAGTGGCCAGATGTAAGAACAAACTATAAAGATAAGGACATATTTAGCGGCGATGAAACTGGTTTATTTTATAAACTCACTCCCAATAATACACTGCGATTCAAACGTGAGACCTGTGCAGGTGGAAAACTATCAAAGGAACGGCTAACAGTGCTCGCAGTAGCTAATATGGCGGGTACCGAGAAACGAAAACTTTTAGTAATCGGAAAATCAAAAAGTCCCAGGTGCTTTAAAAACATTAAAAAAATTGCCAGTTAATTACCAGGCTAATAAAAAGTCTTGGATGACATCCGAAATTTTGACCAGCGAATTAACACAATGGGACTATAATTTACGCCGTGCGAATTGAAAAATTATACTTCTGGTAGACAACTGCCCAGCTCATCCAGATACAAAGAACTTAGAGTGCATTAAATTAGTGTTTATGCCTTCAAATACAAGCTTAGTTTTACAACCTATGGAAAAAGGTGTCATTCACGCATTGAAAAGTAAAAAGCGCCACTTGCGCTTCTCTCAAAAATTGTTAATTCGGTTGATATGGGCGAAGATAACTTTAAAGTTAGTATACTGGACGCAATCATTTTTTTGCATATGGCAGGGTTAAAAGTCAGCAATTGCTTTCGGCACGGCGGATTTATCGGCAATGAAGAAAAGTTCGACTCGGATGATGATCTGCCATTAATAGAATTGCTAAATCAACCAATGGAAACATTTACAGATGGTAATAAAAAGGGTTTAACCTTTATGATTTGCATTTACAGTTGGGACAGAAAGCCAATCCGAGTCACAACTGCCCTGAATGCAATGTGTAGCGTAAGCTATGTAAGAACTTTTCTTCAGTCAGGCGACACTTCACAACAAATTCTTGATCACTTGCCTCAAGTAGAAGTGTACATATAAAGGATGTCCTAAGAAGAGCGCAATTTTTAAATTTTAAATAAAACACAGATATTTAAGAAAAAATCGTGAAACTTTATTATATCGTAAAGTAGACAGAATGAGGTTATGTATGGAACAATATATCGTGCAGATGGCCGCCGCGGCTTTGCTGGCATGCACGCGATCTTTTAATGAAATTTTCAATGACCGTTTTGCATGAATGCTGCGGTATTTCATTAATGCAGCGACCCCAAAGAAAAAAAATCTAATGGTGTTAAATCGCACGATATAGACGGCCAATTCTGATCTCCAAAACGCGAAATAACACGACCGGGAAATGGCTGATGCAATACCAAACACCATTGACTGTTTGCGTTTGACCTGCCTCATTTTCATAAAAAAAAGGTCCAATGATTCCTCCAGCCAAAAACCACACCACACAGTGACACGTTGAGGATGCATTTGCATCTCGTGAATCACTCGAGGATTTTCCGCACCCCAAATGCGACAATTCTGCCTATTGACGAAGCCATCAAGATGAAAATGGGCCTCGTCACTGAAGATGATTTTATCGGCAAAATCAGCATTTTCATGTTGTCTCTCCAATACCCAATTAACGAACTCCCTTCGCTGTCCATGGTCAGCTGGCTTCAGTTCCTGAGTCAATTGAATTTTGTATGCATGAAGATGCAAATCTTTCGTCAAAATTCGCTGCAAAGTGGATTTGGAGACACCAATTTGCTGAGCTCAGTGTCGAATTGAGGTGGATGGAGTTTGAGCGACATCATCACGTACAGCTGCGACATTTTCGGTCGATCGACCTGGTCGATGGCGCGTTGTTGTCTTTACATCACTAACAGACCCAGTTTCGGCAAATTTATCCATTAATGCTCCAAAAGAGTCAACTGTAAGTTGACTCTTTTGGAGCATTATTGTGACCCCAAATTGATCGCAATTTGCGAACTGTAGCCGCAAAACTTTCACCATTTTGGTAAAACAATTTCACAATGAGAATGCGTTGTTCATTCGTGTAGCGCTCCATTTTTACTAACCTCGTACCTTCTACTAACAAACAATAACAATTGTTCAAATGTCAAACAATGACACTTCGAATGTTGCCAGATTTAAAAATTGCGTTCTTCTTGGGACACACTTTATAAATGAAACTTATATTGGTACCAAGTAAACTCAAATAACTGATTTTTTAAAAACTAATTTTTTTATACATATGTATGTATTAAAATATCCCAAAATTGTATTTAATAAATCAATGCATGTGCACTTGCATACATAAATTTTTTTCTTCAAGTCTTCATTTAAACCGAACTTCGTTTAAAACGAACTAGTTTACCCAGTCCCTTGAAGTTCGCTTTAAGCGAAAATTACTGTAAATTGAAATCAAGTGTGGAATCTTTATTGGATGAAAATAATCACCTTCAAATATTGGCAACTGAATTATGGAAATGGGCGTTCGGTGAGAAACGGGAAGATCCGCTGTTTTCGACCAAAATTTTGTTCAGTGATGACACTCATTTCTGGCTCAACGGCAAAGTCAAAAAAACACAATTGCCGCATTTGGGCTGAAGAGCAACAAGAAGAGGTCCAAGAGGTGCCATTATACCCAGAAAAAACCACGGTTTGGTGCGGTTTGTAAGCTAGTGGTGAAATCATCGGTGCATATATTTTCAAAAATGATGATAGCCGGAACGTAACCGCGAGTGGTGCTCGCTATCGCGCCATGATATCGGGCTTTATGCTACCTGAAATTGAAGCCCGTAATCTTGACGACACTTGGTTCCAACAGGACGGTGCCACTTGCTATACAGCAGCTGCTCAAACAATGGATCCATTGAGAGGTCATTTCGAAAAGCAGCTAATTTCACGTTTTGAACAGGTGAATTGGCCGCATAGATCAAGTGATATCACACCTTTTAACATTTTTCTTTGGGGTTACGTAAAGTCCAAAGTCTATGCTAACAAACCAGCTACAACTCAGGTTTTGGAAGCCAGCATTACTCGTGTCATTAAAGCCATACCGGTCAAAATGCTCGAACGAGTCATCCAAAATTGGACCCCCAGAATGGAAACCCTGAGGCGAAGTTGCGGCCAACATTTGTAGGAAATTATATTCAAAAAACAAATGCCATAAAATGTACTTTCGTATGATCAATAAAGATTCCACACTTGATTTGATTTTTTATATATTTTTTGTTCTGAAAAAATACCTCTAGATGGATCACCCTATAGTTCGAACACTCAGATATGTTATCAAACGAGTGGAGTTAAAAGGCTTCTTGCTGATCTCGACTGTAAGTAAATCCATGGGCCCGAATAGTATTTCGGCTCTTGTCCTATGTAAAAGCTCTTCGACGCTAGTCCGACCATTACAAAGCCTTTTTAAACTTGCTTACCGTGCATTAGTCTTTCTAGAGAGTTGGAAATTCGCAAAAGTCCAGCCGATCCCCAAAATTGGTAAAACCAATTATCCTGCGAATTATCGGTCAATTGCGATTTGCTCAGAGCTCTCTAAGGTAATGGAGAGCATCGTGAACCACCATATTGTGATGTATTTAAAGGCCAACGACCTGCTAAATGTGGCTTCCGTGGCAATCAGTCTAAGGGCGACCTGATGGCGTTTTTGTCAGAGCGTTAAAGTCGGTCTATCCACCAGTTTGTTGATGGTAAGTACGAGGGCGGTTCGGAAACTTCTTAGGCTAGCACAAAAAGCGCGGTATAAACAGAAAAAAGTTAAGTGTTTGGAAACTTCCATCTCTGCTATGAACACATGTTAAATTTTGTTTCGATCTGGCAACTCCTTCATATAGAAACAAGTGTTCACAAAAGACGCATCCGCGATTTTTTTACAATGGAAAAATTAGAAATGCGTGGTGTCATTAAATATTTACATAAAAAAGGTTTATCGGGACAAGAAATTCATAATGATATGGTGAATGTGTTAGGTGAAAGTGCTCCTTCATATGCAACAGTAAAAAATTGGGTTACTGAATTTAAACGTGGTCGTACAAGCATTGAAGATGAACCACGTAGTGGACGTCCAAAAACAGCAGCAACAACAACAGAAATTGTAGCCAAAGTGCATGATATGGCATTAAATGATCGACGAATAAAAGTGCGTGAAATAGCTAATATCAAGGGCGTCTCAAATGATCGAGTCCATTTAATTTTGCATGAAGAACTACAGATAAAAAAGCTTTCTGAAAAATGGGTGCCGGACTTGTTAACAGTCGACCAAAAACGCATAAGAATGAACATTTCTCAAGCTTGTTTGGATCGTTTTCAGCGAAAGAAAATGGATTTTAAGCGTCGTTTCATAACTGTTGATGAGACATGGATCCACCACTATACTCCAGAGACAAAAGAACAGTCCAAACAATGGACTGAAGCTGGAGGAAGTGCCCCAAAGAAGGCAAAAACAATTCAATCGGCTGGTAAGGTTATGGCAACGGTTTTTTGGGACTTCAAAGGTATTTTATTGATTGACTATCTGCAAAAGGGTAAAACAATAAATTCAGAGTACTATTGCAACCTTTTAGATCAATTAAATGTTCAAAATCGAGAAAAACGTCCTAGCTCACAACACAAAAAAATATTTTTTCATCAAGACAACGCACCAGCGCACAAGAGTGTTTTAACAATGGCTAAAATCAACGAATTAAAGTACGAGTTGCTTGACCACCCACCTTATTCTCCTGATTTAGCTCCCAGTGACTTTTACCTGTTCCCAAATCTAAAAAAATTCCTTGCTGGCAAGCGTTTTACCCCAAATGAAGATGCAATTACAGTTGTAAACCACTATTTTGAAGACCTTGAGGAAAACTATTTTAATCAAGGGATAGAATTGCTAGATAAGCGTTAAACTAAGGGTATTGAAGTTTCAGGAGATTATATTGAAAAATAAAAATATTTTTGAAAAACTAACTATTCTCTTTCATTGATAGGCTAAGAACTTTCCGAACCGCCCTCGTACGTGGCTCTGTATATCTTTAAGGTATTTGCTAGAGTCTAGCACGGTGCACTCACTCGAAGCTGATCGTTCTTGGTGTCGGTAAAACCTTTGCTCGATTTATAACGAACTTCTTAAAGAAACGAGTTGTTGCATATGCAGAAGTTTAAGACAAGTGTCTATAACAACTACTCCCTGTTCCTGTGCCAAATTTCAAAAAGGTACATGTAATAAAATGAGCTAAAGACAAAAAAAACAATTTGAGCTATAGTTTTAGCTAATTTTCTTAAAAGTCAACAGCCTTCGACTTTCGTTCGAAAAACTTAGCTTTGCTAAATTTTAGGAAGATTATATTTAATATGTGGTTTTTAGAGACAGAAACATGAAATCGGATGAACATGTGAGAGGGAGCTATATCTAAATCAAAACCAATTTTCTCCAATTTCAATAGTGTCCGTTCTTGGCCCATAAAACTTACTTCTACAAAAATTCATGAAGATTGGTTTGCGACTTTTAGTTTGATAACAGGCTTAAGATAGACAGCAGAGAGACAGATAGACAGATAAGATTGTATCGCATCAACTGGTGATTCTTAGTCTATCGGTAACCTTAAAGGTGTAGTTGCGTACTCAATTCGTGAAATTTAATTTTATCTTTAACATAAAACAAAAACCGGAAACACCCGACAGCAAAAAACCGGTTAAACCGACATGTAGTGTTTTGGTTAATCTTGAGAAACCGACCGGAATGTCGGTTATCGGTTTTGGATACTCTACTAGTAATACTATGTCCTACAGGTTGATGTAGGGTATAGGTGTGATCCCACCAACTAGCTGTGATCACCTAGATTTTTTTCTGCCAAACGTCCTATATTTTTTTTAATACGTGCTGTGCAACCTATTCCTAAAAAACACACGTCTTTATCCAGTACACCCTAGTTTTTTATACCCTCACCTTACTAGATATGAGGGTATATATAATTAGGTACGGCAAAAGTGTAACGTATCAAATAAACGCATTGTAGACCCTACATAGGCTTTGGCCAAATCCGTTGAATGACTTTTAAGGTCATTAAGGCCTGTCCATCTCGGAGCTACTAATTGTTTATTAACTCTGCATGTCGTAGTATATTATAAAAACTGCCAATGGAATTAAAAATGGGAAATATTGCCACGCCCCTTTCTGGTACCTCCCACACAAATTTACCGTGTCGCCCTCTTTTGGTATTCTTGTAATATCGTTAATACTATTCATCCGATCTCTCTCAAAATCAATAAATATTAAGTTACGAGGGCGGTTCGGAAAGTTCTTAGCCTATCAATAAAAGAGAATAGTTAGTTTTTCAAAAATATTTCTATTTTTCAATATAATCTCCTGAAACTTCAATACACTTAGTCCAACGCTTATCTAGCAATTCTATCCCTTGATTAAAATAGTTTTCCTCAAGGTCTTCAAAATAGTGGTTTACAACTGTAATTGCATCTTCATTTGGGGTAAAACGCTTGCCAGCAAGGAATTTTTTTAGATTTGGAAAGTTTATGGGGAGCCAAATCAGGAGAATAAGGTGGCTGGTCAAGCAACTCGTACTTTAATTCGTTGATTTTAGCCATTGTTAAAACACTCTTGTGCGCTGGTGCGTTGTCTTGATGAAAAAATATTTTTTTGTGTTGTAAGCCAGGACGTTTTTCACGAATTTGTACATTTAATTGATCTAAAAGGTTGCAATAGTGCTCTGAATTTAATGTTTTACCCTTTTGCAGATAACCTTTGAAGTCCCAAAATTACCAGCCGATTGAATTGTTTTTGCCTTCTTTGGGGCACTTCCTCCAGCTTCAGTCCATTGTTTGGATTGTTCTTTTGTCTCTGGAGTATTGTGGGATCCATGTCTCATCAACAGTTATGAAACGACGCTTAAAATCCATTTTATTTCGCTGAAAACGATCCAAACAAGCTTGAGAAATGTTCATTCTTATGCGTTTTTGGTCGATTGTTAACAACAAGTGCGGCACCCATCTTGCAGAAAGCTTTTTCATCTGTAGTTCTTCATGCAAAATTAAATGGACTCGATCATTTGAGATGCCCATGATATTAGCTATATCACGCACTTTTATTCGTCGTTCATTTAATACCATATCATGCACTTTGGCTACAATTTCTGTAGTTGTTGCTGTTTTTGGACGTCCACTACGTGGTTCATCTTCAATGCTTGTACGACCACGTTTAAATTCAGCAACCCAATTTTTTACTGTTGCATATGAAGGAGCACTTTCACCTAACACATTCACCATATCATTATGATTTTCTGGTCCCGATAAACCTTTTTTATGTAAATATTTAATGACACCACGCCTTTCTAATTTTTCCATTGTAAAAAAATCGCGGATGCGTCTTTTGTGAACACCTGTGTCTATATGAAGGAGTTGCCAGATCGAAACAAAACACTTAACTTTTTTCTGTTTATACCGCGCTTTTTGTGCTAGGCTAAGAAGTTTTCGAACCGCCTAAGTATAAGGCAAACTTGGTGGCAAAAAGTTAGACTCATAGCCGTGTCCCTTCTGGTACCGCCCACATGAGTGACCCTGTTTCAGTGCAGATTATTATAACCTACATAACTTGTCACCCAGTGCGAAATGCACTAACAATCTAAGCAGCGTATTATTATTGTAGGGGCGTTGTACTGGCAGTTAAAAAAGTGGTTGACACTCCCATTCTAGCACCTCCCATTTAATAGAAACTTTCCGCCCCTTTAGACAATTACTAATATTTGTAATGCTATTCATCGGATCTAACTCAAAATCAATACTTGGGATCGTAGTTATGAGTTTAAAATTGGTGAAAATATTAGATGCCTCGCCACGCCCCTTCTGGTACCATGTTCCAGAGCTGATTAGAACCCTCATAACTTTACCTTGAGTATAAAATTCGCCTAAATTGTCAACATTTTAATTCCTTGATAACGGCTGTGCTGACACGCCTCATTCTGGCGTGTCAACCAATGCACTATTCCGCCCACTTTTGGTTTTCGTGTAATATCTTGAACGGTATTCATTCGATTTAACTTAAAATCAATTCTTAATAACATTGTTAGTTGGTTACTATGGTGACAAGTAATTTGACTTCTAGCCACGCCCCTTCTTTCAACTGTCACACAAATGATACTTTTTCAGTGTAGATTAGAACCCACATAAGTTGTGAATGATATAAGCTTTTATTGCGAAATTCATAATATTTGTAAAGGCTTGATACACGCGTACGAAAAGAGAGATGACACGCCCCATTCTGGTACTTCCAGTGCAAATGACCATTCCGCCCACTTAATCTTAGTACTAATATTCATACGATTGTGCTGAAAATAAGGAATGTGATGGGGATGGATGCAGTAATTGATAGATTAATAGAACCTCTGCCACGCCCCTTCTTGTGCCTGTCACACAAACTACCCCCGTATAACTTTTTCGCTTAATTTTTCATTTACTCGGTCTTTAATCAGTTTTATGACTTGAACAGTTTTTATTCTGTTTCTAGACCTTAAGTTGTTTCTGTTTCAGCTGTACAGCTGTTCAGTCTGCCTGGCAACCATAGCCAATACATTTCACCAATTTTTACGTTGATTCTGAAAAAGAAACAACTAAAGGTCTCGAACCATAGTACAGACTGTTCAAGTCATAAATTTTGTATTCTAAAATTTGCGCCTTTATCGTTGTACGCACATAAGATAAAATCTGAATGCCACGCCCCATTTTAGTACCTCCCACACAAATGACCGTTTACGAAATTTCTATGATATCGGTACGCTTTAGGCAATGGAAGACAGAACGTAGGAAAATATTAAATCCATAAATGGGAGAGGGTAGTTAATTAAATGGAGATGGATGCAGTACTTAGATAGATTAATGGAGCCTCTGTCACGCCCCTTCTTGTACCTCCCACACAAACTACTCCTATATAACTTTTTCGCTAAAATTTTGTATTCTACAACATGTTCATTTCATCTTTGCATAAGAAAAAAGTAGATGCCACGCCTACTCTAGTAACCCCCACACAAACTTCCATTTATGAAATTTCAACAATTTCGCTTTAAGCGACTAAAGGTACTTCAGAAAAAAATACGTATATAAGTCGCCGAATATCTTATTTAAGAACTGGTAAACAAAGCTTAGTCGGGCGTGGCCGACTGTATTAAACCCTGCACTTCTGGATGTTCAGCAAAGCCAACTGAACCTAAAGGTTTGTCCAACCATAATGCACGATGTTAATTGTAAGTCAGACCTTAACCTCAAGTTTATTGCCCAACTTAATTTGACACGCCCCTTCTTGTACCTCCCACACAAACTACTTCTATATAACTTTTTCGCCAAAATTTTGTATTCTACAACATGTTCATTTTATCTTTGCATAAGAAAAAAGTAAATGCCACGCCTACTCTAGTAACCCACACACAAACTTCCGTTTATGAAATTTCAACAAAATCGGTACGCATCAGTTAATGGAGGACGAAACGTAGGAATATATAAAATCCATGTAGGGGTGAGGGTATATGTAAGTCGGATCAACTGACTTTAAGTTGCTCACTTATTTTAATTTTCATTTATTGCACAGTGAGTAGGCACATAATTGAGATAACACTGGTTTGATTTCCCCGTCGCTTGTTGAGTTGAAGTGTTAAAAAAATTAAAAAAAACCCCTTAGTAGTCCAGATAGGCTCGTCATGTGGAAAAACAAATTCCAGTTCACACAATAAACAGACATATCCCTTTCACTTTATGAGGGCAAGTGTCCGAATAGACTGTAAGAAATTAATGAGAAGTTTAAATTTAACCGATAGGTTTGGGATTCTAAAATATGTATGGTTAACCTATACAGGGAATGTTCAAAAAAAAGTTTATAAAATGACAGAACATCAGCGGCTTTCTCTGATATTCTGGCCATCAGAGGGTTTCCCTGCTGTTCAGGCCATTACAGGCTTTCTCTCATGTTCTGGCATCTAAAGTCCTACTAACCTTATTTCAGTACATCCAATGCTGTTAAGTACTGTTGACGACTACAGTTCAATGCCGTACCCTACCTCAAGGCAATTAATGTTATCTAGCAAAAACAGACAGCTATAGGCATACCAAAATAAAACGCTTTTTTTTAAATTACTTTTAAGTTCCTGTTTGACTATGAAAAACAATCAGGTAAAGCGGCCAATAGGTTTTCTTCTAATAACAAATTTCCACTGTTGTTCTCTCTAAACGAGCCCAAGAGCCATTGACTTTGTCATTTATTGACTTGAGGTAGTCCGCGATAAGACATTGCCATAATTGGGGCTAAAAAATAACACGTAATAATGACTAAGGTACCCTACATGACTCTGGAAAACAATGAACAGATATAAAGGCTGATCCATCTAGAGATATTTTTTTCAAAATAAAAAAATACAAAATTCAAATCAAGTGTGGAATCTTTTTTATTCATTCGAAGCAAATTTTATGCCATTTATTTTTTAAAAAACATAATTTCCTTTACATGTTGGCCGCAATTACGCCTCAGGTGTCCATTCTGAAGGTGCAATTTTGGATGACTCATTTGAGCATTTCGACCGGTATGGCATGAATGACACGTGTAATGTTGGCTTCCAAGACCCAAATCATAGCTGGTTTTTAGCAAAGACTTCGGACTTGCCGTAGCTCCAAAGAAAAAAGTCTAAACGTGTGATATCACAAAAAGGTCCAAAATGTGAAATTAGCTGCTCTTCGAAATTACCTCTCACTACACGCAGAAAAAAAGTATGGTTGTGGTGACAATATCCGAAGAGGATAATACTATTGTTGGGTATATGGTTGCGGTACAACAATATTACGATCCTCACAACAATAGTACGATTCAAATGCAACCATATTATGATCCTCACAACAATAGTATTCACACATAACCATACTATGCTCCCCACAACCATAGTATGATTCACACTCAACCATACTATGATCTCCACAACCATAGTATGATCCTCACAACCATAGTACGATTCACACGCAACCATGTTATGATTCCTACAACCATAGTATGGTCACACACAATTATACTATGATCCCCAATATAATTTATTAGAATTTGTTTAAGTTGTCGACAATAGATTTGAATTATGAAAATTGTTCAAAAATAAAAATTAAATTCAAAATAATAGGAGTGATTTATTTCACAGTAGAAAAAATAAGCTTAAATAGACGTAAGCGTTTTTATTAAGAATATTTCAGTTAAACAAAACCAAAGCAGCTCGTTTAAAAAATTTTAATATCGATAAAAAAGCACTATTATAGCATTAGATCTGTGCCAATAACATTAAAGCATACTTAAATGAAGAAAAATTACAATCATACAGTATGATTGCCGTAATCATAGTATTGTTAACATAAAACGCAAAACACAATACTTTTGTCGCACCAACCATATTTATATTGTTGCTATAACCATATTTTCATTTTTAAATTTGGCAATAATACTATTGTTACATTTCAACAATATTAATATTGCAGCAATTATACAATTGTCAAAACTAAATTCAGTTAACAATGCTATGGTTACGACGAACATACTTTTATTGCGGATAACATATTATTATTGCCGTAACCATGTTTTTTTCTCTGTGTGTAGTTCCGTTGTTTGACCAGCTGCACGGCAAGTGGCACCGTCCTGTTGAAACAAAATGTCGTCAAGAATACGAGCTTCAATTTCTGTTAGCAAAAAGTCCGACATGATAGAGCAATAGCGAGCACCATTGAAAATTACGTTTCGACCATCATCATTTTTGAACAAAAATATTGACCGATAATTCCACCAGCCCATAAACCACAGCAAACCGTGGTTTTCTGTGGTTATAATGGCATCTCTTGAACCTCTTCTGGTTGCTCTTCAGGACAAATGCGGCAATTTTGTTTATTGACGTTGCGCCAGAAATGGGCCTCATCACTGAACACAATTTTAGTAGAAAACTGCGGATCTTCTTGTTTTTCGCCGAACGCCCATTTCCACATTACAGTTGCCAAGATTTAAAGGAAATTACATGCAATAAATAAATGGCATAAAATGTCCTTTATTATGAACAATAACGGTTCCACACTTGATTTAGGTTTTTCTTTTTATTTTGAAAAAATATGGATCACCCTATACAAGTCAATGAACATCTTAGGTTGATTTCTATACGAGGGCGGTTCGGAAACTTCTTAGCCTAGCACAAAAAGCGCGGTATAAACAGAAAAGAGTTAAGTGTTTTGGAAACTTTCATCTCTGCTATGAACACATGTTAAATTTTGTTTTGATCTGGCAACTCCTTCATATAGAAACAGGTGTTCACAAAAGACGCATCCGCGATTTTTTTACAATGGAAAAATTAGAAATGCGTGGTGTCATTAAATATTTACATACAAAAAGGTTTATCGGGACAAGAAATTCATAATGATATGGTGAATGTGTTAGGTGAAAGTGCTCCTTCATTTGCAACAGTCAAAAATTGGGTTGCTGAGTTTAAACGTGTTCGTACAAGCATTGAAGATGAACCACGTAGTGGACGTCCAAAAACAGTAACAACAACAGAAATTGTAGCCAAAGTGCATGATATGGTATTAAATGATCGACGAATAAAAGTGCGTGAAATAGCTAATATCATGGGCATCTCAAATGATCGAGCCCATTTAATTTTGCATTTAGAACTACAGATGAAAAAGCTTTCTGCAAGATGGGTGCCGCACTTGTTAACAGTCGACCAAAAACGCATAAGAATGAACATTTCTCAATCTTGTTTGGCTATCTGCAAAAGGGTAAAACAATAAATTCAGAGTACTATTGCAACCATTTTACAAAATTCGAGAAAAACGTCCTGGTTTACAACACAAAAAAATAATTTTTCATCAAGACAACGCACCAGCGCACAAGAGTGTTTTAACAATGGCTAAAATCAACGAACTAAAGTACGAGTTGCTTGACCACCCACCTTATTCTCCTGATTTAGCTCCCAGTGACTTTTACCTGTTCCCAAATCTAAAAAAATCCTTGCTGGCAAGCGTTTTGCCTCAAATGAAGATGCAATTACAGTTGTAAACCACTATTTTGAAGACCTGGAGGAAAACTGTTTTAATCAAGGGATAGAATTGCTAGTTAAGCGTTGGACTAAGTGTATTGAAGTTTCAGGAGATTATAATAAAAAATAAAAATATTTTTGAAAAACTAACTATTCTCTTTCATTGATAGGCTAAGAAATTTCCGAACCGCCCTCGTACTGGTAAGATCCCAAATATGGATGGTCATTACTATGGAAGGTTTTGTTGGAAGATTAGAGTGGGAATTCTAAGACGATCTTCTATTGTTCATCCGGCCGTGGATAGTGGTCAAATGAGGACCCTGAAGTTTTGCACGATGATGGCTTATAATCTAGTCACACGCTGGTTGGGGTTTTTAAAGGGAGAAATTTCCTACCTGAAAGAAGACAATTTCGCTTTAAGCGACTAAAGGTACTTCGGGAAAAAGTACGTATATAAGTCGCCGAATATCTTATTAAAGAACTGGTAGACAAAACTTAATCGGGCGTGGCCGACTGTATGATGCCCTGCACTTCCGGATGTTTAGCAAAGCCAACAAAATCTAAACGTTGGTCCAACCATAATGCACGATGTTAATTGTAATTCAGACCTTAACCTCAAGTTTATTGCCCAACTTAATTTGACATTTCTTTGTTTAAGTGTTTGGGCAGTTAAACCAAGGAGAGGTACAGAATTAGGCAACGCGTTAATATTGCTCAAGCCTTTTCCAAAAATTGACGTTGAAATTAAAATGCATTGCGTGCAGCAAACCCGATCTGTAGGAATTGTGGAAACACCTGTTCATGCTCGCCTAGTTCGTTCTGCGGAGAACATTCGGTATACTCGTAAACGAAATCAGAAAGGCAGACTGACAACAAGTCGCAGAGATTGCCCATTGAATTGGGTAATCTTTGGCAGCCTCGCTATTACAAAGATTCTCGTAATACTAAATAATAAAAATCATTAAAAGGAGAAATCTTTTCTTTAGAAAATGTGGCATTATGCATAGCGCCCCAAAAATATGGGTTTTTTCAAAAACGGGTTTAAAAAAACCGACTGTCACTGTTTTTGAAAAGTAAACAACCGGCATTGACCGTCATTCCGGTTTCAGCCTTTTGGCAACAAAAAATGGAAATAAATTTTCGAATCAGAATCCAAATTTTGAAAATAAGGTCATATTTGTATTTGTGTTTTTGGCACCCATATGTCCCTATTTAAATTGGTCGGATTTTCAGACACAGGGACCGTCACCTAAGTTTAGCCAAACTGCAAAAATAATTTTATTTTTTTTATATACGGGGTAGGCCTAAAGTTGCCATGAGGTTGAAACTTTTTCGTTTATTAATTTTTTATTATTTTTTTTCTCAGACTATAAAATATACAAAATTGAAATTTTTTCACTAAGTGTCACTTTAATGGCCCCCGTTTTCAGCTACGCAATGATGGGCTCGTTTTAAAGCATTTTCCATAACATCTTTCAAAATTTGTGCTCATGTCCATGGCATTCCTAAACTAATTGTCCTTTTCTCTAATACACATGCTGTTTGTCAGGTAGACCGCCAACGATGTTCGTAATCATCCATTCTTCTCGTTCTTTCTTATGTTAAGATATTGATCCCTTTTAGTAAAGGGTGGAAATTTAGAATTGTAATTAGTATACTTAGTGGGACATAAATACTGTTACAACATTGAACACAACCATTTCAATGGTAGAACTAAACATACCCCGTTAATGTCATATGGGTTTTGAAAGCTAACCTCAACAGCGTTAGTCTGTAACGGGATTTTAAAATTGTTTCAGCTTTCATCATGGAGTGGTCAGATAATAAGAATCGTATCGCTGTAATAGCGCTTATCAAGTGTGAAATGAAAAAAGCGATATTTTCAAAACGCTCCGGCCAATAGGAATTAGCCGCATGTTCCTCTACCGTTGCATAAAACTGTTTGAGGAGACTAGAGACGTAAAAGAACGCCACTGGTTGGGCCGCCCACGCTCTTTTCGAACACCGTTAAATCAAACATTCACAGAAATCCGCTCCGAAAACAGAAAATCATGGCCCGTGAGATGAATATCACGCAAATGTCCATGAGTCGAATCATTAAAAAAGACTTGGCACTTGGGACTTTCAAACGACGTACTGGACATTTGTTTACTGCAGCTTTAAAAAAAATAGGATTGAAAAATGCAAACGTCTTTGGGGAAGCACGCTGATAACTTGCACAAAAAAAATCTGTTCGCCGATGAAAAAATGTTTCCCATTCAGGAAAAATTTAACAAACAAAATGATAGAGTGTATGCACGGTCATCTAAGAAGGCATCTGAACTGATCCCAAGGGTGGAAAAGGGTCATCACCCAGCTTCAGTCATGGTTTGGTGGGGTGTCTCTTACGGTGGGGTCACTGACCTGCATTTCTGCGAGCAAGAAGTCAAAACATCGGCCAAAGTTTACCAATAAACCGTTTTGGAAGCTGTTGTGAAGCCTCCTATAATTCCCTGTTCCAAAACCAGCCATTGACTTTCTAGCAGGATTCTGCGCCGGCCCATAAGGCTAAAACGTCCCAGGCCTGGCTTCGAAACAATTTTCCATTCATTCATTTCCTCTGAAGATTGGCCCTCAGGCAGTCCAGATTTGAACCCATTGGATTACAAATTGTGGACGGTTTTAGAGGACAAGGTTTGTCACAAAATGTACCGCAACATTGGATCTCTTAAGACTGCTTTGGTTCGAGCTGTGGCCAATTTTCCAATGGACGAGGTTCGTGCAGCTAATGACGATTGGCCAGTGCGACCTAAGGCGTGTGTAAAGGCAAAAGGAGGATACTTTGAATAAGTACGAGGGCGACCGCAAAAGTAACTGGCCTAACATAAAAAGAATCGTTTTTTTGGAATTATTATTATTTATTTTTCAACATAATCTCCTTCCAACTCAATACACTTCATCAAACGTTTTTCAAGTTTTTTAATTCCATCCGAAAAAAGATTTTTCAAGACCTTCAAAATATGCCTCAGTTTCAGCAATAACCTCGCTATTGAACGAACATTTTTTGCCACCGAAATTTTTTTTATATTTGGAAATAAGAAATAATCAGAAGGAGCTAAATCTGGACTATATGGTGGATGCGGAGCAATTTCAAATCGTAATTCGGCCAGTATTTTTGAGTTAAAAATGCAGTGTGTGAAGGAGCATTATCTTGATGAAAAAGAACTTTTTTTCTAAATGCGGTCGTTTTATCTTGATTTCTTCACTCCAATAATGCATAATAATATTCACTATTTATAGTTTTTTCCTTTCTCAAGATAATCAATAAATATTATACCCCTTGTATCCCAAAAATACTGTGGCCATTACTTTTCCTGATGACTTAACAGTTTTCGCCTTCTTGGGACCACTTTTACCAGCTTCTATCCATTGTTTTGACTGTTCTTTGCATTCTGGGATGTAGTGATGGATCCATGTTTCATCAACAGTTATTAATCGGCGCAAGAACTCTATTGGATTACGCTGATAAATCGCAAAAAGCTCCTCGGAATTGGTCCAACGGACGATTTTTTAGGGCAAAGTTAACAAACGCGGCAGCGCTCTTGCGGATAGGAGTTCATCATGTAAAATACTCCAAACTTGTTTTTCGTGTATTTTAACAATGTCAGCAAGTTCTCTGAGCTTTATTCGTCTATCTTGAGTCACTTCATTAAATATTTTTCTAATGTTTTCAATAGTAGTAGCAGTTTTTGGTCTTCCAGAGCGTTGTTCATCTTCCGTGCTTGAACGACCCATTTTAAATTGTTGAACCCAGGATTTCACGGTGGAGTATGATGGTGCATTATCACCATGAACAAAATCCAATTCATCTTTGATCAATTGTGGCGTATAACCTTTCATATAAAAGTGTTTAATTACCGCACGAAACTCTTTATTTTCCATTTTTCAAAAATTATAAAACTTGTTTACTTCAATCACCTGTAACAAAGAAAATAATCATTAAATATTTCGGAAATTTTGACAGATGGCTTATAGAAGATTGCTTTTAAAAAACAAAAAAAAGTTGCTAGTAAAGCAAAAAATGTGCCAGGTTAGTTAGTTTTGCGGTCGCCCTCGCAGATTCTTTTTGGATACAATATACATCAATAAATATATTAAAACATATTTAGTCAAAAAACATTCAGTACTTTTTATTTTACAGCATAAAACGTATGTAACAGTATTTATGTCCCTACTAAGTAAAAAGTTTAATAACTTTTTCGTTTATTATTTTTTTTATTAGGTAATATAATATACAAAATGGAAGTTTTTTTACACTAAGTATGAAAAATAATGTCACTTTAATGACCCCCGATTTCAGCTTCGCAATGATGGTCTCATTTTAGAGCATTTTCCATAACATCTTTCAAAATTTGTGGCTGTAGTGTTCGAATTTCTGCAACAATGTTGGCCTTGAGTTGAAGGATTGTCTCGGGCTGGTTCACTTATACTCGCTCCATCAAATAACCTCAAAGAAAATAGTCGGGTGCTGACAAAACTGGCGATCGCGCTGGCCAAATAACTTCCGAATTTCTGGAAATTATTCGCTCTCCAAAAATTTGACTAAAAAATGCCACTGTGTCTCGGGCCGTGTGGGCAGTGGCACCGTCCTGCTGAAACCACATCTCAGGCCTGTTTTTAAGAGCAGGACGTAAAAAATATTCTATCATAAACCGACACCGCTCTCCATTTACGGTTACAGCACTTCCATCTTCATTCTTGATAATGTAAGGCCCCATGATATTTGCAGATGTGATCCCACATCATACTGTACACCTAATGGGGTGCAATTGGCGTGACGATGAATGACTCTTGGATTTTCGGAACCCCAGAACCTACAGTTTTGCTTTTTAACAAAGCCGTTCAAATGAAAAAGAGCTTCATCACTGACCAATTTGCGTTAAAATAATTGATCTGTGGTTTAAATAATAAAATTCAATTATTCTGCTTATTTTCAAAGTTGTGAATCTCTCCATTATTTATTCTCCAAGAGTTTTTTATACTCGTATAATCTGAAAAAAATATATTAACAAAAAAGTTATTAAATTTTTGAACCCCATGGGTAAATTTTGGCCCACCCTGTACATACCTAGCTTAATGCAGTTATTTTAAAGGCATACATATGTATATGGAAAGCCATTTTTTGGGCCCCTAGACAATTTTTAAGGAGGTTATATAAAAAAAAATATGCAAATATAACTCAAATAAGTGAGCTGATACGAGTAACTGAACGATCGTATTGATCTGTACCCTTTCTTATCAATATTGGATGTACTATGTGGCTCTTAGAGCTAGAAATAAATTCGGTTGAACATATGCATGGTAGCTATTTCTTAACTTTTAACGATTTTTATAAAACTCAACAGCCTTTATCCAAAAAACTTACTTTTTTCGATACATGAAGATCGGTCAACAATTTTGACCTGTAGTTTAAAAACAAGCTTTAGAAAGATAGCAGGCGTAAGGAGGGACGGGCAGACACATATCGTTGAATCGAATCAACTGGTGTTTCTGAGTCAAGCGGTACACTTTACGAGGGCGGTTCGGAAACTTCTTAGCCTAGCACAAAAAGTGCGGTACAAACAGAAAAAAGTTAAGTGTTTTGGAAACTTCCATCTCTGCTATGAACACATGTTAAGTTTTGTTTCGATCTGGCAAATCCTTCATATAGAAACAGGTGTTCACAAAAGACGCATCCGCGACTTTTTTACAATGGAAAAATTAGGAATGCGTAGTGTCATTAAATATTTACATAAAAAAGGTTTATCGGGACAAGAAATTCATAATGATATGGTGAATGTGTTAGGTGAAAGTGCTCCTTCATATGCCCCAGTAAAAAATTGGGTTGCTGAATTTAAACGTGGTCATACAAGCATTGAAGATGAACCACGTAGTGGACGTCCAAAAACAGCAAGAACAACAGAAATTGTAGCCAAAGTGCATGATATGGCATTAAATGATCGACGAATAAAAGTGCGTGAAATAGCTAATATCAAGGGCGTCTCAAATGATCGAGTCCATTTAATTTTGCATGAAGAACTACAGATGAAAAAGCTTTCTGCAAGATTGGTGCCGCACTTGTTAACAGTCGACCAAAAACGCATAAGAATGAACATTTCTCAAGCTTGTTTGGATCGTTTTCAGCGAAATAAAATGGATTTTAAGCGTCGTTTCATAACTGTTGTTGAGACATGGATCCACCACTATTCTCCAGAGACAAAAGAACAATCCAAACAATGGACTGAAGCTGGAGGAAGTGCCCCAAAGAAGGCAAACACAATTCAATCGGCTGGTAAGGTTATGGCAACGGTTTTTTGGGACTTCAAAGGTATTTTATTGATTGACTATCTGCAAAAGGGTAAAACAATAAATTCAGAGTACTATTGCAACCTTTTAGATCAATTAAATGTACAAATTCGAGAAAAACGTCCTGGCTTACAACACAAAAAAATAATTTTTCATCAAGACAACGCACCAGCGCACAAGAGTGTTTTAACAATGGCTAAAATCAACGAATTAAATTACGAGTTGCTTGACCACCCACCTTATTCTCCTGATTTAGCTCCCAGCGACTTTTACCTGTTCCCAAATCTAAAAAAATTCCTTGCTGGCAAATGAAGATGCAATTACAGTTGTAAACCACTATTTTGAAGACCTGAAGGAAAACTATTTTAATCAAGGGATAGAATTGCTAGATAAGCGTTGGACTAAGTGTATTGAAGTTTCAGGAGATTATATTGAAAAATAAAAATATTTTTTGAAAAACTAACTATTCTCTTTCATTGATAGGCTAAGAACTTTCCGAACCGCCCTCGTAAGATGGGTCTTTTCTAAATATTTGTGGTATTAATGTAGTTCGTACTTGCATATTTTGATTTTTCTTAGCTTTTACATACAAAACCCAAAAAAAAACGAAAACCTAAAAACTCGACTGCAAAAAAAACGGGTAAACCGACATGTGGGATGATAGCTATATTTGCGAAACAGACTGTTTGCACATAAAAACCGGAATGTCGGTTTCGGGTTTGGACGCTCGAATTATGACAACAGTGCCCTTTGGTTACATTTTTCTGCGAGACAGTCAAGTGTTCTTAAAAGATTGGCATGGCGATGTGTTGTTGAAAGACGAGCATTGCGATTAGACAATTAGACAAACGTACGAGTAGTCTGAAGAGTCACAATTTGATTTACAAATTGGGCGAAATAAAGAGACTGAAGTTTATCACTGTTGCCATTTTGCTTATCAGCTTCGAATAACCCCTCCAACAAGTGGCGTAATTTGCACATTATCAGAAAAGTTTTTGGCCTAGTTAACACCATCCTATCAGAAACGTACGAGTAAACCGAAACTTTATACAACTTAATTTCAAACAATGGTGAAAATTTAATTTAAACTTTTTGTTTTAAATGAAATGAACTTATATTTGTACTTTTATATTATTTGCATCAAATGGAAATGTGTGCTAGTATTTCTTTCCGGCAGCTTACTTTTCTACGCGCTTAGTGCTGTTGAACTTTCAGAAGTTTCTTAGCCTAAAAAATAAAGTGAAATTGTAAAACTACAACAAAAAATTTATCAAAAAACTAATTTCCAAAAAAAAACCAAAGAACAAAAAATTGTTTTCTTTAAATTTTTTCGTTCGCTATTGCAGTTGGTATTATTTCATTAGAATTCGCTAGGGTTACACGTCCTTTTTGCCCCGCAAATTATTCTCATGTGCCTTTTGGGCAACTTTGAGCAAACTCTCAAAGGTGGCATTGCCCATCTGCTTCACCATGCCATAAAATATGTTCACCTGCGACTCAGTAAGCAGTTCATAGGGTGAACCAAATTCAACAGCACAGCCAGCATCCATAACCAAAACCTTGTCCGAGTCCATTACAGTGTGCAGGCGATGGGCTATGGTGAGTACGGTACAGTTTTGGAATTTATAACGTATCGTGGTCTGTATGAGGGCATCGGTTTGCGGATCCACATTGGCGGTGGCTTCGTCCATAACGAGAATGCGATTTTCACGCAGTATAGCACGAGCCAGACACACCAGCTGGCGTTGGCCGACACTGAAGTTGGTGCCGCCCTCCGAGATTTTACTTAGCAAGCCGCTGGGCATTTCCGAAACGACTTCTTTGAGCTTAACCTAAATTCAAGGAAAACTTTATTTATGTATACCGAAAAAAACTTACTATACCAACCTCTTCCAAGGCCTCCCACAGCTTGCCATCTGAGTATTCATCAAAGGGATCTAAATTATAACGCATGGTGCCTGAAAATAGTACAGGCTCTTGGGGTATTATCGATATCTTCGCTCTCAAATCATGCAGTCCCATCTCATTGGTATCTCTTTCATCAATTAGCACCGAACCATCGTTAAAGAACAAACGAAAGAGGGAATTTATCAAGGAAGACTTCCCTGCCCCCGTTCTACCCACAATGCCCACTTTTTCTCTTGGTTGAATTACGAAATTCAATGACTTCAACACATATTCCGCTTTAGGATCCGGCATATAACGCAAACTTAGATCATCAAACTGGATGTTACCCTTCTCAGGCCACGCCTCTGGGGGTTTCTTCTCGGGCTTCGATTCTAGAGCACCCTCCGATTCTATCTGTTCATAGTCCACTACACGCTCCACCGCAGTCATGGTATTTTCCAGCTCAGCCGATTGTCTGATGCCCCATTGGACTATGTTAGTCATACTCATAGCCTGAGTAATGGCCAAACCTACATCACCAGCATTTGCGGGAGGAAACAGGAAGAAACTCAGCGTGATGAGCGATAGATAGATGACGCAGCTACAATCCAGCCAATAGCCAAAGGCACGACTTGTAGCCAGAAACATAAAGTAGCCGGAACTGTGTAGATCTTGATAATTGTCGAATTCTGCTATGAGTATCTGTTGAGCTTTGAAGGCCCGTATGGTGGAGAGACCATTGAGGGAGGCTCCCAAATGGGTATATATGGGTGAGCGGGCTGAAAAGGGAAAAAACATAAAATGTAAGAGCTGAGAGCTGATTCTATAAAAAATAGTATTATATTTTATTTATTTATTAATTTTAGTATTGTCCTAACTCTTACTTAAAGTATTTTTTATTTATTTGTGTACTGATTTATTCATTAACTTATTTATTTAATTAAGTAGTAATTTATTATATGTTTTTTAATATATGACGATGGTTGAATGTTGGTGCGGTACCACAATGGCCCAACTAAAAATCATGGCCTAAGTAAGCCTCCTGGACAGAGCCGCCTCTAATCTAACCTGACCTACTTAGACCAAACCAACTCATATTGCATACAAGTCCTCTGAGCAAAATCTTTCTTGTGCTCTGTTTAACAAACGCAGAAAAAAAGTATGGTTGTGGTGACAATATTCGAAGAGGATAATACTATTGTTGGGTATATGGTTGTGGTACAACAATATTATGATCCTCACAACAATAGTATGATTCACACATAACCATACTATGATCCCCACAACCATAGTATGATTCACACTCAACCATACAATGATCTTCACAACCATAGTATGATCCTCACAACCATAGTATGTTTCAGATACAACCATAGTATGATCCTCACAACCATACTATGATTCACACGCAACCATGTTATGATCCCTACAACCATAGTATAACCACTATATAGATTTGAATTATGAAAATTATTCAAAAATACGTTTAATTCAAAATAAAAGGGAGTGATTTATTTCACAGTAGAAAAAAATAAGTTTAAATAAACGTAAGCGTTTTTATTAAAAATATTTCAGTTATGCAAATCTAAAGCAGCTTGTTTAAAAAATTTTAATTTCGATTAAAAGGTGTTATTATTGCATTAGATCCGTAGCAATAACATTTGTTCTAAAAAGCATATTAAAATGAAGAAAAATTACAATCATACAGTATTATTTCCTTAATCGTATTATGGTTAACATAAAACGCAAAACACGATACTTTTGTCGCACCAACCATATTTATATTGTTGCTATAACCATACTTTCATTATTAAATTTGGCAATAATACTATTGTTACATTTCAACAATATTAATATTGCAGCAATTATACTATTGTCAAAAATAAATTCAGTTAACAATGCTTTGGTTGCGATGAACATACTTTTATTGCGGAGAACATATTATTATTGCCGCGACCATGTAGTAACCATGTTTTTTTATCTGCGTGCGGAGAGGTCAGAGAAGGAGCCTGACTCCGAAGTTGAACCTTCTCAGACACACAGCTGGATACGATCATATGAGGTATTTGACGCTTTTGTTTCTCTCGTCTCGACATTTTAAGCAGCTGCCATCAGCTGTTACTCTCAGTTTGGCTGCAAAGCTGCCTATTAAACAGTGCTCCATCTTAGTAGCCGTGATCACGATAGGCTAGGGATCTCAAACGATCTAGCATAGACTGTCCCTTGTACATATTTTCTTTGCTTGTCTGAGAGCATTTACTATGATGTTGAGCTTGCGCATAAAGAGGGGAGGAGCAGCCAAATTTTCCAGTTCGAGTGACATATGTAACACGCAGAAAAAAAGGCATGGTTGTGGTGACAAAGTTCGAAGAGGATAATACTATTGTTGTGTACTCAGTAGGGACATAAATACTGTTACAACATTGAACACACCCATTTCAATAGAATATCTGAACATACCCCGTTAATGTCATATGGGTTTTGAAAGCTAACCTCAATATCGCTAGTCTGTAACGGGATTTTAAAATTGTTCTAACTTTCATCATGGAGTGGTCAGATAATGAGAACCATATCGCTGTAATAGCGCTTTTCAAGTGTGAAATGAAAAAAAAACGATATTTTCAAAACGCTCCGGCCACTAGGGATTGATTAGCCGCATACATATTCGTCTACCGGTGCATAAAACTGTTTGAGGAGACTGGAGATGTCAAAGACCGCCACCGGTCGAGCCGCCCACGCTCTGTTCGAACACCGCAGGTTATCAAAGCCGTTAAATCAATAATTCACAGAAATCCGCTCCGACAACAGAAAATCATGGCCCGTGAGATGAATATCACGCAAAAGTCCATAATTTGAATCATTAAATAAGACTTGGGGCTTTCAAACGCCGTACCGGACATTTATTGACTGCAGCTTTAAAAAAAAAATAGGATTGAAAAATGCAAACGTCTTTTGGTGAAGCACGCTGATAACTTGCACAGAAAAATTTGGTTCACCGATGAAAAATTTTTACCGTTCAGAAAAAATTTAACAAGCAAAATGATGGAGTATATGCGCGGTCATCTAAGGAAGCATTTGATCTGATCCCAAGGGTGGAAAAGGGTCATCACCCAGCTTCAGTCATGGTTTGGTGGGGTGTCTCTTACGATGCATTTCTTCGAACAAGGATTCAAAACATCGGCCATAGTTTACCATTGACTTTCTAGCAGGACTCTGCGCCGGCCGATAAGGCTAAAGCGTCCCAGGCCTGGCTTTGAAACAATTTTCCATTCATTCATTTCCTCTGAAGATTGGCCCTCAGGCAGTCCAGATTTGAACCCATTGGATTACAAATTGTGGACGGTTTTAGAGGACAAGGTTTGTCACAAAAGATACCCCAACATTGGATCTCTTAAGACTGCTTTGGTTTGAGCTGTGGCCAATTTTCCAATGGACGAGGTTCGTCAGCTATTGACCAGTGCGACTTAAGGCGTGTGTAAAGGCAAAAGGCGGACATTTCGAATAAGTAGATTATTTTTGGATACAATATACATCGATAAATATATTAAAAAAACATTCAGTACTTTTTATTTTACAGCATAAAACGTGTATGGTTAAAAATACGTTGTGGTACAACAATATTATGATCCTCGCAACAATAGTATGATACAAATACAACCTTACTTTGATCCTCACAACAATAGTATGATTCACACAACCATACTATGATCCCCACAACCATAGCATGATCCACACCCAACCAAACTATGATTTCTACAACCATATTAAGATCCTCACTAACATAGTATGTTTCACATACAACTACCATAGTATGATCCTTATAACCATAGTATGATTCACACCGTTTCCCAAGTGTTTTTTAATGATTCGACTCATGGGATTTTGCTTGGCATTCATCTCACGGGCCACGATTTTTTCGGATCGGATTTCTGTGAATTCTTGATTTAACGGCTTTGATGACATGCGGTGTTCGAACAGAGCGTGGGCGGCCTGACCGGTTGCGGTCTTTTACATTTTCAGTCTCCTCAAACAGTTTTATGCATCGGTAGACGAACATGCGGCTTATCCCTAGTGGCTGGAGCGTTTTGAAAATTTCTCTTTTTTTCATTTCACACTTAAAAAGCGCTATTACAGCGATACGGTTCTCATTATCTGACCACTCCATGATGAAAGTTCAAACAATTTTAAAATCCCTTTACAGACTAACGCTATTGAGGTTAGCTTTCAAAACCCATATGACATTAACGTGGTATGTTCAGTTCTACTATTGAAATGGGTGTGTTCAATGTTGTAACAGTATTTATGTCCCTACTAAGTATGTCCTTGTTTTCCTTCCTATTTGGAAAATTTCGTTCTGCCTCAAGAATAGTACAGATAAAATTCTTTAAATTCTTTCCTGAATTAGTTTTTAAAAACAAAGGGTCTTGGAAATGTGTACTTATTTTGTTTTAAAACGAAATAAGCGACATCTTATATGTTTGGAGCCCAACGTGGGGCCTACTACAATCCATATTAGTTAAGGAACAATTAAAAACCATATGTGACAGCGCATAGAGAATGGGATCTAAGGGTAAAAAATCAATTTTCACTTTTTTTTGATGTGGACAACATCTGAGCATCGAATGAGACCGATCCCATGACCCAAAAGTGTTCCCTCCCAGAGATATGCGCGTTTTATGAAAGTGAATGTACACCAAAGTTACACGTATTTAAATCTTTAAAATGACACTCCTGAAAAAAACTGGTTTTTACCCATAGGTCCCTTTCTATTTTGCGCGTCACATATAGTAACTATGTTTTTTCTCTGCGTGAATGTTGTCATTCACGTCTGGCCAGCTTATCCGCCCTATCATTCCCGACAATAGCCCTGCTTCATGGCGCCCTAAAAAGAAAGATATCGCACTACTTGGCCAGATTCATAATTCCAGAATCACTGCAACTTGTGGGCGATTTTTAATTTCCGGAATACAGGTTGCAGATATTTGATACCAGCCTGGCTATACTTATAGTAGACTCGTACTCGTATATTTAAGTAGACTTCGATAGCAGTTTTAATGTTTTGTCATAGTCACCGACAAAACGCAAGTATTTCTGCCAGAAAAACAATAAAATGATCTGGAAGTCTGCTATATTAATCTTATCTTTTTTAAAGCCGCTTTCATATGGTCTACATAATCTAGTATTTGGAAACTCCTCTGTCTGTGAGCTTCAACGATTAATATACCCATGAACCCACATCAGTATCCTTATGCCCCTGAATTGATTTGTTATAGTATTTTCTTGTACTTACTTATAGCCTCCAAACGTTTAACATCCCGCGAGGTCTTCAAATAGAACGATCTCAAGCAATAGAAGAGTACAACCAGCATAATCGTAAGCAATATATTCCAGGGATTGATAAGGCACAGCACCACCACAATGCCGAGCATAGACAAAGAGATCAGTATAACATCCATCATGACCTTAGGCACATTTTCATCCACTTGGCCCATGTCTTTGGAGAAACGATTCAAAATACGACCCGAAGGATTGGTATTGAAGAAATACATAGTGGCCCGAGTGACGCCCAAAAACATATTATTGTGCAGCTTGGTAGAGGATTTCATGGCCAAATTGAAGAACAGCATACTGCGCAGCAAGGAAAAAACGACCACGGCCACATTGAGGCCGGTAAAT
Organism: Hydrotaea diabolus; assembly: GCA_963513945.1. Classification (NCBI taxonomy): domain Eukaryota; kingdom Metazoa; phylum Arthropoda; class Insecta; order Diptera; family Muscidae; genus Hydrotaea; species Hydrotaea diabolus. Next base: position 30,190,129 of record OY740720.1, on the reverse strand, counting down.
ATGTAAATGTCCACCGGATCGGTTTGGGTATCCGCATCCTCGAGTTTGTTTTCGTTTTTGCTGACCCTAAAATATCCAAACGCCCTTTAATTCGATAGATATAGAATTTACTACAAGCTTACCAATAGGAGAGAAAATAATCGCTGCCAGAAGCCAACACTTGAGCTCCCAGACAGAAAAACGCTGTGGAGGCCAGTATTAAGAAACCTCCACTACTGCTAAAATATTTGCAATACAATTTTAAATCTATTTTACCCTGCTCTCTGGACTCCTGCGACTGCATAGGAGCATCATTTATTTCCACTGACTCAACCGTGGAAGCTACTGAGCAAATGCTTGCTCGCCGCTGTCTCCGTTTACTTTTTTGCCTGTTAAAGCTTCTACGCTCGGCAGCCACTTTTTCCTCCTTAGTTCCCTCATGTGTTAAGAGCATGGCATAGTCGAAATCACTTTTACGCATGGACTCAAAGGTGCCCATGGCACGCACTCGTCCTTTATCTAGAATAACAATGAGATCAGCCTGTTCGAGGAATTGCAATTGATGTGTGACTAGAACTACAGTTTGATCTCGCAGATATTGCCGCATACACTGATCGAAGAGATGGCGCCCAACGTGTGTGTCCACCGCACTTAGGGGATCATCGAGAAGATAAATATCCGCTTGCCGATAAACGGCTCGTGCCAAATTGATGCGAGCCTTTTGACCGCCCGATAGCGAAGCGCCTCGTTCGCCCACAATAGTCCTATCGCCATAGGGCAGAAGTTCAAAGTCCCGCTCCAGAGCACATTTCTTGACGGTTATATAGTAGCGTCTTCTATCCATTGGCTGGCCGAAGAGTATATTCTGGCGCACGGTGCCAGTAAAGAGCCAAGGCTCCTGCGAGGCATATGAGACTACGCCATTAACCGAAATGGATCCGGCAGAAGCTGGCAACTCGCCCAGAATGGCTTGAATTAAACTGGAATTGAAAGATTTAGGTGATGGACATAACTAAGTATTTGAGACTCCACAGGATTTTGGATATTGCTGGGAATTTAAAAGGAATTATTGAGGAGTCTTAGCTGGTAGAAAAGTAGAAAGTCACACGTTGCACAGTGTTTAGAACATCATAATTCGCAAAAAGTCTCTCGTTTCGTGTCTCTTCTACTATGCCTGCTTTACAATGTTCAAATCTGGGTAAGAATATCAAACAATTTTTTAGCGGCTGGTGTCCACTTCTTAATTGCGGCGATTTTAAGAGTAAGATTAATCTTTAAGCCATGCAAAAACTCCTCTATAGAATGCACTAGCCGTTCGGCTTTACTGTGTCAAAGAGTAGATCTTGGCCAACGAGCATAGAAAGCATACCGTGTCTAGTTCACTGATTTGTGAAAGGTTTTCCCTTATTCCTCAATGGGATTTAGTGAAACAATTTTATGAAGGAGGCGTGGCACCGTACTCTTTTCTCCCAAGATGTTTTCTTTTTTCCAATCCAACATCATATATGTGACGCGCAAAATAGAAACGGACCTAAGGGTAAAAACCAGTTTTGTCCAGGAGAGCCATTTTAAAGATTTAAATACGTGTATCTTTGGTGTACCATCACTTTCATAAAACGCGCATATCTCTGGGAGGGAACACTTTTGGGTTATGGGACCGGTCTCATTCGATGCTCAGATGTTGTCCACACCAAAAAAAAAAAAATGAAAAGTTGATAAAAAGTTTTGTTCACGAGAGCCATTTTAAAGATTAGGTTCCTTTCTATTTGCGCTTAGAATCGTCGACTTCACTTTCATAAAACGCGCATATCTCTGGGAGGAAACACTTTTGGGGCATGGGGTCGGTCTCATTCGATGCTCAAGATGTTGTCCACATCAAAAAAAAAAAAGAAAAAAAAAATGAAAATTGATTTTTTTACCCTTAGGTCCCTCTCAATATGCGCTGTCACATATTAACAATTTCACTGTTAAATTGAAAATGTATTGTTTCAATAAATTAGCTATGAAATTTTAATATTAACAATTTTCATGGTTAAAAATAATGTATTGTTAAAACAACAATAAATATTTTTAAATTAACAATTTTCATGGTTAAAAAACTTAATCATAGAATAGTTAAATTAACCATTATTATTGTTAAATACCAGTCAACAACAAAATGTTGAAATTAAACTTTTATAACGTAGACTTAATATCATGTTTTTTGTGGTTTAGTTTACCTTATATAAAGTTATTTTTCTTCTCAATGTAACCTACCACCGCAACTGGAAGAGAAAAATTAAAAAAAGGTGTTTATTTTTAGATGAAGTTGCTCACGGCCCAGTGACGACTTTCTGGGACATTCTCAGCCTTATCCGTACGAAAATATAGTCATTTTGTATAACTCTTAAACTATAGGAGGAACTATGTAAAATATTTATTCTGTGGATAGTGACAAGCGCTTAACAAAAAGGCAAATGCCATCTAAATCGGATAAAAACTTTGGTTTTGGCGAACATGACAGTTTTTTCACCTCGGAGCCTTGCTATACAAAAACTTCTCTGGTAGCAGGCCTTAAAAATTCTCCCTTTTAACTCTTATGTATCTTACGTTTTGCTTGAGCAAATAATTTATTGACCTTGTCATAGGCGCAGCAAAGAATAGGAGATGATAACCAACATACTGTTTTTTTCAACCACTGTGCGTTGGGCGCCAAAACACTTAAACGAAAAATGCCAGAACAGTTTACTTACGCTGACTTTCCCGCACCGACCGGACCAATAATCGCCACCAATTGTTGTGGCCAAAACTCCAGCGTCACATCTTCCAAGTGGTTTTCCAATGATGTCGCATTCCACTTGGCTTTCAAATTTCTAATGACCACACTTGGTTCTTTGGTTTGAATTTTAATCTCCGGCATGGCCACACTCTTGCCATTCTCATTTACGATAGGAGCTATGCTCGGCCTGGGCTCCGTCTCCAGCAATTTCATTTCATCCAACAGCATGAATTTCTCTATTCTCTTGAACGAAACCATTGTCTCGGCCCATTGGGTAATAGCCAAGGGAAAATATAGCACCATGGTTATTCTCAGAGTGTTGTAGAAAGCGGTGACAACGAAAGCTTTCTCGGCGGTCAGAAAGTTATCCAATACAACAAATACCACCAGACTGGAAAACGCTGAAATGCGAGTGAGGAACATGACGAAGGAGCCCATAATGCCCCGAATATAGTTGACATAACGTATGGCATTCATTTCTTTACGACGAGCTAAGGTCAGCATTTTGCCGAATGGTATTTCCCAAGCATACATTTTGATGACCTGAATGCCCGAAATGATTTCGTTCATCATGCGGACAAGCTCATCGGTACAGAGGGCGGTGCGCAAACGCAGCACTGATGTCTTTTTGCCCAAATAGCCTTGAAGCGGTATAAACAGCAGCATAACAATAATGCCCACAAAAGCACTTACGCCGATCTAAACTAAATGCTATAAGGGTTTTAGAAAAGGAATCATTTAAAGTCAGCCGCATACCTCCCGGTGCATTAAATAGACAAAAATAACCATCTGCATTGGACCAATCCATATGTAATGCATATGGACTACCGATGTATCAAAGCGTCCCACATCATTCGTTATCAGATTGACCACCTGCCCGGAGGTGGTATCCCCCAAGGCCGTCTTACTCAAACGTAAAGCCTTGCGATAAATCATGCTACAGATGGCCACGCGCATTTTCATGCCGCAATGCAAAATGCCCAGCACAGTGGGATGTATGCATGAGACGCTGCCAGCACTGCTCAAGATCACACCCAGAGCATAGAGAAATCCATTGGTTGAAACGGCATTGTCGCTGTCCGTCTTGGCATAGAATGACACCAAAGCCCCCAGAAACAGTGGCTGAGCACATCTGTAAATTAACATAGGGTTATTCGATTGGTAGAGGAGTTTCGAAGCAAAACTAACCCAAAACAGACTTCAAAGACAAACAAGAGGAGGCCCAAAAGGAGATAGTGTAGACCAAATACTTTGAGTGCTGCCTTGAAAAGACTTGGTTCCTTGCTTATACTGCGGCTTCTGGCAACTTCATTTTCCCACGATTTACTTAATTTGTTGCCAATGTAGTCTGGAAATAAATTAAGAGGATAGAAGATAGGCAGATGTACTATAGATGTAGAGATGGGAATGAAATTAAAAAATTATGAACCTAAGAAAAATGTATATTATATATTTTTATTATATTGAACAGTAAGGGAATTTTTAAATTAAATAGTTTTAAATAGTGTATCTGGCAAATGTCGATCTTTGCCATCCACACACTGCTACAACCATTTTCTGAAGTTTTCATGAACTCTAACAAGCAGGTCGACTGGTATTCTGCCAATTTCAGCCTTAATATTGTTAATTAGGTCTTCCAAGGTGTTGGGACGGTTGGTATACACCTTCGGCTTCAGGAAACACCAAAGGAAAAAATTAAAGATATAAGCCGTTTAGGAAACATTTGCCTCAAACAATTCATGGTGAGCAGTGGCACCATCCTGTAGGAACCATGTATCCTCTAATTGCATTGCCCCAAGAGCCGACAGAAAAAAGTCTGCACGCAGAGAAAAGATATGGTTACTATATGGTCACGGCAACAATAGTATGTTCTCTGCAATAAAAGTATGGTCGTCGCAACCATAGTGTTGTTTTTTTAATTTAATTTTGACAATAGTATGATTGCGGAAAAATTGATATTGTTGAAATGTAACAATAGTATTGTTGCCAAATTTTAAAATGAATATATGGTTGTAGCAACAATGTAAAAATGGTTGGTGCGACAAAACTATTGTTTTTTTGAGTTTTATGTTAACAATGATATGATTACGGCAATCATACAGACAAAATCCTAATTTTCCTTAATATAACAATGTTATTGTTACGAATCTTACGCAATATTACTTGTAGTACTTTTTATATGAAAATTATTTTTTTGTCAAAACAAACAACTTTGAATTAGTAAGCCTGGAATATTTTTAATAAATAGTTTTTTTCTGCTGTTAAATAAATAACTCCTGTTAATTAGAGTTTAATGCATTTGTAAATAATTTACTTAATACAAATCTCTGTTGTTAAATAACAACTTAACTCAATCCTTACAAATTTTTTGGGTATCATATAAGTAGTATGGTTACGTGTAAGTCAAACTATGGTTGTGAGAATCATACTATGGTTGTATGTAAAACATTCTTGGTTGTGAGTATAATAATATGGTTGTGGGGATCGAAGTATGGCTCTAACTCCTCTATGTTTTGTGGTGTTGTAATTCTTCTCGCAGGTTCCCTTCGTACACATGATATATTCCCTGCTGTTCTCAATGAAGTTACCCAATTTACAATTGATTGCCGTCCAGGAACACGTCCGCGTGGGGAACAGCGAATCGTAAACGGAAAGCACGCTGCACAGCAATGATCGAGTGCGCATTTGAAAATACGCTTCAACGCAAAATGACTTCTCAAATCTCCCGTCAGCCACTGAAAGCCACGCACACTCTCCACTCTCTTCGACCAACAGTGCCGCCATAGCCAGCAGTGCAAAACAGAAAATTTCCCCACTTCACCCTGTGTGATTTACACCAAACCATAGTATGATTCAGACTCAACCATACTATTATCTTCACATCCATAGTATGTTTAACATACAACCATAGTATGAACCTCACATTCATATTCATCAAAAAAAAACAATACTATGGTTGCGACTAATATACGTTTATTGCAAAGAACATATTATTAATGCCGTGACCATATAGTAGCAATTTTTTTCTCTGTGTGCAACGAAATAAGCGACTCATATCCAAAATATGTTTTCCAACCACTAGGTCGTCAGGTATCTTGCGCAACTTTTACACTTACAGGCCTAGATATACAAGGGCGGTTTGGAAACATCTTAGCCTAGCACAAAAAGCGCGGTATAAACAGAAAAAAAGTTAAGTGCTTTGGAAACTTCCATCTCTGCTATGAACACATGTTAAATTTTGTTTCGATCTGGCAACTCCTTCATATAGAAACAGGTGTTCACAAAAGACGCATCCGCCATTTTTTTTACAATGGAAAAATTAGAAATGCGTGGTGTCATTAAATATTTACATAAAAAAGGTTTATCGGGACAAGAAATTCATAATGATATGGTGAATGTGTTAGGTGAAAGTGCTCCTTCATAAGCAACAGTAAAAAATTGGGTTGCTGAATTTAAACATGGTCGCACAAGCATTGAAAATGAACCACGTAGTGGACGTCCAAAAACAGCAACAACAACAGAAATTGTAGCCAAAGTGCATGATATGGTATTAAATGATCGACGAATGAAAGTGCGTGAAATAGCTAATATCATGGGCATCTCAAATGATCGAGTTCATTTAATTTTGCATGAAGAAGTACAGATGAAAAAGCTTTCTGCGAGATGGGTGCCGGACTTGTTAACAGTCGACCAAAAACGCATAAGAATGAACATTTCTCAAGCTTGTTTGGATCGTTTTCAGCGAAATAAAATGGATTTTAAGCGTCGTTTCATAACTGTTGATGAGACATGGATCCACCACTATACTCCAGAGACAAAAGAACAATCCAAACAATGGACTGAAGCTGGAGGAAGTTATGGCAACGTTTTTTTTGGGACTTCAAAGGTATTTTATTGATTGACTATCTGCAAAAGGGTAAAACAATAAATTCAGAGTACTATTGCAACCTTTTAGATCAATTAAATGTACAAATTCGAGAAAAAACGTCCTGGCTTACAAAGCCAGCGCACAAGAGTGCTTTAACAATGGCTAAAATCAACGAATTTAAGTACGAGTTGCTTGACCACCCACCTTATTCTCCTGATTTAGCTCCCAGTGACTTTTACCTGTTCCTAAATCTAAAAACAATCCTTGCTGGCAAGCGTTTTACCTCAAATGAAGATACAATTACAGTTGTAAACCACTATTTTGAAGACCTTGAGGAAAACTATTTTAATAGAATAGAATTGCTAGATATGCGTTGGACTAAGTGTATTGAAGTTTCAGGGGATTTTATTGAAAAATAAAAATATTTTTGAAAAACTAACTATTCTCTTTCATTGATAGGCTAAGAACTTTCCGAACCGCCCTCGTATACAATGTCTGCAGAGATTTTGAGTAAATGTCCAAAAGGGCACCCAGCTTAAGCTAGAAAGAAATAAACTATTTTGTTCTTACCTGATTTGTGTTCCTTTAAAGCCCGATAAAGATCTGATTCGATCAAAACTTTTTTGCGGCCCTTAAAAAACGTGGGCATTGTAAAGCTGGAAGAACAAAACCGCCAAGCACAATAAGTGATAAGAAACCCAATCTTAAAAGGTTTGACATAAAAACAAACATAAAACGTAAGGAATAGTAAAATGACCAAACTCACCAAAACATTGCCGACGATAAAGGATTCGATGTCTCTCGCGGGTTCTCGGGCAGTTCAGTGGTTTTAAACGATTGCATTTTTAGAGTATTCGAATTTGTTTTTGTTCCACTGCTTAAAGGTTTAAAATATAATATTCACTTTTAGTTTTTTTTATTTATTGTTGTTGTTGTTCTCAGTGAATGGGTTGAGTTAATATTTCCACTTTTTTCTTTTCTATTCCGCAGATTTGTTAAACGGGCTCAGGAGTTTTCAGATATAATGAGGCTTTTGTTTTATTATCAGATGCTACAGGTAAGTGTGCTTTAATGTTGATTGCTAATTTTAGTTAATTGATTTAAATCATATTTTGTAAAATTTTAAATTTAATGGGATTTGTATTTAGGTTTTCTGAAAATCCAAATATGTTTTGGATTAAAAAAAAACATAATTATCAATTAGAAACATTTTTAAGTGCGGCCAGGACGAACCTTATATACCCTGTCCGGGGTCCCTAAGCTACTTAAACGCAAATAAATGGCCCGTTTCTTTGGCCCCTTTGACCGATTCGATCGACCCTAATCTCAGCTAAAACTTCAAAATTTGTCTATAATTGTGTTCGTAGCAGTATTTGATTTAATTCAAGTATTCAAATGTCTATCTTGACTGCTAAAAGACCGTTTTTACCAGGTGTCCATTTTTTAGGCTACTGGAGCCAAAACTTCCAGAAACTTACAGTATCTATCCATTGTAAGCATTGGTCGTCCATAAAAATTATAATATTTAAAGCAATTACTTAAAATGTGTATCCGTAGTGCCTTAAAGAAAAACATTTTTCCCTCTGAGCCAATTTCACATTTACAATCCCTAAAAGCTTCCGACCATAACCCATCATCATGCAAAAATTCAGGATCCTAGGTCACTTCGGACTGACGGAAATGGCTAGATTGTTTCAAAATAAGACGATATCAGTAATGTAATATTTTAGTTTCTACGATCAACATTTCGATGTGTTGCAAACGGAATGACAAATTTTGTATACACTCTGCCCTTTAAAAAGTTTTAGAAAATATTCGGCGGCCAATAAAACTTGAGTGGGCAAAAAGGAATAGTAAAAATTTAAAGATATTCAACCACATAAAACAAGTAAAGAAATGTCATGGTATGAGACACCCTACAACACATGGCTATTCAGGGAATTAAGCACCTCTGTCTGTAGGATTAAGCGCCTCGGAGCTTGAGCAAAGTCGAATACAACTTTTTAGGGGGGAACGACATATTTTGTTTGGAGACAATTATAGGTCGCATATAACGCACTACTTAGTAGGGACATAAATACTGTTACAACATTGAACACACCCATTTCAATAGTAGAACTTTACATACCTCGTTAATGTCATGGGTTTTGAAAGCTAACCTCAATAGCGCAAGTCTGTAATTGGATTTTAAAATTGTTACAACTTTCATCGTGGAGTGGTCAGGTAAAGAGAACCGTATCGCTGTAATGGCGCTTTTCAAGTGTGAAATGAAAAAAGCGACATTTTAAAAACGCTCCGGCCACTAGGGATTAGTCGCATGTTCGTCTACCGATGCATCAAACTGTTTGAGGAGACTGGATATGTAAAAGACCGCCACCGGTCGGGCCGCTCACGTTCTGTTCGAACACCGCATGTCATCAAAGCCGTTAAATCAAGAATTCACAGAAATCCGCTCCAAAAACAGAACATCATGGCCCGTGAGATAAATATCACGCAAAAGTCGATGAGTCGAATCATTAAAAAAGACTTGGGACTTAAGGCTTTCAAACGACGTACCGGACATTTATTGACTGCAGCTTTAACAAAAAAAAATAGGATTGAGAAATGGTGAAACACTCTGATAACTTGCACAGAAAAAATTTGTTTACCGATGAAAAAATGTTTACCGTTCAGGAAAAATTTAACAAGCTAATTGATAGATTGTATGCGTGGTCATCTAAGGAAGCATCTGAACTGATCCCAAGGGTAAAAAGGGTCATCACCCAGCTTCAGTCATGGTTTGGTGGGGTGTCTCTTACGATGGAGTCACTGACCTGCATTTCTGCGAACAAGGAGTCAAAACTTCGGCCAAAGTTTACCAAGAAACCGTTTTGGAAGCTGTTGTGAAGCCTCGTAACAATTCCCTGTTCCAAAACCAGCCATGGACTTTCCAGCAGGATTCTGCGCCGGTCCATAAGGCTTAAACGTCCCAGGCCTGGCTTCGAAACAATTTGCAAGCGTTCATTTCCTCTGAAGAATGGCCCTCAGGCAGTCCAGATTTGAACCCATTGGATTACAAATTGTGGACGATTTAAGAGGACAAGGTTTGTCACAAAAGATACCCCAACATTGGATCTTTTAAGACTGCTTTGGTTCGAGCTGTGGCCAATTTTCCAATGGAGGTTTATGCAGCTATTGACGATTGGCAGTGCGACTTAGGGCGTGTGTAAAGGCAAAAGGCAGACATTTCGAATAAGTATATTCTTTTTGGATACAATATACATCAGTATATTAAAAAATATTTGATCCAAAAACATTCAGTACTTTTTACTTTACAGCATAAAATGCGTGTAACAGTATTTATGTCCCTACTAAGTATACTGCATCTGAGCTAGATTGATTTTACAATATGGCCTTTATAGTGGCAGGATCTCAAATCGGGGGACCTTTGAGCGGCTATACGAATATACGGTCCTATATGGTCCAGTTTCACCATTGTTAATTATCGGTCGCTTCTAGCGTACATTACAAAATTTGAGCATGATTGGGTTCAATTTGTGGTGTCTAAACTGCTAGACCTCAAACCAGCAGAAACCTTCTTTATGTGGTGTGGGTTATTCGAAAACCTGGTACGAGATGGTCCAAATTGGGAAGATGTTCGAAATCTGATGTAAAGCTGCAGGTTCTGAAATCCTGAATAACGTTTGTATGATATCAAAACATAGACCGATTATGATTTGTCCTTGGCTTGAGTCTGAGTAATGTAGCAGTTTCATCGAAATCGGTTTATTGTACTTTGATAACAGCGATAGAAAGAGAGACGGGCGGATGGAGGGATGGGCACCGTTCAATGGAATAAGGTAGTGATTCTGAATCGCCCACTTTTGTATTCTTGTAATATCATTAATGGTATTTATACGATCTAACTCAAAATGAATACTTAGAAACGGAAATGTAAGATTAACTTGGTGGCAAGTAATAAGATTCCTTGCCACGCCCCTTCTGGTACCTTCCATACAAATGATTTTTTTCGGTTCAGATAAGAACCCATATAACTTGTCTTTGAGTTTATGAAAATCACTTTGATTCTAAACTCCATAATATTTTTAAAACAGCTTTAATCATGTGTACGAATAGAGTGGCTGACACGCCCCATTTGCGGGACACTAGTGCCAATGTAGCATTTCACTTACTTTTGGTATTGACAAAATTATCTAAATACTATTCATACGACTGTGCTGAAATTAAGTAATTATATGAGGAGGTTTGCAGTAATGAGATGGACTATTTGAGCCTCTTCCACGCCCCTTCTTGTACCTCCCACACAAATTACTCACACATAACCCACATAATTTTTCCTAATGCATCATTTACGCTTGAGTTGTTTTCTGCAATAGTATCGTTGTCTGTACATAAAAGGAAAGTGGATGCCACGCCCTATTTCATTACCTTCCACATAAACGAACCACTACGAGTATTACGCTTACCTTTGGTATTTGCATAATTATCTTAATACTATTCATACGACTTTGCTGAAATTGAGTAATTAGATGGGAATGTTTGTCGTAATTTGATGGATTATTGGAGCCTCTGCCACGCCCCTTATTGTACCTCACACACAAATAACTCATACATAACTTTTTCCCTATGGCAAATATTTCGCTTGAGTTTTGTTTTCTGCAATATGTGTATTTTTTCTTTGTTGGCGCACACAAATATATTGGATGCCACGCCCTATCTATTACCTTGCACACAGGCGACCCTTAATTGCAATAAAATCAATATGCTTCAGGCAATGAAGGATGGAAAGACTGAATATTTCAAATTTTCAATCATTTCGTCGGATCAACCGGTTGATGCTTTTTTTGCTTGTTTTTGTACGCGCATATACTAAGAGTGGATGGCACGCCCCATACTGGTACCATCAACGCAAACCCCCCATTTCTCCCACTTTTAGTATGCTTATAACAACTTTAATACTATTCATACTTTTATGCTGAGAATTAGTTATCAAAAAAATTATATGACGAAAATTAAAGCTTAGCCACGCCCCTTCTTGTGCCTCCCTCACAAACTACATTATCCGAGCCTAGATTGTTACCCACATAACTTAATTCCTATATGCTGTATGATTTTCGCTTGAATTTTGAGTTCTGCAATATGCTTATTTTATCTAAGTCTGCGCAAAAGAAAAAAATGATGCCACGCCCCATTTTAGAACCTTACTCACAAACGAATTTTTGCGATATTTAAATGTAATGGGCACATTTCAGGTAAAGAAGGATGTAACAACGGAAATTTAAAGGGTATTTGTAAGTCGGACCAAACAAATAAAACTTTCATACTTTCTATCAAATAAAAAATACCCCACACAGAGAACACAATTGTTGTCACATCCGAATTGTTTCGCTCACCAATTGATTGTGGTTACATGTACCAACAAAATTTTATTAGTACAACCGCGTATTAGTTAATGTTCTAAACTATTCAGCAAATGGAACTGAGAGTAACAGTAGAAGTAACAAAGTAGAAACATATGAGTTATGAAATGTCGAATGTCTACTCGACAATCGAATGAATTTATATTCTAAGCTATATATATATATTTCTGGCCTAATATGTATGCCTAATTTATTATCTAAAATGGTTTTATTGTTTTTCAAAATATTCTCCAGCATGTTTCTTACACTTTTGCATGCGCCTCAAACCAATTGTCGAAGTACTTTTTCCTCTCCGATTGAGACACCTTCAAAGCGTGGTTTTTGAACGCTTCAACAGCATCTTCTGGGGACGAAAATCGTTGACCTCGCATGTTTTTCTTGATGTGCGGGAATAAAAAGAAATCATTGGGTGCCAAGTGAGGGCTGTACGGCGGCTGGCCCATCAATACGACGTTTTGGCCGGTCAAAAAGGCGCTGGTTTGAGCCGATGTGTGAGAGCTCGCAATGTCATGGTGCACAAGGATTCGTCTTCTCTTGATTTTTGGAAATTCTCCGCAGACTCAGATTTGACCGTCGACCACGTTGTTCAAGCGGGACAGTCGCCACATGACCAGTTTTGCCGAAGAAACAGGCGACCATTTGCTTCGAAGAGCTTCTTCAACGAACAACTTTCGTTGGATTTGGCTCGTCTTCGAAGACCCACGCGGTCGATAGCTGTTTTGTTTCAGGCTCATACGCATAGATCCATGATTCGTCACCTGTGACGATCTTATAAACGTTTTTTGAAGCACCGCGATCGTATTTTATCAAAATTTCAGTGCACCAATCGTCACGAGCCTTTTTTTGATCGACTGTCAAATTGTGCGGGATCCAACGAGAACAAACCTTTTTTACGGCCAGGTGTTAATGCAATATCGAATGTATGCTGGCGGAAGAAAGGCCCAAGAATGCTTCTATTTCACGGTATGTCACATGACGATCTTGCATTGTCAGTTCACGCATCAGTTCTCTGGCACAACGGCCATTTTTGGACGACCTTCCTCTTTGAGCGAGCGTCGGCCACGATTGAATTCATTAAACCAGTTTTTAAAAGTGCTTTAGGATGGTGCTTTATCGCCATACAGAGATTGAGGTTCATCGATGCACTCTTGTCGTGATAATCCACGTCGAAAGTTGTGAAAAATGATCGCACGAAAACGTTCACGAGTTAATTCCATTTTTTTGCCAAATTGATTTTTTCAAGACACTGTAAACAACACAAATGATGGTCGTACTTCAGAACGTTCTGAGTACGGGAATGCTTAAAGACGTCAAACTTACCAATGAAAATGTCAGATGACGCCAGGCAACACTAAGTGTTGCCTGGGTCAGAAATATATATATATATAGCAACACTTGTATTTCCTTTCCGACGGGATAATTTTCACAGAAATCTTAACATTTCGCATATTTCATTTTTGCAATTAAATCGTTTCTTAGATGCACCTGTTTGTGATTGTTAGGGCAAAAGTATTTGTTGCTATTACAACTTGTTGGTTTAATCGAACAGTTCTTTACAAAACTTTATTTGGTTAAAGTGACCGAATAGTTTGTTTTCTGCACTATAATATTGGCATATCAATCATCTTGTTAAAGGTCAAACCGAATTTCTTACTTGTTTATTAATCATGTGGTGGACGCAATTTAATGTCTTCTCGTCTAACAAAAATTTGTTAGTTCAAACCGATTTCCAACTAACTTTTTCTCTGTGTGTAGTAAGAATGGAAAACCTTTTTCTTTTTCTCTGTTTTATAGTTTTTATAGTCAATAATATACGTTTTTTTGTTGTTACTGCAAAATTATTTGTTGTTATTTATTGTTGGTATCAACGAACAATTTTACTCCATAATATTACAAACGCTTGTGTCAACTAAGTATTTTTATTACATGCCATTACAATTTTGCAGCTCAATTTTTGGCTGTCTGTATCATAATTTAAAGCTGCTCTTCTAAATTGTTTAGATAACTACTCCCAAAATAGATCTGTCGTATTATGGCTATTGAAAATTTATGAATTTTAAATATGAATATTTTTCACTTTGTCCTGTTAGCATTTGTTCCGTACCTCAACTAAACGGCTTAAAGTTTAAAATCGAACTAAGCTTTTTTATTTTATAAGTTTACTTTAGCCCTGGCCTGACATGCAGTTAATATCTGAGTAGTTCTTTGGGTTTTATTAATAATTTATATAACGTACATGAAACCTTAAATTTTTGTTGTTGCGGTAAACACCTTTGCTTCTATCGGAACAGTTGTTTGCTTTATATTTAGAAATTAATTGCTCCGCAAATGAATACGTGATTGCTCAATTGTGACAATTATAGAACAGTAAATTAGAATTATAAAAATTAAATGATCTTTTCGCTGCTATTAGGCAGTTAGTAACAGGGCATGCGGGTTTAAATAAAGGGTGGCCCAAATAAGACTGAAAAAAGTTCCACTGTGACTCTTACTGGAACCCAATATCTTAGGATTATTCTCAACTTGCGGAAGCAAAATTATTCAATCATAGTCCAATACAGAGCCTTGTTAATGGTTTCTGGTTAAACCTACGAGGCTTGCTATTTATACTTCGGGTCCGGCAATAAAAACAAAATAATTTATCATTGGAAATGGCTTTATGGTTCAAAATACTCTTTTTATATGCTCACTTTTGTCTGCGCTCAAACCAATTTTCGAGGCACTTTTTCCACTCCGATTGAGACACCTACAAAACATGATTTTTGAACGCTTCAACAGCTGCTTCGGCCGATGAAAAACGTTGGCCATGCATCTTGATGCTAGGAAATAAGAAGTAGTCATTGGGTGCCAAATCATGGCTGTTCGGTAAATGGTCCATCAATTCGACATCTTGAGTGGTCAAATAGCTTGTCGTTTTAGCTGATGTGTGAGAGCTCGCATTGCCGTGATGTAAAATGATACGTCTTCATTACGTAATTTTAAATTTTGTATTCGGCCTTTATATTAAATTTTACTAAATAATTATTATATCGAGCTCGAGGCCAAGGTTATTATTTTTTGTTATATTTTTCTCTTTATTCGATATTTCGTTCCTCTTTGAAGAACATCATCAGGAATCTACAAGATATTTCATTGGAAATACAAAAACAAATGAACATGTAAATTACGTAAAAACAAAAAAACATTTGTGCCCACACTTACAACTAAATTAAACAAAATAACTCCGTAGCGAGTACCTCCGTTTCTTGTTGTTAAGAAATGTACTGACCGTCGTTGCTTTGTTGCGCTTTTTTTGTTCTTTCTTTATTTGTTTTTCTTATAAGACTCCTATAGCTTTGAGCAGAATTATCAACGTCAGTTTTAAAATTCATTCTCTGCTCATTTGGAGTACTCATAATGTGCAGCATTTCGAGTGTTAATCGTTTGTTGTAGTGGCTTTCACATTGTAACACACTCACTCTCTTAAGCTCTGGTTGGTGTTTTTCGCTTGCACAGTGGGCCACAAGTGCTGTTTTTGGTGTCATCATATTATTATTTTTTAATTTTATGTCAGATTTGTGTCCTGACAGTCGTGTTCTCAGTCTGTTTTTGGTGGTACCTATGTAGTATTTTTCGCATTGTGCCGTTTCGTTACCCTTGCATTTTATCCGGTATATTAACGTACGTCTTCTCTTATTATCTTTCCTCATTTCTTCGAACACTATTGGCAAACAGATGGTTGTTTACCACAGAATTGACCGTCCTACGTTCCACTACAGGCACTGTGGCAACATGGCCGGTTATACCGAAAAAACGCAATCATTTGCTATGCATTTGTATAGGGTGATCCATCTGGAGGTATTTTTTCAGAACAAGAAAAAATATAAAAATTCAAATCAAGTGTAGAATCTTTATTGGTAATTTGAAGGACATTTGATGGCATTTATTTTTTGAAAATTATTTCCTTCCAATGTTTGCAACTGTATTATGGAAATGAGCGTTCGGTGAGAAACGTGAAGATCCGCTGTTTTCGACCAAAATTTTGTTCAGTGATAAGGCCCATTTCTGGCTCAACGGCAATGTCAATAAACAAAATTGTCGCATTTGGGCTGAAGAGCAACAAGAAGAGGTTTAAGAGGTGCCATTATACCCAGAGGAAACCACGGTATGGTGCGGTTTATAAGCTAGTGGTGGAATCATCGGTGCATATTTTTTCAAAAATGATGATGGCCAGAACGTAACTGACAATGGTGCTCGCTATCGCGCCATGATATCGGACTTGTTGCTACCTTAAATTGAAGCCCGTAATCTTGACGACACTTGGTTTCAACAGGACGGTTCCACTTGCCATACAGCTGCCCAAACAATAGATCTATTGAGAGGTCAGCTAATTCACGTTTTGGAAAGGTGAGTTGGCCGCCTATATCGAGTGATATCACACCTTTAGACATTTTTCTTTGGGCTTACGTAAAGTGCATAGTCTATGCTGGAAAACCAACTACGATTCCGGTTTTGGAAGCCAACTTTACGCGTGTCATTAAAGCCTTACCGGTCGAAATGCTCGAACGAGTCATCCAAAATTGGACCCTTAGGCCTAGTTACGGCCAACATTTGAAGGAAATTATAATCAAAAAATAATTGCCATAAAATGTCCTTTCAAATTACCAATAAAGATTCCACACTTGATTTGAATTCTGAAAAAATACCTCTAAATGTTGGATTTGGCTCGTCTTGAAAGACCCATACCCATAGATCCATAATTCGTCGCCTGTGACAATGTTACTTCTAACTGCGGTAGCTCAAAGGCCGTGTATAGCATTGTCACAGGTGACGAATCATGGATCTATCCATATGAACCCGGAACAAGACAGCAATCGACCGTATGGGTCGTTGAAGACGGGCCAAATCCAACAAAAGTTGTTAGTGGAAGAAGTATATCGAAGCAAATGATTGCGTTTTTTTCGGTATAACCGGCCATGTTGACACAGTGCTTTAAGTGGAACACAGGGCGGTCAATTCTGAGTGGTATACAACCATCTGTTTGCCAACAGTGTTCGGAGAAATGAGGAAAGATAATAGGAGAAGACGGATCATTTTGCATCATGACAATGCGAGCTCTCACCATCAGCTGAAACGCAAGATGTCGAGTTGATGGGTCATCCACCGTACAGCCCTGATTTGGCACCCAATGACTTCTTCTTATTCCCTAGCATCAAGAAAAAAATGTGTGGTCAACGTTTTTCATCGCCCGAAGCAGCTGTTGAAGCGTTCAAAAATCATGTTTTGCAGATGTCTCAATCGGAGTGGAAAAAGTGCTTCGAAAATTGGTTTGTGCGCATGCAAAAGTGTATTGATCCTAAATGGGATTATTTTATAATTAACAATATTGAGGCTGAAATTGGCAGAATACCAGTCCACATGCTTGTTAGAGTTCATGAAAACTTCAGAAAACGTATGCGGCAGTTTGTGGATAGCGAAGTTCGACATTTGACAGATACACTTTTTAAAACCATGTAACAGAACTATACTATGATCCTCACAACCATACTATGACCCTAACAACAATAGTGTAATTCACAAATAAGTATACTATGATCCCCACAACCATAGTATGATCTACACTCAATCATATTATGGTCTCCACAACCATATTATGATCCTTGCAACCTTAGTATGATTTAGATACAGCCATAGTATGATTATTACAACCACAGTATGATTCACATGTAACCATGTTGTGGTCCCTACAACTATAGTATGATCACACACAATTATGCTAGGATCCCCAATATTTTTTAATAGAATTGAGTTAGGTTGTCAACAATAGATTTGAATTATGAAAATTATTTACAAATACATCAAAATAAAAGGAGTGATTTATTTAACAGTTTAAAAAAATCAATTTAAAAAAACTTAAGCGTTTTTATTAAAACTATTTCAGTTAAACGAAGACAAAGCAGATTGTTTGAAAATTTGTAATTTCAATATAAAAAGTACTATTATAGAATTAGTTCCATAACAATAACATTGTTCTTAAAAGCATTCCAACAATTTTAATATTGCAGCAATCAAACTATTGTCGAAATTAAATTCAATAAACAATACTATGGTTGCGACGAAAATATATTTATTAATTAGAACATTATACTTATATTATTGCCGTGAAGCAGCATTAACTATATTTTTTCTCTGAGTGCATATTTGACAGTACTAACGTTTTCAGGCTTATCGGGTTTCGGAGGCAGAGATCTTTATAGTTGACAATAGCTTAATGTGGTCAGACACTACAGATAAACTTTTTTGGCGGTCTAGCATTCTAAATAAATTGTTTTGTTCTTCTTACGCAGTGCATACAAAATTCTACGGCCTTCCAATGTTTTTTTAGGGCATTCCTAAGTTACACTTTTTCTTTTAAATTTAGACTGATGGAACACACACTGCCCTACAGTATACTCGTACAGCTCGACCCATATATTTGGTCTTACTAACTTTGGGAGTAAGATATTTAAAAAAAAAAGTTTATCTAAGTCTTTAATTTTCAAAAATAAGGAACTCCCTACAGAAGGGCCTCTGGAGAGAAGCATCACTATTGCGATAACGCTTATGAGCGGCGAGTAACCACTCAATCTAGTGACGTAATTTGCACATTTTCAGAAAAGTTTTTGGACAAACTAACACCACCCTTTCAGACAGGTAAACCGAAACTTTATACGACTAAGATCAATTCAAACTCGGGTTAAAATTTTATTTAATTTTTTATTTAAATCAAATGAACTTATATTTTTTGTACTTTTGTATTATTTACATTTAATGGAAATGTGTTTGAGTGTTTATTTTCGATTTTTCGATATCGACAGCTTACTTTTCTACCCGTTCAGTACAATTGAACTTTTAGAAGTTTCTTAGCCTAACAATAAAGTAATATTGTAAAAAAACAAAATATTAATCTAAAAACGAATTAAAAAAAAAACCAAAGAACTCCATTAACATTTATGCAAATATTTAAAATATTTGGTTTGGTTATTTTTCGTTTGCTTTTTCCATTGGTATTATTTTTATTAGAATTCGCTAGGGTTACACGCCCTTTTTGTCCCGCAAATTATTCTCATGTGCCTTTTGGGCAATTTTGAGCAAACTCTCAAAGGTGGCATTGCCCATCTGCTTCACCATGCCATGGAAAATGCTCGCCTGCGACTGGGTGAGCAGTTCATAGGGTGAACCAAATTCAACAGCACAGCCAGCATCCATAACCAAAACCTTGTCCGAGTCCATAACAGTGTGCAGGCGATGGGCTATGGTGAGTACGGTACAGTTTTGGAATTTATAACGTATGGTGGTCTGTATGAGGGCATCGGTTTGCGGATCCACATTGGCGGTGGCTTCGTCCATAACGAGAATGCGATTTTCACGCAGTATAGCACGAGCCAGACACACCAGCTGACGTTGGCCGACACTGAAGTTGGTGCCGCCCTCCGAGATTTTACTTAGCAAGCCGCTGGGCATTTCCGAAACAACTTCTTTAAGCTTAACCTAAATTCAAGGAAAACTTAATTTATTTCTGTCTACCAAAAAAACTTACTATACCATACCTCTTCCAAGGCCTCCCACAGCTTGGCATCTGAGTATTCATCAAAGGGATCTAAATTATAACGCATGGTGCCCGAAAACAGCACTGGTTCTTGGGGTATTATGGATATCTTTGCTCTCAAATCATGCAATCCCATATCATTGGTATCTCTTTCATCAATTAGCACCGAACCATCGTTAAAGGACAAACGATAGAGGGCATTTATAAGCGACGACTTCCCTGCGCCCGTTCTTCCCACAATGCCCACTTTTTCTCGCGATTGAATTACGAAATTCAATGACTTCAAAACATATTTCGCTTTTGGATCCGGCATGTACCGCAAACTCAAATCATTAAACTTAATGTTGCCCTCTTCTGGCCACGTCTGGGGAGGTTTCTTCTCGGGCTTTGATTCTAACACACCCTCCGATTCTATGTCTTCATATTCCACCACACGCTCCACCGCAGTCATATTATTTTCCAGCTCAGCCGATTGTTTCATGCCCCATTGGACCATGGTAGTCATACACATAGCCTGAGTAATGGCCAAACCTACATCACCAGCATTTGCGGGAGGAAACAGGAAGAAACTCAGCGTGATGAGGGATAGATAGATGACGCAGCTACAATCCAGCCAATAGCCAAAGGTGCGACTTGTAGCTAGGAACATATAATAGCCGGAGCTGTGTAGGTCTTGATAATTATCGAATTCTGCGATGAGTATCTGTTGAGCTTTGAAGGCCCGTATGGTGGAGAGACCATTGAGAGAGGCTCCCAAATGGGTATAGATGGGTGAACGGGCTGAAAAGGGAAAGGGAAAAAAACACATAACGCAGGAGATGAAGCAAG
The DNA here is from genome assembly GCA_963513945.1 of Hydrotaea diabolus. NCBI lineage: Eukaryota > Metazoa > Arthropoda > Insecta > Diptera > Muscidae > Hydrotaea > Hydrotaea diabolus. The sequence continues at coordinate 30,169,709 of OY740720.1, read as the reverse complement.
TCAAAGCAGCAGCTACAAAGAGGCGTTTTATAATTTATAAAAGTAGTAGTGACTGTATATCGTTCCCACGTTGGGCGCCAAACATACATACGAGGGCGGTTCGGAGTTTTTAGCCTATCAATGAAAGAGAATAGTTAGGTTTTCAAAAAATATTTTTATTTTTCAATACACTTCAATACACTTAGTCCAACGCTTATCTAGCAATTCTATCCCTTGATTAAAATAGTTTTCCTCCAGGGCTTTAAAATAGTGGTTTACAACTGTAATTGCATCTTCATTTGAGGTAAAACGCTTGCCAGCAAGGAATTCTTTTAGATTTGGGAACAGGTAAAAGTCACTGGGAGCTAAATCAGGAGAATAAGGTGGGTGGTCAAGCAACTCGTAATTTAATTCGTTGATTTTAGCCATTGTTAAAACACTCTTGTGCGCTGGTGCGTTGTCTTGATGAAAAATTATTTTTTTGTGTTGTAAGCCAGGACATTTTTCTCGAATTTGAACATTTAATTGATGTAAAAGGTTGCAATAGTACTCTGAATTTATTGTTTTACCCTTTTGCAGATAGTCAATCAATAAAATACCTTTGAAGTTCACAAAAAACCGTTACCAAACCCTTACCAGCCGATTGAATTGCTTTTGCCTTCTTTGGGGCACTTCCTCCAGCTTCAGTCCATTGTTTGGATTGTTCTTTTGTCTCTGGAGTATAGTGGTGGATCCATGTCTCATCAACAGTTATGAAACGACGCTCAAAATCCATTTTATTTCGCTGAAAACGATCCAAACAAGCTTGAGAAATGTTCATTCTTATGCGTTTTTGGTCGACTGTTAACAAGTGCGGCACCAATCTTGCAGAAAGCTTTTTCATCTGTAGTTCTTCATGCAAAATTAAATGGACTCGATCATTTGAGACGCCCTTGATATTAGCTATTTCACGCACTTTTATTCGTCGATCATTTAATGCCATATCATGCACTTTGGCTACAATTTCTGTTGTTCTTGCTGTTTTTGGACGTCCACTACGTGGTTCATCTTCAATGCTTGTATGACCACGTTTAAATTCAGCAACCCAATTTTTTACTGGGGCATATGAAGGAGCACTTTCACCTAACACATTCACCATATCATTATGAATTTCTTGTCCCGATAAACCTTTTTTATGTAAATATTTAATGACACCACGCATTTCTAATTTTTCCATTGTAAAAAAAATCGCGGATGCGTCTTTTGTGAACACCTGTTTCTATATGAAGGAGTTGCCAGATCGAAACAAAATTTAACATGTCTTCATAGCAGAGATGGAAGTTTCCAAAACACTTAACTTTTTTCTGTTTATACCGCGCTTTTTGTGCTAGGCTAAGAAGTTTCCGAACCGCCCTCGTATATGGTTTTTAAGGGTTCCCTAACTAATATGGATTGTAGCAGGCCCAACGTTGGGCTCCAAACACATAAGATGTCGCTTATTTCGTTTCAAAACAAAACAAGTACACATTTTCTAAGATCCTTTGTTTTTAAAAACTAATTTAAGAAAGAATTAAAAGAATGTTATCTGTACTATTCTAGAGACAGAACGAAATTTTCCAAGTAGGAAGGAAAACAAGGACATACTTAGTAGGGACATTAATACTGTTACAACATTAAACACACCCATTTCAATAGTAGAACTGAACTTACCCCGTTAATGTCATATGGGTTTTGAAAGCTAACCTCAATAGCGTTAGTCTGTAACGGGATTTTAAAATTGTTTCAACTTTCATCATGGAGTGGTCAGATAATGAGAACCGTATCGCTGTAATAGCGCTTTTCAAGTGTGAAATGAAAAGTGAGATATTTTTATAACGCTCTGTCCACTAGGGATTAGCCGCATGTTCGTATGCCGATGCATAAAACTGTTTGAGAAGACTGAAGATGTAACAGACCGTTACCGGTCGGGCCGCCCACACTCTGTTCGAACATCGCATGTCATCAAAGCCGTTAAATCAAGAATTCACAGAAATCCGCTCCGAAAAAATCGTGGCCCGTGAGATGAATACCAAGCATAAGCCCATGAATCGAATCATTAAAAAAGACTTGGGACATGGGGCTTTCAAACGACGTACCGGACATTCATTCACTGCAGCTTTAAAAGAAAAATAGGATTGAAAAATGCAGACGACTTTTGGTGAAGCACGCTGAAAACTTGCACAGAAAAATTTTTCTTCACCGATGAAAATTTTTTTACCGTTCAGGAAAAAATTTAACAACCAAAATGATAGAGTGTATGCGCGGTCATCCAAGGAAGCATCTTAACTAATCCCAAGTGTGGAAAAGGGTCATCACTCAGCTTCAGTCATGTTTTTGTGGGATGTCCCTTACGATGGGCTCACTGACCGGGATTTCTGCGAACAAGAAGTCAAAACATCGGCCAAAGTTTACCAAGAAACCGTTTTGGAAGCTGTTGTGATGCCTCTTAACAATTCCCTGTTCCAAAACCAGCCGTGGACTTTCCAGCAGGATTCTGCGCCGGCCCATAAGGCTAAAACGTCCAAGGCCTTGCCTCGAAACAATTTGCCAGCGTTCATTTTCTCTGAAGAATGGCCCTCAGGCAGTCCAGATTTGAACCCATTGGCCATCTCAAGCCCTAGGAGGCTCGTAAATTTAGGCCTTAAATTTATACACAGTTTCTGAGTAGCCATAAATCGTTGTACAAAGGAACTTCATTTTCAACGTTCAAATGACCTTTGACATATGAGTCAATACCTCTAGCACAAAGTAAACAAATCGTGACCAAATTTTATTGTTTTTTTTGATACCCATATAGTACGATATATAGCCACAGTTCAAGGTGGCCGATTTTTAGACCCCTATGGGCAAGCTTCAGTCGAGGTAAATATTTTTGATTTGTGAGAAAACTTCCTTGTTTCTGCATACCCATATGTGCCCCAGCGCACATTGACCACGCCCATAGGTCAAGGCCTCCAATTCAACCGAATCGTAAAATAAATATGATATTTAAATTCTTGTCACATGTGTGACAGCGCATAGAGAAAGGGGCCTAAGGATAAAAAAAATCAATTTTCATTATTTTTCTCTTTTTGATGAGGACAACATCTGAGCATCGAATGAGACCGATCCCATGCCCCAAAAGTGTTCCCTCCCCGAGACGATTTTAAGCACAAATAGAAAGGGGCCTTATCTTTAAAATGGCACTCCTGAACAAAACTGGTTTTTAACCTTAGGTCCCTTTCTATTTTGCGCGTCACATATAATGTTCTAAATGGATGGAAACACATCCTATAAGATATGTGGGCGGTACCACACCCTTTATAAAATAACGCGTTAATGTGAAAGTAATAGAGCGATCGTTGTAATAATTTAGCAGAATCAAATAAATTATTATCATAGAATATATTGTATTGGACAAAAGGACGTGCTCCGCCCATACAGCCCTGACCTTTAAACGGCTATATCTCGTGAACTAATACCGATATGATAGTAGATGGTATGGAAAGCAGCAAACCCTGAAAGAAAAGGAAACATTAAGAGGTGGCAAGAGTGAGTTGTATTTCCGTGGGCAATTGTGTGAAGAAAACTTGAAAAGTAAGGTTTACAACAGTAGTTCTATTCGTTTGGGGAGAGCCTGGCCTTATAGAGTTCGGTTTTACTTTCAACAATTGCAGCAAAGCTTTCTGAAGAGGGTTGCCACGGACCCGAAATAATGATAAAAGCAGTGTGCAGCCACGAAAATCAATGTCAGTCACTTGCCATTTTGTTAAAAACTAGACGTCTATTTAAATATAGAAACAAGAGGTCTTGAGCCGGTTAATTCCTGTTCAGAAAAGGAAACCCTTGACAACTTTTTCATATTTGACCGTAAACCATAATGGAGGGTAAATATTCTGCGGATTGGCCACTTGATTTTTCCCTCACTTATTGCCGCTTGCCTATGGACAAAATGCCCGTATAACTTCGTATTGGGAACCTCCTCTGCCCTCGAGCGTCATCGTTTAATGTACCCATGGCAACACAACACCATCTTTATACCCTTGATAAGATCTATAATAATACTATCTCGTACTTATACTTACTTATAGCCTCCAAACGTTTAACATCCCGCGAAGTCTTCAAATAGAACGATCTCAAGGAAAAGAAGAGCACAATCAGTATGCTCGAAAGCAAGATATACCAGGGATTGATCAGACACAGCACCACCACAATACCGATCACAGACAAAAAGATCTGTATAACATCTATCATCACCTGGGGCAGAATTTCATCGACTTGACCCATGTCTTTGGAGAAACGATTCAAAACACGACCCGAAGGATTGGTATTAAAGAAATACATAGTGGCCCGGGTAACGCCCAAAAACATATCATTGTGCAACTTGGTCGAGGATTTTATGGCCAAATTGAAGAACAGCATACTGCGCAGCAGCGAAAAAACGACCACGGCCACATTGAGGCCGGTAAAGATGTAAATGTCCACCGGATCGGTTTGCGTGTCCTTATCCTCGATTTTGTTTTCGTTTCTATTCACCCTGAAATATGCAAAACCTCATTGATGCGATAGATATATAAGTAGAATTGTCTACAAACTAACCAATAGGAGAGAAAAAAATCGCTGCATGAAGCCAACACTTGAGCTCCCAAACACAAAAACGCCATGGAGGCCAGTATTAGGATGCTTCCACTGCTGTTAAAATATTTCCCATACAAATTCAAACCTACTTTACCCTGCTGTCTCAATTCCTGCATCTGCATTGGAGCATCATTTATTTCTACCGATTCAACCGTGGAAGCTGCTGAGCAAATGCTTGCTCGCTGTTGTCTCCTTATACTTCTTTTCCTGGTAAAGCTACCCTCGCCGGTCACTTTTTCCTCCTTAGTTCCCTCTTGCGTTAAGAGCATGGCATAGTTGAAACCACTTTGACGCATGGACTCAAAGGTGCCCATGGCACACACTCGTCCTTTATCTAGGATAACAATGAGATCAGCCTGTTCGAGGAATTGCAATTGATGTGTGACTAGAACTACAGTTTGATCTCGCAGATATTGCCGCATACACTGATCGAAGAGATGGCGCCCAACATGTGTGTCCACCGCACTTAGGGGATCATCGAGAAGATAAATATCCGCTTGCCGATAAACAGCCCGTGCCAAATTGATGCGAGCCTTTTGACCGCCCGATAGCGAAGCGCCTCGTTCGCCCACAATAGTCCTATCGCCATAGGGCAGAAGTTCAAAGTCCCGCTCCAGAGCACATTTCTTGATGGTTATATTGTAGCGTCTTCTATCCATTGGCTGGCCGAAGAGTATATTTTGGCGCACGGTGCCGGTAAAGAGCCAAGGCTCCTGCGAGGCATATGAGACTACGCCATTAACCGAAATGGATCCGGCAGTAGCAGGCAATTCGCCCAGAATGGCTTGAATTAAGCTGGAATTGAAATAGTTAGCTGAGGGCCATAAGTATCACAATTGGCCTAGGAATCTAAGTATTTAGATTAGTACTTACGTTGATTTGCCCGAACCCACCGGACCAATAATCGCCACCAATTGCTTTGGCCTAAACTCCAGCGTCACATCGTCCAAGTTATTTTCCAATGATTTCGCATTCCATTTGGCTTGCAAATTTCTGATAACCACACTTGGTTCTTTGGCTTGATTTTTAATTTCCGACATGACCACAATCTTGCCATTCTCATTAACGATAGCCAGAGGAGCTATGCTCGACATGGGCTCCTTCTCCAGCAATTTCGTTTCATCCAACAGCATGAATTTCTCTATTCTCTTGATCGAAACCAATGTCTCAGCCCATTGGGTAATAGCCAAGGGAAAATATACCACCATGGTCGTTCTCATAGAGTTATAGAAAGCGGTGACAGCAAAAGCCTTCTCGGCGGTCAGAAAATTATCCAAGACAACGAATACCACCAGACTGGAAAACACCGAAATGCGCGTGAGAAACATAGTAAAGGAGACCATAACGCCCCGAATATGGTTGACATTACGGATGACATTCATTTCCTTGCCACGAGCAGAGGCCACCATTTTGCCGAATGGTATTTCCCAAGCGTACATTTTGATGACCTGAATGCCGGAAATGATTTCGTTCATCAAGCAAACGCGTTCATCGGTACACAGGGCGGTACGCAAACGCAGCACTGATATCTTTTTGCCCATATAGCCTTGAAGCGGTATAAACAGCAGCATGATAATAAGGCCAACGAAGGCACTTACGCCGATCTAAAGTTAATGCAATTAAGAACTTTGAACTATATAGGCAATATTAGTCCCCCTGCTCCCCACCTACCTCTCTGTACAATAAATAGGTAACGAACAACAGTTGCATTGGTGCGATCCACATGTAATGCAATTGCGCTACCGACGTATCAAAGCGTCCCACATCATTCGTTAGCAGATTGACCACCTGCCCGGAGGTGGTATCCCCCAAGGCCGTCTTACTCAAACGTAAAGCCTTGCGATAAATCATGCTACAGATGGCCACGCGCATTTTCATGCCGCAGTGCATAATGCCCAGCACAGTGGGATGCATGCATAAGACGCCGCCAGCACCGGTCAAGATCACACCCAGGGCATAAAGAAAGCCATTGGTTTGATTGGCATTATCGCTGTCCGTCTTGGCATAGAATGCCACCAAAGTGCCCAGGAACAATGGTTGAAGAGATCTGTAAATTAACATTAACAGGGTTATAGGATGAGAGCTGCCGTATAGAAGGAGAACTTACCGAAAACCGATTTCAAAGACAAACAAGAGGAGGCCCAAAAGGAGATAGTACAGACCAAACACTTTAAGTGTTGCCTTTAACAGACTTGGCTCCTTGCCCTTAATGCGGCATTTGGCAATTTCATCATCCCAGGATCGACTCAGTTTTTCGCCAATGTAGTCTGAAAATAGATGAAGACATGTGGAAGACCACCACATTGGGGTTGGATATAAATATTTTGGAAATTAGTCTATAATTTCTGTAGGGTTTGTCATAGATCTATCAGTTGTACGCTAGCTTTCATTCGGTTCGGTTGGAAGTACGCATAGACAAAACATCAGTGTCGTAAAAACTGACAAAAAATTGATCTTAGTGCATTCGCGCTGATTCAAAATAATAATAGAAAAAAACAACACATTTCAAATATAAAAATAAAAAAGAGCTGTCTCGACAGTAGTCTGGTGTACCGATTTGGTACACCGATTTGGAAGACATGGACTATATGCCCAAAACTAACTTAAAGTTAAATACAGCTAAGACCTCTCCTAAACCACCTCCTATCGTCGTCGATGGCCGTATATCAATGAGAGACATTCAACTTCTTACTGGCGAAGGTTGTATGTATAAAAGAACATCCACAGGGACAAGAATTTTTCCACAATCGAAGGAAAAATACGACTTTTGTATCAACGCCCTGAAAGAAGATCTAATTGAATTTCATACGTACAATCCGAAAGAAAATAAATTGTACAATACTTTTCTATATGGTCTTCCGAAGTTAAATCCAGATGAAATCAAGGAAGATCTTAAAATGTATAATCTTTCGCCAATTAATGTTATCGAGGTGCAGACTAAGTATAGTATCGTAATGTAAACGACGCAGTGTACACAATCCAGTTTGATAGAAAATCTTTTACTCCAAACTGTTTACAAAATTTCAAATCAGTTTGTAGTGTAATCATTACTTGGAAGAAGCATAAACCCAAAAGATCAGATAGGCCTACACAATGCTGGAGGTGTTTGATGTACGGTCACGGCGGCGATCACTGCAACCGAAAGCCAGCATGTATCGTATGTCATGTGCAAAATCGCATATCTCTACTGAATGTCCACTTACAAAGGACTGAAAACAACCAGCAGTATTTTCATGCTTCAATTGTAAGGAGGCCGGTGAAATAAGATCAGACCACACGCAGTCAATGGTGTGAAATGCCCATTGCGCCAAAAATATCTTGAAGTCAGACAAAGAGTCACTTCTAGGCACGCCAGGAAACCTATGTTTGCACACCCAAGACATGTAAACATGCAATCACAACAAACACCAACTCACCAGTCGCTGACAAATCAAACCAACAGACGAACATACGCTAGTGCAGTAATAAATGGTAGCTCAGCCAGATCTCTTTAATATCGACGAACTGTTCAACATATTCTCTTCGGTGCTTGACGGCCTTAGCAGATGTACGATACGTCGAAAATACAACAAATTCAGGTTGTTATGTCTCTGTTAAAATACGCTCATGGCATCAAATAGCAACATAGAGACACTCAATATATTGTTGCATTGGAATGTAAATGGCATTACGGCATACTCTCAATTACGACAACTAGAGAATCTTCTATTATTGCAAAATATACACATAGCTGGGTTAAATGACACGTTTTTAAAGGAAACCCACAAACCGTATTTTGAAAACTATGCGCTTTATCGAAACGACCGGCAAGAACCAAATGGTGGTGGAGTAGCTATTCTAATTCACAGGAGTATTCATCACCAACTACTTCCCATTACACCAACTCGTCTAATTGAAAATATTTCGATTGAGGTTGAAATCAATCAAAGGAAGGTTATAATTACTATTGCTTTGCTTACTCTCCCAGATATGCCCAATCATTCTCAAATGATGTAAATGCTCTCACTTCTGATAATGCCGACTTCATACTCTTAGGCGATCTGAACGCTAAGCATACCATGTGGAATTGTCCTTTCAATAATGTAGCAGGCAACATCCTAAATCAATTACAACATTCACGTACGAGGGCGGTTCGGAATGTTCTTAGCCTATCAATGAAAGAGAATAGTTAGTTTTTCAAAAATATTTTTATTTTTCAATATAATCTCCTGAAACTTCAATACACTTAGTCCAACGCTTATCTAGCAATTCTCTCCCTTGATTAAAATAGTTTTCCTCAAGGTCTTCCAAATAGTGGTTTACAACTGTAATTGCATCTTCATTTGAGGTAAAACGCTTGCCAGCAAGGATTTTTTTTAGATTTGGGAACAGGTAAAATTCACTTGGAGCTAAATCAGGAGAATAAGGTGGATGGTCAAGCAACTCGTACTTTAATTCGTTGATTTTAGCCATTGTTAAAACACTCTTGTGCGCTGGTGCGTTGTCTTGTAAATTTAATTGATCTAAAAGGTTGCAATAGTACTCTGAATTTATTGTTTTACCCTTTTGCAGATAGTCAATCAATAAAATACCTTTAAAGTCTCAAAAAAACGTTGCCATAACCTTACCAGCCGATTGAATTGTTTTTGCCTTCTTTGGGGCACTTCCTCCAGCTTCAGTCCATTGTTTGGATTGTTCTTTTGTCTCTGGAGTATAGTGGTGGATCCATGTCTCATCAACAGTTATGAAACGACGCTTAAAATCCATTTTATTTCGCTGAAAACGATCCAAACAAGCTTGAGAAATGTTCATTCTTATGCGTTTTTGGTCGACTGTTAACAAGTCCGGCACCCATCCTGCAGAAAGCTTTTTCATCTTAGTTCTTGATGCAAAATTAAATGGACTCGATCATATGAGATGCCCATGATATTAGCTATTTCACACACTTTTATTCGTCGATCATTTAATACCATATCATGCACTTTGGCTACAATTTCTGTTGTTGTTGCTGTTTGGACGTCCACTACGTGGTTCATCTTCGATGATTGTACACCACGTTTAAATTCAGCAACCCAATTTTTTACTGTTGCATATGAAGGAGCACTTTCACCTAACACATTCACCATATCATTATGAATTTCTTGTCCCTTCTAATTTTTCCATTGTAAAAAAATCGCGGATGCGTCTTTTGTGAACACCTGTTTCTATATGAAGGAGTTGCCAGATCGAAACAAAATTTAACATGTGTTTCTGTTTATACCGCGCTTTTTGTGCTAGGCTAAGAAGTTTCCGAACCGCCCTCGTAACTTCTTCATTTTCCATCCTGATGTTCCTACTTTATACCCTCACCGTCGGAACTGCAGCCCTTCGACTGTGGATATCATTTTAAGTGATTTGTCGCTTCAAATGACTGTTATAGCACTAGTTTATGAACTACCTTCAGACCATAGACCTATTCAATTACTGCTCGGTTGAAGCAAGTGAGGGAGACAATATTCTCATACAAGAATACAAACTGGAACTGCTTCCGCGAAATACTCGATCAAAGCATAGATCTTTCTATTGAAAATTATAGCTCTCAATTATCCATAATTGCCATCCCAAAGCCCAATAAACCACAAAACAGCCCTACCAGCTATAGACCAATAGCCTACTAAGTAACTTAGGCAAACTTTTTGAAAGTCTAATACATAAGAGAATTCTAGACTTTGTCTCAGAAACTAACGTAATATCGGAGAATCAATTTGGGTTCGGAAAACAACATAGCAACATACATCAAGTAGGCCGAATTAAAACCAAAATAATTCAAAATAAGAGTCACAGGATATCAACAGGACTAATTCTCCTATACAAAATCGTATCCGTCAATATACCCAGATATTTGTGCAAAATAGTTTCACAATTTCTCGAAAACAGAGAATATACGGTTTGCTTGAACAAAAAATGTTCTTCTTTTAAATCAATCCCTGCGGGGCTTCCTCAAGGGTCTATTCTTTCACCGACCCTATATTCGGTATTTACCTCCGACTTCAAACCACCTAGAGAGATTGTCACAGCATACTACGCCGACGATACCGCTCTATTATCATCTAGCAAATTGACAACAGCCCTTTTGAAGAAAATGGAGTTCAGTCTTAAAGTATGCCACAAATATTTCTACAAATGTAAATACAAATTAATAGCAATTATTTTATAAAATTATTTTTCGGCTTGAGGTCATTTATTTAAACTCGTTGTTGTTCTATGTGTTGTTTAATTTTTATTTATCCCAATATTTCGATTGACTTCGTCAATCATGTTCAGGGGTTGTCAATTAACAAAACAATGTCGTCCGTCTGATTATCGATGTCCGTCTGATTATCGAGCAATAAAACTCAGGCTATAATATTCCTTTTTAATAAATCTCCGAAAAGGATACCATCAACTTCATTTTGATGACAACGAAATAAACGTTTTGAACAATGTTACCTATTTAGGTATAACTCTTGACAAAAAGCTCTCATTCTGTAAACACATAGAGACCTCTTGTCTAAAAGCAACAAAAGCATTCCGATCTCTATGGCCTTACCTTAATAGACGATCAAGTTTAAGTTTGAAAAATAAAAATCTTGTTTATAAAACTGTCATTAGACCTATACTTTCATATGGGTCCCCATTATGGTACCGTGCCGCTAAAACCCACCTGAAGAAAATGCAGTTGGTTCAAAACATAATGATCCACAGTAAACACTGGCGCCACCCCACATCGTCATGAAGAAACTGGATACCAACTATTCTTAGATTTCATCAAAAAACTTAATGATAATTACTTTCAATGAGCATCTACCTTTCGCTATTGTAAAATACGCGAAAGCATCGGGTTATTATAATATCATATTTATAACAATGCAATTTATTCAAACCAGAAAATGTTGCGCTATAACTGACTGTCGTGAACAATCAGTTTAAAAACAATATTTTTCTATTTCTATTTGTCCATATTATAAAACTAATCAAATATAGGTTTTTTGCCCTTTTTGCCTATATTCAGATCATATAAAATTTATTTATTTATGTACGAGGGCGACCGCAAAAGTAACTGGCCTAACGTAAAAAGAACCGTTTTTTTTGGAATTATTATTATTTATTTTTCAACATAATCTCCTTCCAACTCAATACACTTCATCAGACGTTTTTCAAGTTTTTTAATTCCATCCGAAAAATAAGATTTTTCAAGAACTTCAAAATATGCCTCAGTTTCAGCAAAAACCTCGCTATCGGACGAAAATTTTTTGCCACCGAGATTTTTTTTTAAACTTGGAAACAAAAAATAATCAGAAGGAGCTAAATCTGGACTATATGGTGGATGCGGAGCAATTTCAAATCGTAATTCGGCCAGTTTTTGTTGAGTTAAAAATGCAGTGTGTGAAGGAGCATTATCTTAATGAAAAAAAAAGTTTTTCTTTCTAAATGCGGTCGTTTTATCTTGATTTCTTCACTCAACCGATCCAATAATGCACAATAATATTCACTATTTATTGTTTTTCCTTTCTGAAGATAATCAATAAATATTATACCCCTTGCATGCCAAAATACTGTGGCCATTACTTTTCCTGCTGACTTAACAGTTTTCGCCTTCTTGGGACCACTTTTACCAGCTTCTATCATTGTTTTGACTGTTCTTTGCATTCTGGGATGTAGTGATGGATCCATGTTTCATCAACAGTTATGAATCGGCGCAAGAACTCTATTGGATTACGCTGATAAATCGCAAAAAGCTCCTCGGAATTTGTCCAACGGACGATTTTTTAGGGCAAAGTCAACAAACGCGGCAGCGTTCTTGCGGAGAGCTTTTTCATGTGGAGTTCATCATGTAAAATACTCCGAACTTGTTTTTCGTGTATTTTAACAATATCAGCAAGTTCTCTGAGCTTTATTCGTCCATCTTTAGTCACTTCATTAAATATTTTTCTAATGTTTTCAATAGTAGTAGCAGTTTTCGGTCTTCCAGAGCGTTGTTCATCTTCCGTACTTGAACGACCCATTTTAAGTTGTTGAACCCAGGATTTCACCGCACGAAACTCTTTATTTTTCATTTTTTTAAAAATTATAAAAATTGTTTACTTCAATCACCTGTAACAAAGAAAATAATCATTAAATATTTCGAAAATTTCGACAGATGGCTTATAAAAGATTGCTTTTAAAAAACAAAAAAAAAAAGTTGCTAGTAAAACAGAAAATGTGCCAGGCCAGTTAGTTTTGCGGTCGCCCTCGTACCATTATCACGATCTGACTTGCTGTAATATCTTTGAGAAATCCCATTCTTGTAAGCAATTATCAATATATGATAACATATTAAATTGGATAATAAAATTGAATTGAATTGTCTTAGATCTATAGATCTAAGACAAACTCTTCATATATGAAACCTCACACATCTGAAGACATGGTGCATTTACACAATATAACTGTTGGAAGAATATTTTTACTTCACATTAGTTTGAACCTGTTTTACAGGGTGGCCCAAATGAGACCTAGTGATGTTAAACACGTATAACTCTGGTAATAACGGTTTTTTTTAAATGATTTATTTTTATATGTTAAATACATTTTATGGAAATTTAACGTGACTATGTGTGAAATATGACATCAGACAAATGACCACCATTTTGCTCGATGCAGGCATTGGCTCTTTTCAGCGCATTTTGCATTACACGGCGTAAAGTTTCTGGTTGCGGGCGCCGTATTTCGTCTCGAATATTCTGCTTGAGCTGTCCAAGTGTCTGTGGTTTGTTAACTTACACTTTGTCTTTTAAATATCCCCAGAAAAAAAAATCGGACGCAGTTAAATCTGGTGAACGAGGAGGCCAAGGGAAATCTGAATTTTTTTGAAATTATGCGTTTAGCAAAAATTTCACGAAGCATGTGCATAGTTTGCCTAGCAGTATGTCCAACTTGTTGCAACCACAAATTAGGATGTTGCTCCACTATTGGCCGCAAAAAGTTGGCGATCATTGTTCTGTAAGAAGCCCCCGAGACCGTTTCTGGCGTTTCATCCTCATTCTCAAAGAAATATGGGCCGATGAATTTTGTAGCCATAACACCGCAATAAACAGTGAATCTGATTGGGTGTAACTGATGCAGATGTAGTGCCAACTGCAACCCAGTTCCTCAAAACGGCGAACTAAACTTGTAATCGTTGAAGATGTGGGCGCTGATCTTACGTTAAAAACACGGCGATAATTTCGCTGCTTCAGAACAATTAATCGTTGAGAAGAATAACAAAAATCGATCATTTTAATGCGTTGTTGTGTACTGTACGTATTCATTTTAAATTTCCAAGAGTTCAGTTATAATCTGCAAAAAGAAAAAATAAATTATGTTAAAAAATAAAAAAGTTATTTGTGTTTCACATCAGCTGGTCTTATTTGGGCCACCCTGTATATAGAATTCTTTTACAAATCGAGCGAGATTAATTGGATAACTCTTGGAAGTACTGCTACGACGATAAGAAAAACATGAAAAATACTAATAGGAGAACATTTAAAATTGGAAAAAGATTTTTTCATTATCTATAAATTGAAGACTTAAAGAGGCACTATGTCAAAAGAGACAAATGTCTTAAAATCGAATAGAAACTGTGGATTTGACATACATTTCAAGTGGGGCAACCACCAAGATTGCAAACTGTGGAGCTGTGCTACCCGAACAACACTTGCCACGCCTAGAGGTCTATAAATACTTACTTCCTTAGGCTCTAGATGGTCCGGGCCAGCTAAATAAATCATTTATGATCACTTCGGTCTGGGGCGTGCTTACTATAGTTTCTAATCCCAAGTATTTTCGCATTATCTTCTACTTGGCCTCTCCACCGTCTCGGTCTTCCCTGCCTGGCTTTCCATGGTAATTATCGTCTAATGCCTTTTTGTTTTCATTCGACCAACACGTCCAAGCCAGCGTAATCATTGTATTTTGATGCGCCTATCTACATTCAAGTCGGGATGCATTCCATACATCTCTCGTGCGACGCATATACTCCACGTCCACTTTGCTGGGGCCGTAGGTTTTACGAAGGATTTTTCACTCAGATACTGCCAACATGTATATTGCTCTCTGCTTTTGAAATCGCCCATGTTTCGCTGGCGTAACGAAGCACAGGTAGTACCAGTAATCTTCGGTCCAAAATTACTTTTATTTGCCAACACGATTCTTCGTTCTATTTAGGCGGATTCGTGGCACACAAGTTTCTCTCAAACTTTGACGTTGCAACTGCTGGCCGAAAAAATCTCGACTTTTCTTCGTCTCGGCGTTTCTCTAGCAATTGTCCGCATCATTTTGGTCTTGACCTCAATCACCATCAGATCCATCTTAGACGACTTTAATTCAATCAAAACGCTCTGTTCTGGCAATGTCATTTCGTTTGCGTATACGAGAAGGATGTGGCCATTGGTCTTAATTCTGCCCGTTTTATTAAATTTACGTTTTCTAAGATTTTCACCATTTAGATGTTTAAGAAGTTACCCGATAAGTTGTCACCCTGTCTGAGACCTCTTAAGTCAGTGAATTGTTCAGAGAGGTCACTTACAATTTGAGCTGGTGTCACTCAAAGTCAGTCTACGAAGACATACAACAAGTTTTTATGGTATTCCATACGCGGGCATGGTTTTAAACAACTTATCTCTTATCGGAGTGCCGAAAGCAGCCTTAAAGTCAATGAAGAGGTAATGCGTATGTACAGGGTGGCTCAAAAGTTACCATGGGACAGAGATTGACAACTAAACACAGATTCAGAATAATAGAATTTTATTATTTAAAACAGCGATCAATTATTTTAACGCAAACGCATGAGTGATGAAGTTAATTTTCAGTTGAATGGCTTTGTTAATAAGCAGAACAGTAGCTTCTGGGGTTGTGAAAATCCAAGAGCCATTCATCAACGCCAATTGCACCCAATTAGGTCTACAGTATGGTGTGGGATCACATCTGTAAATATCATTGAGCCTTCAAGAATGAAGATGGAAGTACTGTAACTGTAAATGGAGAGCGGTATCGGGGTATAATAGAAAATTATTTACGGCCAGCTCTTGAAAACAGACCTGAGATATGGTTTCAGCAGAACGAAGCCACTGCCCGAGACACAATGGTACTTTAAAGTCAAATTTTTGAAGAGCGAATAATTTCCAGAAATTCGGAAATTATTTTGCCAGCGCGATCGCCAGATTTGTCAGCACCCGACTATTTTCTTTGGGGTTATTTGAAGGAGCGACTATATGTGAACAAGCCCGAGACAATTCTTCCACTCAAGTCCAACATTGTTGCAGAAATTCGAAAGCTACAGCCACAAATTTTGAAAGATGTTATAAAAAATGCTTTAAAACGAGCCCATTATTGCGAAGCTGAAAACGGGGGTCATTTAAGTACCATTATTTTTACGCGGGCTGCTATATATGTTCTTGGCCTAATAATGAAAATGTGAATATTTATCATCAAAAATGGTTTTATTATTTTTCAAAATATTCTTCAGCATGATTTAAACACGTTTGCATGCGCTCAACACAATTGTCGAAGCACTTTTTCGACTCCGATTGCGACACCTCCAAAAAACATGGCTTTTGAACGCTTCAACAGCATCTTCTGGCGACGAAAATTTTTGACCACGCATTTTTTTCTTGATATGCGGGAATAAAAAAAGTCAGTGGGTGCCAAGTCAGGGCTGTACGGCGAATGACCCATCAATTCGACGTTTTGGCAGGTCAACAAGGCGCTGGTTTGAGCCGATGTGTGAAAGCTCGCATTGTCATGGTGCACAGTGATGCGTCTTCCTCTGTTCGTTTTTCGAATTTCTCCAAAGACTTCAGGCGAACAAATTGTGGTGTACCACTCAGAATTGACCGTCCTACGTTGCTCAAGCGGAACAGTCGCCACATGACCAGTTTTGCCTATGAAACAGTCGACCATTTGCTTCGAAGTGCTTCTTTCACGAACAACTTTCGTTGGATTTGGCTCGTCTTCGAAGACCTACATGGTTGATTGCAGTTTTGTTTCGGGCTCATACGCATAGATCCATGATTCGTCACATGTGACGATCTTATAAACGTCTTGTGAAGCACCGCGATTGTATTTTTTCAAAATTTCTTTGCACCAATCGTCACGAGCATTTTTTTGACCGACTGTTGAATTGCGTGGGATCGAGAACGAGAACAAACCTTTTTTAACGGCTAGGTGCTCATGCAATATTGTGTCGGGGTCATACGAATAGATCCATGATTCGTCACCTGTGACGATGTTATAAACGTCTTTTAAAGCACCGCGATCGAATTTTTTTAAAATATCCTTGCACCAATCAACACGAGTCTTTTTTTTTTTTGAGCGATTGTCAACTTGTGCGGGATCCAACGAGAACAAACCTTTTTTACGGCCAGGTGTTTATGCAATATCGAATGTATGCCGGCTAAAGAAATGCCCAAGGATGCCTCTATCTCACGGTATGTCACATGACGATCTTGAATTATCAGTTCACGCACGGCATCTATGTTTGCTGGCACAACGGCCGTTTTTGGACGACCTTCACAGCCTCGTCTTTGAGCGAGCGTCGTCCACGATTGAATTCATTAAATCAGTTTTTTACAGTGCTATAGGATGGTGCTTCATCGCCATACAAAGATTTAAGTTTATCGATGCACTTTTGTCGTGTTAATCCACGTCGAGTTAAGTCCATTTTTTTGCCAAATTGATTTTTTTCAAGTCACTGTAAACAACAGAAATGATGCTCGTACGTTCTGAGTACGTTTATGCTAAAAAAATTTCAAACTTTCCAATGGAAATGTCAGATGGCGCCAGGCAACACTTAGTGTTGTCTAGGGCTGTAGTATAAGGTATATATCACCCTCGTACTTAGTGTACAATTTTTCCATTTTGTAGTAACATAATCTGAGAAAAAAAAATAAAAAAAAATTAATTAACGAAGAAGTTATTTTTAATCCCATGGCAACTTTCAGCCCACCCTGTACTACGAAAGCTGGGTCTTTTTACTGATGCCAAAAAGTAGTATAAGGTAAAAATAGTATGAGAGAAGAGTAGAGTGATAATGCATATTAGTATATTAGTAACAAGCTTTTGACTTATCTAGTAAAAATCTATTTGGCATAAACTTAGGTTAGCGAAATTTATAAAATACATTATTAAGTAAGAAAATACTTCACACAATATCTTTTGACAACTTGAGTTAATGTCCGATATACGAGGGCGACCGCAAAACTAACTGGCCTGGCACATTTTCTGTTTTACTAGCAACTTTTTTTTTGTTTTTTAAAAGCAATCTTCTATAAGCCATCTGTCAAAATTTCCGAAATATTTAATGATTATTTTCTTTGTTACAGGTGATTGAAGTAAACAAGTTTTATAATTTTTGAAAAATGGAAAATAAAGAGTTTCGTGCGGTAATTAAACACTTGTATATGAAAGGTTAAACGCCACAATTGAACAAAGATGAATTGGATTCTGTTCATGGTGATAATGCACCATCATACTCCACCGTGAAATCCTGGATTCAACAATTTAAAATGGGTCGTTCAAGTACGGAAGATGAACAGCGCTCTGGAAGACCGAAAACTGCTACTACTATTGAAAACATTAGAAAAATATTTAATGAAGTGACTAAAGATAGACTAATAAAGCTCAGAGAATTTGCTGATATTGTTAAAATACACGAAAAACAAGTTTGGAGTATTTTACATGATATGTGCCGCGTTTGTTGACTTTGCCCCAAAAAATCGTCCGTTGGACCAATTCTGAGGAGCTTTTAGCGATTTGTCAGCGTAATCCAATAGAGTTCTTGCGCCGATTCATAACTGTTGATGAAACATGGATCCATCACTACATCCCAGAATGCAAAGAACAGTCAAAACAATGGATAGAAGCTGGTAAAAGTGGTCCCAAGAAGGCGAAAACTGTTAAGCCAGCAGGAAAAGAAATGGCCACAGTATTTTGGGATGCAAGGGGTATAATATTTATTGATTATCTTGAGAAAGGAAAAACTATAAATAGTGAATATTATTGTGCATTATTGGATCGGTGAGTGAAGAAATCAAGATAAAACGACCGCATATAAAAAAAAAGTTCTTTTTCATCAAGATAATGCTCCTTCACACACTGCATTTTTAACTCAACAAAAACTGGCCGAATTTCGATTTGAAATTGCTCCGCATCCACCATATAGTCCAGATTTAGCTCCTTCTGATTATTTCTTGTTTCCAAATTTAAAAAAAATTTCTCGGTGGCAAAAAATTTTCGTCCAATAGCGAGGTTATTGCTGAAGCTGAGGCTGAAGGTCTTGAAAAATCTTATTTTTCGGATGGAATTAAAAAACTTGAAAAACGTTTGATGAAGTGTATTGAGTTGGAAGGAGATTATGTTGAAAAATGAACAATAATAATTCCAAAAAAAACGGTTCTTTTTTTATGTTAGGCCAGTTACTTATGCGGTCGCCCTCGTAGCTTTTAAGTTTTTTTAGCACTGATAATGCTTAATGGTTCTTTTTTGTTATTCAAATTGTTTAAATAAACATTCAGTGCAGTCTATCAATTTAATCAAAAAAGAAACTATTTTCTACTTACCTGATTTGTGTTCCTTCAAAGCCCGATAAAGATCAGATTCGACCAAAACTTTTTTGCGGCCCTTAAAAAACGTCGGCAGTGTAAAGCTGAAAGAACAGCAACCGCCAATTGAAACAAGCGATAAGAAAGGCAAACATAAAAGGTCGATAAAAACATATGCAAAACGTACTCGATAGCGATTTGATGATGAGAGGGCATAAAAAGGAAATAACTAAACTCACCAAAACATAGCCGACGACAAAGGATTCGATGTTTCGCGCGGATTCTCGGGCAATTCATCGGATTTGAAGGATTGCATTTTGGGACTACGTTTTTATTTTTCTCTTTTGTAGATATTAACGTTTAAGGATATTTAAACACTTTTTACCTTTAGTTTTTTTTTATTTATTTGATTTCTTTTTCTCAGTTTGTGGTTTGAGTTAGTATTTACACTTTGTTTTCTTCCCTTCTTTTCTATTCAGCAGATGTATTCATGGGGCTACAAAACGCGGTTTTGAGTGACGATAAGGCTTCTTTACTATTGTCAAATGCTAGAGGTAAGTGTACATTAATGTTTGTTGATATTTTTAGTTATTTGATTAAAATTGATAGTTTGTAGATTTTGAATTTAAATCGGTTGAATTTATGTTAATGAGTATGTCCAAATAACATCGACCCAATAACAGCAGTTTTGAAAAACGACCTCTGCGATTTTGTTCAAACTTGGCAAATGTATTCTACCCGTTTGGGTCTCATAGCTGAATTGTTTTAAGGCTTGGTTTGAATTTTACAGCTTCTCAAAGTTGGCCTTGACGTGCCAAAAATAGTTGCGTTAAATGACAATATGTACGGAAAGTGCCATGAAATAGCAAAGAAGTTGCCCCTGAAAGGTATTGATATCCTTTTTTTATACTCGTATGTATTCGGTCTTGTATTATTTTTATATCTTAAATAGTTTTAATTCTGGTTCGAGACCTTTCTTAATTCAAAAAAGTAGCACACTAAAGTCTATATTTCTATATCTATATTCTTAAATCTTACTTATTCTAAAAAAGTATATTTTTTTCCTAGGTTTCTTTAGGATATTGACGGTGATTTCTACTAGTTCTACTAGTTGTGAGCATTTGAAAGTGGGTTCGCCGTGTCTTCAGAAGTTATAAAAATTTTTTCTGGAGCACTTCTTTCATTTTTATAGAAAATCATTTTACTTTTTATAATTTCCTAGACTTATATGTGACAGCGCATAGAGAAAGGAACCTAAGGGTAAAAAAATCAATTTTCATTTTTTTTTTCTTTTTTTGATGTGGACAACATCTGAGCATCGAATGAGACCGATCCCATGCCCCAAAAGTGTTCCCTCACAGAGATATGCGCGTTTTATGAAAGTGAAGTCGACGATTCTAAGCGCAAATAAAAAGGGACCTAATCTTTAAAATGGCTCTCCTGAAAAAAAGTGGTTTTTAACCTTAGATCCCTTTCTATTTTTCGCGTCACATATACTTAGTAGGGACATAAATACTGTTACAACATTGAACACACTCATTTCAATAGTAGAACTGAACATACCCCGTTAATGTCATATAAGTTTTCAAAGCTAACCTCAATAGCGTTAGTCTGTAACGGGATTTTAAAATTGTTTTAACTTTCATCATGGAGTGGTCAGATATTGAGAAGCGTATCGCCGTAATGGCGCTTTTCAAGTGTGAAATAAAAAAAGCGATATTTTCAAAACGCTCCGGCCACTAGGGATTAGCCGCATGTTCGTCTACCGGTGCATAAAACTGTTTGAGGAGACTGGAGACGTAAAAGAAAGCCACCGGTCGGGCCGCCCACGCTCTATTCGAACACCGCATGTCATCAAAGCCGTTAAATCAAGAATTCACAGAAATTCGCTCCGAAAACAGAAAATCATGGCCCGTAAGATGAATATCACGCAAAATTCCTAGAGTCGAATCAAATAAAAAAGACTTGGGGCTTCCACACGACGTACCGGACATTTATTGACTGCAGCTTTAAAAAAAAATAGGATGGAAAAATGCAAACGTCTTTTGGTGAAGCACGCTGAAAACTTGCACAGAAAAATGTTTTTCACTGATAAAAAATTTTTTACCGTTCAGGAAAAATTTAACAAGCAAAATGATAGAGTGTATGCGCGGTCATCTAAGGCAGCATCTGAACTGATACCAAGAGTGGAAAAAGGTCATCACCCAGCTTCAGTCATGGTTTACTAGGGTGTCTCTTACGTTGGGGTCACTGACCTGCATTTCTGCGAACAAGGAGTCAAAACATCGGCCAAAGTTTACCAAGAAACCGTTTTGGGAGCTGTTGTGAAGCCTCTTAACAATTCCCTGTTCCAAAACCAGCCATGGACTTTCCAGCAGGATTCTGCGCCGGCCCATAAGGCTAAAACGTCCCAGGCCTGGCTTCGAAACAATTTGCCAGCGTCCATTTCCTCTGAAGAATGACCCGCAGGCAGTCCAGATTTGAACCCATTGGATTACAAATTGTGGACGGTTTTAGAGGGCTTTTAGAGGTTTAAGACTGCTTTGGTTCGAGCTGTGGCCAATTTTCCAATGGACGAGGTTCGTGCAGCTATTGACGATTGACCAGTGCGACTTAAGGCGCGTGTAAAGGCAAAAGGCGGACATTTCGAAAAAATAGATTCTTTTTGGATACAATATACATCAATAAATATTTTAAAACATATCTGGTCCAAAAACATTCAGTACTTTTTAGTTTACAGCATAAAACGTGTGTAACAGTATTTATGTCCAAACTAAGTACAGGGTGGGCGATTTAACATTTTAAATTTGAATCGGCTGTAAAAAAAGTACCGATAATTTTGTTTTCGTTTGTTTAGGGTCGAATCTCTTCAATGTTAACTTTGATTTCATGTTTCAACGCTTCGATTATCTCTGGTTGCTTTGCATAGTAATTATCCCTAATGGCTTCCCACAGAAAATAAGCCAAAGAGCTCAAATCACAGCTCCGAGGAGGCCAATTGACATCACAATTTCGTCTGATTATTCGATTTTCAAATAAAAGGCTCAAAATATAGATTGAAACCAAATGCCGTCCATGTCATTCTCTTGAATTTTTGTAAACAAAAATTCGTTGAGCATAGCATGGTAATGCGCACCGTTGACGCTAACTGTGGCTCCCTGCTTATTTTCGAAGAATAATTGCCGCCAGCCCAAAATCGACACCAAACTGTGTCTTGTTGTGAATGCGGCAAATTTGCTTCTTGACATAGCCACCGAGATGAAAATGAGCTGCATCTGAAAACACGATTTTTCGGTAAAATGCTTTATCTCCTGCCAAACAATCCTCCATTGGGGGAAGCAAAAACGCTTCGGATGGTGTTTTAATATTAAAGCTCTAAAAGCCAAATATTACATCCGACTTTGATTAAATTCGCAAAGAGCATTAGGAGCGACTAAGACCTAACTTGGTAAAACTTGTCTATATGGGTCCAAGTTTTCCAAGGTCCCTCCAGCTTTGAGGTAGGGTACAAACTACACCCAATCAGGCCCAAAGTTTTAATGGTACGTTATGAGCGTCCATTAATTAGCTATGGTAAAACTGGTCCACATAGGTCAATATTATTCTATAGCCCCGGCACAACGGACCTCCCCAACTTCAGTATCTGCACCTTTAGAAGCCACATTTTACATCTGATTTCTACAAAATTTCGCAATAAGCCTGACGAGTGACCACACCCATATTCTGTTACATTGGACCATGTCGGTCCATGTTTTCGAATACATCCCACACAAAAGTTAATTCCGATTTTAGGGCCAGCTGCACTAGAAGCCACAAATTCCCACCGATCACTTTTAAATTTTGTACGATACGTTATGTGTGAGCAATGATCAACTGTGTTGAAACTGGACCACACAGGACCGTAATTTTCTATATTTAATTTAGAAAAAACAAATCGAAGAATTTGAACCTTAAAAAAATTAAAATTTTGAAAATAAAAAAAAAATATTTTTACAAAAAAAAGTATTAAAAATTAAGGCGGAGATCGTTGCACATTTTAATTTATAACTTAAAAAAATTTTCTATTTAGAATTTAAAAAAAAAAATCGAAGAATTTGAACCTTAAAAAAATTAAAATTTTGAAAATAAAAAAAAATATTTTTACGAAAAAAAGTATTAAAAATTAAGGCGGAGATCGTTGCACATTT
Organism: Hydrotaea diabolus; assembly: GCA_963513945.1. NCBI lineage: Eukaryota > Metazoa > Arthropoda > Insecta > Diptera > Muscidae > Hydrotaea > Hydrotaea diabolus. The sequence goes on along the minus strand of OY740720.1, from coordinate 30,146,353 downwards.
TAATTTATAACTTAAAAAAATTTTCTATATTTAATTTAGAAAAAACAAATCGAAGAATTTGAACCTTAAAAAAATTAAAATTTTCAAAATAAAAAAAATATTTTTACAAAAAAAGTATTAAAAATTAAGGCGGAGATCGTTGCACATTTTAATTTATAACTTAAAAAAATTGAAGCGTAGCTACGAAAACTTTTATTGTATCATTAGCCAACATAATAATCATTTACCACAAAAAATTAAAAAAAAAACTTAAAGGAACGTATTTTCAAAATCGGGTAATTTTTTTAATAACAAATTTTTAATGATTTTTTTTTTTTTAAAAAATTCATGTCTTTTTTCCCGTTAGGGTCTATGCAAGCCTTACAACGTATCCTTCTATGGGTGAGGGTATGTCGGTTTACCTAACTACAACTTTTAATTTATTTTAATGCTTAGTTATGATGATTAGTAGCTATTTGTATTGGAAATAAAAAAAATCCTTAGACATGACAAATGGAAAATAATGTGGAGACCAATTTTACCTTACTACAACTTTTAACTTATTTTAATGCTTATTTATGACCATTTGTAGCTATTTGCATTGGAAATAAAAAATTCCTTATACCTGACAAATGGAAAATCATGTGGAGACCGACCACTGGTTCAGAATTTAGCAATTTTACTATAGTAACCTCCGACCAGCAATCCCAAAATTTTCAAACCGATGCCATTTCGCCCCCTTGCATTTTCGGGCGTGGTCGTAGATGGAGATATTTTCATGAAATAAGCCAGGGAATACACAGGTAAATTTTGTCGAGTTGAGAATAAGTCGCCCTGTATATACAAGTCATTCACATTTTGGTTGATATCTATAGTGGTAAGACCCAGAATTTCCCTATAATAGCTTTATAAAAAAACATTAGCGATTTGGTTCATTATACCCTCCACCGAAGGTTGAAGTGGGAATTCTAAGACGATTTACATTTGACCGCCCGACCATGGATCTGTTGATAATGAGCAAACGAGGACCCTGGCTTATAGTCACAAGCAACTTGGAATTGTTACAGGGCGATATCGAAACAGAAGGAAATGATTGTCCTCTTAAGGAACTAAAAGTACCTCGGAAAAAAGTACGTACATTTGATTATGGAACACGGGAAACTTCTCTCTGATGAATGAGCTATGCTCGATTGTTTTAATAATTGCTAAACGGTGGAGGAGTAATAAAACGTTTCTGAACAAACAAAAAGATGTTTATACTTGTTGTCTCTAGAATTGCATACTCGTGAACCAAAACGTCATATGTCCAATGTCACATGGATCCCATTTGGTTGTAAATCCATAACCATACACAAATACAAAGAACCCGCAATTGTCCAGCAACGCACGATAATCATATCAAGGGAACTTCACCCCATCTTGTCTTAAATGACTTTGCAGGTTCCCTTGAATCGTCATCTTCCGAGGAGGCAACTCCAAGCACGCCTATCATCAATAAATTTAATCAAAGTATAAAAGAAAAGAAAAACAAAATAAATGTAAAATAATTCTTATCAAAAGCTGACTGGCGATGATAAAACGTCAACAAGCGCGATAACAAATTGCAGCGTCACTCGGGACACGTTAACAAGCGTCAGCTCAAGAACTGCAACATTGAATGGCATTCCGTCGGCTACCAGCCAATAAACACAAACAAAACCGATTATCGCTTAAGTAAATCAGTCATGTAGGGGTCTTATATTAAGAGGTAATAGTCGTGTTTTATTTTTTAACAAGCAAAAAAATCTGCTATAGCGATTTATTTACTCCCCTTGTCCGAAAAAGGGAGAATTTACTAAATTTGTTATGCCGTTTGCAAAACTTCGAAATATTGATCGGAGACCCTATAACTATTTACAGGGTGGAGCGCGGTAATTTGTTTTTTTGCACTGCAGGTTGTGCCGGCACTGTTGGTCAAAGAGAGTGGAAAGTGCGCGTGGCTTATAGTGGCTGACGGGAGATTGGTATTCGTCTGCCTTTCAGTTGCCATCATGCATTGAACAAGTGAGGAGAGGTCGTTTTGTGTTGAAGCTTTTTCTTAAAATGCGCACTCGATCCGGGCAGTGCAGCGTGCTTTTCGTTTACGATTCGCTGTTCCCCCATGCGAACGTGTTCCTGGATGGCAATTAATTGTAAATTGGGTAACTTCATTGAGAACAGCAGGGAATGTGTCATGTGTACGAAGGGGAACTGACAGAAGGATACGCCACAAAACATCGAGAGAGTTAGAGCAGCAGTACTGCAATCTCCGAAACGCTCTGTTTGGAAGCAATCACTTGCTCTTGGCATTTCCAGACGTTCTCTCCACCGGGTTTTTCAGCCTGTTCTTGAGTCAATGCAATTAGAGGAAACATGGTTCCAACAGGATGGTGCCACTGCACACACAGCTAGGTTTAGCATGAATTGTTTGAGGCAAATGTTTCCTAGATGACTTATATTTTTAAGGGGTGATGTGAACAGGCTGGCATGCTCACCAGACTTAACCCCATTTGATTTTTTTCCTTTGGGGTTACCTGCAGTTGAAGGTGTATATTAACAATCGCAACACCTTGGAAGACCTAATTAACAATATTGAGGCTGAAAGTGGCAGAATACCAGTCGACATGCTTGTTAGAGTTCATGTAAACTTCAGAAAACGCATGGAGCAGTGTGTGAATAGCGAAGGTGGACATTTGCCAGATACACTATTTAAAACCATGTGATCTAAAAATTCTCTTACTGTACAATATAATAAAAATATAAAATAAATTTTTCTAAGGTTCATAATTTATTTTATTTCATTCCCAAATAAGCAAATGACCGCGCTCCAGCCTGTATATTACAATTCTAAGACGATCTATAAGTAGCTATGCGCGTCCGTCAGTGTATCTGTTGAAGCCTTGATAACAGGCAAACAAAATGAGCTAGGAACCTGTTATGTTCTTTAATGATGGCTTATGGTCATAAGCTGTCTGGAATTGTAAATGATCGAATTCAGGGAAAAATTTTCTCATTAAGGGACGTACTTTACAAAGTCTCGAAACCCTTTTTTGAGTATTTGCTTAGAAAATTATAGTTTTTTGTGGTTATATAGGTACAGGGGATTGGGAGGCACTGTATACCTTAAAAAGGTCATACTTGAGGGTCGTTTCGTCTCATGTGACCCAAAATTCAACTTAGAATTGTTAAAATTTTTATTAAATCGAAAGTTTCAGTTTTTTTTCGATTTCGCGTTTACAGCCGAATTCTTCTTCTCTTGTCATTCGAAAATATGCCCAATACAACGCTAGAATGGCTTCAATTTAAGACATTTTATCATCGCCAAGACATTCAACATCTATGATAGACTCTTCAAAGTAATGTGATTGTGATTAGATATTGTTTTGAAACTCTTATCAGTATTTCAAAGCTATAGAATTTTTCCGAAAACATGTGCTATCGTCTAAAAAGTGAAGATACACGTTTGCTTTTTGCTGCTTGCCTATTAGTTTAGTACGTATATGCAATTTAAATAGAGTTCAAGCCTTATCAGTCAGTCGCGCGTTGTTATCAATGACGACTGATGGCAAAACAAACATTAGTTCGGGGGCTTCGACTGTTACCCGGCCGGAGTTACGGTGCGTAACAACAACTGAGCTATTCGTTTGATGCCTATTCACTTTGTCATTCTGTTAACAACACATGGAAATACAAGGGTTGCTATCTACACTTTTGCAAGCGCACAAAACAATTTTTGAAGCACTTTTTGAAGCACTTTTTCCTCCAAAACATGATTTTTGAAGGCTTCACCAGCTTCATCGGGCGATAAAAAAACGTTGACCACGCATTTTTTCTTGATGCTAGGGAATAAAAAGAAGTCATTGGGTGCCAAGTCAGGGCTGTGCGGTGAATAGCCTATCAATTCGACATCTTGAGTGGTCAAATAGCTCATCGTTTCAGCTGAGGTGTGAGAGCTCGCATTGTCGTAATGCAAAATGATCCGTCTTCTCTTAATTTTTTTCCTTTTTTCTTCGAACACTGTCGGCAAACAGATGGATGTATACCACTCAGAATTTACCGTCCTACGATCCACTAAAGACATTGTGGCAACATGGTTCTCATTATCTGTCCACTCCATGATGAAAGTTGTCATTTTGTTAAAAACTTGTTTTCTATTTAAATATAGAAGCAAGAGGTCTTGAGCCGGTTTAATCCCTGTTCAAGTTGAAACAATATTAAAATTCCGTTACAGACTGACGTTATTGAGGTTAGCTTTCAAAACCCGTATGACATTAACAAAGTATGTTCAGTTATACTATAAAAATGGGTGTGTTTAATGTTGTAACAGTATTTATGTGCCTACTAAGTACTAGAGCGCCCATAAAACAAAAAGTGTAATTTTTGTCCCCTCCCCGCTCATTTTCTAGTATATTGGGCATCAAAAAAATTAATCAGTGCAAAAACTTTTTCAATCGGATGGAATTAGTGATTTACGTTTGAAAAAAAGTTTGATTCAAATTTGAAGTTTTACCTCTGAAAACACCATAAGGGTCATAGCTAGGTCAAAAATTATGTAAGAGGTAAGTGTTTGCACGTTTATTTGCAACAGAAATGCTTAAGGAGTATTTTCCGAAAGTCGCCAGGCTTGCGAGTTTTAGCTCATCAAAGCTTGCAACTAGTTTTTCTCCATTTTTAGGTCTAAAAGTTGTGACAGACTGGACGGTTTCCATTCGATTGAAAAAAAATTTGCACGGATATTATTTTTGATGCCCAAATATACTAGAAAATGAGCTGGGAGCGGAAAGAATAACACTTTTCCATTTTGCTATGTATTTCATGTGCGCTAAAATGTATACTTTAAAGCGTCTCTCGAGGTGTTGGAAACGGTAAGACAAATTTAGTGTACACTCCATTCTTTGGTGAAGGTGTATTAGAGTCCAGGATGTTCTGTGGTGCACAGCACCTGGTGTCGATGCTATCAGTTTTCTAACACCTCATTAGTTACAATGTGGTCAATCTTTCGAACTATAAGTGACTTAAAAAAGTTTGTCTTTATAAGATACCCGAATAACTACAAGTTTGATACCCCACTGTGCAATAATTGTATTTAAGACAAACTTTTCTACATTAAGAGCAAAATTTGTTCAAAAGTACGCCTCCTCTTCTGCATAGCCGACCTTTAGCATTTGTTTCAGTTTGCTGTTGATAACCTGTTAAAATATTTACATACATTTACAAATGTTAGTACATATGTACCTTTGTAGATATAAACTGAAACATGTATATGTGTGTGGGTAGTTGTGTATGTGTATCTATGCATAAATATCTATATTGGTTTAAGCAAACATTCAGATGTACATACACACACACACTCTAACATATTTATCCCATTCGAAAAACCAACAACCGCCTTTTCTGCTTTCCCTAGCTTTTCTTATATTTTGCCCTCGCTGCCCTCGGGTGGCCCTGTTCGGTACCCTCGCTCATCGTTTGGTTGGTGGTGGGGGGTTTAAACTTTGAATATTGCAACAAATGTTGTACGTGGCTAAAGTTTGTAATGTTTTGCAGCATTTTCCCTTTTTGCCACCAGCAGCAGCATCATCTACTTAGAGCGGAGCGTGTGAAAAACGCTTCGATGCAAGCTTACCACAAGCCGTAAGTTAGTCGGGCCGGGCCGAGCCAGGGCATGACTAAGTGTGAGTGTATCTGAAAGATACTTTCATTTTGTTGCCATTTAATTTGGAAAAATATCAAAAAATCGTGATAGTATTTTAAAATAACTAAGAACTGCAGAATGGGACGACTGGGACTGTGGTGCGTTTTGGTATTTCTCCGACGCCATGAAAATGGTGCGATATAAATATGCTGTGTCAGTTGTAGCGGGGCGCTGCGATACGGGTTCGAATGCCAAAGTAAGAGGAATGGCGGAAGATTATTAAAAACACAAAGATAGCAACGGGCTGTGGGAATTCAGTGAATGGCAATGACTCCGTTTTATTAAGTGAATGCTGTGAGGCGAGAGGGGGTTGAACACAAGGTGGGGCATAAAGCCCTGATTATCGCTATTAACATTGTCAAGGGGAGCGAACGTTGAAACCCTGCAGGCATTTAATATTTGAAGTAAATGAAGTAAATGCGGAAACTTTACGCAGCTTCTGTTAATTTTCTGTGGAGGGGAGCAAAAACATGTTGTGCTCGTTTGTTTTCGCCTCACAGCTTGGGGTTATGACTTGCTTTACGTGATTCGTTAGCAATTCTTGTAAATGCTGAACTTTGCGAATGCTCAGAAGTTTGAAAAAGAAATCCAAAAATAAAAGTAAGTCACTTTTGAGACCCAGCAGTTGCCAAGGTTTTCGAAAAATAATTTTATTGAAAATTGTCTAATTGTAAAGTTGTGATATATTTTTATCGCCATGGACTATGAGCAAAATCAGTACAATAAATGTATGGACACACTTATGAAGGTTCAGCTTTAAAGCGTTACTCCATTAGGTAAAAAATCCCCAGTCATATCGTATATGAATATTTGACAATCTTATGTTCTAGGAATCCTAGACAATATTTTGACAGATAATTTTCCAAAAGCAAAGGCCTTCTTTGTAATGGGCGCTCCAAGTAGAGATACCTTTTTCAATAGATTACGTGTGAGTAATCTATTGATATCTATAGAATACGTGTTAGTCGTGTCATGCTGTCATGTTATTTTTGTTTAGCATCGTTTGGCATTTCATCATGGAAAGACTTTCGCCTGAACAACGTTTACAAATCGTTCAACTTTTTTAGGAAAATTCACGTTCTGTGAGGAATGTGTTTCGTGCACTTCGTTCAACTTATGGTCAACATAATCGGCCTACCGAGCGTACTAATCGCAACACCATCATCCATCTTGAGACCGAGCATTCATTATTGGATAATATTCGACCGAATAGACCACGTTCAGCACGCATTGAAGAAAATGTAGCGGCCGTTTCTGAGAGTGAACTTTATAACCTCTATCTAAAATTGCTGCAACACCACACGCAGAAAAAAAGTATGGTTGTGGTGACAATATTCGAAGAGGATAGTACTATTGTTGGGTATAAGGTTGTGGTACAGCAATATTATGCTCCTCACAACAATAGTATGATTCAAATGCAACCATACTATGATCCTCACAACAATAGTATTAGTCACACATAACCATACTATGATCCCCACAACCATAGTATGATTCACACTCAACCATACTATGATCTCCATAAGCATAGTATGATCCTCACAACCATAGTATGTTTCACGTACAACCAAAGTATGATCCTCACAACCATAGTATGATTCACACGCAACCATGTTATGATCCCTACAACGATAGTATGATCACACACAATTATACTATCATCCCCAATATAACTTATTAGAATTTGTTTAAGCTGTCGACAATAGATTTAAACTATGAAAATTATTCAAGAATACATTAAATTCAAAATAATAGGAAAAAATAAGTTTAAATAAACGTAAGCGTTTTTATTAAAAATATTTCAGTTACAAAAAGCCAAAGCAGCTTCTTTAAAAAATTTTAATTTCAATAAAAAAAAACTATTATTGCATTAGATCCGTACCAATAACATTTGTTCTTAAAAGCATATTTAAATGAAGAAAAATTGCAATCATACAGTATGATTGCCGTAATCATATAATTGTTAACATAAAACGCAAAAAACAATACTTTTGTCGCACCCACCATATTTATATTGTTGCTGTAACCATATTTTCATTTTTAAATTTGGCGATAATACTATTGTTACATTTCAACAATATTAATATTGCAGCAATTATACTATTGTCAAAACTAAATTTAGTTAACAATGCTATGGTTGCGACGAACATACTTTTATTGCGGATAACATATTATTATTGCCGTGACCATGTAGTAACCATGTTTTTTCGCTGCGTGCAGACGGTGTTAAAATAGTGTCGTATGCTGATGATTCCACAATGCTGGCGTCAAGACATAAAGTGGGTGGCATATTCGAGAAAATAAACTATAACCTCGCACGTTTTTCCACTGCAAGGAATATGAAAATATCCGCCGGCATATCATCAGCCAAACTGTCTACCAACTGGACCGCAGTGGTGAGGTTGTTTTTTATTGTGAAAATCGCTAACGTCAACATCCCGACTACCAACTACCCCAAAATCCTTGGGCTCACATTGGACAGCATTTCTCGATCATCTGCACATGTTGAAGCTATCCGCTATTAGCTTAAAAGTACGAACAAGGTCTCAAAGTCACTAGCCGCAGTACTTGGGGAGCCGACAAAGAATTCTTGTTGACCTCTTTCAAAGCGATAGGTTGGTCTGTAGCGAACTGCGCAGAGCTGGTGTGGTCGGCACACGTAAACATCAACCGGGTGTCTTCTTATGTCTTCTGAGGAGCCCCTACATGAGCAGACGAAGGTCCTTACCATGCGCAGACACAATTTCTTATTGTCTAAGTAGTATCAGGTAGGGTGCCTTCGCAGTAGCCATCCCAACCACCATCTCATGGACAGGATGCCTCCACCCAGGCAGATCAGGTACGATCCTCGTGATCTAGATAGAGGTCCAGCGGTACAAGGGAGAACCCTTGGATCATCAAAACTTTCAGAAAGGTCTGAACGACATTTACACTGATAAAGTCGCAGCAGCTGTATCCAGCTACAGAGTGAAAGTAGTGCTAGGGCAGCATTCCCCGGAAATTTCACCTGAGTGCGTCGTTTTTGCTTAGCTAAGATCTGGTTGGTGCAGCCGCCTCAATTCGTATTGGGCGCGAATTGATGACAACGTTCCGGACGTTTGCTCCGCCCGCCAACAGGGTCTACATGGCGTGCTGCATCTCTTCAATTGCCCGACTAAGCCCAGTCAACTGAAGTCTCTTTGGGCACATTCTGTTTAAATGACGCGTTTCCATCAGCTGGATATCGAAGCAGACCCCTATACAAAACAAAATATGTGACAGCGCATATAGAAAGGGACCTAAGGGTAAAAAAATCATTTTTAACTTTTTTTTTGATGTGGACAACATCTGAGCATCGAATGAGACCGATCCCATGCCCCAAAAGTGTTCCCTCCCAGAGATATGCGCGTTTTATGAAAGTGAAGTCAACGATTCTAAGCGCATATAGAAAGGGACCTAATCTTAAAAATGAATCACCTGAAAAAAACTGGTTCTTACCCTTAGGTCCCTCTCTATTTTGCGCGTCACATATGTTGTTTTTGTAACAACAAAAGTGAAATATGATTAGCATACGACGCCATTTGCAAACTAGGGGAAACAAAGAAATATGTCTAGTGTAGTTTTGTCGAAAATGAGACGAAATAAACTTTTCGTGCGGGTGTATTATACTGAGTACAATACCGATATCTTTCATTTGATATGGTGAAAACACTAGTAAAGGATTTTTGCTTCACTAGAAGTTGATTTAGACCCTAATGCATTGACTTAAATAGCCTTTTAGCTGTCCTACATGATCGTTTAGGAACATCTACCCTTTAAAATGTGAAATATTTGACGTTCGTAAAATATTAAAAATAAAATATTTTTAAATATTTAAAAATATTTTGATGCTCCATAGGAGCAGATTCGGTCTAAATTAAATAAATCCTTAAAATGAATTCTTTCGTTATAACATATTGAGTGTTTATACCCTACACCAGACTGTGGTACAGGGTATTATGACTTAATGCTAACATTGCCATACCTTAACGGAATAGAGATAGACCCTATGTTAAGTACGAGTATACCGATCGACTTAGAATCACTATCTGATTTTAATGGGCGATGTCCGTCTTTGATGCAACTGAGCACATTCTTCAAGTTTCGGCCAAGGACAAAATCTATTGAAATTGGTGCACATCCGTACATATGTTGATATCGTACACAGGTTTTTTATATTTACGAACCTAAAGCTCTTAAAGCCACACATTACGTCCTATTTCGACCAAATTTCACACAGCATTACGGGTGATCAACATACATCTCTGGCGAAATTGGACCAGAGCGCTCGATTATTCCGAATGAGTCCCTCACAAAGGTCCCTCCCAATTTAAGGTCCTTCAGTTATGAGCGATCATTACGACCATTAACCTAATGTGGTGAAACTGGGCCATATATGTGACGCGCAAAATAGAGAGGGACCTAAGGGTAAAAACCAGTTTTGTTCAGGAGAGCCATTTTAAAGATTTAAATACGTGTATCTTTGGTGTACCATCACTTTCATAAAACGCGCATATCTCTGGGAGGGAACACACTATTGGGGCATGGGATGATCAGATATTGGTCTCATTCGATGATCAGATGTTGTCCACATCAAAAAAAAGTGAAAATTGATTTTTTTACCCTTAGGCCCCTTTCTCTATGCGCAGTCACATATGAATAGGTCCATATTTTCATATAGCCCACATGCAAAGAGCCTTTCCGATTTCCAAACCTGCAGCTGTAAAAGAGACATTACACCCGATTCCGACGAAATTTCGCGTGTAATATAACTAGTGAACAAGGCCCATTCCTGGTAAAATTTGTTCATATCGGCTCATGTTTTCGAATAGCTCTCACACAAAGGCCCCATCAGATATGAGGTCCTGCAGCTCAAGAAGCCACCAATTACACCCGATCACGCCCACATATTGCATTGTACTTAGTAGAGACATAAATACTGTTACAACATTGACAATACCCATTTCCATAGTAGAACTGAACATACCCCGTTAATGTCATAGGGGTTCTGAAAGCTAACTTCAATGCGTTAGTCTGTAAGGGGATTTTAAAATTGTTTCAACTTTCATCATGGAGTGGTCAGATAATGAGAACCGTATCGCTGTAATAGCGCTTTTCAAGTGTGAAATGAAAAAATCGATATTTTCAAAACGCTCCGGCCACTAGGGATTAGCCGCATGTTCTTCTACTGATGCATAAAACTGTTTTAGGAGACTGAAAAGTAAAAGACCGCCACCGGTCGGGCCGCCCACGCTCTTTTCGAACACTGCATGTCATCAAATCCGTTAAATCAAGAATTCACAGAAATCCGCTCCGAAAACAGAAAATCATGGCCCGTGAGATGAATATCACGCAAAAGTCCATGAGTCGAATCATTAAAAAAGACTTGGGGCTTTCATACAACGTACCGGACATTTATTGACTGCAGCTTTAAAAAAATATAGGATTGAAAAATTCAAACGTCTTTTGGTTAAGCGCGCTGAGTACTTGCACAGAAAAATTTTGTTCCCCGATGAAAAAATTTTTACCGTTCAGGAAAAATTTAACAAGCAAAATGATAGAGTGTATGCGCGGTCATCTAAGGAAGCATCAAACTGATCCCAAGGGTGAAAAAAGGGTCATCACCCAGCTTCAGTCATGGTTTGGTGGGGTGTCTCTTACGATGGAGTCACTGACCTGCATTTCTGCGAACAAGGAGTTAAAACATCGGCCAAAGTTTACCAAAACATGTTTTGGAAGCTGTTGTTAAGCCTCTTAACAATTCCCTGTTCCAAAGCCAGCCATTGACTTTCCAGCAGAGTTCTGCGCCGGCCCATAAGGCTAAAACGTCCCAGGTCTGACTTCGAAACAATATGCCGGCGTTCATTTCCTCTGAAGAATGGCCCTCAGGCAGTGAAGATTTAAACCCATTGGATTACAAATTGTGTAGAGTTTTAGAGGACAAGATTTGTCATAAAAGATACCCCAACATTGGATCTCTTAAGACTGCTTTGGTTCGAGCTGTGGCCAATTTTCCAAAGGGCGATGTTTGTGCAGCTATTGACGATTGACCAGTGCGACTTAAGGCGTGTGCAAAGGCAAAAGGCGGACATTTCGAATAAGTAGATTCTTTTTGGATACAGTTAACATCAATAAATATATTAAAAAATATTTGGTCCAAAAACATTCAGTACTTTTTATTTTACAGCATTATACGCGTGTAACAGTATTTATGTCCCTACTAAGTAGGTTATGAACGACCACTTATTAACTGTAGTATACCGGGCCCCATAGGTTCATATTTTTGTATAGCCTCCACACAATTCACCTTACAAATTTTAGAATTTTCAGCTTTAGAAGCCACATTTTTCATCCGATTCATAACACATTTTGCACGAAACGTTATGAGTAACCAACAGCCATGGTCTGTAACCTTTTACCATAACGGTCCATGTTTTTGAATAGTTCCCATACTAAGATCCCTTTTTATTTAAGGTCCTGCAGCTTAAGAAGCCATAAATTGTACTCCATCGCACTTAAATTGTGTATGGTGCGTTATGAGCGACAAATAACAAGGTGGAATGACAGCTCCATCTAGCGTGAGTTTTAGGTAAATATAAATATCAAAAAATGAATTCCTCTACCCCAAAAACAGTAAGTTACCATAACTTTCCAAGAGAATAAAAATAAATAAGCATTATTTTATAAAATTTTCAATGATCTTTTCTTGTTAGACAGCATTCCAAAATCACCAACTTCAAATGCGTGAAAAAAAATCTCGCACTGAACTAAAGAAAACCCTTGAAGGTTTTGTTATGGATAATGTCAACTTGCATTTGCAATTGGTTTTATCTTATTCGCATTCGGAAAGTTCGATTTTGTATCACTCAGGGCTGTCATAGAAACCAATGTTGTCACTATTGGTTTTGAAAACGTAAGAAAAAATGCTTTGGTGTCATGAAAACCAATGTTATCGGTTTATCAGCAACAGCTGAGGTTTTATGTTCGAGGTTTTATTTACGTTCGAAATGGACAATACCAACTTGGTTTCATGACACCACATGAAACCAACGTTGGTTTGCAAAAACGACAGATAGCAAAACCGACATGGTTTCTATGACAGAACTGACAGTGTAATTAACTAACATATGTGACAGCGCATAGAGAAAGGGACCTAAGGGTAAAAAAATCAATTTTCTTTTTTTGATGTGGACAACATCTGAGCATCGAATGAGACCGATCCCATGCTCCAAAAGTGTTCCCTCCCAGAGATATGCCCGTTTTATGAAAGTGAAGTCGACGATTCTAAGCGCAAATAGAAAGGGACCTAATCTTTAAAATGGCTCTCCTGAACAAAACCTTAGGTCCCTTTCTATTTTGCGCGTCACATATTGCATCCGACATTGCTCAAACTCCGGAGAGAGATGCTTATTCCTGTGAATAGCAGAGTGCTGTAGGGTTTCTCAGAGTCGACAATGTACGACTTAAACTTTTTCTTCTTATTTCAATTAAAATAGTAATAGCCGGTGAACAGAGCAAAACATTTCCGACATATTAAAGCAATCAAACACTCCAAAAAATATTCAAATTAGTTCATCTGCCTCCTAAATTTCATTTTTCTCACCTGAATTACATTCCTGTGTAAATTTTTATTAGCTATGGAAATGGTTACATTTCATAACGTCTTTAAACTCCTAGGTTTTCTACATTCAGTTTGTGTACTTTCTGACATTGAGGACATCTGAAGTGTAGCTGGCAAAGTTTTCATTTAAAACAAAACAAAAAAAAACTTTTGCTAGAGCAGAACCCTTGTCTGAAATCACCGAGGAAACCGGCTAACAAGTGTAACAAAACTTTGTTAATTCCCATATTTAAAATGAAAAGGGTATACACAACCCCTTTTACCTAATTTCCTCAACGTTCAGCGAAACATTACCGCACACACACACACATTCCGTTGGTCCCATAACGAATACACCGGGAGTAACTAAAGGCATAGAGAGGACAGGGCAGACAGGCAGCTAGAGATCCACACACACACACACATACACACGGCGAAATGGAATTCATTTTATTTAATTTAGAAATTCCCATTTCCATTCCATTTTCAGTTTTTTTCTCACTCTGATAATCCTATTAACTTTATACCCACTTACAAATGCTGTTTGAAGGTAATCAAATATAATGATACTTCCTTCCCCTCCACCTCCTCGTCGTCGTCCTCCTCGTCATCGTCCTCCTCGTCATCCTGTCTTTTTGGTACTTTTGTTTGTTTTAAGTACTTTTGGAGAAGTTTCTGCACTTTTGTATTTTTGTTCGGCTCTGCCATGGAATGGTACACATTTCGGCGAATGAACACTGAACTGTTGCTTCCGTTTCCAGTGGGTATTTGAAAAGTTGAAAGTTCTGGAGCATATTTGGAAAATTGTGTCATATTCGTAGCCATTAAGCATTGATAAACCAACCACACACACACACACACATACATACACTCCACATCACCTCAAAAGGCTTCTTCCCGTTTTGTTGTTGACTCTAGACATTTTGTGAGAAAATAAAAGGATGTTAGTTGTGGCAAGCGAACTTACTTAACAACTTACTCCATGTCGTCGTCAGTCGCTTTGACTGTGGAGCGTATAAGTGGCGGTGGTTAGGGGGCGTACGGAAACATTATTTATTATCCTCCTACTCGTAAGGATATGATTTGTAACTTTAGAATGAGTCACAGATAATATCGGGCATCCGACATACGAGGCTGACACGAACGCATGTCCTTGAGCACTTGCACAATTTGAATACTTGAAGAGCCCGAATTCCTGAAAATGTACTTGAGTTTCTAAATAAGGGGAAGTACTTGAAAACCGCCTCACCACAAAACAGTAATTACTCGCAAACATCAAAGTTTGGAATGGTGAGAATGAAAACGAGCTGTACAGATTTAATTAAATGTTCCCCTGTATGCAACCATAGATTTCGGAAGATTCAGGGAGTTCAGGAGACATTCGCCTTCCATATTGAACAGAGACGAATCTGAAACGTAGACGAAAAGTAGATTCGATGCGCGGTGCCAACAGTTGTCGTCACAAGATATAAAGCCTATGTTTTCCCTAAAAAGAAGGCTCAACAAAATATTCGGCGGTTTAAGAAGAAAGGTGAAAAATATACAGGGTAGGCGATTTAACATTAAAAATTTGTATTGGCTAAAAACAAAAATTACTGATAATTTTTCCAAATTTATGGTTTTATTTTATTGGAAGGTTGAACTTTGTTTGCATTTTTCATATATTGATTGTTGTAAAAGATTTTTGTTTATAAGTACTCTTAAAAGTCCAAAAGCTTAAACTGTCTAAGAAGCAATTTGAAGAAAATAAATAAACTTTTTGTTGTTTCTAATCTTTTTTGATTTCGAAATGTGTTTTCGTCTTAAACAAAGATTTTGTAGCTGCCTGAACCCACAATTTAATTCAGGGAACATTCTTTTGATGTTGGGATAACCAATACATGTACTAAAGTGCGTGTACATCATATAAACTTTACTGAATTCGGTTCTTATAACAGACTTATTGGCAGTGAGTACCGTGATATTATCGCACCATCCATCTTACGTATGGTATACCGAACCATGTTAGCATCAATACTATGGAATGTTGGCGATTGCTACAGAAAGAATGTTAATCCTAGCGAATTTTTGTATCGTAGTTCGGACCGATTTTCAACTGATTTTTTCTTTGCGTGTACCTATGCTCTAAGGGCAGGAAAATGAAAAAGAAAAATGAGTTCGTCCTTATATAGCATTTCGATATAGGAATATGGTTACTGGAACTATATAAATATGGTTGGTATGAAAATTGTATGGTGATAATTAATGTATTTAGAAATTAAGCAATTGTTTTAGTTATGAGTCTAAAACACACAACAAAAGTATGATAATTGTTCACAATCGATTGTTTGTGAAAGTCATTATATTGTTGTCTTGAACAGGGATTAACCGGCTCGAGACCTCTTGCATCTATACTTAGTAGGAACTTAAATACTGTTACACACATTTTATGCTGTATAATAAAAAGTACTGAATGTTTTTGGACCAAATATTTTTTAATATATTTATTGATGTATATTGGTATCCAAAAAGGCCTTTTGCCTTTACACAGGCCTTCAGTCGCACTGGCCAATCGCCAATAGCTGCACGAACCTCGTCCTTTGGAAAATTGGCCACAGCTCGAACCAAAGCAGTCTTAAGAGATCTAATGTTGGGGTATCTTTTGTGACAAACCTTGTCCTCTAAAACCGTCCACAATTTGTAAACCAATGGGTTCAAATTTGGATTGCCTGAGGGCCATTATTCAGAGGAAATGAACGCTGGCAAATTGTTTCGAAGCCAGGCCTGGGACGTTTTAGCCTTATGGGAAGGCGCAGAATGCTGCTGGAAAGTCCATGGCACAGGAAATTGTTAAGAGGCTTCACAACAGCTTCCAAAACGGTTTCTTGGTAAACTTTGGCCGATGTTTTGACTTCTTGTTCGCAGAAATTCAGGTCAGTGACTCCATCGTAATAGACATCCCACCAAACCATGACCTTTTCCGCCCTTTGGATCAGTTCAGATGCTTCCTTAAATGACCGCGCATACACTATCATTTTGCTTGTTAAATTTTTCGAGAAAGGTAAAAATTTTTTCATCGGTGAACAACATTTTTCTGTGCAAGTTATCAGCGTTCTTTACCAAAAGACGTTTGCATTTTTCAATCCTAATTTTTTTTAAGCTGCTGTCAATAAATGTCCTATACGTCGTTTGAAAGCCCCAAGTCCCAAGTCTTTTTTAATGATTCCACTCATGGACTTTTGCGTGGTATTCATCTCACGGGCCATGATTTTCTGTTTTCGGAGCGGATTTCTGTGAATTCTTGATTTAACGGCTTTGATGACATACGGTGTTCGAATAGAGCGTGGGCGGCCCGACCGGTGGCGGTCTTTTACATCTCCAGTCTTCTCAAACAGTTTTATGCATCGGTAGACGAACATGCGGCTAATCCCTAGTGGCCGGAGCGTTTTGAAAATATCGCTTTTTTCATTTCACACATGAAAAGCGCTACGGTTCTCATTATCTGACCACTCCATGATGAAAGTTGAAACAATTTTAAAATCCCGTTACAGACTAACGCTATTGAGGATAGCTTTCAAAACCCATATGACATTAACGGGGTATGTACAGTAGAGTGGAGTGAAAACATGCTTTTTTTATAATTTGAAAAAGTTAACCTCGGAAAGAGATGTAGTCTGGGGTCCTAAAGAGGGGAAAAATAAAGAAAAAAATTTAAAAAAATTTTTAGGGGTCGCGCCTCTCCCTAGAAATTTGGAAATTATCGCTATTTTGGCGTTGATTTTAGAAAAATCCTAAAAATTAACGACTTAACTTATTCGAAATTTAAAAGTTTGAGCTTGTTCAGTGCCCAAACAAAAGTATTTGAGGCAAATATGAGGATAATCGACTAATATTTGTAGCTTTGGTGGCGATTTCATTGTTCAGTCAATTTTCTGAAGAAGGGACGATTTGACTTATTTTACTTTTTGAAATTTTTGAACAATGAGAAAATTTTTTTTAAATTTTTTCATGCCCTTATTTCATTGTTTACGCTATTGCAAACATTTATTGACATAAAACTTTTTAGGATTTTTCTAAAATCAACGCCAAAATAGCGATAATTTCCAAATTTCGAGGGAGTGGCGCGACCCCTAAAAATTTTTTTAAATTTTTTTCTTTATTTTTCCCCTCTTTAGGACCCCAGACTACATCTCTTTCCGAGGTTAACTTTTTTTTTTTGAATTTCACTCCACCCTAATGTACAGTTCTACTATTGAAATGGGTGTGTTCAATTTTGTAACAGTATTTATGTCCCTACTAAGTAGATCAAACAGAAAGCAAAAAAGACCTAGTTCTGTGGAAAATTATTTCAAAAAGCATGAAAAAAAATAATTTCTCTCAACATTTTGCTGCATTAGAACCACAAGAATTATCTAAATCAATTTTTCAAAAAATTTTAATTGTTGTACAGGTCTCTGGCAATAATTTGGCTTTTACAGATTGAAAAAATATCAATTAGTCGTTATAGCCAAAAAACCATATTTGACAGCGCATAGAGAAAGGAACCTAAGGGTAGAAAAATCAATTTTCATTTTTTTTCTTTTTTTTTTTTGATGTGAACAACATCTGAGCATCGAATGAGACCTATCCCATGCCCAAAAAGTGTTCCCTCCCAGAGATATGCGCGTTTTATGAAAGTGAAGTCGACGAGTCTAAGCGCAAATAGAAAGGGACCTAATCTTTAAAATGGCTTTCCTGAACAAATCTGGTTTTTAACCTTAGGTCCCTTTCTATTTTGCGCGTCACATATGAACAATATGCTGAAAATCGGCATTTGACCGCAAAGTTCGAAGGTCGATTAAAAAAAATTGAACTAACATAAACAAACGCCGCGATATGGGTCTTCTAATTTAGCCTATATTTCTCTCTCAGAATCGACCTAATTTTTGCTAACCTGAATTTGATCCACAGTGTAATCCAAGAGTGATTGTCGAAAAAACAATGCACCCACAAAGAATGACTGTTTGGCGGCATCATCGGGCCGTATTTTTTCCAAAATGAGGCCGGCTAGGCAGTTACTGTGAATGGTGTTTGTTATCGTGAGATGATAACGAACTTTTTATGGCCCGAATCGGACGAAATGGATGTGGACGATATGTGGTTTCAACAGGACGATGCCACTTGCCACACAGCTAACGAAACAATGGCGACAAATTCAATGACCGTGTTATCTCACGTCGTGGCAATGTTAATTGGCCGCCAAGATCATGTGATTTGACACCTTTGGACTTCTTTCTTTGGGGTTATTTAATAGAAAAGGTGTACGTCGATAAGCCAGCAATAATTCAAGAGTTAAAGGATGAGATAATTCGGCACTTTAACGGCATAGAACCTCAATTATGCCTCAGCGTCGTCGAAAATTTGGGCGATGGGTTGGAGAAGGTGTGTCGCCGAGGTCGCGGCGACCATTTGGCCGATATTTTGTTTGATACATAATTGAACCATACCAATGTTATCATAATAAAAAGATATGACAATAATTTCTTAAATAATTTGTGTTTTTTTCAAAATCAACATCGGCCCTTGAAATTTAACCACCCTTTATAATTACGTCCCACCACTTGTAGTGTTCCACTGAACAACGTGTAGCTCTACCATTTCTCAGCAATTTCAACAAACCAAGGCTTGTTTTGCTGCAAACTTTATGCTCATTTTTTTATATATATATTTTATAAATTTATATTATTTATTTATATATTTTATATTTTAAAATCGCGATTTTTGCTCAAAAAAAATATTTTTTTTAATTTGAAATGCCTCTAACGTCAAAACTATTGAACTGATTTTAATACTTGTATGAAAAAGTTTAAAGCTAATTTCCTTTCATTTGCGACCACTCTTGATAAAATCGGTAATTGGGTTTAGTAGGAAATAGGGAGTTATGGTTCAAAAAGCTGAGATATGAAGAAAATTTCAAAAATTCTATCAGAGGAACATTTTTTAAAATTCATTTTCGTCTTTAGGTGGCCAAAATCTATAGGAAAAAATAATAAGAACTCTGGACCAAAATGGCTGTAATGTAGTGTTTTGGTGCCAACGAAAAATTATACACTAAAAAAAAACGATTGTGGCAACCAATTGTTACTGTATAACATTATTTTAGCCGAATAATTAGCATTCTGTACCATCCTACTCGCATATTTATAGTTTTACATATATTTATATAATTTATTCATAACTTTCATTAAATGGTTTGCAGAAACGAAATTCACTCAACACTAAAAACGTTTGAAGGTTGCCAGCGAAAGTCTTCCCGTCCAACGGAATTTTTATACTTCGGACCGATTTTCAAACACCTTTATCTCCTTCTGTAGATATGATAAATTATTCAGATAAATATTATTATTAATTTATTTAAGGGAATTGTATTTATGTTTTTCGTCGTATTACTATTTAAAATTTATGAATTCCAAACGTCAATATTTATTTTTCACTTTGTCTTGTTAGCATTTTGCGCGCTCGTCAACTCAACGGCTTAAAATCTAAAATCGAACTAATCTTGTTTATTTCCGCAGTAATATGCCAGTGGTTCTAAGTTTACTTTAGCCCTGTCCTTACTTGCAGTTCATATCAGAACAGCCATTTGGGGTTTTTAACCAGCAATAGTACGAGTATATTAAATAATTTTAATGTTCAGGAAGACCTTTACTTTTAGCTGCGGTAACCACCAGCAATATAATTTGCTCCACATTTAGAAAATAATTGTTACGCAAATGAATACGTGATAACATTTGTGACAATTATGGGAAAAAGAAATAGAAATTATAAACATTAAGTGAATGTTCTCGACGCTTACGGCATTCACTAACAGGTGATGCGGGTACAAATCTAAATGCAATAAAAGAAACACTTGTTTATAAACGAAAATTACACATTTTTGTCTAGACTAGAAAACGCAACCACGTGCCCTTTACAGCGAATGAAAATCGAGTTTTATTCAAGAACTCTTCAAAACCATTGATAAGCTCGAGGACTGCCGTCCATAGCTGCCTTCGCGTTATGTTGCTGAAAAGACTTCTCTAGGCTACCAAGGAGTGCCACTAATTACGATCGACTCAGAGACATCAATAGTTTGTAGAATATAACGGGTGATTAATCTAGAGGTATTTTTTCAAAATTAAAAAAATACAAAAATTCAAATCAAGTGTGGACATTTTATGCCATTTATTTTTTTGCATTTAATTTCCTTCAAATGTTGGACGCAACTGCTCCTCACGGTGTTCATTCTGAGGGTGCATTTTTAAATGACTCGTTGGAGCATTTCGACCGGTATTGCGTTTATGACACGCGTAATGTTGGCTCCAGAAACCTGAACCGTAGCTTGTTTGTCAGCATAGACTTTGGACTTTACGTAGACCCAAAGAAAAAAGTCTAAGGATGTGGTATCTAGCCGCACGCAGAGAAAACATATGGTTACTGTATGGTCACGGCAACAATAGTAAGTTCTCTGCAATAAAAGTATGGTCGTCGCAACCAAAGTATTGTTTTTAGAATTTTATTTTGATAAAAGTATGATTGCGGCAATACTAATATTGTTGAAATGTAACAAAAGTATTGTTGCCAAATTTAATAATGAAAATATGGTTGGTGCGACATAAGTATTGTTTTTTTGGATTTTATGTTAACAATAATATGATTACAGCAATTATAGCAGCATATTTTTTTGACAATGTTATTGTTACGAATCTTACGTAATAGAAGTACTTTTACAAGAATTTTGGTGATCATAGTATTGTTGTTTGTGAGGATTATACTATGGTTGTATGTTAAACATACTATAGTTATGAGAATCATAATATGGTTGTGGGGATCATGGTATGGTTGATTGTGAATAATAATATGGTTGTGGGGACCATAGTATGGTTGTGTGTGAATAATTCTATTGTTGTGAGGACCATAATATTGTTGTGGGGACCATAGTATGGTTGTATCTGAACCATACTATTGTTGTGATGATCATAATATTGTTGTGCCACAACCATATACCCAACAATAGTATGATCCTCTTCGAATATTGTCACCCCAACCATACTTTTTTTCTGCGTGCGGCCAACTCACCGGTCCAAATCGTGAATTAGCTGCTCTTCGAAATTACCTCTTAATACTTAGTAGGGACATAAATACTGTTACAACATTGAACACACCCATTTCAATAGTTCAACTGAACATACCCCGTTAATGTCATATGGGTTCTGAAAGCTAACCTCAATAGCGTTAGTCTGTGACGGGATTTTAAAATTGTTTCAACTTGCATCATGGAGTGGTCAGATAATGAGAACCGTAGCGCTTTTCAAGTGTGAAATGAAAAAAAGCGATATTTTCAAAACGCTCCGGCCACTAGGCATTAGCCGCATGTTCGTCTACCGATGCATAAAACTGTTTGAGGAGACTGCAGATGTAAAAGACCGTCACCGGTCGGGCCGCCCACGCTCTGTTCGAACAAGCCTTTAAATCAAGAATTCACAGAAATCCGTTCAGAAACAGAAAATCATGGCCCTTGAGATGAATATCACGCAAAAGTCCATGAGTCGAATCATTAAATAAGACAAGAGACTTGGGGCTTTCAAACGACGTACCCGACATTTATTGACTTCAGCTTTAAAAAAAAAATAGGATTGAAAAATGCAAACGTCTTTTGGTGAAGCTTACTGATAACTTGCACAAAAAATTTTGTTCACCGATGAAAAAATGTTTACCGTTCAGGAAAAATTGAACAAGCAAAATGATAGAGTGTATGCGCATTCATCTAAGGAAGCGTCTGAACTGATCCCAAGGGTGGAAAAGGGTCATCACCCAGCTTCAGTCATGGTTTGGTGGGATGTCTCTAACGATGGGGTCACTGACCTGCATTTCTGCGAACAAGGAGTCAAAACATTGGCCTAAGTTTACCAAGAAACCGTTTTGGAAGCTGTTGTGAAGCCCCTTAACAATTCCCTGTTCCAAAACTAGACATGGACTTTCCGGCAGGATTCTGCGCCGGCTTACAAGGCTAAAACGTCCCAGGCCTGGCTTCGCAATAATTTGCCAGCGTTCATTTTCTCTGAAGAATGGCTCTCAGGCAGTCCAGATTTGAAGCCATTGGTTTACAAATGGTGGACGGTTTTAGAGGACAAAGTTTGTCACAAAAGATACCCCAACATTGGATCTCTTAAGACTGCTTTGGTTCGAGCTGTGGCTAATTTTCCAATGGACGAGGTTCGTGCAGCTACTGACGATTGGCCAGTGCGACTTAAGGCGAGTGTAAAGGCAAAACGCGGACATTTCGAAAAAGTAGATTCTTTTTGGATACGAAATACATCAATGAATATATTAACAAATAGTTGGTCCAAAAACATTCAGTACTTTTTATTTTACAGCATAAAACGTGTGTAACAGTATTTATGTCCCTAAGTAGTTCCATTGTTTGAGCAGCTGTATGGAAAGTGGCACAGTCCTGTTAAAGCCAAATGTCGTCAAGATTACGGTCTTCATGCCGCGATAGCGAGCATTATTCACGGTTACATTCCGGCCATCATCATTTTTTAAAAAAGTATGGACCAATGATTCAAACTTGTAACAATACTGAAAAGAAAAAATAAATTTTAAAACAACTCAGGCTTAATCTTTGAAAAAACCCCTATTGAAAAATACCTCTATATTGGTCACCCGTTGTTACGTACCTGTGGGACTAGAAACTTCTTTGATAGCCTTTTTTGCTTCAACACGGCTTCTATACGAATTTTAAAGTGCCACTGGAAGGGTTCATGTACCCTACAGCCTAAAATTCTTTCGATTCTGGTATTGAGAGTGGAATGTGTTTTAATTTGGTAATCTGTGGAATGATTACGTTAGTTACGCATAAACAATTTTCGTTGGAAATTTGTTAAATAATGTCATGACACATGAACCAAATCGTATACGTTTGAAAGTAGGTACCATTAGAAGTAAAACTGTTTTTACAGTTTTTCATTTCGTTATCTAGTGTCCTGTTTTACAGGACCTCAAAGTTTAAAATTATGTTTTTATTAAAAAACATTGTAAAATTCGAAAGTGTCGACTTTGATTTCAAATAAAAGAGTATAATTAATGAAGGCTTTCATTTGCCTATTGTTATTTTTTATCTCGGAAAAATTAGACCGATCCCATGCCCCAAAAGTGTTCCCTCCCAGAGATATGCGCGTTTTATGACAGTGAAGTAGACGATTCTGAGCGCAAATAGAAAGGGACCTAACCTTTAAAATGGCTCTCCTGAACAAAACTGGTTGTTAACCTTAGGTCCCTTTCTATTTTGCGCGTCACATATGATTAAATTTGTCAAACACTGAAGCAAAGACAAATTAAGTTGGTCAAAAAGCTTGACGTTAGGGTGTGACACACAATTAACATCGTGCATTATGGTTGGTACACCTTTTAAAGAATGTAGAGTACTTTGGGTATTTGTGCGTTGAACCAAAATTGGGCCCCCGCGAGAAGATGATTATTTTTGCCTCAATTGGGAACTCCGCCCAGCCATTATTATAAAACTCACGGCGTGGTCTATCGTCGTCTGAATGCGATTCTCAGGTCAGCACAATCTAATATGGACGACGGCTTAAATTCAGTGGTTCCCCTCGAAAAATGTCCAGTTGAGCTGATCGGCGACGAGCCATTTTTGGAGCTGTCTGATTCTCGTCACTACACTGGCTTTGTTTTCATTACTTCGCAACAATCTTAGTCCGGTTGCTGACGTAGAGCGAAAAAAAGAGCAGACTCTTTCAATTTTCCACGGCGCGATGAACTGCTTTCTCGCTGAAGCAATGCCGGCTACTGAAATTCATGTTGTGCATTTACAACTACGTCAGAATTTCGTAATACATTTTAAGTAATGTATGATTACACAGTGTAACAAGAAACAACAATAAACCGGTTTTGAAGATTCCCAAACACCTCCAAAATCTGGAGTTCGAAAGGCCGCAGTTTCTTCTTTCCAAAACAGCCGAAAAACTTAAAATCGGTTGATATTCTACCAAGTAACTGTCATATAAGTTCGTAAGATCCAAAAACCGATTTTTATCCGTTACTCCAGATTTGGGAGGTGTTTGGGAAATTTCAAAACCTGTTGCACTCAGCATGATCTACAAGAAAAATAATATCATTTTTTTTCTCTGTCACACTGTGTTATTACACCAATTGACTCAGAATCGCTATCTTATGCGATTAAGCGATTTCCGTCCTTTGATCCGCCAGTCGGTGTAATCCTCTAAAAACTTTCTTTGTTATCCTCGTACGTTTTATTCTCAGGATAATCGTTATTCTTGAATGCATTCATATGTGGACAGGATTAGAATGCCAGTACTACACTGAAGTACAACTACAAAGTACGTACTACAAAGTGGTTGCTTTGCGTTTCCTAGCCCAACAACTTGTTGTGCTACTTCTGACATCCGCCTCCCGTGCATCGCATCTGTGGCAAATCTCTGGTTGCATGTATTTAATGACCCCGATGTATTCTTATTCTTCTAGCGAGATACGCTTACCGCCAACGACGACTACAACAACAAGTTTCTGTAGATACTATTCAGATACTTTGCAAGTTGATGGGTACCTATTCCGTAGTACTTGTCGTTGTAATATTTGTACGCAGAGCGTGCATATATTCTGCCACACAGATACAGTGGCTCAAAGGTATAAGAGAATTTTGGGCAAAATGTGGTTTTTTTCGTTGCAATATGTACGTCTTAAGTACTGACTAAAATAATATATGTGACGCGCAAAATAGAAAGGGACCTAAAGTTAAAAACCAGTTTTGTTCAGGAGAGCCATTTTAAAGATTAGGTCCCTTTCTATTTGCGCTTAGAATCGTCGACTTCACTTTCATAAAACGCGCATATCTCTGGGAGGGAACACATTTGGGCATGGGATCGGTCTCATTCGATGCTCAGATGTTGTCCACATCAAAAAAAGAATAAAAAATTAAATTTGCTTCTTTTACCCTTCTCTATGCGCTGTCACATATAGCGATGTGGTTTGCATAAAATGATTGAGCGATGTCCGTCCGTCTGTCATTCTATTGTTGTACTCAAAGTACAGGTCGCCTTGTACATTTTTCGTTGATCTTTAAAAACGGCCAACGATCAACTCTTGTGAATTTGCATTTGTACATCTACACAAGGCAACTTTACTTGCCGTATGTTTTAGTTTGTAGAAGTGTGAGGTAAGTGGAATGGAAAGAAAAAAACTTGCCCGTACTCTCGATTCTTTTTGTATTTTTCGTAGAGTGAAGTTGGCTGCAGATCATTTTAGTATCTTTTCAGAAAAAATCTAAACGAATAAGTCACAGAATGTCAGAAAAGGCAATAATGAAAACAAAATTTGCCGGAACCGAATTGCCTTGTGTAGACACAAGAGGCAAGTTTAAAGGGGAATCATTAAAGTTGACGCAAGAAAAGTTGCCTCGTGTAAATGGGGATTTTCTTACAAAGGTTTCTTTCCGATTTAGGTCGTGGCTCTTTAAAAATCGCAAAATGTCAGAAAAGGCAATAATGAGAACAAAAATTGCCGAAACCGAATTGCCTTGTGTAGACACAAGAGGCAAGTTTTATATTTTTCGTAGAGTGAAGTTGGCTGCAGATCATTTTAGTATATTTTCAGAAAAAATCTAAACGAATAAGTCACATAATATCAGAAAAAGCAATAATGAGAACAAAAATTGTCGGAAACGAATTGCTTTGTGTAGACACAAGAGGCAATTTCAAAAGGGAATCACATAAATTGACGCAAGTAAAGTATCCTCGTGTAAATGGGGATTTTCTTACAAAGGTTTCTTCCGGTTTAGGTCGTGGCTCTTTAGAAATCGTAGAATGTCAGAAAAGGCAATAATGAGAACAAAAATTGCCGGAACCGAATTGCCTTGTGTAGACACAAGAGGCAAGTTCAAAAGGGAATCACTAAAATTGACGCAAGTAAAGTAGCCTCGTGTAAATGGGGATTTTCTTATTTTAGGTCGTGGCTCTTTAGAAGTCACAGAATGTCAGAAAAGGCAATAATGAGAACAAAAATTGCCGGAACCGAAATGCCTTGTGTAAGCACAAGAGGCAAGTTCAAAAGGGAATCATTAAAATTGACGCAAGTAAAGTTGCCTCGTGTAAATGTAGTCTTTGATACAAAGGTTTCCTCCGATTTAAGGTCGTGGCTCTTTAGAAGTCACAGAATGCCAGAAAAGGCAATAATAAGAACAAAAATTGCCGGAACCGAATTGCCTTGTGTAGACACAAGAAGCAAGTTCAAAGGCGAATCATTAAAATTGACGCAAGTAAAGTAGCCTCGTGTAAATAAGGATATTCTTACAAAGGTTTTTTCCGATTTAAGGTCGTGGCTCTTTAGAAGACTAAAACTTAGTTCAATCAACTTACAATCGAACACTCCATAACTCCATCAAATCGATCCATCTTCTGATATCACCTTCATATAAAACTCTGTGTTGATTGAAGGCCCAACCACTTTAAAAGCTCCATTTTAAGCCCGATCTTGCTAATAACAAAAGCTGGTAAATGGAACCACATCAGTCCATGTTTTCAAACAGCCCCCATATAACACTCGCTGACAATAGAAAGTTCAGTCTTACGACAAGCCACAGTACCAGTATAAAGCTCCCTTCGGTTTTGAGGCCACGGCGCTCTAGAAGTAGCAAATAAAGGATGGTCCAACCATAATGCTCGGTGTTAATTGTGAGTCACACCTTAACGTCAAGTTTTTTGCCCAACTTAATTTACATTTCTTTGTTTCAGTGTTTGGCAAATTCAAACATGAAGAGGTACACAATTAAACAGAGCGTTAAGATAGTTAAAGCCTTTTCCGAAAATGGGCGTTTAAATCAAACTGAATATTGTGCGCTTCGTGATTTTTTTGGACTTCCTTGTTTGGGGATATTTAAAAGAAAAAGTGTACGAGAATAACAATTTAAGGGCTAAACGATATGAGCTCAAGAA
Source organism: Hydrotaea diabolus (assembly GCA_963513945.1). Taxonomy (NCBI): domain Eukaryota; kingdom Metazoa; phylum Arthropoda; class Insecta; order Diptera; family Muscidae; genus Hydrotaea; species Hydrotaea diabolus. The sequence goes on along the minus strand of OY740720.1, from coordinate 30,119,079 downwards.
TATGTTATGAGCTAAAGATTCAAGATCAAAACGATATATTAATTCTTAACATTAACGCGTTGAGCCTCCATTATGTCTAATTGTCATTGAAAATATGAAGCATCGAAAGGAGGCAAACCCTCGAACCATTGCGAGCATTTGGACGATATTTTCTTTCACCCATAATTGTCATAATCTCTTCTATCATAATAAGGAGTATTAAGATAATTCTCTGGAAACTTTTTGTTGTATTTACAAAAAACAACGTTAGTTTTATGAGGATCACCCTTTAGTATCCGATTTTGCTTCAATTTCTCTTAATAATTGCAAATGACTTAGAAACAGTTATACTGAAGGTTGGCCTGATTGGTCCATCTCTTGATATAGCTAATCTACAAGTCACATTTAAAGACCAATCTTACCTAGAATACAGCGTTGAAAGTCCCCTTCAACCAGCTCTGGTAAAACTGGACTACGATGAAGTTTACATATATTCTCCCAATCCTACGACAGCCGGTTCTATGGACCGGATTGGCCCGAAGAGCAATTCTTCGGCCAAGGGCTGTCACCATGGCACACAGTTGCCGCTACAACAACAACAACATATGTGACAGCGCATAGAGAAAGGGACCTAAGGGTAAAAAAATCAATTTTAATTTCTTTTTCTTTTTTAGATGTGGACAACATCTGAGCATCGAATGAGACCGATCCCATGCCCTATAAGTGTTCCCTCCCAGAGATTCTAAGCGCAATTAGAAAGGGACCTAATCTTTAAAATGGCTCTCCTGAACAAAACCGGTTTTTAACCTTAGGTCCCTTTCTATTTTGCGCGTCACATATATCCTCTCTCACGATACGAAGTCTAACCTCGCTACTAGTCGTTCTAGCTCAAATATAGAACAAGGGCATATCATTAATTCCGCGACTTTTCCAACTTCCCTCGTAGCTAAATAAATAACAACACTGCTCCCATGAAGTACAATCTGTTAATAGACTACTGTAAAATTTTGAAAGAGTTCCGTCATTTAGTTTGTGTTTAACAGCTGTTCAAAATGTACAACCTCGCGGGTTTTGTTAAAAATGGAAAAAAACTAAATTTCGGGAGCTCATCAAAGATTATTTTTTGCGGAAACACCGTCAATCAAATTAAGGAAAAGTAAAAATACTATGAGGACTACGCACCATCGATTTCAATGGTAAAAAAAGCGTTTTACTGACTTTCGTTGTGATCGCCCAAGTTCAAATGAAGCTGAACGTTCTGGACTGCCAATTGGGGTCAATACACCCGAAAATGTCGAATAAATCCATGATATGGTGTTGGCCGATCGTAGAGTAAAAATGCATGAGATTGCTGGTGCCATACGCATTTCATGTGGCAGTGTAAATTCGATTTTACATGATAAGTTGGGTTTAAGAAAGCTGTCTGCAAGATGGCGGCCGCGGAAACCAAGCAACAGTCTAAACAGTGGGTTTCTTCGGATGAACCGGCTCTGAATAAGGCTTTGTCGATCAATAAGGTGATGGCAACAGTTTTTTGGGATGCACGCAGAATAATCCACATCAATTACCTTCAAAAGGGAAGAACAATAAACGGCGAATATTATGCCAACTTTTTGGACCAATTTAAGAAGGATTTAAAAAAGAGACTCCATATGTGACAACGCATAGATAAAGGGACCTAAGGGTAAAAAAATCACTTTTCTTTTTTTCTTCTTTTTTGATGTGGACAAAATCTGAGCATCAAATGGAACCGATCCCATGCCCCAAATATTTTCGATATTTTGAAAACGGTCCGGCCTCTAGGGATTAGCCGCATGTTCGTCTACCGCTGCATTAAACTGTTTGAGGTGACTGGAGATGCCAAAGACAGCCACCGGTCGGGCCGCCAACGCTCTGTTCGACACCGCATGTCTTAAATCAAGAATTTACAGAAATCCGCTCCGAAAACAGAAAATCATGGCCCGTGAGATGAATATCACGCAAAAGTCCATGAGTCGAATCATTTAAAAAGACTTGGGACTTGGGGCTTTTAAACGACGTACCGGACATTTATTGGCTGCAGCTTTAAAAAAAAGGATTGAAAAATGCAAACGTCTTTTGGTGAAGCACGCTGATAACTTGCAGAGAAGAATTTTGTTCACCAATGAAAAATTTGTACCGTTCACGAAATATTTAACAAGAAAAATGATAGAGTGTATGCGCGGTCATCTAAGGAAGCATCTAAACTGATCCCAAGGATGGAAAAGGGTCATCACCCAGCTTCATACATGGTTTGTTTCTTACGATGGGGTCACTGACCTGCATTTCTTCGAACAAGGAGTCAAAAGATCGGCTTAGTTTACAAGAAACGGTTTTGGAAGCTGTTGTGAAGCCTCTTAAAAATTCCCTGTTCCAAAACCAGCCAAGGACTTTCCAGCAGAATTCTGCGCCCCCATAAGGCTAAAACGTCCCAGGCCTGGCTTCGAAACAATTTGCCAGCGTTCATTTCCTCTGAAGAAAGGCCCTCAGGCAGTCCAGATTTGAACCCATTGGATTACAAATTGTGGACGGTTTTATAGGGCAAGGTTTGTCACAAAAGATACCCCAACATTGGATCTCTTAAGACCGCTTTGGTTTGAGCTGTGGCCTATTTTCCAATGGACGAGGTTCGTGCAGCTATTGACGATCGGCCAGTGCGACTTAAGGCGTATGTAAAGGCAAAAGGCGGACATTTCGAATAAGTAGATTCTTTTTGAATACAATATAAAGGGTGTTTTTTATTGGGGTATAGAACTTTAAGTTGGCATCACTTTTTTAACTGGCGGCCATTTTGTCAGCTGTCAAGTGATTAATATTTAGTTTGGTTTGCCATTTCATCATGAACAGGTTGACAAAAGAACAACGCTTGCAAAATGGGCCGAAAATGAGATTCATCTCGATGCTGATTTTCATCACAAAATTTTGTTCAGTGATGAGGTTCATTTTTGGTTGAATGGCTACGTCAACAAGCAAAATTGCCGCATTTGGAGTGAAGAGAATCCACATGAGACCCTTGAGACGCCATTACATCCACAAAAACTGACTGTTTGGTGTCTCATTGGGCTGGTGGAGTCATTGGGCCATACTTCTTCCGAAATAGTGCTGGAGAGTCAGTTACCGTTAATGGAGACCGGTATAGAGCCATGATAACCGACTATTTTGTTCCCGAATTGGAAGCCATGAATGTGGATGAGTTGTGGTTCCAACAAAACGGCGCTACATGCCACACAGCGCACGTCACAATCGAATTATTGAAGGAAACATTCGATGAGCGCATAATTTCGCGGAATGGACCTGTCAATTGGCCACCAAGATCGTGTGATTTGACACCATTGGATTATTTTCTTTGGGGATATGTGAAGTCGCTCGTCTACGCCAACAAACCAGAAACACGTTAGGGGACTTGGAAGCCAACATTCGTGGCGTTATTGCCAACATACGGCCCCATATGCTCGAAAAAGTGGTTGAAAACTGTACCTGTAGAATTGGCTTTATTCGAGCCAGCCGCGGCGGCCACATGCCCGAAATCATATTTAAACATTAATGGCATAAAATTATCCTTCCAATAAAGCCAAATTGATGGACATTAAAACGATTTTCTTGTGTTTTATTTCAATTCGAAGTTCTATACCTCAATAAAAAACACCCTTTACATCAATTAATATATTAAAAAATATTCAGTGCAAAAGCATTCAGTGCTTTTTATTTTACAGCATAAAACGTGTGTAACAGTATTTATGTCCCTACTAAGTGCAATCAGGGGTGACTGCAACTCCAGTGAGCGCCACTTTAATATTATAAGACCCCAAGCAACGAATGTACTGTAACTATGTTAGTCGGTTATGTACTTAAAGGTAGGCGTTTTCAAATTTATTTAGTTACGAAATTTTTAGTTGAGTGTTGAAAAAATTCACATACCAATATTTTGATTGAAATTTTTAGGCTTTTCTGCTTTTCCGCGTGTGTTAAAATCGCAGCAGAAAATAATTTCACATTTTTTTTTATAATTTTCACTGTCTCTCGCAGTTACTCTCGTACTAAGCTTACTTACATTCCTGCAGATAACTACTTATACTTGGGTTCCCTAAGCGATTGCAGATAAATTCTTATTCCTTTACTCTTAGTAAGCATAAATGAAAGTATTTTCCACCAATCAATCACTCGGTAAGATAGTCGGTAGTGAGAGATTTTGCTGGTATGTACCTAAACAGGTTTAAACTCTGGTTACTTAACAATTGAAAACAATTGACTTGACTTTTTATTTTTTTAGAGATTGAACAATTTTTGTCTATATCATTTGTTTGCCAAATCCCTTGACTACTTTGGGCCACTGTGCATAATTTCATTTACTAGTTGTAGCCGTTGCTTCTTCTTCTATTTCTCTTCTTTTTTGTTTTTCTTCAACTTTTCTCTGCAATATCTTCATGAGAATCCATTAAAGAAAGCTTAGATATGTTGATTTTATGAGGCCTAATGGTAGAATGTTAATAATAGCAGACAGAGAAAAAACACACAAGCACATATACACCAACATAAAACACACATACAGTTGCACATCTATACATGTGGCTGTATGTATACGTAAATACATACACACTCAGTTACTGCTTGAATAGCGAATAGGACATTAATCTTGTAAAATTATTCAAAATGTTTATGAAACTTGTTGAAAGTTTGATGTACTTTGTTGGCACATAAGCCGACCGACCCTAATAAAAACGGATGATGATCGAAGGTCATAACCTTGACGAGTTCCATCTCTACGATTTCGAAGCGGGGGCATAATAAATTATTACAATTGAAGCAGCTCATGAAATATACAAAAACAAAAAGGAAAATAGCACAGTCGAACATCAATAAAACAGGGCATTACTCGTATTACTTATGTATGTTTGTTTCCCCTCCACACATCCCACATCGCAGAGCCTATTCAGTTATTGTTGCCAAACCAAACGTCCAAGTTTATGGCAGCTTTTGGAGGTGGCTAGCAAATAGGACACGTGTCTGCGTTAGTTTAATTAAGCTGCAGTAGAGTAAAACTACAATTAAGTACTTGCTAATGGAGGGAATAGTGTATAAAAATGGCTGCTGAGGGCTTGGCATGCTACCCTATTTCGTGCATATTGCCACATATAGTCTGAATCGTTCCACTACAATATCAAACAAACAAACAACAGTTGTAAGACATATCGAGCCCTAACCGCAAAAAGGACATAAGCGCCAAAAAGAAAATTTTACAGTAGAGAGTTTTTTTGGTTTTCTGTCTAACTCATCTGAAGTATTCCGATACAATTGTATTTCGTATATAATTGTAAGCATTAATACGAAGGTTGCTATTTATATTTCAGGACCTGACAAAACAAGTGTTCCCAGATGCAAACTGGAAATTCAATAGGAAACTATGAGATTTTTTTTAGCATAACTTCACTCAGGATGTTTTGTCATTTGAGGGCGAATTGTTTTGTTTGCAGTGTGTTGAAAAATTTATCTCAGTCAAAAAATGGAATTATCCCGTGAACATTTTCGTGCGATGATTTTTTACGATTTTCGAGACAACTTCTTTCGACTTTTGGCGATAAAACACCATCAAAAACCAATGTTAATCGCAAGAGTTCAGTATCGGACGCCGTTCGCTCAAGAATGAATTTCGTAAAGGACGTCCAACTTCGGTTACTTTGCCAGAAACCATTGATGCTGTGCTTGAACTGATTAAGCAAGACCGTCATGTGACACACCGTGAGATTGAGGCATCCTTGGGCATTAGTATGGCAAGCATCAATAAGATATTGCATGTTCATTTGGCCGTGAAAAAAAATTTGTTCTCGTTGGATCCCACATAATTTGGCAAATGCTCAAAAAAAGGCTCGTATGTATTGGTGCAAAGAGAGGTTGAAAAAGTATAACTGCGGTAGGTCAAAGGCAGAGTATAACATTGTCACAGGTGACGAATCATGGGTCTATGCATATGAAGCCGAAACAAAACAGTAATCGACCGTGCGGATCTTTCAAGACGACTAAAATTCAACAAAAGTTGTTCGTGGAAGAAGTACATCGAAGCAATTGATTGCGTTTTTTTCGGTATAACCGGCCATGTTGCCACTGTGCCTTTAGTGGAACGTAGGAGGTCAATTCAAAGTGGTATACATCCATCTGTTTGCCAACAGTGTTTGAAGAAATGAGGAAAGATAATAAGATAAGACGGATACTATTGCATCACGACAATGCGAACTCTCATCATCAGCTACAACGATGAGCTATTTGACCAATCAATATGTCGAATTGATCGGCCATCCACCGTACAGCTCTGATTTGGCACCCAATGACTTCTTGTTATTCCCTAGCATGAAGAAAAAAATGCGTGGTCAACGTTTTTCATCGCTTGACAGAAGTGGCAACGATTGACACAGTTTTTTTCGCTATTTTTGTAATAAATGTATACTCGCTCTCTATTGTGCAAACTAAAAAGGGACCTACAGTTAAAAACCAATTTGTTCAGGAGAGCCATTTTAAAGATAAGGTCCCTTTCTATTTGCGCTTAGAATCGTCGACTTCACTTTCATAAAATTCGCATATCTCTGGCAGGGAACACTTTTGGGGCATGGGATCGGTCTCACTCGATGCTCAGATGTTGTCCACATCAAAAAAAGAAAAAAAAAATGAAAATTGATATTTTAACCCTTAGGTCCCTTTCTCTATGCGCTGTCACATATACGAGGGCGACCGCAAAAGTAACTGGCCATGGTGGATGCGGAGCAATTTCAAATCGTAATTCGGACAGTTTTTGTTGAGTTAAAAATGCAGTGTGTGAAGGAGCATCATTATCTTGATGAAAAATAACATTTTTTTCTAAATGCGGCCGTTTTATCTTTTATATTCACTATTTATAGTTTTTTCTTTCTCAAGATAATCAATAAATATTATACCCCTTGCATTCCAAAATACTGTGGCCATTACTTTTCCTGCTGACTAAACAGTTTTCGCCTTCTTGGGACCACTTTTACCAGCTTCTATCCATTGTTTTGACTGTTCTTTGCATTCTGGGATGTAGTGATGGATCCATGTTTCATCAACAGTTATGAATCGGCGCAAGAACTCTATTGGATTACGCTGATAAATCGCTAAAAGCAAAGTCAACAAACGCGGCACCCATCTTGCGGATAGCTTTTTCATGTGTAGTTCACATAAAAAAGCTATCCGCTTGTTTTTCGTGTATTTTAACAATAGCTTTATTCGTCTATCTTTAGTCACTTCATTAAATATTTTTTCTAATGTTTTCAATAGTAGTAGCAGTTTTCGGTGTTCCAGAGCGTTGTTCATCTTCCGTACTTGAATGACCCATTTTAAATTGTTGAACCCAGGATTTCACGGTGGAGTATGATGGTGCATTATCACCATGAACAGAATCCAATTCATCTTTGATTAATTGTGGCGTATAACCTTTCATATAAAAGTGTTGAATTACCGCACGAAACTCTTTATTTTCCATTTTTCAAAAATTATAAAACTTGTTTACTTCAATCACCTGTAACAAAGAAAATAATCATTAAATATTTCGAAAATTTTGACAGATGACTTATAAAAGATTGCTTTTAAAAAACAAAAACAAAAAAGTTGCTAGTAAAACAGAAAATGTGCCAGGCCAGTTAGTTTTGCGGTCGCCCTCGTAGTATTGGATTATTTTTGTTTTACGACAAACGGCCAATTCCTTTAGATAGTCCTTCAATTGTATTGGAACTGCATTGCCATCGTTATGGCCCTTTTCGCGTCTAGTCCTTACACTCTTGTAAAGGAACCCCCATTTGTTTTCCTCTTCGTTGGCCTTGGAACCTACAATCTCTTCGGCCACATCAGCCTTAAAAAATAATAAAAATAAACTGCTGGATAAAATTTCAGTGCTAGTATACTTTCCGACTTGATTAATTGTTCTGGATGAATCTGGAAAATATTTGAAGGCATACGTTTTTAACGCATTGTTTGGATGACAAAAATATTTAAAACCAAATTTCGACTTGCCGACTTTGACTTTTGTATACCCAAAAGTCGACTCTTACAACCCTATGGTTTGTCAGTCAATACATTTCAAAATTTGAAAATGTCTTCCTCTTTATTTTACATAATTTATGAATTTTTTAAAAATCGTCATTTTTGGCGTTTTTACACTGAAATGACGTCAATTGTCATTTGGTGAAATTTCGATTTAAAAATCTTCAAAATGACTATAAATCGTTAATATTGGCGGTCCTGTACAGACACTATTTGCGGGTATTTGCGCACAATTCTCCCGGTTGTGGATACACTTGGTCGATTTGGCCGACCAAAAAAGCCACGAAGTGCTCGAAATGCATTTTTATTTCAAGGCCCATTATCGTAAAACAGCTTCAACAATCTTAAGGAGCTACTTAACTGTATACCTCTCCACGGTTGAATTTGTAGAAAACTGAATCAAAGGAATGTCAAATTAAGTTGGGCAAAAAACTTGACGTTGGGATGTGACTTACAACTAACACCGTGCATTATGGTTGGATCACCTCTTACGTTTTTGTCGATTTTGTTAAATGTAAAAATACGCAAGGATTGGGATTGACGACAATACTTAGTAGGGACATAAATACTGTAACACACGTTTTATGCTGTAAAATAAAAAAGTACTGAATGTTTTTGGACCAACTATATTTTAATATATTTATTGATGTATATTGTATCCAAAAAGAATCTACTTATTCGATATGTCCGCCTTTTGCCTTTACACACGTCTCAAGACGCACTGGCCAATCGTTAGTAGCTGCACGATCCTCGTTGGCCACAGCTCGAACCAAAGCAGTCTTAAGAGATCCCATGTTGGGGTATATTTTTTGTGACAACCCTTGTCCTCTTAAACCACAATTTGTAATCCAATGGGTTCAAATCTGGACTGCCTATGGGCCATTCTTCAGAGGAAATGAACGCTGGCAAATTGTTTCGAAGCCAGACCTGGGACGTTTTAGCCCTATGGGCCGGTGCAGAATCCTGCTGGAAAGTCCATGGCTGGTTTTGGAACAGGGAATTGTTAAGAGGCTTCACAACAGCTTCCAAAACGGTTTCTTGGTAAACTTAGGCCGATGTTTTGACTCCTTGTTCGCAGAAATGCAGGTCAGTGACCCTATCGTAAGAGACACCCCACCAAACCATGACTGAAGCTGGGTGATGACCCTTTCCCACCCTTGGGATCAGTTCAGATGCTTCCTTAGATGACCGCGCATACACTCTATCATTTTGCTTGTTAATTTTTTCGTGAACGGTAAAAAAATTTTCATTGATGAACAAAATTTTTCTGTGCAAGTTATCAGCGTGGTTCACCAAAAGACGTTTGCATTTTCAATCCTATTTTTATTTTAAAGCTACAGTCAATAAATATCCGGTACGTCGTTTGAAAGCCCCAAGTCTTTTGCTTGGTATTCATCTCACGAGCCACGATTTTTTCGGAGCGGATTTCTGTGAATTCTTGATTTAACGGCTTTGATGACATGCGGTGTTCGAACAGAGCGGGGCCGGTGGCGGTCTTTTACATCTCTAGTCTCCTCAAACAGTTTTATGCATCGGTAGACGAACATGCGGCTAATCCCTAGTGGCCGGAGCGTTTTGAGAATATCGCTATTTTTCATTTCAAACGTGAAAAGCGCTATTACAGCGATACGGTTCTCATTATCTGACCACTCCATGATGAAAGTTGAAACAATTTTAAAATCCCGTTACAGACTAACGCTGTTGAGGTTAGCTTTCAAAACCCATGACATTAACGGGGTATGTTCAGTTCTACTATTGAAATGGGTGTGTTCAATGTTGTAGTATTGTATCTACTAAGTAGCATTGTTTTTTTGAATTTTAGTTTGACAATAGTATGATTGCGGCAATATTAATATTGTTAAAATGTAAGAATACTATTATTGGCCAATTTTGAAATGGAAATATGGTTGTAGCAACCATATGGTTGGTGCAACCATATAAATATGGTTGGTGCAACAAAAGTATTGTTGTTTAAGATTTACGTTAACAATTATATGCTTACGGCAATCATATCGTATAGTTGTGACATAACAAAACAGACCAACTTTCATGCATCTATGTGTGTGTTTTTTGTTAGTCCATACGATACAATGTATGATTGTTGTCTATTATAAAAACAACAACAATCGAAAGGAGGCAGCACGATGGCTTTTTATTGTGTTTACTTTGTTCGGTGGAACACACTCCTGCCGGCTGGGTCTCGTTTATTTAAAATCTGCCTACACATAAGTATATAGTATGTCATGATTTAATTATTTTCCTTACTTGGCGTCTTCGGTTGGTGAAGTAGCAGCCACCCCTGCTGGCAACTAATAGTCCCTTCGACTACCTTTCGAATATACGAGGCGACCGCAAAACTAACTGGCTGGCACATTTTCTGTTTTACTATTAACTGTTTTTGTTTTTTAAAAGCAATCTTTCATAAGCCATCTGTCAAAATTTCCGAAATATTTACTGATTATTTTCTTTGTTACAGGTGATTGAAGTAAACAAGTTTTATAATTTTTGAAAAATGGAAAATAAAGAGTTTTGTGCGGTAATTAAACACTTTTATATGAAAGGTTATACGCCACAATTAATCAAAGATGAATTGGATTCTGTTCATGGTGATAGTGCACCATCATACTCCACCGTGAAATCCTGGGTTCAACAATTTCAAATGGGTCGTTCAAGTACGGAAGATGAACAACGCTCTGGAAGACCGAAAACTGCTACTACTATTGAAAACATTAGAAAAATATTTAATGAAGTGACTAAAGATGGACGAATAAAGCTCAGAGAACTTGCTGGTATTGTTAAAATACACGAAAAACAAGTTTGGAGTATTTTACATGATGAACTCCACATGAAAAAGCTATCCGCAAGATATGTGCCGCGTTTGTTGACTTTGCCCCAAAAAATCGTCCGTTGGACCAATTCTGAGGAGCTTTTAGCGATTTATCAGCGTAATCCAATAGAGTTCTTGCGCCGATTCATAACTGTTGATGAAACATGGATCCATCACTACATCCCAGAATGCAAAGAACAGTCAAAACAATGAATAGAAGCTGGTAAAAGTGGTCCCAAGAAGGCGAAAACTGTTAAGTCAGCAGGAAAAGTAATGGCCACAGTATTTTGGGATGCAAGGGGTATAATATTTATTGATTATCTTGAGAAAGGAAAAACTATAAATAGTGAATATTATTGTGCATTATTGGATCGGTTGAGTGAAGGAATCAAGATAAAACGACCGCTTTTAGAAAAAAAAGCTCTTTTTCATCAAGATAATGCTCCTTCACACACTGCATTTTTAGCTCAACAAAAACTGGCCGAATTACGATTTGAAATTGCTCCGCATCCACCATATAGTCCAAATTTGGCTCCTTCTGATTATTTCTTGTTTCCAAATTTAAAAAAATTTCTCGGTGGTAAAAAAGTTTCGTCCAATAGCGAGGTTATTGCTGAAACTGAGGCATATTTTGAAGGTCTTGAAAAATTTTATTTTTCGGATGGAATTAAAAAACTTGAAAAACTTTTGATGAAGTGTATTGAGTTAAAAGGAGATTATGTTTAAAAATAAATAATAATAATTCCAAAAACAACGGTTCTTTTTATGTTAGGCCAGTTACTTTTGCGGTCGCCCTCGTATTTTTGTTTCTTTAATGAATTTTTCAATAGAAACATGGTCTTAAATCTGGGCATAAACTAATTTTAATTTAATTGTAAATAATTTGCTTAATAAAAATCTCTATCGTTGAATAACAACAAAAACCAATCCAAAAAATTAATTTGATGGTCACAGTATGGTTGTGTGGAATCATACTATGGTTGTGGGGATCATAACGAGGTTGCGTGTGAATCATACTCTGATTGTTAGGATTATACTATGTATGTGAAGGATGGTGTTTTTAGGATCATAATACGAGAGCGGTTCGGAAACTTCTTAGCCTAGCACAAAAAGCGCGGTATAAACAGAAAAAAGTTAATTGTTTTGGAAACTTCCATCTCTGCTATGATCTGGCAACTCCTTCATATAGAAACAGGTGTTCACAAAAGACGAATCCGCAATTTTTTTACAAAGGAACAATTAGAAATGCGTGGTGTCATTAAATATTTACATAAAAAAGGTTTATCGGGACAAGAAATTCATAATGATATGGTGGGGTTGCTGAATTTAAACGTGGTCGTACAAGCATTGAAGATGAACCACGTAGTGGACGTCCAAAAACAGCAACAACAACAGAAATTGTAGCCAAAGTGCATGATATGGTATTAAATGATCGACGAATAAAAATGCGTGAAATAACTAATATCATGGGCATCTCAAATGATCGAGTCCATTTAATTTTGCATCAAGAACAACAGATGAAAAAGCTTTCTGCAGGATGGGTGCCGGACTTGTTAACAGTCGACCAAAAACGCATAAGAATGAACATTTCTCAAGCTTGTTTGGATCGTTTTCAGCGAAATAAAATGGATTTTAAGCGTCGTTTCATAACTGTTGATGAGACATGGATCCACCACTATACTCCAGAGACAAAAGAACAATCCAAACAATGGACTGAAGCTGGAGGAAGTGCCCCAAAGAAGGCAAAAACAATTCAATCGACTGGCAAGGTTATGGCAACGGTTTTTTGGGACTTCAAAGGTATTTTATTGATTGACTATCTGCAAAAGGGTAAAACAATAAATTCAGACTACTATTGCAACCTTTTAGATCAATTAAATGTACAAATTCGAGAAAAACGTCCTGGCTTACAACACAAAAAAATAATCATCAATACAACGCACCAGCGCACAAGAGTGTTTTAACAATGGCTAAAATCAACAAATTAAAGTACGAGTTGCTTGACCATCCACCTTATTCTCCTGATTTAGCTCCCAGTGACTTTTACCTGTTCCCAAATCTAAAAAAAATCCTTGCTGGCAAGCGTTTTACCTCAAATGAAGATGCAATTACAGTTGTAAACCACTATTTTGAAGACCTTGAGGAAAACTATTTTAATCAAGGGATAGAATTGCTAGATAAGCGTTGGACTAAGTGTATTGAAGTTACAGGAGATTACATTGAAAAATAAAAATATTTTTGAAAAACTAACTATTCTCTTTCATTGATAGGCTAAGAACTTTCCGAACCGCCCTCGTATGGTTCTGGGGATCATAGTATGGTTGAGTGTTATTCATAATCTACTATTGTTGTCAGGATCATAATATTGTTATGCCACAACCATATAAACAACAATATTATGATTCTCTTCGAATATTGTTACCCCAACCATACTTTTTTTCTGCGTGCAATCAGTCGATAGCAGCACGAGTAGTACAGGGTTTTTAGAATGATCAAATTTTACAAAAATAAGCAAAAAAAATCTACTAAGATTATCATCACTAACAATGATACTTTTTCTTCAAGCCACCTAGTTCGAGTAACATACACAGAAAAAAAGACAACCCTCAAATTTCAATTAAGATATTGATATGTTTTATTACCACTCAATTAAAAATTTCGTAAATAAGCTTAACTATTTATCAGATATTGCAATGATATTTAATGATTGGAAACAACAACAAAGCCCATAAAATGCATGCTTTGTATAGTGTGTGTGTGGGTGTAGGTGATTTAGTACGTCTGCAGTGCGAAGGATTTTTATTGTGTTCGGTGGAAAACTCTACTCTCGTTAAATGCAAAACTCCCAGCCCTTAAGTATATAGCCGCGTTGATGCTAGGGAATAAGAAGAAGTCATTGAGCGCAAAATCAGGGCTGTACGGTGGATGGCCCATCAATTCGACATCTTGAGTGGTCAAATAGCTCAACGTTACAGCTGATGTGTCAGAGTTCGCATTGTCGTGATGCAAAATGATCCGTCTTCTCTTATACTCTTTCCTCATTTCTTCGAACACTGTTGGCAAACAGATGGTTGTATACCACTCAGAATTGACCATCGTATGTTCCACTTAAGGCACTGTGGCAACATGGCTGGTTATACCGAAAAAAAACGTAATCTTTTGCTTCGATGTTCTTCTTCCACGATTAAACTTATGTTGCATTTGGTTCGTCTTAATTCATAGTATGCATAGATCCATGATTCGCCACCTGTGACAATGGTATACACTGCCTATGAGCTACCGCAGTTATACTTTTTTAACATCTCTTTGCACCAATCCATACGAGCCTTTTTTCGAGCATTCGTCAAATTATGTGGGATCCAATGAGAACAATTTTTTTTCACGGCTAAATGAACATGCAATATCTTTTTGATGCTTATTATACTAATGACCAAGGATGCCTCAATCTCACGGTGGGGAATGCCTCAATGTCACATGTCGTTTTTGCTTAAGCAGCTCACGCACAGCAGCATCGATGGTTTCTGGCAAAGTAACCGAAGTTGGACGTCCTTTACGAAATTCATCCTTGAGCGAACGGCGCCCGAGACTGAACTCTTGGTACCAGCGGTTAACAGTGGTTTTTGATGGTGTTTTATCTCCAAAAGTCGAAAGAAGTTGATTTAAACACTCTTGTCTCGAAAATCGTAAAAAATCATCGCACGAAAATGTTCACGGGAAAATTCCATTTTTTGACTGAGATACATTTTTCAACACACTGTAAACAAAACAATTCGCCCTCAAATGACAAGACGTTTTGAGTGATGTTATGCTAAAAAAATGTCAAAGTCTCCAATGGAAGTTAAAGTTTGCATCTGGGATTACTAGTATTGTAAGGACCCGAAATATAAATAGCAACATAAAATCAATACATAGACATTTTATACATTTTTTTCCACGATTTAAAGTTATCACCCGAACGACCACTAGCTCGCTTTATACCCCAGTCCCAATCAAACAAGCCTAATGTCCCTTATAAACGCTCGACATCGAATATGATGTACTGCATTTATAACGACCCCGCTTAATGACGTTCTTGTTTTCTGACCAATTATTAACTTGTTATAATTCGATTTGAATGCAACACAATATTGAATGATTTAATTCATTAAAAATTAGTCGCCTATTAAAAAGCGATGTTAAATAAATAAAAGTGATTGAAATTTTAAGTTTTAATACACGCACATACACACGTGCACATAGACACATTGAAATATTTACAACAACAACGATTCGGCATTAATGTCAAATGATAAATATTGAAAGGCAGTTGGGGCGGTGCGAAAGAGATAGCAGAGCTAGCTGGGCTAGGGCCGGGCCATTGTTTCTTTTTCACACGAAAAACATAATTTACAATTTAAGCTCATTTATTTGCATAAATTTATTGATTGCACATACGTGTAATGTAAGGCATACGCTCACCTTTACATAAATATAGATGCGTATTTGGTATGTGAGCATAATAGACTGGGTCGCGCATAATAGCTAGCTGATAACACAGTGAGACAAATGATGATTTTTTGAAAAAGGCAAGAACACCACAGTATAGGTTCGATTCTACTACCAAAGGTTACTATTTCCCTATACTTGGTTTGGCTGGATTGGTGAGAAATTTTTTTTTATGAGCCTCAAAAGTTTTGCAAAGCAGTGGGCCTCTCGAATAAAGGTGTCATCAGTTTTTGCCCAATAGCTAACACATACTTCGTGATAGCCCTAAACTATGTACGGCAATAATGTTGCTGGGAACTCTGTGCACAAATGTCGTAAACACTTTATGCCAAAAATGTAATTCATTCCTGACCTATTTTTCAAAAAAAAAAATAAAAAAAAAATATTTTTTTTTCACTTTTTTCAGTATAACTTTGAAAGTACCCGAACGTTTTACTAACAATGTTCCACAAAATTGTAGCCATGGTAAAGCTCAACAACTTTTGTGAACATCTCAAAACAATCTGAACGTGTCTAGACATGATCCGAGACAATCAAGCAGCCCAAACTTTTAAAGTTATACTGAAAAAAGTGAAAAAAAAATATTTTTTATTTATTTTAAAAATAGCTCAGGAATGAATTACTTTTTTGGCATAAAGTGTTTACAACATTTGTGCACAGAGCTCCCAGCTACATTATTGCCAAACATAGTTTAGCGCTATCACGAAGTTTGTGTTAGCTATTGGGCAAAAACTGATGACACCTTTTTTCAAGGGGCCACAGATTTTCAAAACTTTAGAGGCCCTTAAAAAAATTTGGTCAACAATCTAGCCAAACCAAGTATAGGGGAATAGTACCCTTTGGTAGTAGAATCGTACCTATTGGGCAAGAACTGATGACACCTTTATTCGAGAGGCCCACTGCTTTGCAAAACTTTAGAGGCCCATAAAAAAAATTGGTCACCAATCTAGCCAAACCAAGTATAGGGGAATAGTACCCTTTGGTAGTAGAATCGAACCTATAATGTGGTGTTCTTGCTTTTTTTTCCCTGTTGCACTGTGTAATAAATAGAGAGTACCGAATCTTTGTGCCGGCAGAAACTACGGAACCAATTACTCTTCTAGATTTAAGGATTTTCAATGAGTAAACATCTACTATCATGAGATGGTAAAGGAACCAAAAAATTTAGTGAAACTAAAGCAAATTTTATTAAAGACTTTTGGATTTTCTCAATTCTGTCTATAGGAAGAAATGCAGCGCTATGGCTCCAAATGAATGACGCATACTCCAGTTTCGGGCGAACAATTGAATAGGTTGATCCATCTAGAGGTATTTTTTCAGAACAAAAAAAAAATATAAAAATTCAAATCAAGTGTGGAATCTTTATTGGTAATTTGAAAGGACATTTTATGGCATATATTTTTTTAAAAATAATTACCTTCAAATGTTGGCAACTGTATTATGGAAATGGGCGTTCGTTGAGAAACGGGAAGGTCCGCTGTTTTCGACCAAAATTTTGTTCGGTGATAAGGCCCATTTCTGGCTCAACGGCAAAGTCAATAAACAAAATTGCCGCATTTTGTGGTGAAGAGCAAACAGAAAAGGTTCAAGAGGTGCCACTTCAACCAGAAAAACAACGGTTTGGTGCGGTTTATAAGCTGGTGGAATCATCGGTGCATATTTTTTCAAAAATGATGTTGGCTCGAACGTTATCGCGCCATGATATCGATCTTTATGCTACCTGAAATTTAAGCCCGTAATCTTGACGACACTTGGTTTCAACAGAACAGTGCCACTTGCCATACAGCTCAAACAATGGATATATTGAGTGGTCTTTTTAAAAAATAGCTAATTTCACGTTTTAGACGTGGTGAGTTGGCCGCCTAGATCGAGTAATATCACACCTTTAGACATTTTTCTTTGGAGTTACGTAAAGTCCAAAGTCTATGCTGACAAACCAGCCACGATCCTGGGTTTGGAAGCCAACATTACGCGTGTCATTAAAGCCATACGGGTCGAAATGATCGAACGAGTCATCCAAAATTGGACCCTCAGAATGGAAACCCTGAGGCGTAAATGCGGCCAACATTTGAAGGAAATTATATTCAAAAAATAAATGCCATATAATGTCTTTTCAAATTACCAATAAAGATTCCACAATTGATTTGAATTTTTATTTATTTTTTTGTTCTGAAAAAATACCTCTAGATGGATCATATAAATATATGTATTTTCGAAAAAGTCCGCAAAACAGGTTGCATTGACTGATCGCTTGTGAGCTCAACACCTTTAAATCTTATTGTCGATGGCTTAAAAGATGTTCGACGTTTTAAATTAACAAATCTGGGCATTTAAAAATGTTTCCTTACTGTTGACAAGTACGACCTATATATATCATCGACGAGACTCGATACTGTACCTTTGTCCTGCCAAGAAATATCTACCATAATCGTCAGTTAGACCTGTTCTTTTGAATCTTTAAAAAAATGCCTAATTTTCTGATAGCGGGCAGACATGTTTATTTTCCTAGTAGTGATACAAGATTTGCTTTTTACAAGGCCTTTGCTAAGAGAAAAATTGTAATTATTTTTATTTATCAAGAGCCACTCTAATGTCCATGAATCTTTATATGTTTGCATAGCGATAATAATGCATATTTTATGTAAGTAAGAGCTAAATACACAAAAGGGCTATTAAATTGCCTTAACACCCCAATCAACTGGACGGGTTTACCCAGGTCATTGCATGCCCTTTGACCCCCCTACCCCATCTTCTGCCCAATAGTTACCCCACCTCATTAACATGCAACTGATTTACGGGAATTGCAATTTTTTTTGGAAATTTTTAAAAATTCATTTAGTTTTGATGGTTGTTAATAAATTACACGGCACAATTTATGCGTAACATCGATTTTTATGGATCATTGGCTGGGGAAATAAATTCGTTTTCAAAATTTATCGCTGGCAAATGTAAAGGGTTAACGAGAGACTAGATGTTATCATGTAATTGGGAATTGGTCCAAAAAAACAGTAAGGGGAGCACAAGCTTATGTGGATCTGGCGGATACTGTTAGCGGGTTTATTGCACTTAGTATGTTTTACAGAATAATGCACCAAATATACGAGGTGTGGTCAATAGAAAGGGTGGATTTGGAATATCACGGGCTTTTGATTAGCATTTTTCTACTAATATGTTGGCACACTTGTCTCGAACATATGTTCTTAGTTGAGATTGTTTGTGAGAGGTATAACAGATAGACGTAAGAGTATTTTGCCGGATCAAGGAATCAAATTTTGTGTAAAAAATTTAATTAAATAGAGCCGAAAAAGACGTAAGCGCCAAAAATAAAATTTTACAAGAGTTTTTTTTTTGTCTAATTCATCTGGAGGATTCTGATACAATTGATTTTGCTATATCTTTGTAAATAAAGGATGATCAATCAAGAGGTTTTTTTCAATATGGGGTTTTTTACTGCGAAATCACCGTTTAATGCGGTTTATGGGCTGGTGGAATCATCGGTCCATATTTTTTCAAATTTATTACGAGTGATTTAAAGGTATTTTTTCAATAGGCTGTTTTCACAGAGTACGCTTGAGTTGTGTTAAACTTTTTTTTTCCTTTAAGTATTGTATGCCATGTTATCATGGAAAGACTCATGCTACCACAGTTTGGTGCGGTTTTTGGTCTGGAGGAATCATCGGTCCATATTTTTTTAAAAATGAACGGAACGTAACCGTGTATGGTGCTCGCTATCGCGCTATGATATTGGACTTTTGCTACTTGAAATTAAAGTCTGTAATCTTGACGACAATTGGTTTCAACAGGACGGTGCCACTTTCCTTACAGCGGCTCAAACAATGGATCTATTGAGAATGGATCATTTAGAAGAGCAGCTAATTTCACATTTTGGACCGGTGAGTTGGCCGCCTAGATCGTGTGATGTTAAACCTTTAATTTTTTTTTCTTCTGGCCTACGTAATGTCCAAAGTCTATGCTGACAAACCAGCTATGATTCAGGTTTTGCAAGCCATTATTACGCGTGTCATTACTGCCATACCGGTCGGTCGAACGATTCATCACAATGGACACCTTGAGGCGTATTTTGAGACCAAGATTTGAAGTAAATTATAATGAAATAGAGATTCCACACTTGATTTGAATATTTGTATTTCTTTATTATGAAAAGAATACCTCTACATTGTCCTCCGATATTAATATCACTAATTCACAGCCATTTTGGTCCAGAGTTCTAAATATTTTTTTCTATAGATTTTAGCCTCCTTAAAACAAAAATGAATTTAAAAAAAATTTTCTCTGATTAGTTTTCAAGTTAGAATTTTTGGAATTTTTAGGAGATGTCTTTTTTTTAGGACCACAACTCCCAAACGCAATTACTGATTTGATCAAAAGTGGTCTAAAATGTTTATATAGGGAGATCCATCTAGAGGTAAACAAAAAAATATAAAAATTCAAATTAAGTGTGGAATCTTTATTGGTAATTTGAACGGACATGTTATGGCATTTATTTTTTGAATATAATTTCCTTCAAATGTTGGCCGCACCTACGCTTCAGGAATTTCATTCTGAGGGTCCAATTTTGATGGCTCGTTCGAGCATTTCGACCGGTATGGCTTAAATGACACGCGTAATGTTGGCTTCCAAAACCTGAGTCGTAGAATTTGGACTTTACGTAACCCCAAAGAAAAATGTCTAAAAGTGTGATATCACTCGATCTAGGCGGCCAACTCACCTGTCCGAAACGTGAAATTAGCTGCTTTTCGAAATGACCTCTCAATAGATCCATTGTTGAAACCAAGTGTCGTCAAGAATACGGTCTTTAATTTCAGGTAGCATATAGTAGATCGATATCATGGCGCGATAGCGAGCACGATTCATGGTTACGTTCCGGCCATCATCATTTTTGAAAAAATATGCACCGATGATTCCACTAGCTTATAAACTGCACCAAACCGTTGTTTTCTCTGGGAATAATAGCACCTCTTCTGTTGCTCTTCAGCCCAAATGTGGCAATTTTGTTTATTGACTTTGCCGTTGAGCCAGAAATGGGCCTCATCGCTGAACAAAATTTTGGTCGAAAACAGCGGATCTTCCCGTTTCTCAGCGAACGCTCATTTCCATAATACAGTTGCCAACATTTAAAGGCAATTATTTTCAAAAAATAAATGCCATAAAATGTCCTTTCAAATTACCAATAAAGATTCCACACTTCATTTGAATTTTTATATAGTTTTTTGTTCTGAAAAAATGCCTCTAGATGGATCACCCTATATATTCTTTTTCATTTTATAATGAAAAATATTTTTGCACAAAAAATTAAATTTTAGGTGCCTCTAGCGTCAAAACTATTGAGCTGATTTTAATACCTTGTACGAAAAAGTTTTAAAAAAGCTTATTTCCTGACTTGAACAGTTTTTATTTCGGTTCGAGACCTTTTTGTTATTTCTTTTACAGAATCAACGTAAAAAATTGGTGAAATGTATCGGCTTGGTTGCCTGACAGACTGTACGGCCGTTTCTAAACCTGCCAAGGGGATTCTTCAGTAGTCTTTGGCAACGATTACTTCGGCTACAAATAAAAAGACTTTTACAGTGTCATTTGTATTAATGAGAATTACCCTTTGCATATAGTCTTCGAACAGTGCGTAGAGCAATCTTCAAAGCGCAATATCGTTTCCACCAATTCCGTTTCGCATGGGCTTTCGTTGAAAAACACAAATGCAAAAAGCACAAAGTGTGCATGTTTTTTGCGTACATGTATTCATACATGCGTTGCACATTAGGGCGTACCAATTATTTTTAATAGTTTTTTTAAGTTTTTTCCTTAATTTCCATTCCTTTGTGATGAAATCGGTCAAAGCTTTTGAAAGTTATGGTCCAAAAAGCTGACACATCTCATAAAAAAATCGAATAAAAATTTTAAAAATTCTATCTGAAGAAATGAATCACTGGGAAATTTTTTAAAAGTCATTTCTATAGGAAAAAAATATTTAGAACTCTGGACCAGAAAAAAACATAATTTGTAAACTAGTGTATATAATTCTTAATATTTTAGCTTAAGAGCGTCGTACAATTTTCTATCGTATTTCATTACAAAGCGCGTGCCGCTTACGTCTTTTGCACCGTAAGGGCTTGAAATGTTGAGAGTCTTATATGTGACAGCGCATAGAGAAAGGGACGTAAGGGTAAAAAAATCAATTTTCATTTTTTTTTCTTTTTTTGATGAGGCAAAATCTGAGCATCGAATGAGACCGATCCCATGCCCCAAAAGTGTTCCCTCCCAGAGATATGCGCGTTTTTTGAAAGTGAAGTCGACGATTCTTAGCGCAAATAGAAAGGGACCTAATCTTTAAAATGGCTCTCCTGAAAAAAACTGGTTTTTAACCTTAGGTCCCTTTCTATTTTGCGCGTCACATATGGTGATTGTACTCTGAGTCAGAAAAATTGTTAAAAGTTCTAGAAGTTTACAAAGGATGTCGAGAATGTGTGAATCTTATCATTTCCATCACTACGAAAATGTTTGGAAGGTGAAGAAAATTAATATGAAGAATCGTCGAATCATTTAAAGAGAAACTGCAGAGGAAGTCGGCATATCGATCGGCTCGTTCCATCATTCCATACAGTTTTTTCGTTCCAAAACTGCTAAATTAAAAACAAAAAAACTGTCGCGTAGGAATCGCTCAGGAAATGTAAAATGACGCAGGCAGAAAAAAGTATGGTTGGGATAACAATATTCGAAGAGAATGGTACTATTGTTGGGAAATGTAAAATGACGCAGGCAGAAAAAAGTATGGTTGGGATAACAATATTCGAAGAGAATGGTACTATTGTTGGGCATATGGTTGTGGCGCAACATTATTATGATCATCGCAACAATGGTATGGTTCACACACAACCATACTATGATCCCCACAACAATATTATGGTCCTCACAGCAATAGAATTATTCACGCACAAATATGCTATGATCCCCACAGCATATTATTATTCACACTCAACCATACTATGATCCCCACAACATATTATTCACACTCAACCATACTATGATCCACACAACCCTATTATGATCCCCATAACCAAAGTATGTTTAACATACAACCATAGTATGATCCTTACAACCATACTATGATCCCAAAAATTTGTTGTAAGGACTGGGTTAACAATACAAATTTGTGTTAAGTAAATTATATAAAAATACATTAAACTTTCAATAATAGAAGTGATTTATATAAAAGTAGAAAACTTCTACAGTTTATTTTGAATGATCTGGAGACTTTTCAAGTGGCAATTTGCACTTTTAGCCCAGACAGGTGCTGCATAGAAAATAACAGCGTGAAATATTAGTTTTAATATTATCATTTTATTGCCAATGTTTAATGCCTTTCTACGATTAATAAAAGGGTATAGGGTTCTTATTAGTATGTCAGATTTATGTACAATACGAGTATATGATCTTTATATGTAAGTTTTGAATCTAGAACTACACCTAGATATTTCACATTATTTTCCCGTTTGATTTCAGCATTGTTAGCAATTATGTTGCTCTGAGGAATAAAATATTGTTTTCGCTTTCTAGTGAAATATATCGCCTGACTTTTTTTTCGCAATTTATTGATATTTTTTTCATTTCGTAAAATATTCAAACAATTTCCCAAGGGCTAGCTGTATGTTTGATAGTATTTCAGAAGATAACTTACTAGTACACAATACGGCGGTGTCGTCAGCGAATATCAACATAATACAGTTGTCAATGACTGGAATATCGGCTATATATATATTATATAGTATTCGGGATAAACAGGAGACCTGTGGACAGCCAGTATTTACATGAAATATATTAGAAAATTTAGAACCGATATGAACTCTAAAAGTCCGGGAATTTAAAAAGTTTTGGATTATCTTAACCATATTCTGAGGGAAGTTGAAATTGATTAATTTATATATAAAACCCTCGTCCCAAACAGAGTCGAAAGCCGCCCTTATGTCTAGTTGTACCATTCCGGTGGATCTTTGTTCGTTAAAGTTAGACTTGACGATCTTTCTTATCCGGACAAGAGGATGTATGGTATTGTGCTCGCTGCGAAATCCAAACTGTTGGGGTGGTAAAATATTATTTTCGTCTAAAAAAACTATAAGCTTTCCTTTTATAACTCTCTCCAGTACTTTACTAATGGACGACAATAAACTTATTGGACGATATGAAGATGGAGAGTTAGGGGGTTTATTCGGTTTTTGAATGGCAATTACTTTAGCCTCCTTGAACTTGTAAGGAAATAGCACAACTTGAGACAACTGTTTACGAAAATCGTCAAAAATATAATACCTTTTCTCGGTAGAGCTTTGGGCAGCTGTTTACGCCATCTGCTCCTGGCGACTTTCTGGATTTCAAACTCTTCACTATTGCATTAACGTTCGCGTAGGAAATTGAAACATCATCACTCGGACCTGAGCCAGAATTGAACTCATAAATTATGTCCCTAACTAGGTTATTTGCGACTGAATCTCTGATATCAGCAGAATATGTATGAATATCATTAAAGTTCCGAGCTAATAATTCGCACTTCTCTGCTGTTGTAGAGAAGCGTGAATTATTATCTCAAATTTGGAATATTCTAAGACTTCTTGCCTAAAATTTTTGTCAGGTTCCAAAAAGGAGAAGAGCCTTTGTCTAAAGTAGACAACAAATTATTCCATGACGTGTTTTTAAATTTATCAATTTCATATTTGATTACAGAATTCAGAATTTCAAATTGATATCAGTCGCTAACAAATCTGTGACGATGCCAATTCCTACGGTGATAGTTGCGCCTTCGAATCAACAATTTAATATTTTGGGGCAACTGCTTGCTGCAATTTCTCCTAAGTTTTTGTGGCACGCTATAGGCAATTGCGTCGTTGAGAATGCAAATGAACTGTTGCAGCGCTGAGTCTATGGGACACTTATTAAAAAATATTAAATATTTCAGTTATACTAATCGAAAGTAGTTTGTTTTGAAAACATTTAATTTACATATAAAAAGTACTTTTATTGTGTAAGATACGTAACAAAAACATTGTCAAATTAAAAATAATTATGATTTCTTCGGTATGATTGTCGTAATCATATCACTGTTAACATAAAACCCAAAAACACAATACTTGTGTCGCACCAAACATTTTTATATTGTTGCTACAACCATACTTTCATTTTTAAATTTGGCAACAATACTATTGTTACAATTCAACAATATTAGTATTGCCGCAATTATACTATTGTCAACATAAAATTCAATAAACAATGCTATGATTGCGACGACCATACTTTTATTGTAGATAACATGCTATTGTTACCATGACCATATAGTAAACATATCTTTTCTCTGCGTGCGTTAACGACTATCCGGATTTGCCTAAAAGGGCCATAACTTGTTATAGCGAATCATTGGTATGGGTTATGGCAACGAAAGCAAAGTCTAATTGTGCCAATTGAAGAGTTAAGGAAAGCCAAGACCAACAAAATGCACGCCAAGTTCGATCAAATGTCAAGGTTTTGCTCACTGTTTTTATCGTCCGGAATTGGGCAACAACAATTCATGGATCTTGCATCACGATAATGCAACCGCTCACTATCTCACTACCGTTGTCATGCCTCAACCTTCGTATATCAGATTAGGCCCCTTCAGTCTTTTTACTGTTCCTAAAATTGAAGAGACCCATAAAGGAACTCGCTTTTTTTGCGACGATGAAGGAGATAAAATCCGAATCGCTGCGAGAGTTCCAGGCCATACCAAAAAGTGCATATGAGCACTGTTTTAAGGATTCGAAAAAAAAACGCGGGCTTAAATGTATTAAAACTTGGGGGAATGCTTTGAAGGGCACAAACTAAAAATTAATGAATAAATATATACTTTTTGAGAGAAATTCCATTTCACCTTTTCTTTTGAACAGACCTCGTATGCAATAGTGGAATATGGGAAAAAAGGCAATTATGGAAACTTGACAGTATTTGACTTTATTTATAATACTGTTTGAGTATACTTTACCTTTTCTATTGAACAAACCTCATGTATAAAAATAGAAGAATACGAGGGCGGTTCGGAAAGTTCTTAGCCTATCAATGAAAGAGAATAGTTAGTTTTTCAAAAATATTTTTATTTTTCAATATAATCTCCTGAAACTTCAATACACTTAGTCCAACGCTTATCTAGCAATTCTATCCCTTGATTAAAATAGTTTTCCTCAAGGTCTTCCAAATAGTGGTTTACAACTGTAATTGCATCTTCATTTGAGGTAAAACGCTTGCCAGCAAGGAATTTTTTTAGATTTGGGAACAAGTAAAAGTCACTGGGAGCTAAATCAGGAGAATAAGGTGGGTGGTCAAGCAACTCGTACTTTAATTCGTTGATTTTAGCCATTGTTAAAACACTATTGTGCGCTGGTGCGTTGTCTTGATGAAAAATTATTTTTTTGTGTTGACGTTTTTCTCGAATTTGTACATTTAATTGATCCAAAAGGTTGCAATAGTACTCTGAATTTATTGTTTTACCCTTTTGCAGATAGTCAATCAATAAAATACCTTTGAAGTCCCAAAAAACCGTTGCCATAACCTTACCAGCCGATTGAATTGTTTTTGCCTTCTTTGGGGCACTTCCTCCAGCTTCAGTCCATTGTTTGGATTGTTATTTTGTCTCTGGAGTATAGTGGTGGATCCATGTCTCATCAACAGTTATGAAACGACGCTTAGAATCCATTTTATTTTGCTGAAAACGATCCAAACAAGCTTGAGAAAGGTTCATTCTTATGCGTTTTTGGTCGACTGTTAACAAGTGCGGCACCCATCTTGCAGAAAGCTTTTTCATCTGTAGTTCTTCATGCAAAATTAAATGGACTCGATCATTTGAGATGCCCATGATATTAGCTATTTCACGCACTTTTATTCGTCGATCATTTAATACCATATCATGCACTTTGGCTACAATTTCTGTTGTTGTTGCTGTTTTAGGACGTCCACTACGTGGTTCATCTTCAATGCTTGTACGACCACGTTTAAATTCAGCAACCCATCTACTGTTGCATCTGAAGGAGCACTTTCACCTAACACATTCACCATATCATTATGAATTTCTTGTCCCGATAAACCTTTTTTATGTAAATATTTAATGACACCACGCATTTCTAATTTTTCCATTGTAAAAAAATCGCGGATGCGTCTGTTGTGAACAGCTGTTTCTATATGAAGGAGTTCCCAGATCGAAACAAAATTTAACATGTGTTCATAGCAGAGATGGAAGTTAACACTTAACTTTTTTCTGTTTATACTGCGCTTTTTGTGCTAGGCTAAGAAGTTTCCGAAGCACCCTCGTACATATGGAAACAAATTTCAATTATGCAAACTCGACAGTAGTTATCTTGAATGTATTTTGTAAATTATCAACGGCCATGAAACAGCAAAATATCACAAAAACCTCGTTTTCGAAGGTTAGTAGCACGAAAAATCTTTCCATGGTGTCGAAATTTTGCTGGGTGAAAGTGGAAGACTGCCTTTGTAAGTTTTCGCTTTTTTTCTCATGCAACAATCCTTGAAACTTAAGGTTGTTTTCGAAGTTTTGCAATATCGTCAGTTATTTTTAAAAGAAACACTTTTACTGGAACCTCATCTCCTAGAAATCAGAAAGAGGAAAACACCCACACGCCTCTTCATTCGTCGTGTCCTCAAAACAAAATGTCTAACATTTGTTTCTACTCTCGAAGACACAACAAAGAAAAGCGAAAAGTTTTCGCTTTTTTATTTGTGTTCGTTGTATGCTGTCACAGAAGTATGCCACCACACACGTGATCAATGACTGTTTCGGATGTGCGTGTGTGAGTGTCTTAGACAATATGGGCAAATGAGGAAAAGGTACGTGGGGATGTCTTAAAAGTTCCCACCCACAGCAGACTGAAATATTTTGCATGTATAGTTTTTTCCGGTCTTTTTTATTTCCTCAGTATGAGGGAAACATTTAAAAATGTCCATGGATCCAGGCCGAAAAATATAAAATATTAATTTGCTTGACTTTGAACCAGAATAGAGAGAGAGCCTTTAGATCATCAAAACTATCGGGTATGTCTGAACGAAATTCATGCTGATAAAGTTCCTGATATATCGTGCCAGAGCAACATCCCCCGGAGATTTCACTAGAGGAGAAGACGCTACCTTGACAGACACGCGTGGTTCTGGCTCAGCTAAGATCTGGATGGTGCAGCCCGAACGGTTGTCCCGCCGGCCATCATGCACCACATGAAGTGCTGCACATCTTCCATTGTGCGGCCAAGCCCACCCAGCTCACTCCCATCTCTTAAGACCCATCCAGTTCAAATGGCGCGTTTCCTTCACCTGGCAGATCCCATATAAACGAACTAGACTTTCAATAATATCGGGTGATAAATCTAGAGGTATTTTTTTTAAAATAAAAAAAAATAAAATCAAGTGTGGAATCTTTATTATTCATTCAAACTGACATTTTATGGCATTTATTTTTTTTTAATTGACGTGTTTCCTTCACCTGGCAGATCCCATAGAAACGAGCTAGACTTTCAATAATATCGGGTGATCAATCTAGAGGTATTTTTTTAAAATAAAAAAATTCAAATCAAGTGTGGAATCTTTATTATTCATTCAAATTGACATTTTATGCCATTTATTTTTTTTAATTTAAGTTCTTTAAAATGTTGCCCGCAACTACGCCGTAGGGTGTTCATTCAATTAGCTGCTCCTTGAAATAAACTCTCACTAGATTAATTTTTTTTACCAACACTCAGGGGATTTCCCCTATAATGCAGTGCATTGCGTTGGTGAGTGAAAAGTATGGGATCAGAGAGAGGAAAGAGGAAGTATTGTTTATTGGCATTTGTCTTGAATTTCTGAACGGCGTAATTGGTGGGAAATACATTTGCCGGAAGTCGATTCCACATACGGACAGTACGGCAAAAAACGAATTTGATCTGTAGTGTATAGTGCGGTCAACTGGTCAATCGATAACAAACGGGTGTCGCGTATCACTTTCGAGGAGCACACACCATGGAAGTAACGATAGAACAGCGACACACCTCCTACATTCCGACGATGCTCGAGGAAGACAATTGAGTTGGCAACTATCAGGAACTTCGCTTTACTTTGAACACGGTCAAGTAGCTCCAAGGATGATTTTGGAGCACCTGCCCATATATGGGAGTTGTATTTCAATTTGGGCATGATGTTAGTTGTATAGAACTAGAAAAGATCAAAAGGAGTGGAATAGTTCTTACACCACTATGAAAGCCTATACACTTGAGTGCTTCTTTCGACACTTCAAATACATGTCTTCCCCAACGAGCGTCACATTGTATTTTCTTGCCCAGAACATCAAGAGCATCTGATTCTTCAACATCCATATCATCGATTAAAATTGACGACATTGTTGGGTCAGCGAATCGCTTGTAAGACAACAAGCAGCACTGCGCGCATTAAAATCCACCCTAGTCATTGGACCTTAGTCGAAAATGGGCTGTTAATCCCGGCCAAGTGTTTCATCCATAAATCGCCTATCTTAAAGACTTGTCCTATGGTGGAATGAATAAGAATGACAGAGGTTGCTGTCATCCGCAAAGAATTGGATTCGCGGTCTGACCCAACAGATTATCAATAAAAATAAGAAATAAAAAGGGAGAAATAACAGAGTCTTGCACGCAGAGAAAAGATATGGTTACTATATGGTCACGACAACAATAGTATGTTCTCTGCAGTAAAAGTATGGTCGTCGCAACCATAGTATTGTTTTTTGAATTTCATTTTGACAATAGTATGATTGCGGCAATATTAATATTGTTGAAATGTAACATAAGTATTGTTGCCAAATTTAAAAATGAAAATATGGTTGTAGCAACAATATAAATATGGTTGGTGGGACAAAAGTATTGTTTTAATGGTTTTTATGTTAACAATAAAATGATTACGGCAATCATACCGGAAAAACCTTAATATTTTTTAATTTGACAATGTTATTTTTACGATTCTTACGCAAAAATAGTAATATAAATTAAATTTTTTCAAAAAAAAACTACGGATTAGTATAACTTAAATAATATTACTCCTATTATTACATACTTACTTAATAAAAATCTTTATTGTTGAATTACAACGTAATCCAGTCTACAAAAAATTTTGGGATCATAGTATGGTTGTGCGTTAGTCATACTATGGTTGTGAGGATCATACTATGGTTGTACGTTAAACATACTATGGTTATGAGGATCATAATATGGCTGTGGGGATCATAGTATGGTTGAATGTGAATAATAATATGGTTGTGGGGATCATAGTATGGTTGTGTGTGAATAATTCTATTGTTGTTAGGACCATACTATTATTATGAGGATCATTGTATGGTTGTGTGTGAACCATACTATTGTTGTGATGATCATAATATTATTGTGCCACAACCATAGAACCAACAATAGAATGGTGCTCTTTGAATATTGTTACCCCAACCATACTTTTTTTTCTGCGTGTGTGGTACACCTACGGTAAGCCTATGTTTGTTGGATGAGAGCCCACCTATAACAACTCTTATAGTGCGATCTCTAAGAAAGCTCGATGTAAAACGAGCGAAAGTATTACCGACACCGCACCTAACCGTGGTTTTCTCTAGGTATAGTGGCACCTCTTGAACCTCTTCTGGTTTCTCTTGAGCCCAGATGTGGCAATTTTGTTTATTGACGTTGGCGTTGAACCAGAAATGGGCCTCATCACTGAACACATTTTGGTCGAAAAACGTTTCAGACGTTGGTGCGGTCTAAGTGTTTCCACACGCCGAAAAAAGTATGGTTGTGGTGACAATATTCGAAGTGGATAATACTATTGTTGGGTATATGGTATGGCACAACAATATTATGATCCTTACAACAATAGTATGGTTTAAATACAACCATACTATGATCCTCACAACAATATTATGATTCACACAACCATACATGATCCCCACAACCATAGTATAATTCACACTCAACCATACTATGATCTCCACAACCATAGTATGTTTCATATACAACCATAGTATGATTCTCACAACCATGGTATGATTCACACGCAACCATGCTATGATCCCTACAACCATAGTATGATCACACACAATTCTACTATGATTCCTACTATGATTTTAATTTCGATAAAAAAAGTACTATTATTGCATTAGATCCGTACCAATATCATTTGTTCTTAAAAGCATATTTAAATGAAGAAAAATTAGAATCATACAGTATGATTGCAGTAATCATATTATTGTTAACATAAAACGCAAAACACAATACTTTTGTCGCACCAACCATATTTATATTGTTGCTATAACCATATTTAATTTTTAAATTTGGCAATAATACTATTGTTACATTTCAACAATATTGATATTGCAGCAATAATACTATTGTCGAAAATAAATTCAGTTAACAATGCTATGGTAGCGACGAACATACTTTTATTGCGGAGAACATACTATAATTGCCGTGATGATGTAGTAACAATGTTTTTTCTTTGCGCACGCAGAAAAAAGGTATGGTTGGGGTGACAATATACGAAGAGGATCATACTATTGTTGGGTATATGGTTGTGGCACAACAATATTATAATCCTCACAACAATAGTATGATTGAACATAACCATACTATGATCCCCACAACCATAGTATGATTCACACTCAACCATACTATGATCTCCACAACAATAGTATGATTGACACTTAACCATACTATGATCTTCACAACAATAATATGATTCACACTCAACCATACTATTATCGCTACAACCATATTTTAATCCTCACAACCATAGTATGATTCACACGCAACCATGCTATTATCCGTGCAACCATAGTATGATTCATTCAACCATACTATGATCCCCAAAATTATTTATTATATATTAGGGATTATCCAAAAATAGAGATTTTTATCAAGCAAGTTATTATAAATTGCATTACAATTAGTTCATAGCGAGATTTGAGGCCATGTTTTTATTGAACATTCCATTCAAGAAACAAAAATATATATTCCAACGGCAGTCGAAAATACTTTTAGTTGCCAGCAGGAGTGAATGCTACTTCACCATTCGTAGACTATTTCGCCAAACAAAGAAAACACAATAAAAAACCCTCGAACTACCTTCTGATGTTGTTGGTTTTTAAAATGATCAAAAACTATGCACTGCATTGTGTGTACGTGTTTTTTTGGTATACCGAAAAAAAACATACGCACACACATGTGCATGTATGATCTATAAAACCTGTTTTGTTATGTTCATAGTCGCAACCATACGGTATGATTGCCGTAATCATATTATTGTTAACGTAAATTTTAAACAACAATACTTTTGTTGCTCCAACCATGTTTATATGGTTGCTACAGCCATATTTTCATTTCCAAATTAGGCAATAATACTATTGTTACATTTCAACAATATTAATATTGCGGCAATCATACTATTATCAAAATTAAATTCAGAAAACAATACTATGGTTGCGACGAACATACTATTATTGTGGAGAAAATAATATTGTTGCGGTGACCATAGTGTAACCATATCTTTTCTCTGCGTGCGTGCACTTACGTGTAATCTGTGAAAAATTACTTTAGATTGATCACCCTTTACTGTTATTGTCGTTACAAGAACAACCTTTTTCCCCTTTTCCCCTAATGGGTAAGAGGGTATATATTATTTGGTACGGACAAAAAGTGTATTTGGAAGTCATTTGAGCTATGTCCGTTTGTCTGTGCGTCTGTTACACACGATAATTCTCGAAAAGAGAATTTTGAATTTTACATATCGTTAGATGTTTCCACAACCGCCTATGGAATTGAAAATGGGCAATACTGCTTCACCCCATAAGGGACGAGGGCATATCATTAATTCCGTGACTTCGAATACAACACAGTTTTTTTTTGCAAAAAAATAAATTTATTTTTCAACATACAGTGCGATCATCGGGATAACGTCTACTAATTAAAACCGCGGGTGTTGACCAGATTCTTGACGTTTATCAATGTACAAAATTAAGATCAAAATATTATTAATACTGTAGTTTAAAGCGTTTTTATTACTTATAAATTAAAATCAAATCCAAAGAAAAACATAATAAGGTTTTCAACCTAAATACATAAAACAACAAAAATATTCTACATGAGAGCATGCCATATGTAATATCTATTCTTAAATATTTTCCTCCCGATCATTCTTATCTTCTGTGAAACTCAAAAGAATTTTCCAGCATTAAGCCATAGTGTCTGTACTGACTCTATTCCATGCGAACTCTAGAAGTTACTCACAGCATCTTTTAATGTTACAGTTTTCATTGAATTGATTAGTTCTGATTTGTTTGCCGCTATCATGGCTAAAAGACTGTTTCTATAGTACAACTGAACAGAAAAGGACAACTACCTACCTATCTACTACCTATCTATACACATAAGGGGCATGCTTTTGTTTGGTTTGATTGACGGTTTTTTTCATCAAAACAAAATGTTTAATCAACTCTCGAGATTCACTTTTTTCCATTTTTAACAAAATCCACGAGGTTGTATGTTTTGAACAGCTGTTAAACACAAAGTAAATGACGGAACTCTCTCAAAATTTGACAGTTGTCTATAAACTACTTGATGGGAGCAGTGTTGCATTTCCCACTAAAAAATTCACTTTTTTTCGAGATTCACTTTTTTTCCATTTTTAACAAAATCCACGAGGTTGTATATTTTGAACAGCTGTTAAACTCAAACAAAATGACGGAACTCTCTCAAAATTTGACAGTTGTCTATTAACAAATGGTACTGGATGGGAGCAGTGTTGCATTTCCCGCAAAAAAAATTACCTTTTTCGAGATTCACTTTTTTCCATTTTAACAAAATCCACGAGGTTGTATGTTTTGAACAGCTGTTAAACACAAAATAAATGGCGGAACTCTCTCAAAATTTGACAGTTGTCTTTTAACAGATGGTACTTGATGCGAGCAGTGTTGCATTTCCTATAATATTTCGGAATTATTTAATTATTTACGAGGGCGGTTCGGAAACTTCTTAGCCTAGCACAAAAAGCGCGGTATAAAAAAAGTTAAGTGTTTTGGAAACTTCCATCTCTGCTATGAACACATGTTTAATTTTGTTTCGATCTGGCAACTCCTTTTTATAGAAACAGGTGTTCACAAAAGACGCATCCGCGATTTTTTACAATGGAAAAATTAGAAATGCGTGGTGTCATTAAATATTTACATAAAAAAGGTTTATCGGGACAAGAAATTCATAATGATATGGTGAATGTGTTAGGTGAAAGTGCTCCTTCATATTCAACAGTAAAAAATTGGGTTGCTGAATTTAAACGTGGTCGTACAAGCATTGAAGATGAACCACGTAGTGGACGTCCAAACAGCAACAACAACAGAAATTGTAGCCAAAGTGCATGATATGGTATCAAATGATCGACGAATAAAAGTGCGTGAAATAGCTAATATCATGGGCATCTCAAATGATCGAGTCCATTTAATTTAGCATGAAGAAGTACAGATGAAAAAGCTTTCTGCAAGATGGGTGCTGCACTTGTTAACAGTCGACCAAAAACGCATAAGAATGAACATTTCTCAAGCTTGTTTAGATCGTTTTCAGCGAAATAAAATGGATTTTAAGCGTCGTTTCATAACTGTTGATTAGACATGGATCCACCACTATACTCCAGAGACAAAAGAACAATCCAAACAATGGACTGAAGCTGGAGGAAGTGCCCCAAAGAAGGCAAAAATAATTCAATCGGCTGGTAAGGGTATGACAACGTTTTTTTGGGACTTCAAAGGTATTTTATTGATTGACTATCTGCAAAAGGGTAAAACAATAAATTCAGAGTACTATTGCAACCTTTTAGATCAATTAAATGTACAAATTCGAGAAAAACGTCCTGGCTTACAACACAAAAAAATAATTTTTCATCAAGACAACGCACCAGCGCACAAGAGTGTTTTAACAATGGCTAAAATCAACGAATTAAAGTACAAGTTGCTTGACCACCCACCTTATTCTCCTGATTTAGCTCCCAGTGACTTTTACCTGTTCCCAAATCTAAAAAAATCCTTGCTGGCAAGCGTTTTACCTCAAATGAAGATGCAATTACAGTTGTAAACCACTATTTTGAAGACCTTGAGGAAAACTATTTTAGTCAAGGGATAGAATGGCTAGATAAGCGTTGGACTAAGTGTATTGAAGTTTCAGGAGATTATATTGAAAAATAAAAATATTTTTGAAAAACTAACTATTCTCTTTCATTGATAGGCTAAGAACTTTCCGAACCGCCCTTTTTACCCACGTATTGTGTTCCATTAATAAATGATAAAGTTCAACTTTTCCAATAAAACCAGAAATTTGAAAAAATTCTCAGTTCGTTGTTTTTACATCAGATTAAAATTGAAAATGTTAAATCGCCCAACCTGTATTTTAAATTTGCCAGCGACAGACAACAAATGCCGTTCGCCCAGTAGCTAGAATATCCGATTCGAAATAGTAAGTTACGATTTCAAAACTCTGTTAAGTTATTTTTTCTCAAATTTTTGTATTCTGTTTAGCTCGTTTGTTTAGGATCCGTCTTTTGCTTTTACACATCGAACAGGGATTAACCGGCTCAATACCTCTTGTATCTATATTTAAATAGAAGACCAGCTTTTAACAAATGGCAAAGAGACATAGATTTTGGTGGCTGCACACTGCTTTTATCGCGATTTCAGTTCCGAGACAACTCTCTTCAGAAAGCTTCGCAGCAGTTGTTGAATGAAAAACCAAACTGTTTAAGACCAGGCTCTCACCAAACGAATGAGAAGTTTTGTTGTAAATATTACATTTTCAATTTTCCTTCACACAACTGTCAATAGTTTTTGTAAAAAACCATTTAAATCGTATGTGCAGACATTTTAACTTTCATTTAAAACTAAAATTTTATCAAAATTATTTTTTTAATTTATTTTAGGCCGAAATGTTCCACTGATCCCGTTTGTGTAATAAAGGGGATCCATCTGGCCTAGACTTTCTGCTTGGGATTCCTGCTTGGTGGTGGGAATCTAGTCCATTCCGGAATTCGTTGTGTAACTAGCTCTGGTGGTGCGAGGCCCGTTAATGTTTCCATGATATTGTGGTGGCTTAGAAGTCCGGTTTCCTGTTTGTTAAGGGCCATAAATATGATAATTCTTATTTTTTCCATTTCTAAATCGAATTTCATATTATAATCTATCCTTATTTCTAGGTTTTCATAATTGCCCTGTGTATGGCTTTAAAGGGCGAACCCTAATATCAGGTGGGTACCACCGATTTAGCCTCACTTAACATTAGTGTCGAGGACGCTCGCCAACTAAAATGATTTAAGTTCCAGTTGAAAAACAACCAATTTTGAAGAAGAATGGACAAATGTGCATTTAAAAGATCGCAGCTCGTGAAGGTCTTCTTTAAAAGCAGCTAAACGCCTGATAACGTTGTGAATACCCATAGAAGTAAGTGAACTTTAATCTACTTAACCTTCGCGTATGCCCCTCGCATGTCAATATATGCTTTTAAGCAAGTTTCTTCAAAGCATAACATTTAGTCGTGTATTTGATCATATTTAAAATCATCCATTACCTTCATTTACACACAATCTTTGGTACACGAATTTCGGCTATAACCGCAAATCCATGTATGATACACACCCAACCACCCACCCACCCACACCGGTACCCATACTTCCACCGATTCGGCGGATCCGTGTACCACGGCGTACGTAATGCACATTTGAACACTCGCACACAGCTAAGACTCCTACCAGAACTTACGTTGTTTACGTACTCGTACTTACGTTACGGTGCGTACGTGTTTACCGAAGTTTTTGTTCCCCCAATTTGTGGTTGTTGTTGCTGCTGTTGTTTGAGCTTTTTCTATTCAGTTTTGTTTGTTGGTTGCTGCTACCGTTGTCGTCGTTGTTGTTGCTTTTCAATTCCTTTTGATTTGTTAGTGCGTGTAACCAAAATTGTGTTATTGCTTTTGTTGGCTGGTGCGGCACGAGTATCTGAACAGTTTTCGATTCATATCGACTGAAGGTCCTTAAGTGTCGCTCTCCCTGTTTGCGTTGTTTATTTGCTAAAAAGGGCAAATGTTTGTTGTTGCTAGAGCTAATGTGCTGGTGTACGAGTGTGTGTGTGTGTGTTTATTGACAATTGCATCTGTATGTATGTGTGGGATACATTTAAAAATTTACATATTTATTGTATTCAAATTAAGAGTAACAACGTAATACGAGTAGTAAAAGCACACATGAAAAACTTTTTCCTTTTCGATGCCATTTCTTTTCTTCTCCATTCTGTGTCTGGGTTTGTCTGTGTGTTCCATTCTCCGCCCATATATTTCGGTTAATGGAAAAACTTTCAATTGAAAATCGAATATTTCCCTCACCCCCCAAACAAAAAAGTTTCAATTCTTTGCTAATGCTTGGGAGCTCTCGAAACAGCCAAAAGGATTTCTAACAACGACATCGTCTTGAGATATTTTGGGGGCAAACTTCATCAATGTGTTGCTAATTTGCGACCAACAAAGGACATGTTTACCTTTAATCCTAAATGACTATTTAAGTAGGACACAGGTTTTGGAGGGAAGAACGTAGTATTTTTAATATTTGTTAGAACATTGTAAGGACAGGATTTTAATCAACTGTCTTGCGAAACACGTGTGAATTTTTGTTATTCAACTAAAATCCTACTGTCAGGTTTTTTTCAAAGTAAAAAACCAGTACCACCGACATTCCGTTTTTAGCCTCTTACGACGGCTGCTATATATATGTATATATCTGGCCTAATAATGAAAATGCGAATATTTGTAATCAAAAATGGTTTTATTGTTTTTCAAAGTATTCTCCAGCAAGATTTTTAATTAACAATTGAAGAACAAAAAAAAAAAATTGTATATGGGTCCGAAAATTCAGCCGTGTTTCTGCGATCACACCAAGGTCAAGAATTTTATGGACAGTTTCCAAATTATGGCTAGAAAAATTGTATTGGGAAATAATTTTATTAGGGCATATATGAAATGTTATATGCAAGCATTTAGACAGATTGTTAGGTAAATTGAATTTTGATCAAGATACAAATCTATTTACTTAGTACGGGCATAAATACTGTTACACACGTTTTATGCTGTAAAATAAAAAGTACTAAATGTTTTTGGACCAAATATTTTTTAATATTTTTATTGATGTATATTGTATCCAAAAAGAATCGACTTCTTCGAAATGTCCGCCTTTTGCCTTTACACACACCTTAAGACGCACTGGCCACTCGTCAATAGCTGCACGAACCTTGTCCATTGGAAAATTGGCCACAGCTCGAACCAAAGCAGTCTTAAGAGAACCAATGTTGGGGTATCTTTTGTGACAAACCTTGTCCTCTAAAACCGTCCACAATTTGTAATCCAATGGGTTCAAATCTCGACTGCCTGAGGGCCATTCTTCAGAGGAATTGAACGCTGCAAATTGTTTCGAAGCCAGGCCTGGGACGTTTTAGCCTTATGGGCCGGCGCAGAATCCTGCTGGAAAGTCCATGGCTGGTTTTGGAACAGGGAATTGTTAAGAGGCTTCACAACAGCTTCCAAAACGGTTTGTTGGTAAACTTTGGCCGATGTTTTGACTCCTTGTTCGCAGAAATGCAGGTCAGTGACCCCATCGTAAGAGACACCCCACCAAACCATGACTGAAGCTGGGTGATGACCCTTTTCCACCCTTGGGATCAGTTCAGATGCTTCCTTAGATGACCGCGCATACACTCTATCATTTTGCTTGTTAAATTTTTCCTGAATGGTAAAAATTTTTTCATCGGTGAACAAAATTTTTCTGCGCAAGTTATCAGCTTGCTTCACCAAATGACGTTTGCATTTTTCAATCCTATTTTTTTTAAGCTGCAGTCAATAAAATTCCTGTACGTCGTTCCTGTACGACTTTTGCGTGATATTCATCTCACGGGCCATGATTTTCTGTTTTCGGAGCGGATTTCTGTGAATTCTTGATTTAACGGATTTGATGACATGCGGTGTTCGAACAGAGCGTGGGCGGCCCGACCGGTGGCGGTCTTTTACATCTCCAGTCTCCTCAAACAGTTTTATGCATCGGTAGACGAACATGCGGCTAATCCCTAGTGGCCGGAGCGTTTTGAAAATATCGCTTTTTTCCATTTCTCACTTGAAAAGCGCTATTACAGCGATACTGTTCTCATTATCTGACCACTCCATGATGAAAGTTGAAACAATTTTAAAATCCCGTTACAGACTAACGCTATTGAGGTTAGCTTTCAAAACCCATATGACATTAACGGGGTATGTTTAGTTGTACTATTGAAATGGGTGTGTTCAATGTTGTAACAGTATTTATATCCCTACTAAGTACACTTTTGCATGCGCTAAAACCAATTGTCGAATCCTTTTTCCACTCCGATTGAGAAACCTCCAAAACATGGTTTTTGATCGCTTCAACAGCATCTTCTGGCGACAAATATCGTTGACCACACATTTTTTCTTGATGTGCGGGAATAAAAAGAAGTCATTGGGTGCCAAGTCAGGGCTGTACTGCGGATGACCCATCAATTGGCCGGTCAAAAAAGCGCTAGTTTGAGCCGATGTGTGAGAGCTCGCATTGTCATGGTGCACAATGAATCGTCTTCTCTTATTCGTTTTTCGAATTTC
Organism: Hydrotaea diabolus; assembly: GCA_963513945.1. NCBI lineage: Eukaryota > Metazoa > Arthropoda > Insecta > Diptera > Muscidae > Hydrotaea > Hydrotaea diabolus. Next base: position 30,080,022 of record OY740720.1, on the reverse strand, counting down.
TTCTGAGACTGCATGCAAGCAAATTGTGGTGTACCATTTAGAGTTGACCGTCCTACGTTGCTCAAGCGGAACAGTCGCCACATGACTAGTTTTACCGAAAGAAACAGGCGACCATTTGTGTCGAAGAGCTTCTTGTATGAACAACTTTGATTGGATTTGGCTCGTTTTCAAAGACCCACACGGTCGATTGCTGTTTTGTTCCGGGCTCATACGCATAGATCCATGATTTGTCACCTGTGACGATCTTAAACACGTCTTTTGAAGCACCGCGATCGTATTTTTTCAAAATTTCTTCGCACCAATCGACACGAGCCTTTTTTTGAGCGATTCTCAAATTGTAGGGATCCAACGAGAACAAACCTTTTTTACGGCCAGGTGTTCATGCTTGCTGGTGAAAGAAATGCCCAAGGATGCCTCTATCTCACGGTATGTCACATGACGATCTTGCATTATCACTTCACGCACGGCATCAATGTTCTCTGGCACAACGGCCGTTTTTGGGCGACCTTCGTCTTTGAGCGAGCGTCGGCCACGATTGAATTCAATAAACCAGTTTTTCACAGTGCAATAGGATGGTGCGTCATCGCCATACAAAGTTTTAAGTTCATCGATGCACTCTTAACGTGATAATCCACATCGAAAGTTATGAAAAATTATCGCACGAAAATGTTCACGAGTTAGTTCCTGTTTTTGCCAAATTGATTTTTCAAGTCACTCTAAAGAACACAACGCTCTGAGTACGTTTATGCTAAAAAAATGTCAAACTTTCCAATGGTACCCTAGAATGGATAATCCTTCCCCATTCATAGTAATTGTCCTTTGACTGTAACATTATGGACGGCTTCATTTTTGAAGATATACGGACCGATAATTCCCTCTGCCCATTGAGCACACCAAACAGTGACTTTTTGAGGATGTCACGGCGTCTCAGCAATGGCTTGTAGATTTTCCTTATTTCAAATAACGCACCCATTCAACCAAAAGTGAGCTTCATCGCTCAACAACATTTTTTTGTAAAAATCGGCATCGGTGGCCAAATCCAATCGTTAGCCAAACGTGCGACGCGCATAAAGATCTTTCGGCTTCAATTCTTGCACAATTTAGATTTTGTAAGCCCGGAAACCAATATCTTTCCGCAAAAGCGTCCATAAAGTGAAAGGATGGATACATTTGGTTCTTCTTCGATACTCTGCGCCACAGCAGCAATAGCGCCTTAGGTGCGCACTATACGGCGTCTTTGGATGCGCATTAACCACTAAAGTAAAAGTAGTGCGAAACCAATCCATGGTTGCTCGAATTACCAAATATTAGATGTAGAGGGCGATGCAAACGATTTGCAAACGTTTTTCCGGAGTAAGTCTATGCATTAGTAAATTGGATCTTGACCTAACAAAAGCCTTCGACACGGTCAATGATGCCACGCTGTTCGAGGACATTGAAGCAACGTCCTTTCCGCCCAGTTTGAAACATTGGGTCTTAAACTATATGTGTGGACGCCAGTCATATGTAAAATTTAAAGCCACACTGTGTTCTAAATGGACCGCAGAGGTGCAGTTGTCACTCAATGTAAGAGTCGATAATGTCAACATCCCAACTACCCAAAAATCCTTGGGGTCACATTGGACAGCCTTTTTTGATCCTCTGCACATGCTATAGCTATCTGCGATGAATTCAAAAGTAGGAACAAGGTCCTCAAGTCACTTGCCGGCAGTACTTGGGGAGCCGACAAAGAAACCTTGTTGTCCTCTTACAAAGCGATAGGTCGGTGTGTAGCAAACTATACAGCACCTGTATGGTCGGCGAACGTGAGTACGACGCAGTGGAAGAAAATTCAGACTTGCCAGAATGCCACCCTCAGAACACGATCGTACGATCTTCATGATCTAAAGAGAGAGGTCCAGCGGTATAAGAGAGAACCTTAAGATTATCGAAACTATCAGGCAGTTCTAAACAACGTGCACGCCGATGAAGTCGCAGCAGCAGTATCCAGCTACCGTGTGCATGTAGTGCTAGGGGAGCTTCCCCCGGAGATTTCACCTGATGATAAGGTACTACCTCTGCAGACGCCCGTGGTTCTGGCGCAGCTGAGATCTGGATGTTGCGGCCGCATTAATTCTTACTGGGCACGAATTGATGCAAACGTTCCGGGCATCTGTCCCGCCTGCCAACAGGGACCACATGACGAGCTGCAACTCTTCAATTGTCCGGACAAGCCTACTCAGCTGCCCCCAGGTATATGTGGACGCATCCAGTTCAAATGGAGCGTTTCCTCCACCTGGATATCGAAGCAGATCCCCCATAGACAAACAAGACTTCAAAATAAATATATTGTTGTTACAACAACAACCAACTCCATAAAAAGTGTGGCTAGATTGAAAACCACTCGTCTATAAAAACACCCTTAAGAAGGATCTATGTGAATTATGTGTGAAGCAAAATATCGGTCAAATGCTCGCCATGGCTTCGGTGGCATTCCTCTATCCGATGGTGCATATTTTCTATGACTGAAACATAATGGAAATTTAATGTCGTTATTGTACCGAAATATATCATCCTTCAGCTCTTGAATTATTATTGGCTTAGAGACGTACACGTTTTCTTTTAAATATCCCCAAAGAAAATGTATGTAAGATAACACGACCACTAAATTTCTCCCTTAAAAAAGACATTGTTTCGTTGGCTGTTGCAAGCACATATCGTCCAGGGCCATATCCTCAATTTTTGGCCTTTAGAAGTATGCTATCTTCTCGCAATAGCGAACACCATTCACAGGGAGCCGACAAAGAAACCCTGTTTACTTCTTACATAGCAATAGGTCGGTCTATAGCGAACTTCTCAGCGCCGGTTTGGTCGGCGAATATGAGTAGGACGCCATGGAAATTCTGCGATCATAACATGGTTGAGTGTGAATCATACTATGGCTGTGAGGATCATATTATGGTTGTATGGGAAACATTCTATGGTTGTGAGGATCATAATATGTTAGTGGAGTTTATAGTATGGTTGAGTGTGAATCATACTATGGGTGCGAGGATCAAAATACGGTTGTATGTGAATCATATTATGGTTGTGATGATCGCATGGTATGGTTGTAAGGATCATAGTTTGCTTGTATTGATCATAGTATGATTGTATTTGAATCACTATTGTTGTGAGGATCATAATATTGTTGTACCACAACCACATGCCCAACAATAGTATGATGCTCTTCAAATATTGGTTGGGATAACCATATTTTTTTCTACGTGCGTGAGTGTAGTGCTAGGGAAACCTCCCCCGGAGTCTTCACCAGAGGTGAAGACGCTTCTTCGGTAGACGTGAGTGGTTTTGGCTCAGCTGAGATCTAGATGGTGCAGCCGCCGCCTCAATTCTTAGTGGGCGCCAATTGATTGCAATGTTCCGGACGTTTGTCCCGCCTGCTATCAGGGACCACATTAAGTGCTGCACCTTTTCAATTGCCCTGCTAAGCCCACTCAGATGATTCACAGGACTTTTGGTGCGTTTCCTTCACCTGGATATCGAAGCAGATCGCCTGTAGACAAGGGGACTACAAAGTAAAATAAAGGGTGGTTAAATTTTAAGGGCCGATGCTGAATGTGAACCACACCTAAACGTCAAGTTTTTTTCTGCGTTTCAATTTCAGACTGACTCAATTTGAACCATCGAAAGATACACAAGCGAGCGACGCGTTAATGTTAGGCAACAGTGGATGATCAATTTTCGAAGAAAATCATCCTCAGTAATGAGGCACATTTTCACCTCAGGCACATTTTCACCAGAATTGCCGCATTTGGGCGAATGGTAATTCAAGAGTGATTGCAAAAAACAATGCATCTAAAAAGAGTGACTGTTTGGTGCGATTTATGGGCTGGCGGCATCATCGGGCCGTATTTTTTCCAAAATGAGGTCGGTCTGGCAGTTACTGTGAATGGTGTTCGCTATCGTGAGCTGATAACTAACTTGTTATAGCCCGAATTGGAAGATTTGGATGTGGACGATATGTTGTTTTTAACAGGACGGTGCCACTTGCTACACAGCTAACGAAACAATAGCTCTTTTGCTCAACAAGTTCAATGGCCGTGTTATCTAACGTCGTGGCTATGTTAATTGGCCGCCAAGATCATGTGATTTGTCATCTTTTGACTTCTTTCTTTAGGGTTATTCGAAAGAAAAGGTGTACGCCGATAAGCCAGTAACCATTCAAGAGCTAAAGGATGAGATAATTAGGCACATTAACGGCATAGAACCTCAATTATTATCGAAAATTTGGACCATCGGATGGAGGTGTGCCGCCGAGGACGCGGCTGCCATTTGACCGATATTTTATTCCATACATAACTGAACCATACAAATATTATCATATATGACGCGAAAATAGAAAGGGACCTAAGGCTAAAAACCAGTTCTGTTCAGGAGAGCCATTTTAAAGATTAGGTCCCTTTCTATTTGCGCTTAAAATCTTCGACTTCACTTTCATAAAACGAGCATATCTCTGGAAGGGAACACTTATGGGGCATGGGATCGGTCTCATTCGATGCTCAGATGTTGTCCACATCAAAAAAAGTGAAAAGGTGGTGAAAAGTTTTGTTTTGTTTCCTAAACAATTTGTGTTTTATTCAAAATCAACAACGGCCCTTAAAATTTAACCACCATTTATATGGTTATAAGAACAAGAACATTCACGGTAACTGCTTAAGCGAACGCATTTACAAAGAAGTACGGCCCGGTGACGCCGCCAGCCTATAACCCGTACCAAACAGTCACTTCTTTGTGGACATAGTTAGTTGATTATGCTGACCAAAAAAATCACGAAGTGAATTTTGATTAATTGTCTATTTCCAAAAAAAAACTTACGTGCTGCTCAATTTTAAACCTCTCCAAGAAATGTCAAATTACTCGTACGTTTCGCAAAAAACTTGGCGAAAATGTGTGACTCACAATTAACAACGTGCATTATGGTTGGACCACACTTTACAATCATCTTTTATTTCCATACCGAATTTTTACTTTATTTTACATATTTTTAATATTTATTCAAATTTGCTGTATTTGAACTATGTAACGTTAACATCTAAATACAAAGTTTGGTACCAATCGGATGAAAATTACAAAATATGCTAAAATTCGTGGTCGACTCTTTTGGCATAATTTTTGCCACCCCCCAATATGCTTTGGTTACCTACAATGGGGCCAATACAGTATGCCATTCTAAACAGTAGGGCTCTCAATAAAAGCCAACACAATTTGTTTAACAGGTTTATTTTGAGTGCTTTCTCACTCTCTCGTCCACAAGTTAACATTAAAAACGCACTCAATGAGCTAGAGCTCTTTAAAAATGAGCTAAAGTGATGGAGCACACACAACAGACTAAACAGAGAGGTTCCCCAAATAATGCATGTACATACACACGAATGTATAAACAATTCGAACAAAACTATAGTAAACAGGTGAGCAAGTACTAAATCTAATACTCGCCACTCAGCAGACACTATGACACTATTTGGTGTGTTGTGAAAGAGAGCGGCAAGAGACATGCGCCCTAACGAAATTCCTTCACATTGAAAAAGAATAAGACTAAGAAGTGATGATGAATTCGCGCTCGCTCATGTGCGTGGGGGTGTATGTGTTTGGCCTATGTAGCCAAACAAACAAATGTTGCTCCAAAGAAAAGGTAAACAGATGTTCTTAAATGGCCCCAAATGGGAAATTTCCCCCGAAAAAAATAACGATAAATTCCCTTCTACTAAAGAGAGCATTAATGTGTGCGTCTGTGGGAGAGAGAGAGGGTAACTTTGCTTAATGGCATAAGAGGATACCAGCATGTCGGTGGCTGGCGAGCAACTCTTTTAAGCACAAACTGTCTCGGTTGGCGGATGTCTAACGCGGAAAACAATTGTTGACGGTGTAGAAGCGCAACTTCTACTTAAAGCAAACAAAAAAAAATAAAAAAACCAAGCAAAATAACAAATATTTTATAACACACATAAAGGAAGAAAGAAAGCAACAAAGAGCAGCAAAAGTTTTGTAAAGAAAAATAGCACAAAAGAAGAAATGAAAAAATCCTAAGTTTTTGGTAAAAAAAATTAAAGAGAAATACCAAAGAAAAGTGAAAGTTTTTGGCCAAATATTGTGGAAAGTTTCAAAATAATCGAAAAGCAAAATAGTGTAAAAGTCCTAGGTTAAACGCCTAAAAAGATACCTCAGTTTTTTTTTAATTCTGTTTTTTTCTGGTACGGTAAAAGTGTGTAATACTCGTATAACAAAAAGAAATTGTTTTCCCGTGTGGATGGTTAAAACAAAAAGTCGAGTATTCATTTCAGTTTCTACTTCTTATTCATCTTCGTCGTCATCGTAGTCTTCTTCTTTTTCTTCTTCATTGTTATTTTGCTGTGTGTCCATTCGTTTCGTTACGTGTTGGCGATAAGTGAATGTGTGCGTGTATGTGAGTTTGTGAGTATGAAGTGTGTCCATACGAGTTGGTGGGAAAATGAAAAGTGCTGTTTTCAATAATCAGTGGCAAAAGTAAAGGCCAAAAGAGAAAGTACGCCACACATAACAGAAAAAAAACAAAATAAAGCACACACACATATACACAGCCAGGCATAAACAATTTAACAAACAACGCTCGCTGGTAACAGCAACAACATCAAAAGCAGGAGCAGCAAAAGTCAAAACATCCCGCTGTGTCGTAAGTAAATGCCAGTAAAAATGTACGCAAAAAATCAACACCACACACACACATGCATGGAGAAATGAATAAAAACAAGGCATAAAGAAAAAGGGAAACAAACACGCACGCATACACACACACACAGAGATAGAATAGCGCGCCAGAGAACAACAGCAGCAACGTGTGGCATGAAAGTAACGACTAAAACGCAATGTAAAATATGCCCTTCCCCCCTAACGCCCCTTTAAAAAAGGAGCATAACGTACATTTGGCATACTTTTTGGCACTTATGCTGTTTTTCGCCTTGAAGTTGATGTCGCAACGACATAAACACTAGCAAAAAACCAGTGAAAGGACAAAAGAAGCAGCAACGTGTGCAACGTTAAGGCTGGAAAACAAAAAACAGCAACAGTAATGCCACCAACAAATTATTCACTCGCACACTTGTGGTGCCCTACAACAAGGATTTTGTTTGCGTTTCTTTTTCTCATTAGGGCACGAAATTTAAATAGGTCGAGTTTTTTTCTGTGGCTTTTTCAATAGGCTCGAAATAATCCTTTTCGGGGGCATAACCGTGTAAGGGCTCTTCACTTGTGACAGTGAAATTTAAGTGACAAGGGTGAAGTAATCTTGAAAAAGATTGTGGAATTCATAATTTGTATCAAAAGGATTTAATTAAAATTAAATCTTTGCACAGTGGTACGGTATACGAGTAAGAGGATTTCGTGAATTCGTTTGTAACATCCGTAGGGGGATAAGGAGAAGATTGGGTCAGTGAAGTTCCTGTTGTGTAGATGGCCATCTCTACGCAGAAGGCGAGAAGGTACTTTTAGGTTTAGATCAAAAAGAGTTATCCTTTTGTACAGTTTGGCTTGGCTTATAGGCAACTGCTATAGGGTGGACCATTTAAAATTTTAAATATGACTCTTTTGTACACAAATAATATTGAAATTATTTTCAACTTGAACAGGGATAAGCCGGCTCAAGACCTCTTGCATCTACTTATATATTAAAATAGAAGACAAGTTTTGAACAAAATGGCAAAGTGACTTTGATTTTTGTGGCTGCACACTGCTTTTATCATAATTTCGGGTCCTTGGCAACCCTCTTCAGAAAGCTTTGCTGCAATTGTTGAAATTGTTGAAAGTAAAACCGAACTCTATAAGGCCAGGCTCTCCCCAAACGAATGAGAACTACTGTTGTTACCTTACTTTTCAAGTTTTCTTCACACAATTGCCCACGAAAATCAAAATAAAAGACCGAAATAAAACAAACGAGCTAAACATTATTTTCAAATTTCTGCTTTAATTGCAAAGGTTTAATTGGCCCAATGGGCCAAAGATTGTTTGGAAGAAGATGCAGAATTTTACAAAAAATTCATGCTTTTAGATGAAGCTAATTTCCATCTCGGTGGCTGTGTCATTAAGCCAAATTGCCGCATATGGTATTCAGAGAACCCACACGTGACAATAAGTCACTGTTTGGACTGGATTTTGGGCTGGCGTCATCAATAGGTCATTTTTCTTTAAAAATTAACAAGAAGCCATCGTTACCGTCAAAGGCGAGCGTTTCCGTGCTATGCTCAACGAATTTTTGTTTCCAAAAATTCAACAGAATGACATGGACGACATTTGATGTTAATAAGACGGGGCCACATGTGAAACAGTCACTGTTTCGCACTGTTGAAAATCGAATAATCAGCCAAAATTGTGCTGTCAATTGGCCGCCTCGGAGCTATGATTTGAGCTAGTTGGATTATTTTCTGTGTGGAACCATTAAGGATAAATGTTACGCAAAGCATTCAGAGACAGTTGAAGAGTTGAAACATGAAATCGAAGTTGCCATTGAAGAGGTTCTATGCGTAACAATAAAAAATGTTTTAAAAAATTGTGTTGATCGGATGAGGTACTGCCTATTCATATGAATTGTGTTCTATTATTAAATAACAAAGTTCAACATTTTCAATAAAACCAAAATTTTTTAGTACTTTTTTACAGTCCATTTAAATTTACTATGTTAAATCGCCTAGACAATTCACAATTATGTACAAAAGACGCTTACCTACTTAGTAGGGACATAAATACTGTTACAACATTTAACACACCCATTTCAACAGTAGAACTGAACATACCCCGTTAATGTCATATGGGTTTTGAAAGCGAACCTCAATAGCGTTAGTCTGTAACGGAATTTTAAAATTGTTTCAACTTTATTCATTGAGTAGTCAGATAATGGAACCGTATCGCTGTAAAAGCGCTTTTCAAGTGTAAAATGAAAAAACGATATTTTTAAAACGCTCCGGCTGCTAGGGATTAGCTGCATGCATAAAACTGTTTGAGGAGACTGGAGATGTAAAAGACCGCCACCGGTCGTGCCGCCCACGCTCTGTTCGAACACCGCATGTCATCAAGAATTCACAGAAATCCGCTCCGAAAACAGAGATGAATATCCCGCAAAAGTCCATGAGTCGAATCATTTAAAAAGACTTGGGTCTTGGGACTTGGGGCGGACATTTATTGACTGCAGCTTTAAAAAATAGGAATACAAATTGCAAACGTATTTTGGTGAAGCACGCTGATAATTTGCACAGAAAAATTTTGTTCACCGATGAAAAAATTTTTACCGTTCAGGAAAAATTTAACAAGCAAAATGATAGAGTGTATGCGCGGTCATCTCAGGAAGCATCTGAACTGACCCAAGGGTGGAAAAGGGTTATCACCCAGCTTCAGTCATGGTTTGGTGGGGTGTCTCTTACGATGGGGTCACTGACCTGCATTTCTGCTAACAAGGAGTCAAAACATCGGCCAAAGTTTACCAAGAAACCGTTTTGGAAACTGTTGTGAAACCTCTTAACAATTCCCTGTTCTAAAACCAGCCATAGACTTTCCGGCAGGATTCTGCGCCGGCCCATTAGGATAAAACGTCCCAGGCCTGGCTTCGAAACAATTTGCCAGCGTTAATTTCCTCTGAAGAATGGCCCTCAGGCAGTCCAGAATTAAACCCATTGGATTACAAATTGTGGACGGTTTTAGAGGACAAGGTTTGTCACAAAAGATACCCCAACATTGGATCTCTTAAGACTGCTTTGGTTCGAGCTGTGGCCAATTTTCCAATGGACGAGGTTCGTGCAGCTATTGACGATTGACCAGTGCGACTTAAGGCGTGTGTAAAGACAAAAGGCGGACATTTCGAATAAGTAGATTCTTTTTGGATACAATATACATCAATAAATATATTAAAAAATATTTGGTCCAAAAACATTCAGTACTTTTTATTTAACAGCATAAAACGTGTGTAACAGTATTTATGTCCCTAATAACAACTGGACGGAACGCGTTATGTTATGTTAAGACTCTGGTACAAGTACTTTTACCTTATCTAACCATACACGCAGAAAAACAGTGTGGTTTGGGTGACTATATTCGAATAGCTTCATGCTATTGTTTGGTATATGGTTGTGGTTGTGATTCTCACAACAATAGGATGTGTCATACACAACCATTCTATGTGCCCACAATCATGTAATGATTCACACTAAACCATTATATTATCCCCAAAACCAAACTATGAACCTCACAACCAAAGAATGTTTCACATACAGCCATAGTACGTTTCCTACGCAACCATGCTACGATCGCTACAACCATTATAGGATTTACACCCAACTATGTAATAATCCCTCTCAACAATTCTTTAATACCGAAAACCTTATTATTATTATTATTGGGTTTGTTTTTTATTCAACAATAGAGATTTTAAGTAAATGTTTTATAACATTACAAAAAGTTCATAGTCAGATTTGTGGCCAAGTTTCAATTGAACATTTCATTCTATAGAATCCAAAATTTATTCAGGAATAACTGCAGTTTAGGTGTACGCTGCTTCACCATCATCAGACCCCAAGTAACGGAATTGCTAACCATGACGATTAGCGGCGATACGTACAACTAGGTGCAGAAAGAAAGAAATTTGTCCTTTTAGATCTAAATATCCATTGATTAATTACACTACTCAACAAAATGAAAAAAATTTCATGTACTCCGAATGCGATAATTTTTTCTGTGTAGATAACCTTGACATGAGCTCGAAAAACGCAATAAAATTTTTTTTTTTCGTTTGGTTTTTGTTTTATTTTTTTTTTTTTAAATTTTAAAAATTTTTTTTTGGTTAATTTGTTTCGTCCGGCATAACTCGGGAACCACTAGCCCGATTTAATTGAATTAAATTTTAAAATTACAATTCCCTTAATCTGTTCATATATTGTTTTCCTATACAAGCAACAGTTTCCAAGTTAAAAATGAATATATAAAGGAAAAAACTTATTTTTTGCCTAAAGATTAAAATTTTTTTTTTTTTTAAAAATCCATAAAAAATCCAAAATGAAAAAAAATGTCAAATCTTATTACTTTTACGTAAAGTCACATAACCTATGAGCAAAATGAGACAAAGATCATGAAAATCGATGCACGCGTTTCGCTTTTATTCGCAATTGAGTAAAGGTATGAATTTCAAAAATTTGCTCGACATATGCACACCTTTGTCTACTCAATTGCGAATAAAAGCGAAACGCGTGCATCGATTTTCATGATCTTTGTCTCATTTTGCTCATAGGTTATGTGACTTTACGTAAAAGTAATAAGATTTGACATTTTTTTCATTTTGGATTTTTTATGGATTTTTTAAAAAAAAAAATTTAAATCTTTAGGCAAAAAATAAGTTTTTTCCTTTATATATTCATTTTTAACTTGGAAACTGTTGCTTGTATAGGAAAACAATATATGAACAGATTAAGGGAATTGTAATTTTAAATTTTTTAAAATTTAATTCAATTAAATCGGGCTAGTGGTTCCCGAGTTATGCCGGACGAAACAAATTAACCAAAAAAAAAATTTTAAAATTTAAAAAAAAAAAATAAAACAAAAACCAAACGAAAAAAAAATTTTGTATTGCGTTTTTCGTGCTCATGTCAAGGTTATCTACACAGAAAAAATTATCGCATCCCGAGTACATTTTGGCTGTTGACTAGTGTTATTAATGACTAACCCATGTTAACATTTAACAACTCCGATGCAAAAATATTGAACAAAGCTGGAGTAGGGCTTTCTTATCGATGCAGTCATATACTTCTGCTTTGTCCAACTAAACGTTAAAACTCCTGCCTTAACAAAGTCGCTTTTTGGGGCTCTTTAACAGTAGCAAAAAAAGTTGTATCAGTTATTGTCCACTGAAAAAAGATAACCCCCAAGTTTCAACCAAAAATGGGTAGGTGAATTTAACAACCGCTCAATTAAATATTTTATAAATAATCTGAACTATTTATCATATACTGTAATTATCAAGGTCGGTCCAACTAAAACGCACGATGTTAATTGTTAATAAGACAGAAAGTTTTCTGAAAATTAACAGTTAAAAACAGGAAATCAGACAGACAAATGGCAGTGTTCTTTGCTTTAAATTGAATCCCCTGAAGATGATTGACGAAGCCAGTCGAAATATTGGGAAAAATTTAAATAATATATAAAAAACACAAGTTTTTTTGTTACCTTGACTTCAAGCCGAAAATAATAATAAAAAATACAAAAGGTCAACTATCCACAATAAAACGATTTTTATTATGCTAGAAGGATCTATGACAATTATGCGTGAAACGAAATAACGACTAAATAATCGCCACGACTACCACTCTGAGACTTAATGAAGGTTCAATGTCGTTATTGTGCCGAATTATATTATTTTAGCTCTTGAATTATTCTTGGCTTATTGACGTACACTTTTTCTTTTAAATATCACCAGTGAAAGATGTCCAACGGTGTCAAATCACATGATCCTGCCGGCCAATTAACATCGCCATGGCCATTGAACTTCTTGCTCAAAATAGCCATTGTTTAGTTAGATGTGGGACAAGTGGCACACACCCTGTTGGAACCACATATCGCCCGGGTTCATATCCTCAATTTCTGGCCACAAGAAGTCCGTAACTGCGGTAACTGCTGGGCCCGATGACATCGCCAATAAACCGCCACAAACTCTCACTATTTGTGGATGCATCGGCGTCTCAACAATCCGTCATGGATTCTCCCTTGCCCAAATGCGGCAATTCTGCTTGTAAACGAATCCACAGAGGGGAAAGTGTGCCTTGTCGGTGAAGATGATTTTCTGTGCAAAGTACCACCATTCAATTCTGTCTATGCAACCAACCATACGGCGTATTGATGATGCTTGAAAATGTCAGAAGGCTTCAGGATTGAGTCAATTGAACCTTGACTCAAGAGCTGAAGCCTACCTAAATTTTTATCTTTATTCAAAATTCGCATCAGTGATGTTCGTCAGATGTTCATTTGTTGGGCTCGACGACGAGTCGAGATTGACGACTCTTCTGCCACACTATCGTGAAGAACGTCAATGTTTTCCCCCAGAACGAACTGGGATAGCATGCAGGTGTTTCTATGTTTTCTACAGACAATGTTTGCTGAAATTTGCGCACAATTCTCCCGATTGTGAACCCATGTGGTCGATGATGCTGGACCAAAAAAAATCACGAAGTTTACGAATTGCATTTTGATTTGAACGCCTAATTTCGTAAGAGGCTTCAACAGTTTTAAAGCGCTAATCAATTGTGTACCCCTTCTTGGTTAAATTTGTCTAACACAGAAACACAGATATGCCATATCAGGTTGGGCAAAACACTTGACTTTAAGGTGTGACTCACAATTAACATCGTGCATTATGGTTGGACCACCCTTTATTTAAAGAAAGGGAACAGCAAAAAAATTCATAAATTAAAGCTGACACCGCTTGTCTTGTGCTGTTTAATGAACATCGATCATGCACTGCATCGTGTGTGTGGTTGGATGTGTTTTGGCATTTATGCAGTGCGCACGATTTTTATTGTGTGGAAACATGGAAAACTGATGCCGGCAATTCTCGTTAAATGTTAAACAGCATGGGCTTAAGTATATTGCCGCTTACAGCACGTTCTTTGTTTAGAATTGTATGCTATTGAAGTGACGCTCACCGAAACTGCAGTTTCTCCTGATTGTAGCTAAAAGTCTTTCCTCATAAAGATAACACTTGACAAGAAAATTTGAAAAAAAAAAAGTGTGCGACAGAATGTTTGATAGTAAACTTTAGCTGACTTGGGGCAGCTGATCACGAGTCTGGCCTCCGATTTGCCACATTCGGAGATATTCTATCTAGTTTAGGAGTTATTCTCCTAAACCATTATATTCGTTTTTTTTTTTAATTTAAGTATCCCTAACTGCTTTACTTGTGAACTGATAAGGTTGAGCGCGGTGTTTAGAAGGGAGATTGACCTTTTCAAAGATATGCATCGCTTTTATTTTGGATAACAACTGTTTAAGATATAGGCAAAATTGTACAGAAATTTCCCATTTTCGTTACAAAAAAATTATTTCAGCTGCCTACATTTTTCGGATTCATTACCAGTGTTGTATTTTACGAATAAATATATTACAGCGTATTAATTAATTGGCGTCCAACAAGCTAATAAGCTTTAAAGTCGATTCAATTTGACTGAGATATTCAGAAAGTCAGAAATGAGAAAATCTTGCTCTTTGTGCGACGGTGATATGATAACTCACAAACGTGTGTGCATTTTCAAAAACATTATGGTACTAAAGGGGAAAGTGGTTCTTTTATTAAAAAAAATAATAAAAAATAACAGAAAATGACAAATTATATGAATATATCTTAAGCTAGAGCGATTCTGGCAAATCAGAGGCCATATTCGGCAGTCGTGAAATAGAGCCGTGGCAAATTTATTATGGAAAAATATTCGATAAACCAAAAAAATCAATCATCGATTACTGTGACGATGAATAAGTTACGTGACCTTCAAACTTTATGCCGCAAATTTAGTGCTAACTAGTGTTATTTTTTTAATAAACTGTTTCCAACTTCTTTTTTATAAAAATGTTAAATGTTTCATGGCCTCATACTTTATTATTTCAATAAACGGCTTATATTTTTTTTGTAAGTTCACGCCTGAAATCGGAAATATCTTTCATAATCAACGTACGATTATTTTAGTTAAAATGTGAAATTTTCGATAACAGAATTAATATTCTGTTTGCAATTAATATTTTGTATGAATTTTTTTATTGAACCGAATTTTTTGTCTGTATCTTCTGGAGCTCCTATGATTCCTTGAAATCTGACCGATATACAGGGTGTCCGCCGGCAAGGTATACTACTTTGTTTTGCCGCCATTTTGGTAAGCATTAGTCTTGACAGTTCATATTTGGCAGTCGTGAAGTAGAGACGTGGCATATTTATTATGGAAAAATATTCGATAAACCAAAAAAAAATCAATCATCGATTACTGTGACGATGAAAAAGTTACGTGAAATTTTTGGGAAAAACAAAGTGCTAACAAAACGCACTATTTATCGTGTAGTGAATGTTTCCGAAGATAGCCTGTAGCTGATAGGCCCAAGCAAGGACCACAACGTACAGCAAGATCGGCTGAAAACATTATTAATGCTCAAAAAAGTGTTCAAAACAATCTATCAACCTCAATTTAACGCCGTGCTCAGGAGCTTGGTCTTCAAAGAACAACTTTGGCCACAATTATGCACAAGGATTTGCATTTGTTTCCATTTAAGATTCAGTTGACAAGAGCTTCTTCCACAAGAACATTCAAGCCGCCGTACATATTCCAATAAGAGGTTACAGCTCGCCCATGACTACCCCGATTTTCATGAGAAAAATCATAATAAATGACGAGGCACATTTTCATTTAAATAGAAATGTAAATAAAGAGAATATTCGGTCCTGGGCAATGGAAAACCCTCAAATTATTCATCAGTCACCTTTTCATCCATTACAAGTGACAGTCAGGTTTGTAATTTGGCCAGGAGAAATCATTGGACCTTACTTCTATGAAAATAAAAACGGCGTAACTCTAACTGTCAATGGGGAGTGAAATCGTGATATGATTGAAAACTTTAAAACGCCAGAGCTGCATGCTTTGGGCTTTATTAACATGTGGTATCAACAAGACGACGCCACATCGCATGCAGCCAGGATTACAATGGAATTACTGCGAGACCACTTTCCAAAACAAGTTATTTTTAAAAAATGGTGATGTTGATTGGCCTCGACTGTCGCCTGATTTTACTGCTGCGGACTTCTTTTGTGGGGATATCTAAAAAGCAAGGTTTATGCAAACTGAGAAACTCAACAAAATATTCGTGATGAAATTAATGAAAAGGGCTCGCATTTGTAAGGCTAACAGAGGCGGACATTTATCTGATATTGTATTTCATACATAATTGCCGACATTAAGTAAAACATTAATCAACATGAAATCCTCTCTTTGTCTTTCATTTAATCAAAAATTATAAACAAACAAAGTAGTTGTTGTTGTTGTAGCGGCACATAGTGCCGGGTAGACAGCCCTTGGCCGAAAAATTCTTTCTTCGGGTCGATCCGGTGCATAGAACCGGCTGTCGTGGGATCGAAAGAAGTAGTAAAAAATATTATCTAATCAATATAAAATCCGCTCTTTCTCTTTCATTTAATCAAAAATTATAAACAAACAAAGTAGTTGTTGTTGTAGCGGCACATAGTGCCGGGTAGACAGCCATTGGCCGAAGAATTCCCTCTTCGGGTCGATCCGGTGCATAGAACCGGCTGTCGTGGGATCAAAACAAAGTAGTATACCTTCCCGACGGTCACCCTGTATGTTTCATTTGTGCTACTCGCCTTAAAATAATCTTAGGGCAGGAATATCTCAAGGCATTCTAGACTTCATTTTTACCTTATTTTTTTTTATTAAACACGACGTCAATCTATTCTCAGCTTGTCCATATTCTTCCTCGCCCTCAATCGCTACTTAAAGCAACATTCATCCCGAATGTAGGACATGCTGTGGGCGCTGTAAACCACATTTACGTTCTTACCTCGTTTTGTAATAAATCCCAAGTGTGTAAAATGAGTAAGTGAATGCGAAACACGTGAGTGAGTGTGGGTGGTTGTGAATAAGTGTGTGTGTATGCAAAATTCTGCCTTCTAGTACTTTATAAATATGCCATTCATTGCTGAAGTGCAACGAGCAAATAACAACAACAATATCAAAAATAAAATCCCACTCTTTAGCAAAACAACAACAACAAGAACTTCAACTCTGTTGTTGTTCGTAGGCTTTTTCTCTGCCTTCTTTCATATGCACCTCTACATGCACTTGCACCTACTCATATTGGCTGAACTCTATGGCGAGAGTGAGTTATGCCTACGAGTTAGTATGGGCGAGTGTGTGCCTGTGCTTCTCCATTCAATCCTTCTCCGGCGAGTGCGAGTTGTGTTGTTGCTGTTTTTATTTCGCACAAATATTTCACTTTGATGTCGTCGTCGTTGTTGTTTTTGTTCTCATTTCTCGTTATTGTTATTTTTGTATTTTTTTTCTTCTTCTTCGCATCTATTGAAGTTTCAATGAAAATTTGTTTTTGTTATTTACCTCTTTCTTTTCCTCTTCTGAATGCAGATTGTGTGCAAGGAATGTGGGTCAATAGGGTGGTAGGCCGGCCTTCATAATGTGCGTGTGTGCATCACGTTTATAAACGCTTAAGCAACATCGCCAACACCAGCAGAAACAGTGCGGCTGCAGCAGCAACAACAGCTGCTTCGACACCGACAACGGCAACGGAAAATACGAGTATGTAACTTTACATCCAACCGCACTCACCCACAAGACCAACAGCTGCAGCAGAAGCGGCAGCAACTCAACGACGGTGAGCAACTCATCAATGCGTTGCTGCATGTGAAATCATTACATATCGAAGTGTTCTCATTTCCTAATTAAACGCTTTGGTGGAGTGCGAAATTAAAGGTGAGTTTTTATAATAGCATACACACAGTACCCACACATTGAACATAGTTCGAGTATATGTATGAGCCAATCCATACTAAACTAAACCCTTAAGATCGCCGAATATCATTACTATTTTTTGATTAGGAAACTGGTGAAAAAGCATGAAAAAAAGGAAAAGACTTGAATCTTTTAAAGTATTTTGTATTTAACATTAGGGTCTCACAGACAATATATGGCAATAGAAACATTATAACTGCTTCTACTAAGTTATACAAAATTAAAAAAAAAAAACAAAGTAGTAAGTGTATTTAAATTTGTCCGTTTTTAAGTAGAAAGCCGATCGATTTTCTGCAAGCCGGATATTGTGGCTAGAGAGATCGCAACCAAGTCGTCTTAAAGTAGCAACAGACATTTCGTATGTATGTACCTTATCAATAGCAGAACAATAATGGGGCGACTGTCGATTTTACAGCTCTAGATACCAGGCGCAAATGGAGTGTTATTATACAGCGTGGGCCATTTACAATTTTAAATTTGAATCGGCTGAAAAAAGTAAGAATAATTTTTTTAAATTTCTACATTTATTGGAAAGGTTGAACTTAATCATTTAATAATGAAACACAATACGAGGGCATATCAATAATTCCGTGACTTTTGCAACTTCCCAGCAAACCAAACCTTCAGAATTCGGTCAGAATTCTGTACGACAATCGGTAAAATGTTCCGATTTCGGATCAGAATTCTTAGCGAGTTCGTAACGAAAAACATATGAGAGGGTTGACACGAATTCTGAACTACTTTTCTGAGGGAATTCTGATGTTTTTGCAGACATTTCGAACCGATTTCTGACCGAATTCGGAACTGTAGTCTTGGGAAATTCGAAAGGAAATTTCGATTTGTCGTATCGAATTCTGAACGACTTCGGTCAGAATTCCGGCATTAAGTCTCATTAAATTCTGATGTTTATACCGACATTACGAACCGAACCTGAACGAATTCTTAGCTTATGTCATGGTAAATTCTAAATGTAAACAATCAAAAAGAAGAAAATATTTTTGTTTTACAAAAAAAAGTTGTAAAACATTTTCAAAAGGCGTTCGGAAAGACTTTTAGTTACAAGCAGGGGTGTCTGCAGTTTCGCAAGCAATAATTGGGCTGTAACTATGTTTAGTGGCTATACACTTAAGGGCAACCAGTTTTGCATTTAACGAGAACTGTCGGCAGCAGAGTTTTCCTACGAACACAATAAAAATCCCTCTCACAGCTAAGCTAACCAAACGTACAGAATTTGAAATATAAAAATACCTTAGACAAACAGTTAAGAATTCGTTCAGAATTAGTTCCGACATGTCTGAACACAAGAACAACAACTGTAAAATATGAAGCAAATAACAATAATTTTAAACGAATAGACTACCTCAGATAAATAGTTCAGAAATCTTGGCGAGTTCGATAAGAGAAGTCTGAACAAAAAATTAATAAAAATCCCTCAGACAAGTCTAACAGAATTCGAGCCGAATTCGTTCTGATATTTCTTAACATAATAAATAAAAAATCCTCAGACAAATCGAACAGAATTTGCAACGATTTCGGTAAAAATTCTCGATAGAGTTCAGATATTGTTCAGAATTGTCTGATATCAGACATTGTCGGAAAATTTGGTTTACTGGGTTCCCTCATAGTTATATGAAATGCAACACTGCTCCCATCAAGTACCATCTGTTTATAGAGTACTGTCAAATTTTGAGAGAGTTCCGTCATTTATTTTGTATTTAACAGCTGTTAAAAATATACAACATCATAACTTTTGTTTCGAGTGCACATTAAACATTAGTTTCGCGGAAAAAATCGTTAATCAATCAAAGGAAAAGCTTGATAATTACTATAGGAACTCTGCACCATCGATGTCAATGGTTAAAAAGTGGTTTACTGACTCTCGTTATGGTCGCACAAGTACAAATGACGCTGAACGTTCTAGACGGGCAAAAGCGGTCATTACACCCGAAAATGTCGAAAAAATCTACGATACGGTGTTGGCCCATTGCAGAGTAAAAGTGATTAAGATTGTTGATGCCATACGCATTTCATATGGCATTGCGGTTTCGATTTTGCATAATCATTTGGGTTTAAGAAAGCTGCCTGCAATATGGCTGCCGCGTTTGCTCTCAATTGACCATAAACGTAATCGTGTGACAACTTTGAAGGATTGTTTGCAGTTGTTTAAACGCAAATCGAATGAGTTTTTGCGGCGTTTTGTAACTGTGGATGAAACATGGATCCATTAAACACTCTGGAGACCAAGCATCAGTCGAAACAATGAGTTTCTCCGAGTGAACCGGCTCCGATGGAGGCAAAGATGACTTTTACCTTCAAATTAAGAAAAGGATTTATAAAAAACAAACTATATGGCCAAGAAAAAAGTTCATTTTCATCAAGATAATGCGCGGGTGCACACGTGCGTAGTCTCAATGGCAAAGTTGCATGAATTTGGTAACGACTTGGTACCTCATCCGGATTAAGCCCCCACTGACTATTTTCTATTTTCAAACCTAAAGAAATGGCTCGAGGGAAAGATATTCAGCTCCAATGATGAAATTATGGAACGAACAAATGCCGGTTTTATGGACCTCGAAAAATCCTTTTTTTTGGAAGGGATACAAAAATTAGAGAAACGTTGGACTAAGTGTATTGAGCTAAAAAGAATATTACGAGTATGTTAAAAAATATTTTTTTTTTCCAAAAAAAAATGTTTTTTATTCGTAAAGTCACGGAGTTATTTATATGCCCGTATCATTCACTACCACTACTGGCTCGGCAGTATCTCATGCCATCAACCTAATTTTTCAGTACATTTTCGAATGTTTCGGGTCGAATCTTTTCAATGGCAACTTCGATTTCATGTTTTAACTCTTTACTGGTTTCTGGATGTTTTGCGTAACATTTGTCGTTAATGGCTCAAATCACAGCTTCGAGGCTGTCAATTGACATCACACTTTGGGCTGATTATTCAATTTTCAAAAACAGTGCTTAAAATATCGATGGTTGCGCTGGCTGTGTGGCATGTGGCACCGTCTTGTTAAAACGAAATGTCGTCCATGTCATTTTCTTGGATTTTTGGAAACAAAAATTCGTCGAGCATGGCGTGGTAATGCTTACCGCTGACGGTAACTGCGACTGTTTGCTCATTTTCGAAGAATAATGATTCAATGATTCCGCCAGCCCAAAATCCACATCAAACCGTAGTTTTCTCTGTGTATAATGTGACCTCTTGAACCGCTTCTGGTTGCTCTTCAGCCTTAATGCGGCAATTTTGTTTATTGACGTTGCCGTTGAGCCTCATCACTGAACAAAATTTTGGTCGAAAGCACTGGATCTTCCTCAAGTTTTTGAAGAGCCCAAGCACTGAAACGGTATTTCGATGATGAAATGGCAAATAATACTGAAATTAAGTTTAACACAACTCACGCTTAATCTGTAAAAAAAACCCTATTGAAAAAGCTACCTCTAGTTTGATCACCCGTTATATGACTTACCAATCAATATCTGCATATCCGTGCTACGCAGCCACTGCCTTTTTGATACTTTTACTTTCCGTCGTAAATGTGAGACTTCTTCCCAAGTCACAATTGGTGAGACAGGTTTTACCTATACTGCCGTCCTAACAAAGAAAGTCACAAGCGCCACAACTCCAAAATTGAGTTAACGGCAGATTCGGAACCCCGAATGAGTTTCTGATTTTTGTCTTAAACAAAAAAGACCCATTTTCAACTGAAAATGACTAAAACACATTAAGTAAAATGATCACATCTACCACTTCCAGTGGGTTTTCTAGTCAAAAAAAGCAAAATATCCCAAAACTACTAATATTAAGATGTGACTTTCTTTATTAGGAGTGCATTAAGGTATCAGTAGGCCAGAGGCACTTTTAGAGTAGATCTACAATGGTGTCCTCCACCTCTTCAATGGTGCAACTCCCATAAAATGTAAGTCCAAAGGCCACTGACCAGTGATGACCGCCATGAGGTTTCTTAGATAAATCCTCAGCCAGGCTAGAGCTTTCAGATTTTCATGCCGGTTTTGTTCCTTTTCCAATTCAATATTGTTTCAAGATTCCTCTTTTTTAAAGCATAAAACCCAACATCTATGGCAGTTCATTAGCTCCAACCGTAGGTTATCATCCAGACATTGTGAAATTAAAGTATTTAAATAATGCTTAATAGTAAGCGTGTTTTTGGGCTTGGTTATTAATCGAATAAGACTTCGCTAAGCAAGAACTTAAAAACTTTGAAAAATAACAGCAGAAACCTCAGTTTGAACAAGAAATTACCAAGTCTATATAAATTAGACTTTCTGATTTGAACGCTTAAAATGAAAAAGATTATTTAAGAAATTCTATAAGCGAGTAATAACTGAGCTCGCTAAGGATTATTCTTTAATAATTTTTTCCTAAAAACTTAAAATTTTCAAAACAAAATGTCAAAAGTTTTTTGAACACAAAACCATTTTTTTCTATTATTGTAAGATGGCGTGAAGTAATCGCATTTGCGACCTGTACCACGCTTAATAACCGAGCAACAAAAAAACACGCCTATTATATAAAGTATTTTAAAAACGAAAATCATTCGCCCCATGGTCTGGAATGACTCATATTTGTTCGTCTGTCTGTCTGTTAGCATACTCGTATACTTCATTTATGTGTGTTTTCCTTTACGATTTATTGCCGGCGGTTGAGCAGGGGGTGGCGGTGGAACGGGTTGAAGTGTTGGCCCCCCTTTTATAATTTATTTTCATTTCATTGACTTTGTTTGTTGTAAGTGTAATGGCAGCCGTGTGAAAGTGTGCAAATTTATTTATTATTTTTGTGCTTTTGGCGAAATGCCGATTTATTTGTCCAGCGTGTTGGCTGGCGGCGGTGGTGGAGATGTTTACATTTCGTTAAACATTTCGATGGTCGGTCGTGTCGCAGATCATAACCGTGTTCATTAATATAGCAGTTATTTGATAGGCCACTTTACTCGCATAGGTAGTGCACGCAAGTTTGTGAGTTTTAAATCGTATGCAACCTTCAGCATCGAGGGTGAGTTCTGTTTATTTAGGTAGTGTGGTGCAGGCCCCAACAAAATAATTTTTTTTGGTAAGAAATTCATGTGATTATTTTAATTTGTAGGTCGGAACTTACTTTGGATTTCGCTAATTTCTGTTGTATTTGTGAAATTAAAAACAGCTACGTATAGGTAAGGTGTATTCAAGTTTACTACTTACTTAATTACCACAGCATCCCTCAAATATCAATGGAAAGTGTATGGGTGCATTTTTTAGACCTCTAGTCCGAAATGGTGTAGTTTAGCACGCCTCCGAAGTTGGCAAACATGGTAGCTTGTCGCAATCACAGTCTTTATCCCATTTGGATGCAAAATTATATCAATCCGTGCTTTGAAGTAGCCTCCAATCAAATGCCCCTCCCGATGTAAAGCAACATTTCAAATCCCATTTAGTTCAAATAATGCACCATCTGCGACCTAAAACTATCCCTATCGTAGTAAAAAGATTTTTTCCCGGACTTTTTCATTTTCCGAGAACCGGGAAACATTTTTGAATTTCACGGGACTACTGGGAATTTCCGCAAAACACTCAAATAAAACAAATCATTGTTATTTTGTAGTTTGTATATATGTCTTTATTTGTTTAGTCATGAGATCAAATATACGAATAGAACAAGCTGCAGTTGAAAAAGAACAAAACAAAAAATAACACATGTGACATAGCATAGAAAAAGGGACCTAAGGGTAAAAAAACAATATCATTTTTTTTCTTTTTTTGATGTGGACAACATCTGAGCATCGAATGAGACCGATCCCATGCCCCAAAAGTGTTCCCTCCCAGAGATATGCGCGTTTTATGAAAGTGAAGTCGACGATTCTAAGGGCAAATAGAAAGGGACCTAATCTTTAAAATGGCTGTCCTGAACAAAACTGGTTTTTAACCTTAGGTCCCTTTTTACTTTGCGCGTCACATATACGTTTGAAAGTATGTGATAAAAACTTAAGTTGCATATTGAAATTATTTTAAAAATATATTTTTAGAATTGAGAGATCATTAATGGAATCATCAGACACTCTGCACGTAGAAAAAAAGTATGGTTGAGATAACAATATTCGAAGAGCATCATACTATTGTCGGGTATATGGTTGTGGTACAACTATATTATGTACATACAATAGTATGATTCAAATGCAACCATAATATGATATACTTATATATATGGTTCAACAATAGTATGATCCTCAGAACAATAGTGTGAATCACACATAACCATTATACGATTCCCACAACCATAGTATAATTCACACTCAACCATACTATGATCTCCACAACCATATAATGATCCTCACAATCATAGTATATTTCGCATACAATCATAGTATGATCCTCACAACCATAGTATAGGGTGATCCACCTAGAGGTATTTTTTCAGAACAAAAAAATATATAAAAATTCAAATCAAGTGTGGAATCCTTATTGGTAATTTGAAAGGACATTTTATGGCATATATTTTTGGAATATAATTTCCTTCAAACGTCGGCCGCAACTACGCCTAAGGGTTTCAATTCTGAGGGTCCAATTTTGGATGACTCGTTCGAGCATTACGACCGGTATGGCTTAAATGACACGCGTAAGGTTGGCTTCCAAAAACTGAATCGTAGCTGGTTTGTCAGCATAGACTTTCGACTTTACGAAACCCCAAAGAAAAATGTCTAAAGTTCTGATGTCACTCGATCTAGGCGGCCAACTCACCTGTCTAAAACGTGAAATAAGCTGCTTTTCGAAATGACCCCTCAATAGATCCATTGTTTGAGCAGCTGTATAGCAAGTGGCACCGTCCTGTTTAAACAAAGTGTCGTCAAGATTACGGGCTTAAACTACAGGTAGCATAATGATCGATATCATGGCGCGATAGCGAGCACCATTCAGGGTTACGATCCACACATCATCGTTTTTGAAAAAATATGCACCGATGATTCCACCAGCTTATAAGCCGCACCAAACCGTGGTTTACTCTGGGTATAATGGCACCTCTTAAACCTCTTCTTGTTGCTCTTTAGCCCATGCGGCAATTTTGTTTATTGACTTTACCGTTGAGCCAGAAATGGGCCTTATCACTTAAGAAAATCTTGGTCGAAAACAGCGGATCTTCCTATTTCTCACCGAACGCTCATTTCCATAATACAGTGGCCAACATTTGAGGTAATTATTTTTTTAAAAAATAAATGCCATAAATGTCCTTTCAAATTACCAATAAAGATCCACAATTGATTTGAATTTTTATATTTTTTTCTGAATAAATATTATTAAAATAAATATTGCTTCAATCATACTATTGACAAAATGAAACTCAAAAAACAATACTATGGTTGGGACGACCATACTTTTATTGCAGAGAACATACTATTGTTGCCGTGACCATATAGTAACCAAATCTTTTATCTGATTGTAGGACAATTTGTATTATATGCAACATTTTAATTTGCGTTTAGTATGTCATTACTTAAACTGCCGTCAAATGATTCGTCTGCCAACTTCCGCTGTCTTCTTTCAATATTCGATAATGTATTTTTTCCACCTGCGCCGGAAGATTTTGTTTTACATTGTTTAAAAATCAACTGTTATCATTGTAAAGTAATATTGGTTGGATCTTTAAGATACTTTAGTAAAGTTTAATGTTGCAAGTCTTTTCTTACATCGATTTTCCCGGAAATCCCATATGAATTTCCCAGGAAACCGGAAACGAATAATTACCTAAATACCCGGAATTTCCTGACGGAAAAAATCCGGTAGAGAAACTCTTCTAGTAGAATGAGACTGGTCATATATATCCCTACGAGATATTTCCTTTATCCACTTAAATTCACATGTTAAGTCTGACCTTGGTACAACTCTAGGCAGAGGCCCAGAATCGTCTAAATAGCAGAGTAATGTAGAGTATCGCACTACCGTTTAGAACTGTTTTATTGAAAATGCCAATATTTTCATTTAGACTTAAGCGACCTTGTAACTTACGGACGAACATTGTTAGATTATCTATGATTTTTACTACGGTCAATATTATAAATGGTGGCCCAACCATAATGCATGTCGGTGGTTGTGAGTCACACTTCAAGTTTTTTTGTCTAACTTAATTTGACAGGAAAGGTACACAATTAAGCAGAGCGTTAACATTGAAGCCTTTTACGAAAATGGACTTTAAAACCAAAATGCATTTCGTGTACTTCGTGATTTTTTGGTCAGCATAAGCGACTAGATGCGTCCACAGTCGGGAGAATTGTGGGCAAATTAGAGCAAACCGGGTATGAAGGAAATGTGAAAACCCCTGTTGGATCTGACATCGTATTTGTGACAGCGCATAGAGAAAGGGTAAAAAATCAATTTTCATTTTTTTTCTTTTTTTGATGTGGACAACATCTGAGCATCGAATGAGAACGATCCTATGCCCCAAAAGTGTTCCCTTCCAGAGATATGCGCGTTTTATTTTAGTGAAGTCGTCGATTCTAAGCGCAAATATAAAGGGACCTAATCTTTTATATGGCTCTCCTGAACAAAACTGGTTTTTAACCTTAGGTCCCTTTCTATTTTGCGCGTCACATATGCTTGTAACATAATGGTGCCACTTGTCACGCAGCTTACGAAGCAATGTTTTTTTTTGCACGAGAAGTTCGATGGCCGTGGCGATATTAATTGGCCGCACGATCATGTGATTTGACACCGTTGTAATTCTTTCTTTGTTGTTATTCTTTCTTCAGTCATTGAAAATATGGCCTATCGGATATAAGAATGAAACCGAAGCCGAGGCGATATTTTGTTTCAATCATTGTTGTCACAGATCGTTCTATCCTAATGAAAAATATTAAGAGAAATTTGGGAAAAATCTTTGATGTACAATTTACATCGTGCATTTTAGTTGGACCACACTTTACTACGATCTTGTCCAAAATCAGTATATCGAAATAGTACAATTTGAATTCCTCCCATCCTATGGTGGAACGTAAATAAATTGAAAGTCTTGTTGTTTCCAAAGGCCTTTGGAATTAAAATATTCGATTCAATTAATACTTATTTACGAAAAATAAAATTTTATCCACTTTTGGCATCACTTTTTAAGGATATATTTAACAACCCTTTGTACCTGAAAGTGACACGTACTCGCGCCATAATCAAGCATTGGGAAATGAACACCACAGGAGACACACACCATTTTTGGCTCAAAAACATGCATGCAAAACATTAGCCGGCCTGGTTCAAATGCCACTCGCTTGAGTAGTGACACATTGTGCCTCTGTCACTGTCATTACTTTCATCAGGGAACATCAGAAGGCTCGAACCCGTCCGGAAATGACACTAACACAGATTGATTTATCATCAACAGCTAACAGCAAAGTGATGAGATTAATCTCTCCATCTCAGTTCTTTATTCTCCTTCTCTCTCCCTCTCTCCTTCTCTTTCTCATACTCGTTCTGATTTTCAGTGCCTATACGGCTCAGGTGTATATGACTTTAAGGCCATTCCATAAATGCCGGGCTATTTTAACAAGAAGCCCCACATTGGAGAGATATTCCGGCTATGACCAGATATGTTAACGATTTAAGGATTACAACAAAGATGTGTGATTGTGTGTGTCAAGCTTATGCTCAGAAAAAAACAGAAGCAGAGCTTCCAGTTGTTATCACAGAACAAACAGCTTTAAATATCCACAACATCGAGTTGAATGAAATAGAATTTTGAGCAAAATGAATGCCTGACGAGACAGGCGGTCGGCAAAGGGAAAATACCAACAAACAAGAAGGAAAAATATTCAACAACACACGCATACAACATTCAAATAAACCACAACCTAACCCACACACACAATCGCCCTAATCCCAAAAGTCAACATACATTTAAAATTTAGAGTTTTCTTTTGTTTCCTGTAAAACGAACAGAAAAAGTTTTAAAGAAAAAAAGGAAAAAGTACTACGACTCCAAGTACTTTCCCACCTATACAAACACACACACACATGTACACATACAACTACACAAATGACGATGTGTTCTAAATGCCATTCACAAACACTCACAGACACATGCTTGCATTTACAGGAGCAAAACAAAGCGTGGCTAAGACCACAATATTTTGTTTAGACCTAAAACAACTTTTTGGCACAATGAAACAACAACGTTTAATGCTCGCACACACACACACACACAGACACATTTATTCACTTACACTCATAGTCAGAGATCCACTAAAAA
This sequence comes from Hydrotaea diabolus, assembly GCA_963513945.1. NCBI lineage: Eukaryota > Metazoa > Arthropoda > Insecta > Diptera > Muscidae > Hydrotaea > Hydrotaea diabolus. The sequence goes on along the minus strand of OY740720.1, from coordinate 30,052,236 downwards.
TGGAAACGAATTGGAATACTATGCGTGACATGACAGACTGCCTTAGCACAGGCACAGGGTGGGCTGAGAGGGCTAAAAAAGTGGGCTCTGAAATCATTTTTTCGTTATTAAAACTGAAAAGCACCAAATGGAGGAAGGAAAATATAAAAATTACTTAGTAGGGACATAAATACTGTTACAACATTGAACACACCCATTTCAATATTAGAACTGAACATACCCCGTTAATGTCATATGGGTTGTGAAAGCTAACCCCAATAGCGTTAGTCTGTAGCGGGATTTTAAAATTGTTTCAACTTTCATTATGGAGTGGTCAGATAATGAGAACCGTATCGCTGTAATAGCGCTTTTCAAGTGTGAAATGAAAAAAGCTGTATTTTCAAAACGCTCCTTCCACTAAGGATTAGCCGCATGTTCGTCTACCGATGCATAAAACTGTTTGAGGAGACTGGAGATGTAAAAGACCGCCACCGGTCGGGCCGCCCACGCTCTGTTTAAACACCGCCTGTCATCAAAGCCGTTAAATCAAGAATTCACTGAAATCCGCTACGAAAACAGAAAATCCAGGCCATGATTTTGATGAATATCACACGAAAATCCATGAGTCGAATCATTAAAAAAGACTTGGGACTTGGGGCTATCAAACGACGTACTGGACATTTATTGACTGCAGCTTTAAAAAAAAATAGGATTGAAAAATGCAAACGTTTTTTGGTGAAGCACACTGATAACTTGTACAGAAAAATTTTGTTCACCGATGAAAAAATTTTTACCGCTCAGGAAATATATAACAAGCAAAATGATAGAGTGTATGCGCGGTCATCTAAGGAAGCATTTGAACTGATCCCAAAGGTGGAAAAGGGTCATCACCCAGCTTCAATCATCGTTTGGTGGGGTGTCTCTTACGATGGGGTCACTGACCGGCATTTCTGCGAACAAGGAGTCAAAACATCGGCCAAAGTTTACCAAGAAACCGTTTTGGAAGCTGTTGTGAAGCCTCTTAACAATTCCCTGTTCCAAAACCAACCACCATTCCAGCAGGATTCTGCGCCGGCACATAAGGCTAAAACGTTCCAGGCCTGGCTTCGAAACAATTTGCCAGCGTTCATTTCCTCTGAAGAATGGTCCTCAGGCAGTCCAGATTTGAACCCATTGGATTACATATTGTGGACGGTTATAGAAGACAAGGTTTGTCACAAAAGATACCCCAACATTGGATCTCTTAAGACTGCTTTGGTTCGAGCTGTGCCCAATTTTCCAAGGGCCAAGGTTCGTGCAGCTATTGACGATTGGCCAGTGTGACTTAAGGCGTGTGTAAAGGCAAAAGGCGGACATTTCGAATAAGTAGATTCTTTTTGGATACAATATACATCAATAAATATATTAAAAAATAATTGGTCCAAAAACATTCAGTACATTTTATATTACAGCATAAAACGTGTGGAACAGTATTTATGTCCCTACTAGGTATTTTATCTTCATCCCATAGTGGAGCAGATCTGTCCGTCTTAAACACAGAGAAATACAAGTTGTAATAGGTAGATCATGGCAAGGCCTCTGATGAAAGTTTGAATATTTTACTAAATGTTTTTCATCTCCGGGGGTTGTTTCCCTAGCACTTTATTCACGCTATAGATAGATACTGCTGATGTGACTTCATCAGCGAGAATGTCGACCATAGCAGCCTGATAGTTTCTGTGATCTAAAACTCGTCCTTTTATCGCTGGACCTCTCTCCCAAGATCATAAAGATCGTAAATGAAGTGCCTGGGCAGAGGCATCCTAGCCATTAGTTGGTGGTTGGGATGACTGTTACGAAGACACCTAAGCAGATACTGCTTAGAGAACAAGAAATTGTGTCTGCACACGGTTAGGACCTTCATCTCCTCGTGTAGATGGTCCTCAGAAGACATAAGAAGACACCCAGTTGGTGCTCTCAGGGCGGCATTCTGGTAAGTTCTGGTAAAATTGTCTTCCACTGTTGCTTAGTTCAATATAGATCGACCTATCGCTTTGTAAGTGCTCAGCAAGGTTTCTTTGTCGGCTGCCCAAGTACTGCTAGCTATTGACAAGTACTGCTAGCTATTGACTTGAGGTGCACTGCTCTAAGTGATCTAGCCATTTGTTCCACTTATATCCGTTCACCAACTTACTGATTTTAGAATTGAGATTCCTTATTCTGGGGTCAGCAGGGTTGGAAAGACGAATGCCATTACGCTTATCTGCGAGGCCCGCTGCCCCTTTTGGGAATCTATGGTATTCGACCAGCAGAAATGCAGCGAATGCCTGCCCCGTTGATGATGGCCCGGAACTTTTTCTCGGCTACCCGGACATCCTAGGAAATGGGTAAATTACTAAAGCTGCGGTTGGTGGCTTCTCTGAAGGCATTCCAATCAGCCTTCTTTTGTTTAAGATACCTACAGCGTTCAGACATTATCAAGATGGTAGGATGGTCTGTTGATGAAGAGGCTTGTGGGAAGGTGGTCCGTTCCTAACAAGATGACGGGTGATATTGTTGATTAGGTCAGGCGGGGCCAAAGTTATGGCTGGGCAGCTAGAGAAATTGCCCATAATCCTGGGCGTGTCCTCATTCACTGTACAGAACGTAGAACTATCAATTTGCTCTGCCAAAGCTATGCCCCTCTGGTCTGGTTGTCTAGGAGAGAATGCCACAGTTCATGGTGGACATTAAAGTCTCCTAGAACCAGACGGTGATTGACTTGTAGCAAATTGCTAATGCCAAACATTTCTCCAACTTATTAATTCTATAACTTCACTGTTTTGTTGCGTAGACCATTGCATTTTAAGTTGCAAAACTGGTGCACTGTCAGGGGTGGCAACTGCAGTCTGTGGTGTTAGGTGCTGTACTCGTATATGTTGTTAAAGTTGCGATGGATAGTGCGGGGGAGTCTTCTAGTTGAATGTAGTGTCGATGACTACGAAAATGAAGACGATGGCGATGACATCAAATCCAGAGACCCACTCCCGTTGATACAGCAAGAGACAATAAAGTCAGTTACGCTAAACTTCCGGATGGGGTTCAGGCGTGAACAGCCCCAAAAGTGCAATCACTCCACGTAACGATTACACCTTACAGATGTAGTACGATTGTGTATACGTATTTTACAAACCGAGTAGATCCCAGATCCGAGGCTTTGTTTGATCCTGGCTAGCACCAGTTATATTTAAAGCAGGCATTTCGGGAAGTGCTGCTCCCACTATGAAAAATATGGACAATGTTTAGCTCGTTTGTTTTATTTCGGTCTGTTGCTTTTACACATTGAACAGGGATTAAACCGGCTCAAGACCTCTTGCTTGGACAAACAAAAAACACATTGTCATATTGCTCCTGGTCGAAGAGTGTTTGTTTCGGGTCAATCTGGTACATACACGCAGAAAAAAAGTATGGTTGGGGTGACAATATTCGAAGAGGATCATACTATTGTTGGGTATATGGTTGTAGCACAACAATATTATTATCCTCACAACAATAGTATGATTCACACACAACCATTGTATGATACACACTCAACCATACTATGATCCCTACAACAATATTATGATACTCACAATAATAGTTTGATTCACACACAACCATGGTATGATTCACACTCAACTATACTATGATCCCTACAACAATGTTATGATCCTCACAATAATAGTTTGATTCGCACACAACCACAGTATGATCTTCACAACCATATTATGTTTTACACTCAACCATACTATGATCCCCACAACAATATAATGATCCTCACAACCGTAGTATATTTCACATACAACCGTAGTATGATCCTCCTATGATTAACACGAAACAATTTTGTTATTCTTACAACCTTAGTATGATTTCACTCAACTATACTATGGTCCCCAAAATTATTTATAAGTTTTGGGTTATGTTGATTGATATTCAATAATAGACATTTTTATTTAGCAGTTAGTTAATAGCCAGATTTGAGATCATGTTTTTATTGAACTTTTCATTCAAGAAACCAAAAATCTATTCAAAAGGCAGTCGAATAGTAAAAACAAACTGCGGGGGTTGAATACTACTTCACCATCCAAGCAACGATCGTGATTAAACCATGTTCAATGGGTATATACTTAAGTGCAGGCAGATTTTTAAATAAACGAGAACCAGTCGGTAGTAGAGTATTTCACCAAACAAAGTAAACACACTAAAAATCCGTCGAACTGCCGATTGTTTTTGTTTTTTATAAACAACAACCATGCACTGTGCCGTGCATGTGTATGTTTTTATTTGGTATACCAAAAACACACACATAGTCTAAAACCTGTTATATTTGTTCATATTTTCAACCATACAGTACATATTGCCGTGATCATATTATTGGTTACGTAAATCTTTAACAACATTACTTTTGTCGCATCAACAATATTTACATGGTTGCTACAACCATATTTTCTTTTCTAATAATTTTCTGTAATAATAGTATTTTTACATTTTAACAATATTAATATTGCCGCAATCATACTATTTCCAAAATGAAATTCAAAAAGCAATACTATGGTTGCGACGAACATGCTTTTATCGTGGTGAACATGTTATTGTTGCCGTGACCATATAGTAACCATATAATTTCTCTGCGTGTACGGAACCGGAAGTCGTGGGATTTTTTGAAGATCTTGGTTTCTAATAAAAATTAAAATATTTTACTTAATAACGGGTGATCCATCTTGCGGTATTTTTTTCAATAGCCTTTTTCACAGATTTCGCTTGAGTTGTGGTCAACTTTATTTTTTTTTCTTTTCAGTATTGTTTGCAATTTCATCGTGGAAAAACTTAAACCGCAACAACGTCTCCAAATTGTCCAACTGTGTTTTCGAAATAAGCGTTTGGTGAGAAATGCTTTACGGCCAAAATGTTGTTTAGTGACATTTCTAGCATAACGACAACGTCAATAAACCAAATGACCGCATTTGGACTGTAGATCAACCAGTGTTCTCTGTGAATGTACTCTTTATGAAAGTGTTAGGGATTTAGGTCGGTTAGGAATTGAAATGACGGACGGACAGTGGGATGTTAGAGGGATGGTTGCTTCACAAGAGGTTTTGGCCAGAACGAATGAGTTCGCAAATAGGGTTTTCTCGATGCGGCGTGCTAGGGCGAGTTTGGCAGTATAGAGTAGAGGTTGATTGTTGGTTTCAGGATGTCGGTGGCTGTGGGTGACCAGTCCCACGTTGTATGGAACAAAAACTGGGAGAAGCCTTTTGGTTACGAGGTCTGACCGGAGACTTAAATCTGGGTCCACGGGTAGTCAGGAGCCCCCAGAACTTGTTCTGGCCTGACTATATGGTGCGGCCCTTCGGGGAGTATCGTGGTGGCTGTGGTTTATACCCAAATCGCGGGGAGAACTTCGGTTCGATGTGGAGTTGCATTGCGACCTGGTGCTGTGACCCATAGAACAGCAGAGGTTTAGATAGTCCTCGACCTAACCAAGAGGGAAGTCGTGACCCATAACTGTTATGCTTCAAGTTGGTACCGGCGGAATCAATCCAATGGGGCGGTGGCCGTGGCATTGTAACGGCCCAGTGTGATGGCACACCGTGGTTCAGGCCATTTTGGCGATAATCACGTTAAATCCGACATCTTCTGTAGATCAACCAGAACAGGTTCAAGAGGTACCATTAAACCCAAAGAAAACCACGGTTTGGTGCGGTTTATGGGCTGGTGTAGTCATCGGTCCATATTTTTTCCAAAATGAAGATGGCCGAAACGTAATCGTAAATGGTGCTTGAAGCCCGTAATCTTGAAGACATTTGGATTTAACAGGACTGCTCTACTTGCCGTACAGCTGCTCAATCAATGGATCTATTAAGAGGTCATTATGAAAAGCAGACAATTTTGAACCGATGTGTTAGCCGCCTAGATCGTGTATTATCTCGGCTATGGCCTTTTTTTTATTTGGGGCTACGCAAAGTCCAAATTCTAAGCTGACAAACCAGCTGCGATTTCAATACGCGTGTCATTAAAGCCATACCGGTCGAAAGGCTCGAACAAGTCATCCAAAATTGGAGCCCCAGAATGGACACCCTGAAGCGTAGTTGCGGCCAACATTTAAAGGAAATTATAAGTATATGTGACAGCGCATAGAGAAATGGACCTAAGGGTAAAACAAGTAAAAAATGTTAAGTTTGGCTGTGCCGAACTTTGGATACCCTCTTCCCAAATAAAACCAAATAAAACCAAATTTGGTGCGGAAGTGTGTTCTATATAAAAATCTTTATGTAGAAAATTTCATCTCGATAGGTCAAGTTCGTAGTGAGTTATTGTCATATTATTTTTCAAGGCCCATGAGACCGTTAGTGTGGGAGGTACCAGTAGGACTTTTCCGATCTCAACCGAATTCAGCGTAGAAGTGTGTTGTATATAGAAATCTTGATGTGTAAAATTTCATTTCGATAGGTCAAGTTTGTGGTGAGTTATAGTCATATTATTTATCAAGGCCCATAAGGCCGTTTGTATGGGAGGTACAAGAAATGGTGGCCCAATCTAAACCATTTTTACATAGATGATTGCGCCTTTATAGAGATTATTAATTGCAAAATTTCAGTGATTTTGCTCAAGAAACTGGACGGATATTTCCAAATAAACAACTAATTTTTATGAGGTAGTGTCGGTTGAGGTTCTCCAACACTTACTTCCCTTAGAGCTATATAGCCCATTTTCAATACCAACCATGCAATGTTAACTACACATGTTTGTGCCAAATTTTCCTAGCTCCCTAGCTGTTTCATGCAGGCTCTATCTTGTTTTCAACAGACGGACAACATGGCTAGATCGTCTTAGAATTTTACGAGGATCAAGAATATATATACTTTGTTGGGTCTCCGATGATTATTTCAAGGTGTTACAGACAGAATGACAAAACTAATACGAGTATACCTTCCATTGTATGGTGAAAGGTATAAATATCAATTTTCATTGTTTTTCTTTTTTTTTGATGTGGACAACATCTGAGCATCGAAAGAGACCGATCCCATGCCCCAAACGTGTTCCCTCCCAGAGATATGCGCGTTTTATGAAAGTGAAGTCGACGATTCTAAGCGCAAATAGAAAGGGTCCTTTAAAATGGCTCTCCTGAACAAAACTGGTTTTTAACCCTAGGTCCCTTTCTATTTTGCGCGTCACATATTCAAAAAATAAATGGCATAAAATTTCCTTTCGAAAGGACCACAAATATTCCACATTTTATTTCATTTTTTGAACTTTTTTATGTTTTAAAAAAATACCTTTAGATTGATCACCCGATATTTTGCATAGAGGCCTTGGGCTCCCTTGCGCCTTACGTTTATGCCCTTGTTCGGGGGGTGCAGAATAACAACAACAATAAAGAAATAAAGAATCAAGTGGTCGTTTATACGTTCAAATTGTCTATAAAAGCAATGTCAAAAAAGGGAGAGCAAAAGTGATTCGGAAAATTCCTACATCTACACACACAGACACGCCGAAATCCAAATGAAAAACAAATATGCAAGATGTGTGTGTGTGTGTGTTTGGAAGAGCATGTGTGTGTGCAACCAAGAAGAAGACGGTTAGCAATATTTGCCGTTGTTTTGCCTTCAATTATGCTTTGATGTTTTTGCACTGCTGCTCGCTCCTGTTATTATTTTCGTGTGGTCGACACTTGCGAAGAATACATTTTGGCGCCCTAGCTAAATCATTGACACCTTTTGTTCGTTCCATCAAGCAAGCAGAGGAACAACACAAAACAGAAAGCAAGAAAAAAAGGGCAAAGGCTAAAACAAACAACCTCCTGCAGTCCTGTGTGTGATTGTAGGCGGTCAGTCAGTCGTCGCTGACACAGAAATCCTTTTATTTTGAAATGATGAGTGCAAAGGAGGATTTATGTGTTGTTGTTTTTTCCTCTTACGGCGAGGAAAGCACAGAAAACAAGTTTATGGTTTTCTTACTCCACTCGGTGCTAATGTGTTTTCTGTGTTTCCTTTTGTTTGACGTTTTATTTGGCTTGTGTGTATGTGTGTGTGTGTGTTTTTTGTTTTACGATTGTGTTTACTCACTTGTTTTTCAGTTAGACAAACATTTCATTTGATTTCCGTTGTTGTGTCGTGTTGTGGTCGTTGTTGCCTGTTCTGTTCTGTGTTTTTGCTCTGTTGCTGTTCCTGCTGTCATTTCGGTTGGCAGGACGAACGAACGAACGGACGGACGGATGTGACGATACGGGACGGGATGGGACGGGCAAGTGCAAACGGTAGGAATTCAAGGCTAAATGTGCGTATTTTTCTTTCGTTTTATCTTTCGTTCGTATACGTACGTATTTCGACGTAGTATTTATGTCTGTTTTTCTTTCATAATTTCTCTTTTGTCTTTGCCGTTTCTTCTTTTGTATACAATTCGTTTCTCTGGCTAGTTCTCTCATTCGCTCTTACTCTCTTCCTCTTTGCATTTGTGTCATTTCCTTTTGGCCATCTAGAGCCCTTACTAACACAATTTTTCTTTGTGTGTCTGTGTCTTGCGTCCTAGGCTGCTACGGATGACTGTATTTGTAAGTGTATGTGTATGAGTGCGTATGTGTGTACGTTGGTGTATGCGTCTGTGTGTAATAGGATTTAATATTAGTTCGTAGACACCCTCTAACCACATTTGACTGATTCTCCTCCAGGTCGTGTTTATGACTGTTTCTTGTTTTTCAACTCAGACATTTCTGACAGGATTTATAAATACAAAGCCTTTTTCTCACTAAACTGCTAAACCTACAATGCGTGGTGTGGAGCAAAAGTTTCACCAAAAACAGTTCATAGCAGTAGCTATAAAGATTCTAACGTGTGGTCCAACTAAAACGCACGATGTAAATGAAAAATAAAGCCAAAAGTTTTCAGAGAAATTTCTTAATTTTTTTGATTATGATAGAGGGAAATATGACAATTATTTGTGAAAGAAAATATCGGCAAAATGCTCGACACGGCTTCGGTGGCATACGTCTATCCGGTGGTCCATATTTTTAATGGCTCTTAGATATGATGGAAATTCAATGTCGTTAATGTGCCAAATTTTCTCATCCTTAAGCTCTTGAAATGTTATTGGCTTATTGACGTACACATTTTTTTTTAAAATATCTGCAAAGGAAAAAAGTTCAAAGGTGTCAAATCACTTCAGTGAGGCGACTAATTAACATCGCCACGAGGTGACATAACACAGAAATTTAATTTCTCGCGTAAAAGAGCCATTGTTTCGTTGACAAAGTGGCAGGTGGCGCCATCCTCTTGGAACCACTTAACGCTCTGGTCCATATTCTTAATTTCTGGCCACAAGAAGTCCGCTATCATCTCGCGATAGCGAACACCATTCGTGTAAGCCATTGTTTCGTTGGTAATGTAGCAGGTGGCGCCATCCTGTTATCGCTCTGGTTTATATTCTCAATTACTGGCCACTAGAAGTCCGTTGTCATCTTGATAGCGAACACTATTCATAGTAACTGCTTGGCCGCCCTCATATTTGAAGAAGTACGTTTGATGACGCTGCAGGCCCATTAACCGCACCAAACAATCCTTTTTTGTAGATAAATCATATTTTCAATAATCACTGATGGATTCTCATTTGCCCTCATAAGGCAATTCTGCTTTTTAACGAATCTATTGAGGTCAAAGTGTTCTTCGTCGCTGAAGATGATTTTATTTGTAAAGTCGCCATTCCTTTGTCTGCTCAGCCAACCATTTGTCGTATTGAAGACGCTTGAAATGGTCAGTAGGCTTTAGCTCTTGAGTCAATTAAACTTTGTAAGCTTGTAAATTCAAATCTTTATTCAAAATTCGCATCAGTGATGTTCGTGAGGTGTTCAATTGTTGGGCACGACGACGAGTCGAAGTTGACGGCTCTTCTGCCACACTATCCCGAACAACATCAAAGTTTTCCGCTTAACAAACTGGGCGAGCATGCACGGGTGTTTTCATATTTACATCGGACCCGGTTTGTTAAAACTAACGCATAATTCTCCCAATTGTGAATTGTGCGCTGGTTTCGGGTTTTGTGAACGAAGTGCATGAAATGAATTTTGATTTGAACGCCCATTTTTGTAAAAGGCTTTAACAATCCTAATGCGCTGCTCAATTGCGTTTGACAAACACTGAAACACAGAAATGTCAAATCATGTTGGGCTAAAAACTTGGCGTTAAGGTGGAACTCACAATAAACATCATGCATTCTGTTTGGACCACCCTTTCTATATTGTACTTATATACCCTCTAACGAAGAGGGACTAGAACAGTTCGTTTGTCATTGCGTTTGGAACACCACGAAATATTGATCGCAGACCCTAGGTACAAAGGGGCCCAATAAACAGTCCGAACGTTTAAAAGTGTCGACCAATGGCAAATGAGGGCGCATGAGTAGTCGAATTAAAGCCGGTTTTACTATGAATTCAAATACCGATTTATTTTAAAGATTTGGCTGATTATGGCATCAATCAAGCCATAAGCCCCAAGGGCCCCCAAAATCATTTCACTTTAATTCACGGCGCAGAGTACAGGCTGGGCCAAATACAAGTTTATTTTTAAAAGTGCAAAAAAAAAATAAACAAAATATATTTTGTTTACCATGTCTTGCGAGGGTTGCTATTAATATTGTCGCTGTTAGAAACTGAGCTAATTTTTGATATAAGAAAATGTTCGGGGTGTTGAACTTACCCTTTACGTATTTAACAAGACCTGGGGTTTAATTTATTGTAAACTGAGTCTTATTTTTCATTTACGGGGGTGGCTATTTATATTTCGGGTCCGGCAATAAAAACACAATAATTTATCATTGGAAATGGTTTTATTGTTTATCAAAATATTCTCCTTTAAGATCAATACACTTTTGCATGCGCACAAGCCAAATTTCGAAGCACTCCGATTGACACACCTCCAAAACATGATTTTTGAACGCTTCAACAGCTGTTTCGGGCGATGAAAAATGTTGGCCACTCATTTTTTTCTTGATGCTGGGGAATAAGAAGAAGTCATTGGGTGCCAAATCAGGGCTATACGGTGGATGACCCATCAGTTCGACATCTTGAGTGGTCAAATAGCTCTTCGTTTCAGCTGATGTGTGAGAGCTCGCATTGTCGTGATGCGAAATGATCCATCTTCTCTTATTATCTTTCCTTATTTCTTCGAACACTGTTGGCAAACAGATGGTTGTACACCACTCAGAATTGACCGTCCTTCGTTCAACTAAAGGCACTCTGGCAACATGGCCGGTTATACCGCAAAAAAACGCAACCATTTGCTTCGATGAAGTTCTTCCACGAACAACTTTTGTTGGATTTGGCTCGTCTTGAAAGACCCATACGGTCTATTGCAGTTTTGTTTAGAGTTTATATGCATAGATTCAGGATTCGTCACCTGTGACAATGTTATACACTGTCTTTGAGCTACCGGAGTTATATTTTTTCAACATCTTCTTGCACCAATTCATACGAGATTTTTTTTTTGAGCATTCGTCAAATTATGTGAGATCCAACGAGGACAAACTTTTTTTACGGCCCAATGAACATGCAATATCTTATTGATGCTTGTCATGTCATAGGATACCCAAGGATGCCATAATCTCACGGTATGTCACATGTCGGTCTTGCTTAATTAGTTTACGCACAGCATCGATGGTTTCGGGCAAAGTGACCGAAGTTGGACGTCCTTCGCGAAACTCATTTTGGAGCGAACGGCGTCCTGGACTGAACTCTTGGCAGTTGATTTGAACACTCTTGTCTCGATAACACAGGCAGAAAATCGTAAAAAATCATCGCACGAATATGTTCACGGGATAATTCCATTTTTTGACTGAGATGAATTTTTCAACACACTGTAAACAAAATAATTTGGCCTCAAATGAGAAAACGTTCTGAGTGAAGTAATGCTAAAAAATGTCAAGTTTCCAATGGAAGTTCCAATTTGCATATGGGAACACTAGTATTGTCAGGAACCGAAATATAAATAGCAACCCTAGGACATACTAAGAAAGTGAACAAAGCATATATGCAATGATTGTTATCTTCTTAACGTTGAAGGCTAGTATGACCGACTAGAACCCTGTCCCAGAAGAAAACAAACTTTCTAAAAACTTACTTAACTTGAAGTGTATTATAAGTTTTAAGCGAGCCCCATGGCCGGTGGGAGTACACCATAAGTGCACTCTAGGTTCTCATAATGTTTGACATTTCAGTTTAACTTGTATTACTACCCCACGGTCGCGTAGGTGTGTTTGATGATACTTCAATGTTTATTTAAGAAATTGGATTTAAAATGATTCTTCCTTCTTGTTGCTGTCCCTTTGGCATTGTCCTCCGACTGCTCCCTCTGAATTTTTTTTATAATGCCCAGCATGTCCAATGCCCCACATGCCGGATATTAGGTTTGAAGGGAATTTGCCAAAGAATGTTTTTTTGTTTTGTTAGATTTTGTCTCTGTCCTCGCGCGCCACAGTCCTCCAGCCATAGATTTGAATAGAGGTTTTTTGTTTCTAGACCTGTATGTATGTTGGTGTATGTCGTCGTGTCTGTGTGTTTGTTAAAGCTTTTAACATTAAATAAATATTAACATAACTTTTCGGTATCATATTTTTAGTTAAATAAAGAAATTCTTGATATGAATTTTAAGCAAATATCTCTCATGAAATAAATCAAGAAAGAGGGCAAGCATTTATCATAGTTGCCGGGTAGAATTTTTAGTGTAGCCTTCATGATGTGATGGAAGGTACTGGCTTAGTGAATGCTCTAATTATTTCTTAGTGGGTTTGTAATTTAAAATATTTCAAGGATATCAATTTGATTTGCCTATAGCAAAGGTTACTTTGGAGAATTTCAAGGTTAAACACTGGTCCTTAATTAAATTGATTTACTATTTTGAGTACAAAGCTTAGTGGGACTTTTAAATTGTCTTCTTTGAAACAAAGACCCTAAATTTAGTATTTATCGTTGTAATACAGAGCTCACTGAAATTTTTTTTATTGCCATTGATTGTCGTTAAGCCAAAATCAAGACAAATGGCTCTGCGTTGTCCTTTTTTCCGGAAATTGTGGTTTCAGTAGTTACAAAGTGTCCAACATTTCACTACGCCTTTGATGAGTCTCTGTGGGCCGCCGTGGTGTGGTGGTAGTGTACATAACTATCATGCCAGTTAACCCAGGTTCTTCAACCCTGTGTTAGAATATCTACAAATAGAGAAAAACTCAGATAGAACTCCGTCCGAACTAGAAAAATTCGGTTGGTTAAACCGAATTTCTGTTGCAATCACCAAAATTTCATAGTATTGATGGTAACACTGCTCTATATATCATATGGTGGTTGCTACAACCATATCACGGTATTCACAGCCAACAAAACAGTTAAACAAACCGAATTCAGTTTAACTATTAGTTGCGGCAACTGGCTGTAATGGCAACCAACCATTTGTGATTTACATGTTACTTTAGTACCAATAACTGGTGGTGACAACAGATTAGATCTGTTTAGTGATCAAACCCTGTTTAGTTGGCTGTTGTAACCCTATAATATTTTATCGGTTATAGTCACAACGAAACCTTTTTTACGACGAAAACATATTTCGACATATCCAAGAAATGTATAAAAAAAAATTGGTAGACAGTTTAGGTTTTTTGGGTTAGACGGTGAATGCTTCCAAGCGATACAGCCATAGAAAAAAACAAACTGTAAATAAAAGGCCTAACTTTAATTAAGCGACATTAATCAATATTTATCAGAATTTTCGTCAAAGATAGACCTTCGTATAATTCAAAACAAGAACCAAGTTTTTTTGGTGGCGATCCATTTTTTCCGAGTTACGGCCACCCAAAGCTTTGTTGTCAAGCTATTGTTATATACCTTAATTTATGGGTTCCGATTGGGGCTGCGAGGCGGTAAAATATTTTTTTTTTTTAAAGTACTTACAACTACAAAATTAATAAGAACAACCAACATATGTACAAATTTAGTTTCAATAACCATCTCAGTCAATAAGGATTACCGATACTTGTTTTCTTTAACCGAAAGTGTCAGGTCCCCTTTATTGAAAAATCCTTTCTTCCTAATAAACATTCGGTTGTAACTATAGAATACATAGATAGTACTTGCAACCACCAACATTCGGTTGGCAAAATATTCGGTTGTTGCAACAATTTTTTTTCTCTATGGCAAAAGTTTTTTTCTCTGTGTGTAACAATTTTTCAGCGGCGGCTTCCCACCTCGTAACTGCCGGCAACTTTACGTGCAAGAGATTTATCTCTAAGACATGTATAAAACCTCACTATATAAATGCATTAGCCGTTCAGAGCCGGTTTAAACAGTGGGTCCCGGTCAGTGCGTACAAGAACTGAGTCGTGCACAGCTCACTGATTTGAGAGAAGTTCCCCCTTGTTCCTTAATAGAATGTTGAGAAACTTCAATTAGCAAGTTTACTGAGTCCCTTCCGGTTCTGTCACTTTATCTGTTAAGATTTCGAAATTTTGCATAATGACTCCAAAAGCTGGCTGATGACTAGGTTCTTTAGACAGTGAAGATAAGCGACCAGGAACTCCCAGAAGATGGGAGTACAGTACATGGGACTTCAGCGAGGAGTACAAGTACTTAGTAGTAACATAAATACTGTTACAACATTGAACACACCCAGTTTCTCAATAGCAGAACTGAATATACTCCGTTAATGTCATATGGGCTTTGAAAGCTAATCTCAATAGCGTTAGCCTGTAACGGGATTTTAAAATTGTTTCAATATTCATCATGGAGTAGTCAGACAATGTGAACCGTATCGCGTATCGCGCTTTTCAAGTGTGAAATGAAAAAACGATATTTTCAAAACGCTCCGGCCACTAGGGACTAGACTCATGTTTGTCTACCGATGCATAAAACTGTTTGAGGAGACTGGAGATATAAAAGACCGCCACCGGTCGGGCCGCCCATGCTCTGTTCGAACACCGCATGTCATCAAAGCCGTTAAATCAAGAATTCACAGAAATGCGCTCCGAAAACAGAAAATCATGGCCCGTGCGATGAATATCAGTCAAAAGTCCATGAGTCGAATCATTAAAAAGACTTGGGACTTGGGGCTTTCAAACGACGTACTGGACATTAATTGACTGCAGCTTTAAAAAAAATAGGATTGAAAAATGCAAACGTCTTTTGGTGAAGGAAAAATTTAACAAGTAAAATGATAGAGTGTATGCGCGGTCATCAAAAGAACCATCTGAACTGACCCCAAGGGTGGAAAAGGGTCATCATCCAGCTTCAGTCATGGTTTGGTGGGGTGTCTCTCTAGATGGGCTCATTTCTGCGAACAAGGAGTCAAAACATCGGCCAAAGTTTACCAAGAAACCGCTTTGGAAGCTGTTGTGAAGCCTCTATCAATTCCCTGTTCTAAACCCAGCCTTGGAATTTCCAGCAGGATTCTGCACCGTCCCATAAGGCTAAAACGGCCCAGGCCTGGTTACGAAACAATTTGCCAGCGTTCATTTCCTCTGAAGAATGGCCCTCAGGCGGTCCAGATTTGAACCCATTGGATTACAAATTGTGGACGTTGTTAGAGGACAAGGTTTGTCACAAAAGATACCCCAACATTAGATCTCTTAAGACTGCTTTGGTTCGAGCTGTGGCCAATTTTCCAATGGACGAGGTTCGTGCAGCTATTGACGATTGGTCAGTGCGACTTAAGGCGTGTGTAAAGGCAAAAGGCGGACATTTCGAATAAGCAGATTTTTTTTGGATTCAATATACATTAATAAATATATTAAAAAATATTTGGTCCAAAACATTCAGTACTTTTTATTGTACAGCATAAAAGGTGTGAACAGTATTTATGTCCCTACTTAGTAAGCTTCTGTGATATTAAATTTAAGTTGTCAGTATTTACGTTATGTGTTTGAAATTGTGTGTATGAAAAACATTTAATGTAATAAGAGTCCTATATTGTAAGTTATAAAATCTTTTCATGTAGGAGTTAATTTGTAATTTGTGATTTACAAAGGTCATATTAGCTTAAAAAAAAAACAAAAAATAATGCGTGGTCAACGTTTTTCATCGCCCGAAGCAGTTGTTAAGCGTTCAAAAATCATATTTGGGGGTGTCTCAATCAAAGTGGAAAAAGTGTTTCGAAAATTGCTTTGTTCGTATGCAAAAGTGTATTGATCATAAAGAAGAATATTTTGAAAAACAATAAAACCATTTCCAATGATAAATTATTGTGTTTTTATAGCCGGACCCGAAATATAAATAGGCACCCCCCGTAAATGAAAAATTAGACTCAGTTTAGAATAACTTAAACCCCAGGTCTTGTTGGGTAAAGGGTAAGTTTACCACCCCGAACATTTTCTCATATCAAAAATTAGCTCAGTTGCTAACAGCGACAATTTATAAACAAATATGTGATTATCGCTTCCTTTACAAATGTCTTCGATTAGCCTGTCAGATATAAACAAGAAAATAATAGGCATTTTGAACAATTTTGAAATAATTGTATGTGTTTATGTATCGAAATGTCAACCTAAATCCCCTATTGTAGTTGGAACAAATGATATCAATCATATGTCAGTCAGTCTGTCAGTCAGGTGGAATAAGAAGCAATCATTTTAGTTTTCGTTTGGGGAAAAATTGGTATTGTTGAACAAATTACAAGGCCCCTCTGTTAATAAAAGGCTTGAACGAGTAGAGTTTGTTTTAATTTCAAAAGAATTATTTTAACCGAATAATGGAGATAATGACATGTTGCCTTGAACACAATTCATCTCAGACGTCATCACTTTATGTGTGCCAGTGTGTGTGGCTAAGTCCGCGTGCTTGAATACATGTTCTGTGTGTGTGTGTATGTGTGTCTGTGCATTTGTACTTAGTATTCTGCTACAGTTGTATGAATGTGGTGGGCATGCAGAATGCAAAGAGTTCAAGGATATTTTTACGTTACGCAAAATGTTGAAAAGGATACAAAAAAAAAATACAGAACTCACACAAACACGCAGACAGACACATCCGCCCCTACATAGCACTGATGCCAACGAAACATATGCATTTCGAGTCTTTCTCTCTCTCGCTCTCTCTTTAACTGTTTGGGCTATCTCTTTCTCGTTGATAAACGCCACGTAGACCCCCATTCATGTTGCACACTGTACAATTACTCACACACATACTATAGTACAAAGTGACTTACCCGCTTACACATACACTCACACACACATTCAGATATTTACCAGCACTCTCATACTCTGTGGTGAGCAGTTGTAAATGAAGCAAGAAAATCAATTCATTCGATGCCAGTTCTTTTTTATGGAAATATTTCGTCACTCGTTTCATTTCGTTTGGTTTTGCCAATGTGTGGGTGTTAATTTGCGTGGTTCCCATTACATTTTGGTGAACTGCATTAATGGGTCGGCGGTTCGAAGGCTGTGGAGAAGTAATGTCGTAATTTTATAACAGTATTTTTATATCCTTGAGGTCAAAAGTCTCTTGATAAGTTTAAAGCTACTTTATTTTAAAAACTTATCGCAATCATGCGCTTATTACGCAAGAAATGTGGAAAATGATTGCGAGTTGTTGACAGTACGAAAATGGAAATAAAATCTGAAAAAAACTTATTTGCTGTGAGTATTTTACTATTATTGTAGCTACCATGTTATGGTATGTCGAACCATGTTACCATCAAAATCATGGAACAGAATTTTTGTTTATCCAACCGAATGTTTGTAAGAGGTGATCCACATTGAGGTATTTTTTTCACAGATTTCGCGTAAGTTGTGTTCAACTTTTTTTTTCTTTTTAGTATTGTTTGCCATTTCATCATGAAAAGACTTACACCGAAACAATGTCTCAAAATAGTGTAACTGTATAACGGAAATGAGCGTTCGGTGAGAAACTGTTTTCGACCACAATTTTGTTCACTGATGAGGCACATTTCTGGCTCAACGACAACGTCAATAAACATAATTGCCGCATAAGAGGTTCAAGAGGTGCCATTATAAGTATACCCAGAGAAAACCGCGGTCTCGTGCGGTTTATGGGATGGTGGAATAATCGGTGCATATTTTTTCAAAAATGATGATGGTCGGAACGTAACCGTGAATGGAGCTCGTTGTCGCGCCTTGATATCGGACTTTTTGCTTCCTGAAATTGAAGCCCATAATCTTGACGACATTTGGATTTAACAGGACGGCTCCACTTGCCATACAGCTGCTCAAGCAATGGATCTATTAAGAGGTCATTATGAAAAGCAGCCAATTTTGGACCGGTGAGTTGGCCGCTTAGATCGTGTAATATCACAGCTGTAGACTTTTTTCTTTGGGGATACGCAAAGTCCAAATTCTATGCTGACAAACCAGCTACAATTCACGTTTTGGAAGCCAACATTACGCGTGTCATTAAAGCCATACCGGTCGAAATGCTCGAACAAGTCATTCAAAATTTGACCCCCAGATTGGACACCCTGAAGCGTAGTTGCGGCTAACATTTAAACGAAATTATATTCAAAAAATAAATGGCATAAAATGTTTTTTTAAAAGAACCCCAAATATTTTACATTTTATTTGATTTTTTTAATATTTTTTATTTTGAAAAAATCCCTTTACATTGATCACCCGATAGTTCGAACCGACTTTCAACTAGTTTTTTTCTTTGTATGTAAGAAGTATGAAGACGGAATAATTATACACGCAGAAAAAAAGTATGGTTGTGGTGACAATATTCGAAGAGGATAATACTATTGTTGGCAAAATGGTTGTGGTACAACAATATTATGATCCTCACAACAATAGTATGATTCAAATACAACCATACTATGATCCTCACAACAATACTATGATTCACACATAACCATACTATGGTACCCACAACCATATTATGATTCACACTCAACCATACTATGATCTCCACAACCATAGTATGATCCTCACAACCATAGTATGTTTCATATACAACCATAGTATGATCCTCACAACCATAGTATGATTCACACGCAACCATGTTATGATCCCTACAACCATAGTATGATCACACACAATTTTACTATGATCCCCAACATCATTTATTAGAATTTTTTTAAGTTGTCGACAATAGATTTGATCCCCAATATTATTTATTAGAATTGGTTTAAGTTGTCAACAATAGATTTGAATTATGAAAATTATTCAAAAAATACATTAAATTCAAAATAGTAGGAGTGATTTACTTCACAGTAGAAAAAATAAGTTTAAATAAACGTAAGCGTTTTTATTAAAAATATTTCAATAATCATATTATTGTTAACATAAAACGCAAAACACAATACTCTTGTCGCACCAACCATATTTATATTGTTACTATAACCATATTTTAATTTTTAAATTTGGCAATAATACTATTGTTACATTTCAACAATAATAATATTGCAGCAATTATACTATTGTCAAAAATAAATTCAGTTAACAATGCTATGGTTGCGACGAACATACTTTTATTGCGGAGAACATGTTATTATTGCCGTGATCATGTAGTAACCATGTTTTTTCTCTGCGTGTAGTTAAATTAAAACTAACAAAGCTTACGGATGCTGGTTTACATGTAAAGGGTAGTTAAATTTTAAGGGCCGATGTTGATGTTGAATAAAGCACAAATTATTTAGGAAATTATTATCATTTCTTTTTATTATGATAATATTGGTATGGTATGGAAGAAAATATCGGCCAAATGGCCGCCGCAACCTCGGCGGCACACCTCCAACCGATGGTCCGAATTTTCGATGACGCTGAGGCATAATTTAGGTTATTTGCCGTTAATGTGCCGAATTATCTCATTCTTTAGTTCTTGAAATGTTGCTGGCTTATCGACGTACACCTTTTCAAATAACCCCAAGAAGTCTAACGGTGTCAAATCACATGATCTTGGCCGCCAATTAACATCGCCACGACGTGAGATAACACGGTCATTTAATTTGTCGCGCACAAGAGCCATTGTTTCGTTAGCTGTGTGGTAAGTGTCACTGTCCTGTCGGAACCACATATCGTCCACATCCATATCTTCCAATTTGGACCATAAAAAGTTCGTTATGATCTCACAATAGCGCACACCATTCACAGTAGCTGTCTGATCGGCCTCATATTGGAAAAAATACGGCCCGAAGATGCCGCCAGCCCATTAACCACACCAAACAGTCACTCTTTGTGGGTGCATTGTTTTTTCGACAATCACTCTTGGATTGTCATTCGTCCAAATGCGGCAATTCTGCTTATTGGCGAAACCACTGAGGTGAAAGATCACTGAAGATGATTTTCATTAAAAAGTGATCATCCACTGTTGCCATTTCTTGCTACCATTCTGACCAATGATGTTGTTTGTGTATCTTTCCATGGTTCAAATTGAGTTAGTCTGAAATTGAGAAATATCAAATGAAACGCAAAAAAAACTTGACGTTTAGGTGTGGTTCACCCTTTACAAGGTCCAGTAAAATAGGGGCAAACATCAAAGATGACAAACTGGATCTACACGCAGAGAAAAAACATGGTTACTACATGGTCACGGCAATAATAATATGTTCTCCGCAATAAAAGTATGTTCGTCGCAACCATAGCATTGTTAACTGAATTTAGTTTTAACAATAGTATAATTGCTGCAATGTTAATATTGTTGAAATGTAACAATAGTATTATCGCAAATTTAAAAATGAATATATGGTTACAGCACCAATATAAATATGGTTGGTGCGACAAAAGTATTGTGTTTTGCGTTTTATGTTAACAATGATATGATTACGGCAATCATACAAATGTTATTGGTACGGATCTAATGCAATAATAGTACTTTTTTTATTGAAATTAAAATTTTTTTAACAAGCTGCTTTGGCTTTTTTTAACTGAAATATTTTTAACAAAAACGCTTACGTTTATTTAAACTTATTTTTTCTACTTTGAAATAAATCACTCCTATTATTTTGAATTTAATGTATTTTTGAATAATTTTCATAATTCAAATCTATTGTTGACAACTTAAACCAATTCTAATAAATAATATTAGGGATCAAATCTATTGTCGACAACTTAAACAAATTCTATTATATTATATTAGGGATCATAGTATAATTGTGTGTGATCATACTATAGTTGTAGGGAACATGACATGGGTGCGTGTGAATCATACTATGGCTGTGAGGATCATACTATGGTTGTATGTGAAACATACTATGGTTGTGAGGATCATACTATGGTTGTGGAGATTATAGTATGGTTGAGTGTGAATCATACTATGGTTGTGGGGATCATAGTATGGTTATGTGTGAATCATACTATTGTTGTGAGGATCATAGTATGCTTGTATTTGAATCATACTATTGTTGTGAGGATCATACTATTGTTTGTTGTACCACAACCATATACCCAACAATAGTATTATCCTCTTCGAATATTGTCACCACATTCATACTTTTTTTCTGCGTGTACACTACATATTCTCCATCTCGCTCTCGTCTTCCTCTAACTGTTCAATTAAAATTGTATTGCCATCGTGTAAATTGCGTAAAAGTGTATACAATGTTCTGAAGTAAGCTTCTGAAAGGTAAAATTGTACCGATCCCATAATTGTTGTTAGAAAAATACTTCACTCCTGCTCATATTTAATTTGCTGGAGGATTTTGCAAGGCACAACGGCTGTTTCGATTTAAAGAAAATTTATTATTCCAACAAATCCTCAAAGATAACCTTTTTATTCTAATTTTCTAGTTGTAGTTTTTGTCCCAGAATTATTCAAACTTTGACAACAACAAAAATGTTTACTATAAAAAAGATAGAAAAAAAACTGTATGCGCCCGCTATCCCTCTCTATCGCTCTCCCTCTTTTCTTAATTACTTTACCTTTGATTACGTTTTTAAAATGTGAGCGACTGCTTTTAAAAAGGGACAATCTTTTTAATTGAGTTATTCGTGTAATTGAAACTTTCATTTCCGTCATGCCGAGCAGTGAGGCACAAAGTGAAGAAGACACAAACTCAATTCATACTTAATTAAGCTGCATGGAATGTACGATTGGTTGGAATGGAATGGTCGGTAGCCATACACTTCTCCATTGATTTCATTTCGTTTTCAATACTTCTATAGTTTTTGTTTGTCAGAGCGTTGGTATTTATTCGATATCGGTAGAGTTGTTTTAATTACCCAAAGCGGAAAAGGGGTTTAATTATAAAAATGCATTCATAAATAGGCGAATTCGGTTCTTCTATCAAATCCATAAATCTACAACATTTACTTAATTTGTCCTACGCATTATCGTTGGTGATCATAATGACCAGAGAGCAGTGGTCAGATTTTTTTTTATGAAAACCCATTATCTTCCATCATCCTACCAAGTGTCTTTGATAGTTGCAAGGGTAATTATTTTAATGAATTTTCAAATGTCTTTGCTGCACACAGAGAAAAAATCAGTTGGAATTCGGTTCGAACTACATAAATTCGGTTGGAATACCATTACCGTGATACCATCAGTACATAATTGCATAGTGTTGATGGTATTACGGCTCGAGATATCATTTGATGGTTGATACAACCGTATCACGGTATTCACAGTCAATTATACAATAATACAAACCGAATTAAGTTTGACTTTTGGTTGCGACCACTGGCGGTTATGGCCACCAACCAACTGTAATGTACCTGTTGCATTGGTACCATACTTGGTGGTGACAACAGATTAGATCTTTTTAGTGACCAAGACCTGTTTAGTTGGCTGTTGTAACATAATATTGGTTATACCAATATTAAAAAATAAACCCCATTATGTTTTATCGATTTTAGTCACAACAAAATCTTTCTTTATTACAAAAATCATATTTGGAAATCCCCAAAAAAATTAATAAAAATAAAAGAAATGGTCAGTTAATTTTAAGTTTCTTGGTTCAAACCTTTAATGCTTCCAATTTATACTGGCTTTAAAATAAACGAACAATAAAAAAATATAACTTTTTCAGAATAAAGAAACAGGCTTAACTGTAAATTAGGGCCATTACTCAAACTTGGTCACAATTTTCGCAATAAACAGACCTCAGTATTATTGACGAGGGCCGCTATATATATTTCTGGCCTAATAATGAAAATGCGTATATTTATCATCAAAAATAGTTTAATTGTTCTTTAAAGTATTCTCCAGTACGACTTATACACTTTTGCATGCGCTCGAACCAATTGTCGAAGCACTTTTTCCACTCCGATTGAGACACCTCCAAAAGATGGGTTTTGAACGCTTCAACAGCATCTTCTGGAAACGAAAATTGTTTACCATGCATTTTTTTCCTGATGTGCGGAAATAAAACGAAGTCATTCAGTGCCAAGTTATGGCTGTACGGCTCAGTTCGACGTTTTGGCTGGTCAAAAAGGCGCTGGTTTGAGCCGATGTGTGAGAGCTCGCATTGTCATGGTGCACAATAATTCTCTTGTTCGTTTTTCGAATTTCTCCGAAGAATTCAGGCAAACAAATTGTGGTGTACCCCTCAGAACAGTCGCCACATGACCAGTTTTGCCGAAGAAGCAGGCGACCATTTGCTTCGAAGTGCTTCTTCTACAAGCAACTTTCGTTGGATTTGGCTCGTCTTCGAAGACCCACACGGTCGATTGCTGTTTTGTTTCGGGCTCATACGCATAGATCCATGATTCGTCACCTGCGATGATCTTATAAACGTCTTTTAAAGCACAGCGATCGTATTTTTTTTCAATTGTCTGCACCAATCGCACGAGCCTTTTTTTGAGCGATTGTCAAATTGTGCGGGATCCAACGAGAACAAGCCTTTTTTACGGCCAGGTTTTAATGCAATATCGAATGTATGCTGGTGGAAGAAATGCCCAATGATGCCTCTATCTCACGGTTTGTCACATGACGATCTTGCATTATTAGTTCGCGCACGGCATCAATGTTCTCTGGCACAACGGCCGTTTTTGGACGACCTTCGAGCGAGCGAGCGTCCACGATTTAATTCATTAAACCAGTTTTTCACAGTGCTATAAGATAATGCTTCATCGCCATACAAAGATTTAAGTTCATCGATAACCTCTTGTCGTGATAATCCACGTCGAAAGTTGTGCAAAATGCTCGCAAGAAAATATTCACGAGTTAATTCCACTTTTATTTGCAAAATTGATTTTTTCAAGTCACTGCAAACAACATAAATGATGGTCGTACGTCAAAACGTGGAAAAAATGCCCAAGGATGCCTTTATCTCACGGTATGTCACATCTTGACGATCTTGCATTATCAGTTCACGCACGGCACCAATGTTCTCTGGCACAACGGCCGTTTTTGGACGACCTTCACGAAATGCGTCTTTGAGCGAGAGTCGGCCACGATTGAATTCATTAAAATAGTTTTTCATAGTGCTATAGGATGGTGCTTCATCGCCATTCAAAGATTTAAGTTCATCGATGCACTCTTGTCTTGATCATCCACGTCGAATGTTGTGAAAAATGATCGCACGAAAATGTTCACGAGTTAATTCCATTTTTTTGCCAAATTGATTTTTTCAAGTCACTGTAAACAATACAAATGATGGTCGTACATCAAAACGTTCTGAGTACGTTTATGCTAAAAAATGTCAAACTTTCCAATGGAAATGTCAGATGGCGCCAGGCAACACTTAGTGTTGCCTTGGCCAGAAATATAAATAGCAACCCTCCGAAAACAACAACTATTTTTTTGGTGGGGACCTATTTTTCACGAGTTACGGACACCCAATGACAATAAATATTGTTATATGCCTTAATGAATTCTTTTAGCAGTGGGCTACAAGGCGCTCACTTAAAATATTGAATTTTTTCAAAGAGTATTTATAACCAACAATCTATAACAGCATCCAACACATTCAGTTCCAAGAATCATCTAAGTCTCTTAGGATTACCGACACTTGTTTTTTTCAACCGAAAGTGTCAGTGCCCTTTACTGAAAATTGCTGTTTTCCCCATTAACATTCAGTTGTAACGATACAATACATGGATAGTACGTGCAACCATTAACATTCGGTTGGAAAAAAATCGGTTGTGGTAACAAATGTGTTCTCTGTGTGTTCACATTGTACATAAGGCTACACACAGAAATCAAATCTGTTGGAAATCGGTTCGAACTTCAAATAGTCGGTTCGATTAACACATTCTCTGTTGCAATCAACAATAATTCGTGGTATTGATTGCAATACCATGGTTCGACATACCGTAAGATGGTACCTACAATAATATTACGATACCTACAAGCAATAAGTCGGTCATACTAACCGAATTCAGTAAAACTATTGGTTGCCAAATTGGTAATTTTGAAGTATAAGTACATGTTACTTTGGGTACAAATAGGTGGCGGTGGCAATAGAAAAACTCTTTGTAATAACCGAATAGTGTAAGGAAAATAGAAAAATTATCTGAATTAAATATCAAAGCCATCTTCTACTTTACGAGGGTTTCTATATATATTTCTGGCCTAGGCAGCACTAAGTGTTGCCTGGCGCTATCTGATATTTCCATTGGAAAGTTTTACATTTTTAAGCATAAACGTATTCAGAACGTGTTGACGACCATCATTTGTGTCGTTTACAGTGACTTGAAAAAATCAATTTGGCAAAAAAAATGGAAATTACTCGTGAACATTTTCGTGCGATCATTTTTCATAACTTTCGACGTGGATTATCACGACAAGAGTGCATCGATAAACTTAAATCTTTGTATGGCAATGAAGCACCGTCTTATAGCACTGTGAAAAACTGGTTTAATGAATTCAATCGTAGCCGACGCTCACTCAAAGACGAAGGTTGTCCAAAAACGGCCGTTGTGCCAGAGAACTGATGTGTGATTTGATAATGCAAGATTATCATGTGCCATACCGTGAGATAGAGGCATCCTTGGGCATTTCTTCCACTAGCATACTTTCGATATTGCATGAACACCTGTTTTTTTCTCCTTGGATCCCGCACAATTTAACAATCTCGCAAAAAAAGGCTCGTGTCCATTGGTGCAAAGAAATTTTGAAAAAATAAAATCGCGGTGCTTCAAAAAACTTATAAGATTATCGCAGGTGACGAATCATGGATCTAAGCGTATGAGCCCCCCGAAAGAAAACAGCAATCGACTGTGTGGGTCTTCGAAGACGAGCCAAATCCAAAAAAAGCTGTTTGTGGAAGAAGCACTTCGAAGCAAATGGTCATCTGTTTCTTCGGCAAAACTGGTCATGTGGCGACTGTTCCGCTTGATCAACGTAGGAGGTCAATTCTGAGTGGTACACCACAATTTGTTTGCCTGAAGCCTTTTGAAAAATTCGAAAAACGAACAGCAGAAGACAAATCATTGTGCACTATGACAATGCGAGCTCTCACACCTCGTCTCAAACCAGCGCCTTTTTGACCGACCAAAACGTCAAATTGATGGGCATCAAGAAAAAAATGCGTGGTCAACGATTTTCGTCGCCAGAAGATGCTGTTGAAACGTTCAAAAGCCATGTTTTGGATGTGTCTTTATAGAAGTGCAAAAAGTGCTTCGACAATTGGTTTGAGCGCATGCAAAAGTGTATTGATCTTAAAGGAGAATATTTTGAAAAACAATAAAACCATTTCCAATAACAAATTATTGCGTTTTTATTACCGGACCCGAAATATAAATAGCCACCCCCGTAAATGAAAAATTAGAGTCAGTATAGAATAACTTAAACCCCAGGTCTTGTTGGGTAAAGAATAAGTTCACCACCCCGAACATTTTCTTATATCAAAAATTAGCTCAGTTTCTAACAGCGACAATTTATAGACAAATCTACGATTATCGCTTTCTTTACAAATGTCTTCGATTACCCTGTCGGATATAAACAAGAAAATAATAGGCATTTTCAACAAATTTGAAATAATTGTATGTGTTTATATATCGAAATGTCAACCTAAATCCCCTATTGTAGTTGGAACAAATGATATCAATCGTATGTCAGTCTTTCAGTCTGTCAGTCAGGTGGAATAAGAAGAAATCTTTTTTTTCGTGTGGGGAAAATTGCTGGAGAATACTTTGAAAAACAAAAAACATTTTTGATGATAAATGTTAGCATTTTCGTTATTAGGCCAGAAATATATAAAGCAGCCCTCGTAATTGGAGATTGTAAAGATTGTTTTACTTTTAAAAAATAAATAAGATCAAGTTGCTGTTGATATTTCTTCGCCGATATCTCGGACTACCGGCAGAAATTATGTTGCACCCAGTCTACGCCGTTCTCTGCCTTTTTGTGGTTGTTAGGCGAGATCCATAATCAGTGTATTTTGCATTGAAATCAACTCGCAGAATAAAGCTAGTGTTGAGCTTTATTATTAAACGTTTGGACTGATCGCATTTGACCTGATGACGTAAGTGGACTATAAAAAAATGTTTACCTCTTCACCAAAATCGGCCACCTTCAATAGCAACTGTTTGTTAGCATCAACGCATACCTCTGGTTAGATCACCGTAGATTTTTTACGACGGTCAAGAATATAGTTTCAATTTAACCTCTGACCATAATTCTAAGTTGTCTGCAAGCGGAATGTTAAAAAGAAAATACACCACACTCTATGATGAAGTTTTTACCCTCCATCCTAGGTTAAGGTGCATCTACATTAGGGTGGTCCGATTTGTAAGGACAAAAATTTGTCGATGTTGTGCAGTGGAAAAAAGTTCCACTACGACATTAAAAAAATCTTTTTCGAGCGCCTAAATTTAAATTTTTTTGAGTTTTTCTTAATTTTTTCTAAAGTTTTTAGTAGGTAATAAAAAAAAAATATTTTTTTTGAAAATATTACTTTTTCAAGGTAACATACATACAAATATACATAACATATGGGCATTTCCTGCGGAAGGTCCACCGATCTCTGTTTCTGTGTTTCGATATTTGAAAAAAAATACTATCCAATAATTAATGTCTTTCTGCTTATTAATGAATGAAAAAATGCTCATCTTTTCTTTTATTCACTAGAAAAACGGCTTCAGCTTAAAATTTTGCTTAAATACATAAATTTTTATGATTTTAACATTTATTTTTTCATTCGGATTATTTTATTTTTTTTTATTTATATATTTTGTACCAAATAATATTTACAATTCAAAGACAAATTATTGCCTCAGTGCCACGTGGACATTTTTGGGGCCAGTTGGCAAAGATTTAGCTAAACGTAGTTTGTAGCTCGAAAATTAGATATAACAAAAACCTGTGCACTTAAAAACTAAATAAAACTTACAATAGAAGCAATTCAATATTATCTAATAAATGTGTTTTTAATGTTGTTTTGAAAATTGAAATTCGTAAAATATTTTTAATATATTGAGGCAGACGATTATATTCAGAGCAACCGGTATGCTCAATACGTTGTTTTGTTGATTCCAGTCTACATCTTTTGAAAGGCAAGTTTGATCGATTTCTAGTATTGAAAAAAGTTTGATTTTGAGAAAATGAAATAGAATGATAACCAATGTTACGCACTGATTTAAACATGTACATTAACAACTGCATTTTATATAGTCCATATATAGGCAAAATTGTTTTAGATACGTCCTTATACAAAGATACCGTCGAATACGTTTGTGGAAGATTGTAAACAATTCTGAGTGCTTTATTTTGTGCTCGTTGTAGATATCTATACTCGAGACTTTTTTTGCAAGAGTATATCATCGGCAATTAATTAAAATGGGTATGGATTAGCCCATTATATAGCAATACTTTAGTTTTTTCATCGAATTTATTTTTAAATTTATAGGGTAGTCCGATTCCTGAAGCTATTTTTTTCCTCAAATGTTGCATATGTAAGTTCCATGATAAATTTCCTTGCAAAAGTACTCCTAAGTATCGAACTGAACTGGATTCAACAACATATTTTCCACAAATAGAAATATTGAAAGCGTTATTACCAACTGAGTAAGGTCAAAATCGCACTATCTTAGTTTTCTCGGCATTCAACAATAGTCCATTTATCCTGGCAAATTCCGTTTTAATACGCGCATCCTCTTTTATTTGAGCTTTGAGAATAACTTCATGACAATAGGGATAAAAGAGACATATCATCAGCATACATTATTATTTTACCGTGTAACTTGAGTTTTGCAATGTCATTTAGATAAATTGTAAACAATAATGGACCTAAAACACTCCCTTAGGCACTCCATTTTGTATATTTCCCATTTCACTTCTACTTTTTTCTATTTCAACATACTGCTTCCTATTTTGAAGATAACTTCTAATAAGTTTATTAGCACTTTCCGCAATCCCGTAATAGTGAAGTTTTTGTAATAAAATATTGTGATTTACTAGATCAAACGCTTTCGAAAAATCGTAAAAGATTCCAGCAACTCCCCCATAACCATTATCCAAACCATCACATATTGTATTTATAACGTTCACTACCGCTTCTTGTGTACCACTTCCTTTCCTAAACACAAACTGTAATTTTAACATAAGGTTATGCTCATTTAAATACGCGTTAAGCTGTTTATGTACGATTTTTTCAAAAACTTTATCAATGATTGATAATAACGCAATAGGCCTAAAATTTTCAATATTACAAAAATCTCCAGCTTTTGGAATGGGAATTATTTTTGAGATCTTCAGTATCAGCATTAAAAACTGTCACCACACTTGAGAGAATTGCATCTTTACATTTAAACAGCATCTTCGCCGATATTCCATCAGGTCCTGGACTTTTATTTACATGTAAATTTGAAATTATTTCTTCGACTTCCTTATTACTTGTGTTACGAAATACGAAATAATGTTGACATTGAAACAGAGTGTTGAGCATATTATAGTTTTCCCCTGGGTGATGTGTTATGTTTTCCTTTAGTAATTTGGGAACTTTTAGAAAATAGTTATTGAAAATGTCGCATATCTTTTTATTATTAGTGACCATTTCACCGCGATTGTTTTTTACTTGCAATTTGCAATTTTATGGCAAAAAAACGTTACATTACATGCCTCTGTCAATATCAAGCAACAACTTTTTTTTTAATGTTTTTTATGTGATATAAAACATAAAAACTAAAAGAAATCTTGCTGCAGTTTATGTCCCGTTCGCAATGTTTCATTCGTGAAAGTTTCAAGTGTATTTTAAAAATACTCGATTAACAATTTAGAAAAAAACTTTGTCATTATAGCTTTATAAGTTAGTCCAATATAGTTTAACAAATTTTACTACCAAATATGGCGAGAAAATTTGTTGATTTTTTAATTTTTCAACATACAGGCAAAAATTACTTCCATTTTTTGTCCCGCTCGCGATTTAACGTTTACTTTAAGTATTTGGATAACGTTGAAGCTATACAATTTGCATTTTGCACTTAAATGTAGTGCTACTGTAAAGCAATTAAGCCTATAATAAGAGCTTAAGAAATTATTATGTTTTTATACTTGTATATTAACCTTAATGCGTACGAGTGTTCGGTTCGCGATCCTGGAAATACCCATAGGAGCGCATGAGAATAGAAATACGACTGATTCGATTGTCTACGATTCTTGGGCGCCTCGAAAATGATTTCTGTGTTATGTCGTAGTGGAACTATTTTCCTCATGCCAAAAGCTATCTAAAAATCGATGGCACAATATCGACTACTAATTCGACCCACTCTTATATACATCCCTCACTTTTTCTGTGAAAGTTTTTCCTCCTCCTCATAACTCCATCAAAGTCACACCAATCCCCCTGCAAGAGTTTAGAAGATTAATAATGATTACGCCACACAGCAGCGCTATACTTATATGACGTGGGGTTATTCCTGTTTTACTTGGCGTATGATTTATATTAATTTACCACACACTCATACGCACTGAGGGCCATTAAATGAAACTTCACTTTCGGTAGTCAGAGTTTGGTAAGATTTTCTTGTTACCCCCACCATTCACTCCCACCATTCATTAGAGCATGTTAACGTTTTCGAAAATCTCCACAAAAACTCTTAGACAACAATTAAAGTGCTTCATTGAAACCGCAACAGTTAAGTGTTGTTTATGCGCTATAAAAGAAAAGAAAACACAACAAAAACATGGTGAGCAACCGCTTACAGTGCACAGTACATAGTAGGGCCACTAAATGCTCATGAAAATGCCAAAAGTTAAACAACAACAGGAGTAAACGAACGGCAACAAACACGACCGAGCAACCAACGATTATTTTTCATCAAAAACCACAAAATGTAATTAAAAATAATAGTCAACAATTTATATTTAACATTCAACGAAAATGCACATACACACACTTATACATACATATAAGGGTGTACTAAATATGGTAGTATGCACGTATAA
The DNA here is from genome assembly GCA_963513945.1 of Hydrotaea diabolus. Lineage (NCBI taxonomy): Eukaryota > Metazoa > Arthropoda > Insecta > Diptera > Muscidae > Hydrotaea > Hydrotaea diabolus. Next base: position 30,021,017 of record OY740720.1, on the reverse strand, counting down.
GTGTAGTCGGAAACTCGTAGAAGGCAAAAGTGATTTTGGTGTTTTGGTTTCTGGCAGAGAATGAAAAAGTCCTTAATGGTAAAGGTGATAGATGCCGAACGTACAGCCAACGGTGGATAGTTGATGTAAAGACATTTCTCAATTTCCGCTTTGCCGGTTAGTCTGTGACGCAGAAATGTTAACAGCAGTAGCACCGTCGGCGTTAGCCTGTGCAATAGCCCTAGTATCAGTAGTTGCTCTAGTCGTCGTAAGCCATTCAAGTGATGACACCTTCTTACAGAACCAAAAAAAGAAACTAAAGCAATACAACCATTACACTTATGCCGGCCCTGGTGTCGTCAGCATTAGTCATGGGCTCTTTAATGTCGTCCCAGCCCCCTCCCCCGGGATGAGTGTGCAGTCGTGTAGCATTGCGAAATGATTAGAGGTATTCAAAATGACGTAAATGTGTAGCAACATCACCTGGAACCGCATCGAACGGAACTGAACCGAACCATGCCAAACAAATTCATCCCTCCATCCATCCATCCAAAGCAAAGAAAAACAATAATGACCTTAATGGGTTTTTATTGCTTTCTTAAAAGCGAGCAGCAAACCGAGAACAACTACGAAATATACTTGCAAGTACACTTAAGTAGCCAAAGTTAAAGTAGAATTGAGTACACCCTACAAATCAAGGTTAAGGTGAACAAGTCGAATTAATCGTCAAAAACAAAAAATACTCAACAATGCCTAAGCAAGTAAAGCTCACAGATAGATTGCATGGATGCCTTTAGCTAGTTTGGCGCATGGGAACAGATTAGGTGGGTGGTTTGTAAAAAGTATTTGGATTGACAAGAAGGAAGAAAGAAGGCCGGATAAACTAGCTCTATATATGTGACGCCCAAAATAGAAAGGGACCTAAGGTTAAAAACCAGTTTTGTTCAAGAGAGTCATTTTAAAGATTAGGTCCCTTTCTATTTGCGCTTAGAATCGTCGACTTCACTTTCATAAAACGCGCATATCTCTGGGAGGGAACACTTTTGGGGCATGAGATCGGTATCATTTGATGCTGAGATGTTGTCCACATCAAAAAAAGAAAAAAAAATGATTTTTTCACCCTAAAGTCCCTTTCTTTATGCGCTGTCACATATACTAACTGACCTTCGAGGGGAGGGATGTTCGTTAAACACAACTAAAATCTATCATACGAGGGCGACCGCAAAAGTAACTGGCCTTACATAAAAAGAACCGTTTTTTTGGAATTATTATTATTTATTTTTCAACATAATTTTCAAGTTTTTTAATTCCATCCGAAAAATAAGATTTTTCAAGACCTTCAAAATATGCCTCAGTTTCAGCAATAACCTCACTATTTGACGAAAATTTTTTGCCACCGAGAAGTTTTTTTAAATTTGGAAACAAGAAATAATCAGAAGGAGCTAAATCTGGACTATATGGTGGATGCGGAGCAATTTCAAATCGTAATTCGACCAGTTTTTGTTGAGTTAAAAATGCAGTGTGTGAAGGAGCATTATCTTGATGAAAAAGACCTTTTTTTCTAAATGCGGTCGTTTTATCTTGATTTCTGCACTCAACCGATCCAATAATGCACAATAATATTCACTCTTTATAGTTTTTCCTTTCCTAAGATAATCAATAAATATTATACCCCTTGCATCCCAAAATACTGTACCCATTACTTTTCCTGCTGACTTAACAGTTTTCGCCTTCTTGGGACCACTTTTACCAGCTTCTATCCATTGTTTTGACTGTTCTTTGCATTCTGGGATGTAGTGATGGATCCATGTTTCATCAACAGTTATGAATCGGCGCAAGAACTCTATTGGATTGCGCTGATAAACCGCTAAAAGCTCCTCGGAATTGGTCCAACGGACGATTTTTTGGGGCAAAGTCAACAAAAGCGGCACATATCTTGCGGACAGCTTTTCATGTGGAGTTCATCATGTAAAATACTCCAAACTTGTTTTTCGTGTATTTTAACAATATCAGCAAGTTCTCTGAGCTTTATTCGTCTATCTTTAGTAACTTCATTAAATATTTTTCTAATGTTTTCAATAGTAGTAGCAGTTTTCGGTCTTCCAAAGCGTTGTTCATCTTCCGTACTTGAACGACCCAGTTTAAATTGTTGAACCCAGAATTTCACGATGGAGTATGATGGTGCATCATCACCATGAACAGAATCCAATTCATCTTTGATTAATTGTGGCGTATAACCTTTCATATAAAAGTGTTTAATTACCGCACGAAACTCTTTATTTTCCATTTTTCAAAAATTATAAAACTTGTTTACTTCAATCACCTGTAACAAAGAAAATTATCATTTAGTATTTCGGAAATTTTGACAGATGCCTTATAAAAGATTGCTTTTAAAAACACAAAAAAAAGTTGCTAGTAAAACAGAAAATGTGCCAGGCCAGTTAGTTTTGCGGTCGCCCTCGTAAGACTTGGAAGTAGACACATCGACCAACAAAATGAATCGTTTGAAAAATGAAAGTAAAAGTTGCAAAGCAGATGACCTCAATGAGTCCTTGCATGTCTATTTTTTGCCTAGCAGTATGCCCTGGCACTCCCTCTTGTTAAAACCACAAATTATAATGTTGCTACTCCATTGGCAAAAAAAAAATGATGCCTATTATTTTTCGATAAAAAAAACCCGAACACCCTCTTTGGCATTTCATACTTATTCTCATAGAAATATGGTCGGATGTCTTTTGTGGTCGCATCAAAAAATTCGTTGCCCTAAAACATGTTATGGTTGTAATTCGGCTTTTACATCCATATTCAAAAATGAAGCAACCCGAATTGGGTGTGTCCAAAATGCTTCCGAAACAAATTATGTTGCAGCATGTCATGTGGACCGGTTCCCCAGGCTGGGCCGGTTATATAGTAATTAAGGCGGCTACACTATTCTGATCTAAGATGTGCCAAGATCGCTCTGGTTTGTTTAGCCACTGGCGATTTCAAATTCCATATAGAAGCGGCAAATCTTCGATGTACCAAAGTTCTGTCCCATTGTAATCTACGAGGGCGACCGCAAAACTAACTGGCCTGGCACATTTTCTGTTTTACTATCAACTGTTTTTTTTTGTTTTTTAAAAGCAATCTTTTATAAGCCATCTGTCGAAATTTCCAAAATATTTAATGATTATTTTCTTTGTTACAGGTGATTGAAGTAAACAAGTTTTATAATTTTTGAAAAATGGAAAATAAAGAGTTTCGTGCGGTAATTAAACACTTTTATATGAAAGGTTATACGACACAATTAATCAAAGATGAATTGGATTCTGTTCATGGTGATAATGCACCATCGTATTCCACCGTGAAATCCTGGGTTCAACAATTTAAAATGGGTCGTTCAAGTACGGAAGATGAACAACGCTCTGGAAGACCGAAAACTGCTACTACATTGAAAACATTAGAAAAATATTTAATGAAGTGACTAAAGATAGACAAATAAAGCTCAGAGAACTTGCTGACATTGTTAAAATACACGAAAAACAAGTTTGGAGTATTTTACATGATGAACTCCACATGAAAAAGCTGTCCGCAAGATATGTGCCGCGTTTGTTGACTTTGCCCCAAAAAATCGTCCGTTGGACCAATTCCGAGGAGCTTTTAGCGATTTATCAGCGTAATCCAATAGAGTTCTTGCGCCGATTCATAACTGTTGATGAAACATGGATCCATCACTACATCCCAGAATGCAAAGAACAGTCAAAACAATGGATAGAAGCTGGTAAAAGTGGTCCCAAGAAGGCGAAAACTGTTAAGTCAGCAGGAAAAGTAATGGCCACAGTATTTTGGGATGCAAGGGGTATAACTATAAAAATATTGAATATTGTTATGCATTATTGGATCGGTTGAGTGAAGAAATCAAGATAAAACGACCGCATTTAGCGAAAAAAAAAGTTCTTTTTCATCAAGATAATGCTCCTCCACACACTGCATTTTTAACTCAACAAAAACTGGCCGAATTACGATTTGAAATTGCTCCGCATCCACCATATAGTCCAGATTTAGCTCCTTCTGATTATTTATTGTTTCCAAATTTAAAAAAAATTCTCGGTGGCAAAAATTTTTGTCCAATAGCGAGGTTATTGCTGAAACTGAGGCATATTTTGAAGGTCTTGAAAAATCTTATTTTTCGAATGGAATTAAAAAACTTGAAAAACGTTTGATGAAGTGTATTGAGTTGGAAGGAGATTATGTTGAAAAATAAGTAATAATAATTCCAAAAAAACAGTTCTTTTTATGTTAGGCCAGTTACTTTTGCGGTCGCCCTCGTATATAAAGGGTCATCAATCTGCAGTTTTTTGTCAATGGGGTTTTTTCAACGATTACGTGCGATTTGGTTAACCTTTTTTTTCCTTTTCGTTTTTTTTGGCATTTTATCATGGCAAGACTTACACTGTAACAAGGTCTCCAAATTGTCCAACTGTATTATGGAAATGGCGTTCGGTGAGAAACGTTTTTTGATCAGTAATGATTCCCATTTCTGGCTCAACGGCAAAGTCAATAAACAAAATTGCCGCATTTGGGCTGAAGAGCAACAAGAAGAGGTTCCATTATACTCACAGAAAACCACGGTTTGGTGCGGTTTATATGCTGGTGGTATCATCGGTGCATATTTTTACAAAAATGATGATGGCCGGCACGTAACCGTGAATGGTGGTCCAAGGTCCATGATATCGGACTTTTTACTTCGTGAAATTAAAGCCTGTAATCTTGACGACATTTGGTTTCAACCGCACGGTGCAACTTGCATTACAGATCAAACAATCGATCTATTAAGAGGTCATGTCGAAGAGCAGCTAATTTCATGTTTTGGAGCAGTGAGTTAGCCGCCTAGATCGTGTGTTATCACACTTTTACTCTTTTTTCTTTGGGCCTACGTAATGTCCAAAGCCTATGCTGACAAATCAGCTACGATTCAAGTTTTGGATGCCAACTTTACGCATGTCATTATCGGCATACCGGTCGAAATGCTCGACTTTCGAAAAATTGGACCCTCATAATGGAAACACTGAGGTGTAGTTGCGGCCAACATTTGAAGAAAATTAAATTCAAAAAATAAATGCCATAAAATGTCCTTTCAAATTACCAATAAAGATTCCACACTCGATTTGAATTTTTATATTTTTTTGTTCTGAAAAATACCTCTAGATTGTTCAACCGATATTTGTTTAGTCTCCTCTCCTGAAATGTTGTCTAGTCTATAATAAATTGTGTTTTAATACCCTCCTCCGAAGGGTGGAGCTTATATTATATACGCTATTGCGTATATATATAAGCTCCAATTTTAAGTCGATCTAGCTAGGTCCGTCTGACCCCTTGTCTAATGAAATCACGATAGCGGTCAATCATAAGCTTTGATACTAATGATAGCCTATAAAGGTCGTTTTTCTTAGACGTGTGGTTTTAATCTGGCCACACTTTTTTCCGAGTGGGTTTTTTGACAACTGTCACCTGATTTATGACCGGCCCTATTAAGCAATGGACTTAAAAGTGGTGAAAAGCAATATAGTTCCATGAAGAAACCGAATATATCGTTTGTTCTGCGATTCGATAAAATTTGAGGTCTTAACCCTTGGGTATAATAGAGCGCTGAAAAAAAGGTCCTTTTCTTTTAAGATTTGTTGATTCGAAACCACCTTTAAAATAAAGCTCCAGACATACGAGGAATTGAAGCAATGTCTTGCAACTAGTTCAAGTGCACCTTTATGAGCTAAGCTGTTTGCATCCACTGGAAATGTTGGGGTAAGCGGCGGTTTCAATAAAAAGTTCTTTTTCGAAATTACTAGTATCAACGTTTTCTTCCAAGCTATGATAGTTCTGACATCATCCCCATAGAAAAATAGTCGTAATGTGGTCTTCATTTGATATCTCAACGATGGTACCTCGAACATCTGCATAAACTAAGCATACTTCCCATCCTTTTGGAGGAGATGATATACAAATACGTACAAGCCAACGTTTTGCTAACCCCAAAACAAGCCATTTTAACCGCATATGTGTCGACAATTACGCAATTGACATGACGTTAAGGAGGTCGTTTGGATGGTTAAACGACAAGAGGTAGAGTGACTCTAAGAGGCGGTGGCATTAGTGGCCTTATCATTTTAACCTTAGGTGGAAAACACCATCAAAAATCTATTCCAACTAATTGTGAAATAATTGGTATCCATTACAAATTCATTGCGTAACTACGAGTACACAACTCAATTAAACGAAATGACTTTTTCAAATATTTGTTGAATATTTACGCAAGAATATCTCATAAAAACTTGACGGCAAACAACGCCGGCCCCCCAACAGAATGTCAAGGAATTTTGAATAGAAACGATACTTCAACGTTCATTACCGACGTCAGTTATGCGGCACTACAATTGTTAGGATTTGCTTCATTAAATGTTTTAAGAAGATGAGGGCTAGGGCTAAACTTAAGATGGTTTAGTGACGGCATTAGTGAAGATAGGCGTTTTGTGTAAAGTTCACAGTCTCGCTTTGTCTATTGTTTGTGACGGACGTGTGTTGAATTATCGTTCTCTTTCATAAACGTATTACATACAAGCAAAATTCCAAAAAGATCTCGTGAACACAGTGAAGAGGACCCCATGTCTTCTTCAAAATTAAAAAAAGTTGGGTCCAGGAGAAACTTCTGGACCCCTTTACAAATTCTTGATGATGATGATATTGAGAATGAATCTGATATGGACAGTAACAGAAAAGAACAAAGCAAAAGTGAAAAAATCTCTCCAATCAAAGTGCTAACACAAAACAGAGAATCTGTTTTAAATTTAATTAACAGCAAAGGTATTGCTAACTACCTCAACAAAAAAATGTCCATTGGTGTGAAAATAATTTGTGAATCAATAGACGTTTATAATAAAATTATTACTTTGTTGTGTGAACACAAGTACCAGTTTTTCAATCATGAACACCAGAACAATAAACCATTCAAAGTGGTTCTTCGAGGTCTGGATTATAAGACAGACATTGAAGTGAAAAATGAACTCAACTCAATCGGTTTAAAGTGCGTTGATGTAAAACTGTTAAAAAAACAATTGGAAACTACGTTGACACCATCTACATTGTGTGTTTTGAAAACGGTTCCATAAAACTTAATGATTTGCGAAAACAAGTAAGATCTCTCTTTCGCACTATCATTACATGGGAATACCAACGAAAAATTAAAAACAAACCCGTTCAATGTCGTAGGTGTCAAATGTTCGGTCATGGAGAGCGGAGGTGCAACGTCATCGAGAGGTGTGCAAATTGTTCTGTGAAACATAAGACAGTTGATTGTAAATCAGCGACAAAAATTCAATGTGCCAACTGTGGTGCAATCATAAATCAACTGATCCCAACTGTCCAGCTCGCTCTGCATATATTGAAATGAGAGAGAAACTCTCCAAAAGATCAGATCGCTCTCAGCGACAAAGATATTCTACTGTGCCTAACGACGAAAGTAACTTCCCTAACATCAACAACAAAACAACCACCTTTACCAGCTACTCAACAGAGTTATCATTGGAGACCAACGAACCATTCACTCGCACATAACAGTGCTACTGCAAATAATTCTTGGAGAACTCTCTCAAATACTTACAACAACAACTCCAACAGCATACAGAATAGTATTAACAACAGCAACAACAACTCTCCACTTTTCTCTGAGAAAGAATTCATGGAACTCACTGTTGAAATGATTTCAAAACTAAGTTCTTGTAAAACAAGAGAAGATCAGTTTAGTGCTATCACTCAATTAGCATTTAAATTTGTATATTGTAACGTTAAGTAATGTCTTTAGCTAACATGAAAATAGTATTCTGGAACTGCAGAAGTATCCGTAATAAAATTTATGAATTTAATAACTTCTTAAGCGCCAAAAATATTGATGTTTGTCTCCTCTCCGAGACGTGGCTTAATGAGTCAAATACATTTTATCACCCACAATATACGTGTATAAGAAGAGATCGCGTAGGTCAAAACGGAGGCGGTGTTGCCATTCTTATCAAGAAAACAATACGTTTTAATGTGATTCCCTGTATCCGCACGGATGTTATAGAGAATATAGGAATAGAGATTCAATTTAGGCAAAATGTCAGTCTAAAGATTTATAGTGTTTACTTCCCAGGTGGACAAAACAACAGCGTTCTTCGGAACAAATTTAAGAGCGATTTAAGAAGAATGTTAAATACGGACTCTAAATATCTCATTTGTGGAGATTTGAATGCCAGACATAGATACTGGAACTGCCTGCGTGCGAATCAATGGGGAAATATTCTTCATGATTCCATGTCTTCGTACCCGGTGACGATTTCTTTCCCCAATACACCTACTTATATTCCTGCGGCGGCCAGAATAAATCCATCCACTCTCGATCTTATTTTGTCAAACATTCCGGAATTTCTGTCCAATCCAACCACCACAAATGATCTTAGTTCGGATCATTTACCGGTTGCTTTCGACCTTTCCACCTCAATCCCATTAACGGAAAACTTGTATTTTAACTTCCATAGGGCCGACTGGGAGAAATACAGGAGGGTTGCACGGGACTCATTAGAAAGTAAAGATATTGATAATATTAACATCAATTCGGTTGAGGAAATAGACGGTCAGGTGAATTATTTTACCAGCTTAATGTTAGAAGCCACTAGAAAATCTGTACCCAAATGTCACCCTAGAACAGACTATGTAAAACTCCCTGACTATATCCTTCGACTAATCAAAATAAGAAATCGATATTCTAGGGAATGGTCTAGATATAGGCAAAACTCAGACTATTTAATAATGACTAGGTACTCTACCCTGATTCGTTCTGAGATCCAATTGTTTCGAAATCGGCAATGGAACGCAAGATTGAAAACTATGGATAAGGGATCAAAGCCTTTTTGGAATGCCTCCAAGATCTTGAAGAAAAAAACGGGGCGCTGTCATTCACTCCTAAGTGGTGAAGGGGTTTTAGTATCTGATGAGGATAAGTGCAAGGCTTTTGCAAATTCTTTCAGTGGCAATCATAGGGTCTCCGAGAGCTTAGGGGATGCTCATCATGGAATGTTGGTTGATCAGGTTGTGGAGCATTTTGATGCGCAGTTGGTCACAACCCCTGTTAATGAACTTATATCCTCTACTGAGACGAATGATATAATTACATTTATTCATAGTAGGAAAGCATGTGGTTTGGATGAGGTAAATAACCAAATGTTGAAACAGCTTCCTGCTATTGCTATTCTTTTCTTGACCTTTATATATAATTCGTGCTTAAGATTGCAATACTTTCCGAAAAGCTGGAAATCAGCAAAGGTTATACCAATTCCCAAGCCAGGAAAACCCCCAAATAGGACTGACAGCTATAGACCGATTAGCTTACTCAGTAGCTTGGGAAAAATATTCGAAAAGATTTTAAGTTTAAAAATTTTGGCTTTCATTGATGAGCGTCATATTTTACCGAATGAACAATTTGGTTTCCGAAAGTCTCACTCCACTATTCATCAGGTAAAACGAATATGCACGAGTGTACAACAGGGATTTAACTATAGGAAATCAACGGGTCTTGTTTTTCTCGATGTAGAGAAGGCCTTTGATTCGGTGTGGCATAAGGGTTTGATTTACAAACTAATTAATTTTAACTTTCCTCTCTACCTGGTTAGATTAATTAGACAATTTTTATTGGACAGATATTTTTGCGTCTCTATGGGCAATACATTTTCGGACCTAATTGCTATTAGCGCAGGAGTCCCTCAGGGTTCTGTCTTAGGCCCTATTCTTTATAACATCTTTTGTGCGGATATGCCTGGGGTCTACCCATGTCAAATTGCAGCGTACGCTGATGATGTAGCTGTATTCTACACACATGAACTCGGTCAAAATATTTTGACTGAACTTCAATGTTCACTTAATATACTTCAAGATTACTATTTCAAATGGAAAATAAAACTGAACACTAATAAGACACAAGCTATCTTTTTCACTCGGAAAAGAAAGTCTTGTTACCTGCCCAATAGTAATCTGACCCTCTCAGGCACCAGAGTAAGTTGGTCGGATAATGTGAAATATCTCGGTATATGTTTGGATAAAAAACTTATATTTAATACCCATATATCACACATTATCGAGAAAACTGATAAATACAAGCGAATTTTATATCCCCTTATTAATAGGAACTCTCTCCTTAACAACCCCAATAAGATGCTTATTGTCAAGGTAATCTTTCAAGCAATTATACTCTACGGCTGTCCTGTATGGGGTAACTGTGCCAAAACCCATTTAAAGAGGCTACAGATAGCTCAAAACAAAATTCTGAAAATGGCACTAAGATTACCTTGGCATTTTTCCACTGCCAGACTTCATGTCATTAGCAACACTAATACTGTATCATTGTCAATCGACAGAATCACATGTCGATTTATATCTAATTGTGTCCTATCTGAAAATCCCCTGATCTCTAACTTATACTCGTAAAGTTTGTGTATTCATTTTTGTATATGTGTATACTGTATATAAACTTATTTGTTATCTATTTCCACACACTATGTATTTTGAATTTCATGTTATTTATTTATTATCTTATTATTCCTTACGTACATATATTTGTACATTCATGTCTCCTTTTTGTTTATTTTTCTTAAATTGAAGGTTTTTGTTAATAGTTTTCCTTCAGGTCATTTAATCTATCTATAAAATTTATCAATTTCATTTCATAATAATTAAAATAATACTCTAGATATAAGGCTAAGCCAAATCTGTGCAATAACTAGTATTGATATAAGACCTTTTTTTCGCTATTAAATAAAGACTAGTTTGTGTAAAGTACATAGTACGAATAGTTATATTGATGATGTAGCGTGTAAAGAACTGGTTCAGTTGATGACGTGTTTTTGCCTGCTATAGAGAAAAGATGTATTTGTTTAGGCGGGTTACGCCATTAAAAGTGCTGTCATATCTCCATCCTACTGTATTGTGTGGTGGGGGGGGGATATCATTTTGTATGGCTAAAAATGGTTACGCATTACAAAAGCATTTTAGAGATGTAAAGGATGGTCCAAGTAAAACGCACAATGTTAACTGTAAATAAAACTAAAAAGTTTGCAAAGAATTATCTTTATATATTGTTATTATAAAAAAAGAATCAGTGGCAATTATTTGTGAAACAAATATCAGACAAATGCTCACCACGGCTTTGATGACATACCAATATCCGATGGTACTTATTTTCAATGACTCTGAGATATAAAAGAGTTTCAATGTCGTTAATGGTCCGAATTATCTATTCCTTTAGCTCTTGAATTATTCAAGGCTTATTGATGTACACTTTTTTTCAAATAACCCCAAAGAAAGAAGTCCAACGGTTTCAAATCTCAATATCGTGACGGCCAATTAACATCGCCACTATGTAAGATAACTCCATTGAATTTCTCGTGCATAAGAGCCATTATTTTTTTGGCTGTGTTACAACTAGCACAATCCGGTTGAAACCACACATCGCCCAGGTCCATATTCTTAATTTCTGCCCACATGAAGTATGTTATCATCTCGCGATAGTCAAGACCATTCACGGTAACTTTTGGCCGGCCTTATTTTGGCAGAAACACGTCTCGATGACGCCGCCAGCCCATAAACCGCATCAAATAGTCATTGGATGTATCGACTTTCCAACAATCGCTCGTGGATTTTCATTTACCCAAATTCTGCATATTAACGAATTCACAGTGAACACATTTGTTCGATTATGTTGACAAAAACAAAATCATGGAGTGCATGAAATGCATTTTAAATTGAAAGTCCACTTTCGAAAAAAGGCTTCAACAATCTTAACGCGCTTATCAAGTGTGTACCTCTCCATTGTTGAATTTGTCAAACACTGAAAGAAAGAAATTAAGTTGGGCAAAAAACTTGACTTTAAGGCGTGATTTAAATCGTGCATTATGGTTGGAACACTCTTTAATAACCACATCAGTTCCCTGGCTTTCTTTTGTATTTGAGCCAAAAAAAACTTATATGTGACAGCGCATAGAGAAAGGGACCTAAGGGTAAAAAAAATCAATTTTCAATTTTTTTTTGATGTGGACAACATCTGAGCATCGAATGAGACCGATCCCATGCCCCAAAAGTGTTCCCTCCCAGAGATATGCGTGTTGTATGAAAGTGATGGAACACAAAAGTTACACGTATTTAAATCTTTAAAATGGGTCCCTTGAACAAAACTGGTTTTTACCCTTAGGTCCCTTTCTATTTTGCGCGTCACATATGGTTTTCCCCTATATTTATTAGCAAATACATGGTGGAGGTTCGACAAGATTCGGCCTGGGCGAATTTAATGTCGTATATAAAAGTTTTTTATTCCGTTGGTACTAATAATAGTCTTATAATTCTACGACGTTCTAGCCATGTCTGACTTTCCGATTGTCTTGACGGATGATGTTGTTGTAAAAACAATGTATTTTGTTTTGTAAGTCCTACTCGTCTATAGGCGATCTGCTTCTATTACCAGGCGAAGAAAACGCTCCATTTGAACTGGATGCGTTCAAAGATACCTGGTGGTCAACTAAGTAAACTTGGGCGGACAATTGAAAAGACACGTGGTCCCTAATAACAGACGGGACAAACGACCGGAACGTTAGCATCTATATGTGGCCAATTCAAATTGTGGCAGCTGCATCCTCCTGATCTCAGCTAAGCCAGAACCACGTGCGTCAGCCGAGGCAGCCTCTTCTCCTCTGGTAAAATCTCCGGCGGTGTACCTTTAGCACAACGTTAACGCTATAGCTGGATACTGCTGCTGCGACTTCATTAGCGTGAATGTCGTTGAGACTTGCCTGAGAATTTCGATGATCTAAATGCTCTCTGTTGTACCGCTAGACCTCTCTTTCTAGATCGTGAAGATCGTACCTGAACTGCCTGGGCGGAGGAATGCTACTGCGAAGACACTCAAATACGGAAAAAGTGCACTTTTTACCAAGGTATCTTTAGTCACTTTATGAGAAACATTTCCCCTTGGGCCAAGTTTGCCCATTTACAATATCAAAAAGCTTATGACCATAAGCCTTTATCATGCTAAATTTCAGGATCCTAAATTGATTCGTTTGAGCGCTATCGCGCGTTCAACAGGCAGACTAGAGCGTCCACAAAACAAAAAGTGTTATTTTTTCCGCTCCCCGCTCAGTTTCTAGTATATTGGGCATCAAAAATAATATCCGTGCAAAAATTTTTTCAATCTGATGAAAACCGGTCAATCTGTCACGACTTTTAGCCCTACAAATGGAGTTAAACTAATTGCAAGCTTTGATGAGCTATAACTCGTAAACCAGACGACTTTCGGAAAATATACCTTAAGAATTTGTGTTGCAAATATACAGGCAAACATTTTTCTCTTATACAATTTTTGACCTAGCTATGACCCATCATTTTGTTTTTAGAGGTCAAACTTCATATTTGAGTCAACATTTTTTTCAAACGTTTATACTTAGTAGGGACATAAATACTGCTACACACGTTTTATGCTGTAAAATAAAAAGTACTGAATGTTTTTGGACCAAATATTTTTTAATATATTCATTGATGTATATTGTATCCAAAAAGAATCTACTGATTCGAAACGTCCGCCTTTTGCCTTAACTGGTCAATCGTCAATAGCTGCACGAACCTCGTCCATTGGAAAATTGGCCACAGCTCGAACCAAAGCAGTCTTAAGAGATCCAATGTTGGGGTATCCTTTGTGACAGACCTTGTCCTCTAAAACCGTCCACAATTTGAAATCCAATGGGTTCAAATCTGGACTGCCTGAGGCCCATTCTTCAGAGGAAATGAACGCTGGCAAATTGTTTCGAAGCTAGGCCTGGGACGTTTTAGCCGTATGGGCCGGCGCAGAATCCTGCTGGAAAGTCCATGGCTGGTTTTGGAACAGGGAATTGTTAAGAGGCTTCACAATAGCTTCCAAAACGGTTTCTTGGTAAACTTTGGCCGATGTTTTGACTCCTTGTTCGCAGAAATGCAGGTCTCTGAAAGTTATCAGCGTGCTTCACTAAAAGACGTTTGCATTTTTCAATCCCATTTTTTTTTTAAGCTGCTGTCAATAAATGTCCGGTACGTCGTAGGACATTTATTGACAAGTCCCAAGTCTTTTTTAATGATTCGACTCATGGACTTTTGCGTGATATTCATCTCACGTGCCATGATTTTCTGTTTTCGGAGCGGATTTCAGTGAATTCTTGATTTAACGGGTTTGATGACATGCGGTGTTCGAACAGAGCGTAGGCGGCCCGACCGGTGGCGGTATTTACATCTCGGTAGACGAACATGCGGCTAATCCCTAGTGGCCGGAGCGTTTTGAAAATATCGCTTTTTTTCATTTCACACTTTAAAAGCGCTATTACAGCGATACGGTTCTCATTATCTGAGCACTCCATGATGAAAGTTGAAACAGTTTTAAAATCCCGTTACAGACTAACGCTATTGAGGTTAGCTTTCAAAACTCATAACACATTTAAGGGGTATGTTCAGTTCTACTATTGAAATGGGTGTGTTCAATGTTGTAACAGTATTTATGTCCCTACAAAGTAAGTTAAATTACTAATTTACGTTTTAAAAAAATTTTGACTCAAATATAAAGTTTAAGCTTTGAAAACCTAATGATGGGTCATACTCGTAGCTAGGTAAACATGTTTGCCTGTAATTTGATGCTTAAGGTGTATTTTCCGAAAGTCGTCTGGCTTATAAGTTATAGCTCATCAAAGCTTGCAACTAGTTTTCTTGGTCGGTTTCCATCAGATTGAAAAAATTTTTGCACGGATATTATTTTTGATGCCCAATATACTAGAAAATGAGCGGGGAGCGGAAAGAATAACACTTTTTCATTTTTCTACTTATGTATTTCATGGGCGCTCTAATGCACTCGGAGTGCCATGGATAGATCGTCTTTGAATTTTCCGAAGATAAATAATATTCGTTTATATACGAACTTTTCGAATAAAACAAAGTTTGTTTTGCAAAAAAAATATGTTTCAACATGAAATGTAGTGTTGGGAATTTGAAAAAGTCACGGAATTATTGATCTTCCCTGTTGCAAACGAAAAAATAAATTCATTATACCATCCGCTCTTCGATAGAGGTTATAAAACTAAACATTTTTCAGTAAATGTTGGGGCCGCCATGGTCTGACGGAAGTGTGAATGACTATCATGCCAGATAACCCAGGTTCAACCTCGGGTAGAAACATCTAACAGTTTACAGCGGCAACTTTTCCACCTTGTAAATGCCGGCCACTTTGCGAGTCAGTGTTTTATCACTAAGCCTTGTTAAAACTTCTCTTTAAAATACATTTACCGTTTGGATTCGCCGTTAAACAATAGGTCCCGGTTAGGGAGTATAAGATTGAATAGTGCACAGCTCACTGATTTAAGAGAAGTTTCCCCTTAATGAGATGTTGTGGGACTTAAGTACACACTGAGAACAGAATCGTTGCCACAACCAAATTGTTTTGCCAACCAAATAATTGAGGTTACATGCACCTCCAGTATTCCATCAGTACAACCGAATGTTAGATGGTGCTCTGTAATTTTCAGTTATTGGAATTGTAGCATCGGTGTAATATATCAAGTATCTAAACCTTCAGAAAAAAAAATTCTAAAAAAAAAAAATCTAAAAATCACAAACCACACTTATTCAACGAAATACAATAAAATTTTAGTCAGAGGCAAAAAACTGTTTGCTTACACAATTGAAGTACTTAAAAAGTGGAAAAAAATTATGGATGAAAAAATAAAATTAAACAACCCATTTTGGTTATGATTATTTTTTGGTTATGACAAAATGTTTCCAAAACTATTAGTTGTCGCAACTACCATCTAAATACCTTCTTCTCGTTCAATTGGTGTGGCTGGCCAATAAGTTGTGAGTACTTACGACAATTATTTTTTATCATTTTGTGATACGCCGAACCGAATCTCCATTACGATTATAAACATTTGGTGATTGCGACCAAAATTCATCTTTTGCAACAGAATCATTGTAGCTTTTTTCTTCTCTTTGTGTTAGTAAATTTTCACTTATTAAGAGGAAAGTATCAAATGTATTTTGAGAATGCAAATATGACATCTTTTCATAGAATCGCTTGTTGAGACTTTTTAAGCAATATCCTTCTTCCCTGAATAGGTTGCTATATATATTTCTGCCATCTGACATTTCCATTGAAAACTTTGACATTTTTTAGCATAAACGTACTCAGAACGTTTTGACGTACGACCATCATTTGTGTTGATTACAGTGACTTGAAAAAATCAATTTGGCAACAAAAATGGAATTAACTCGTGAACATTTTCGTGCGATCATTTCGACGTGGACTATCACGACAAGAGTGCATCGATGAACTTTAATCGTTATATGGCGATGAAGCACTATCCTACAGCACTGTGAAAAACTGGTTTAATGAATTCAATCGTAGCAGACGCTCCCTCAAATACGAAGGTCGTAAAGGTCTTCCAAAAACGGCCGTTGTGTCAGAGAACATTGATGCCGTGCGTGAACTGATAATGTAAGATCGTCATGTGACATACCGTGAGATATAGGGATTCTTGGGCGTTTCTTCCACCAGCATACATATGATATTGGATAAACACCTGGCCGTAAAAAAGGGTTGTTCTCGTTGGATCCCGCACAAGTTGACAATCGGTCAAAAAAAGGCTCGTGTCGATTTATGCAAAGAACTTTTTATAAAAAATACGATCGCGGTGCTTCAAAAGAAGTTTTAAAGATCGTCACAGGTGACGAATCATGAATCTATGCGTATGAACCCGAAACAAAGCAGCAATCGACCGTGTGGGTCTTCAAATCCAACGAAAGTTGTTCGTGGAAGAAGTAATTCGAAGCAAATGGTCGCCTGCTTCTTTGGCAAAACTGGTCATGTGGCGACTGTTCCGCTTGAGCAACGTAGAAGGGTCAATTCTAAATGGTACACCACAATTTGTTTGCTTGAAGTCTTCGGAGAAACTCGAAAAACGAACAAGACGAATCATTGTGCACCATGACAATGCGAGCTCTCACACATCGGCTCAAACCAGCGCCGTTTCGACGGGCCAAAACGTCGAGTTGATGGGTCATCCGCCGTACAGCCCCGACTTGGCACCCAATGATTTCTTTTTATTCCCACACTTCAATAAAAAAATGAGTGTTAAACGATTTTTGTCGCCAAAAGATTCTGTTGAAGCTTTCAAAGAACATGTTTTGGAGGTTTCTCAATCGGAGTGGAAAAAGTGCTTCGACAATTGGTTTGAGCTCATGCTGGAGAATACTTTGAAAAACAATTAAACCACTTTTGATGATAAATATTCGCATTTTCATTATTAGTCCAGAAATATATATAGCAGCTCTCGTATTAAACAACTTTCAGCATTTTATATTTGAAACTTATAAAGGTCATGATGTAAACTTTAATTTCTGTTCTCTCTATCTATTTGAAGCTTATGACACTTTTCGTGAAATCGCAATGTTCTGTTCCTGAAACCTGTACTTCGCAAAGAATTTGAGTTAAGTACAATTGGCATGGTAACGTTCTTGCACGCCTACACACACACATCGACGCTACACTAATCTTACCAGATTTCCTGGAAATCTGTCAAATGGCAAGGACATCTCCTCCTTGATATCGAATCTTCAAATGTCATTAAAATGAAGCTCTCGTTGAAGGCAATATTTTGAAACGTGCTTCCCAGCGCTGTCTGACAAATTCTGATTTCATTACCTCACCCACAAGCGAGTAGTGTGGGTGCCTTCTTCAATTCCCTTGGCTGTTGTTGAATATGTTTTCTCTCCCTGTGCTGGCATCATCATCCGAATTGTTGCGACTAAATTTAGAAAATTATGTTGTTTTTTCTTGGCTGTATTTCAAGCAGAGATGGAAATCAGTCGAAATTGTATGGAACATAAACAACATTTGCTTAAGACACTGTAACGACTAATGTTTACAGGGGGAATCAACGCCGAGCTCTTGAGGCCCCCAGCCAGAGCATCGACAACAATACGCACATTCTCACCCTCATGTACCTGGGTTATGGGGATTTTACAATTGTCCGCCCACGCAAACAAGAAACCCACACAATGATGTTAAAAATATTCAAACACACACATTCACATGTGTAGGAATGTTCCAAATGTTGCAAAGGGGTGCTTGGCTTGTGGCGTGCTGGTGGTTCAAGGAGGCTTTGGGGGGAAAATACGATACGATACGAGTACACGTGTCATTTGTATTTAAAAAGGCATTTAGATGAAATACCAGATAACATTTTTTATTATGAGATTTATTTTCCCCCTTCGTTCATGACCGTCCACTTGACTGGTTCCGTTTCCCTTTTTCCCTTTCCACACATCCTTAAAATAAATCCTTAGCTTATGGCATTTGTAAAAGTTAATGTGTTGAAATCATTGAACGCGTTTAGAAGGACAACAACCGCTGCGATTAATGGCTGTGCGTGGTAAAAAAGGCGAATATTCCTAACCCCCCCAATTGTAAATACGATAGGCTTTGTTCGGTTGTGGCAGTTAGCCTAAGGTTAAATCTCAATTGTCGAAGTATATACGAGTATTACGAGGGGGCAGAATGATTGACTTGCGAAAGCGATATCTTCCTTGGTTATATGAGATTTTTACTGAGATATTTTCATTTTCCTTGAAAATCATGGCTGCTGGAAATAACTTGAAACATGTGAGACTTGTTAGTATTAAAACAAGTACTATGGTCGTTCAATTCGGCCGAATCCTGTATTCCTTTTATCGTTGAGACAATACTCAAATATGTGTAGTGTAGTGTTCCGAGATACCTTAAGCCCGTTAGGGGGAAACTTTTTATTTTTCATCGTGCAAAATCTTGGGGTCCTAGCTTAATTCGTTTGATCTTGTTTTTAAAGGACATGACAAATCCTCCATTCTTTGCTGCAGGATTTGCTATATTTATTTCTGGCCTAGGCACTACTTAGTGTTGCCTAGCGCCATCTGACCTTTTGATTGGAAAGTTTGACATTTTTTTAGCATAAACGTACTCAGAACGTTTTGACGTACGACCATCATTTGTATTGTTTACAGTGACTTGATAAAAGCAATTTGTCAAAACAATGGAATTAACTCGTGAACATTTTCGTGCGATCATTTTTCACAACTTTCGACGTGGATTGTCAAGACAAGAGTGCATCGATGAACTTAAATCTTTATATGCCAATGAAGCACCATCCTATAGCATACCAGCATACATTCAATATTGCATGAACACCTGGCCGGGATTTGCTAAATTTGTTAGCTCCCGCACAAAAAGGCTCGTGTCGATTGGTGCAAAGAAATTTTGAAAAAATACAATCGCGGAGCTTCAAAAGACGTTTATAAGATCGTCACAGGTGACGAATCATGAATCTATGCGTATGAGCCCGAACAAAACAGCAACCGACCGTGTGGGTCTTCAAAGACGAGCCAAACCCAACGAAAGTTGTTCGTGGAAAAAACACTTCGAAGCAAATAGTCACCTGTTTCTTCGGCAAAACTGGTCATGGGGCGACTGTTACGCTTGAGCAACGACGGATCGTCAATTCTGAGTGGTACACCACAATATGTTTGCCTGTAGTCTTCGGAGAAATTCGAAAAACGAACAAGAGAAGACGAATCATTCTGCATTATGACAATGCGAGCTCTCACACATCGGCTCAAACCAGCGCCTTTTTGACCGGCCAAAACGTCGAATTGATGGTTCATCCGCCGTACAGCCCTGACTTGGCACCCAATGACTTCTTTTTATTCCCGCACATCAAGAAAAAAAGGGTTTAAATATCATTTTTTGGAGGTGTCTCAATCGGAGTGGAAAAAGTGTTTCGAAAATTGGTTTGTGCGCATGCAAAAGTGTAAAAATCATGCTGATGAAAATTTTTACTTAACAATAAAACCATTTTTGATGATAAATATTCGCATTTTCATTATTAGGCCAGAAATATATATAGCATCCGTCGTATTTGTCCAATTCGGCCGAATCCTGTATTCCTTTTATCGTTGAGAAAATACTCAAACATGTGTAGTGTTTCCGAGATGCGTTTAGCCCGTTAGGAGAAAACTTCTTTATTTTTCATATTGCAAAATCTAGGGGTCCTAGCTTAATTCATTTGATCGCTCTATGCTTTGGTTCAACGTCGTTAAATTTGGCCAAGCCCAATTCGTTCTTGAAGTGGTGTACTTCCAACTCGAGTCACATCCAATTCTTCAAAAAAAATCGTATTTGGATTCGTTGTAAAACCGGCTTACATTTCGCTACCTATATTTCTACATTTACCGGTGGTACCTGCTCTTGCCCACAGGGAACGTGGGCAAGAGCAGGGACCACCGTTTTAACAATACATCTCTTTTTTTTGGTTACATAAACCATGTGTCTGGTTAAATTTTTCATGGTAAATGTTTGATAACGAAGACAAAAAAAACGTTATATAAGGTCAAATGTACATACAAAATAGTTGAGTTAACATTATATAAGGTTGGTTTTTTCAAGAGAGAGGCAGAAAAAAGTTCGACATAAACAAACATCGATTTCCCGACACTCGGTTCTATGCACCGGATCGACCAGACAGAATATGAAAAAATCCGCCTCCAAATCATCAGCCTGCATGGAACGCAGAGGTGCGGTTGTCACTCAACATCCCGACTACCAACCACACCAAAATCCTTGGGGTCACATTGGACATCCTTTTTGGATCCTTTGTACATGCTACAGCTATCTGCAACAAACTCAAAAGTAGGAACAAGGTCCTCTAGTCACTTGCCGGCAGAACTTGGGGAGCCGACAAAGAAACTTGTTGACCTCTTGCAAAGCGATAGGTCGATCTGTAGCAAACTACGCAGCGCCTGTATGGTCGGCGAACGTGAGTACGACGCAGTGGAAGAAAATTTAGACTTGCTAGAATGCTGCGCACAGAACATCAACAGGGTGTCTTCTTATGTCTTCTGAGGACCATCTACATGAGGAGACGAAGTGTCTGTGCGCAGACACAATTTCCTATTGTCATTCTAACCACCATCTCTTGAACAGGATGTCTCCGCCCAGGCAGATTAGGTACGATCTTCATGATCTAGAGAGAGAGGTCCAGCGGTATAAGAGAGAACCTTTAGATCATCGACACTATCAGGCAGGTCTGAACAACATTCACGCCGATGAAGTCGTAGCAGCAGTATCCAGCTACCGTGTGAATGAAGTGCTAGGGGAACATCCCCCGGAGATTTCACCTGAGGAGAAGCTACTACCTCGGCAGACGCGCGTGGTTCTGGCGCAGCTGAGATCTGGATGGTGCAGCCGCCTAAATTATTACTAGGCACGAATTGATGGCAGACGCGCGTGGTTCTGGCCCAGATGAGATCTGGATAGTGCAGCCGCCTTAATTCTTACTGGGCACGAATTGATGCTAACGTTCCGGGCATCTGTCCCGCCTGCCATCAGAGACCACATGATGTGCCTCACCTCTTCAATTGTCCGGCCAAGCCCACTCAGCTGACCCCCAGGTCTCTGTGAAAGCATCCAGTTGAAATGGAGCGTTTCCTCCACCTGTATATCGAAGCAGATCCCCATAGACGAACTACACTTCAAAATAAATATATTGTTGTTACAACAACATCGCTGATTTAAATAATAAAATTCTATTATTCTAGTTCTTTGTTCAGTTGTGAATCTTTTCATTAATTATTCTCCTAGTCTTATTTATATAATCTAAAAAAACATAAAAAAAAAAATATTTAAAGAAAATGTTATTAAATTTTTAAACCCTATGGTTTGAAATTTGACCCACCCTGTAGTAGTATAGTCGGTCAAGTGTAAATGCATTATGTTAGCGCTGCAAACCACTAGCCTTTTTACTTGTTTCCCTGCGAAGTGGTGTTTATTTTAAATTTAAAAATTCTCTTAATATAAAAACACAAACTAAACTAATAGTAAACTTTTCAATATCTTTATTTTTGCAGAAAATTCCTGTGGATATTCAACAGATTTTGCTTTGGTAAGTTTTTGTTGCCCTTGTACACATTTCGAATAGCCTTTAAAACGAATAGACAAAAAAAGAATAGTGGAATTGTATCTAGCATAAGAAGATAAAGCCAATCGTTATTAAAGTTCATTTCATGTTCATGCAATCTCAAATAAACTATTTATAATATTACATGCACTACAAACACACAAAGCGAGGCCAAAGCGATATGCGAACCGATATACGTATACAGTGAAAATATATATCGTATGTATAAGTAGATACCACAGTATAAGCATAAGCATTCAACGATATCGTCGCCGCCACCCACCCTAATACACATGCTGCTCCCCACTACTCCTCTTGCTCCTTTGGCTTCATGGCGATTACCTTTAAATAAATTTTCTTATTTCAAAAGGAAACGGAAACATAGGGAGAGAGAGAGAGGGAGAATGAAAAAAATGTTAACAGTCATTGAAAAGCGTAATACAAAGGCCGGCGACGAACGAACATGCAGAGGAAGGAGTAAGAGGAAACAACAACAAAAACTATGGAATTATATAAAAACTAAAGTTTGCACAAGAACACATATACTGCCAGGCTTGTGTGTGAGTGTCTGCACATGAGGACCTGAGCGTGAGTACGTGGGTGTAGGTTACTTTAGACATGTGAGTCTGTGTGGGTGAGGGTTGGAAAAAAACCAAGATCCTTGATACTCCACAAAACGGAAAAGTGTGTTTATCTCTCTCCTTGATATAAATGCAAGAATTACCAAAATAACACCGAATGTTTTCTAGCAAATGTTGATTTGTACAATCTGTGACCTTCACTCCCCCAACACTGCTCCCCGTATGCGCTCATCTGGCACACACACACTCACTCACCATCCCTCCCTCCTTCAAAGAGACACATGTGTTTGTGTGTGAGTTTCGCACTCCTTTCCTGCCCCATCCTTACGGCTTCCGGTCCTTGCCATGGCTTGCCTTGCCTTGCCCTACCCTTCCTGCCGCTGCTAGCTATTTCATAATGTAATATTTGTTAGATTTACATACTCACTCGTACAAAACGTTCTCGATAGTTTTTTTGCATGGAGTCACGACATTGTTCTGTACTTTTTTTTTCTTCTTCCACCTCATCTTTTTCCATAGGGTCTTTCAGTTTTTGCCAGCAATTCGAATAAGTTCAAATCGCATGGAATGTGTTTTTGGTTGGCTTTGATTTTTGTACTCCACTCCGTAACCCTCGCCGCTTTTGTCGATTTCCAAATTGCCGTCTGAGCATGGCGAGTGGGTGGGTGGACGGATGGATGGAACATGTGTACACATGCGAGGTCTGGGCTATGATATTGGGAATATTTGTAATAACTTCAGAGCATGCTGTTGATGTCATGGTTTAAAAATTTTACTGAACAAATCTCGAAATCAGAAAACGCCAACGCCAAAGCATTGTGTAATTAGATTTTACTTACGTGGGGGTGGGGTTTCCACAACCACAATCGAGTTAGGAAAGGATACATCAAGAATTGGACAAAAAAGGCTACATTATTAGCTTAAGCTTTAAGTCCTTGATTTGTTGTTGTAAAAATTGATGAAATGCTGAATTCCAGCTCGAGGTCAGTATTTATTGTATATATTGTATATTTATCTTTTATTTTCGATCTTCATCGAAGATCATCTTCTGGAATCGAGCTAACTATAACACACACACACACACTTTGCTGCTGAACTGAAGTCTTCTTCGTCAGACGAAGCACGAAGATCGAAAATAATAAATAAATAAATATACAAAAAATACTGACCTCGAGCTTTGAATTCAACATTCCATCAACTTTAGTTTATAGTTTAAGGATACCGCCTAGTTAAAAATGTATTAAGCGACCGTAAATAGGGAATACTAACTCGACATTATTTACTTAGTAGGGCCATAAATACTGTTACACACGTTTTATGCTGTAAAATAAAAAGTACTGAAAGTTTTTGGACCAGATATTTTTAAATATATTTATTAAAGTATATTATGTCCAAAAATAATCTATTTATTCAAAATGTCCGCCTTTTGCCTTTACACACACCTTAAGTCGCACTGGCCAATCGTCTATAGCTGCACGAACCTCGCCCATTGGAAAATTGGCCACAGCTCGAACCAAAGTAGTCTTAACAGATCCAATGTTGGGGTATCTTTTGTGACAAACCTTGTGCTCTAAAACCGTACACAATTTGTAATCCAAATGGTTCAAATCTGAACTGCCTGAGGGACATTCTTCAGAGGAAATGAACGCTGGCAAATTGTTTCGAAGCCAGGCCTGGGACGTTTTAGCCTTATGGACCGGCGCAGAATCCTGCTGGAAAGTCCATGCCTGGTTTTGGAACAGGGAATTGTTAAGAGGCTTCACAACAGCTTCCAAAACGGTTTCTTGGTAAACTTTGGCCGATGTTTTGACTCCTTGTTCGCAGAAATGCAGGAGACACCTCACCAAACCATGACTGAAGCTGGGTGATCACCCTTTTCCACCCTTGGGATCAATTCAGATGCTTCCTTAGATGACTGCGCATACACTCTTTCATTTTGCTTGTTAAATTTTTCCTGAACGGTAAAAATTTTTTCATCGGTGAACAAAATTTTTCTGTGCAAGTTATCAGCGCACTTCACCAAAAGACGTTTGCATTTTTCAATCCTTGTCTTTTAGCTGCAGTCAATAAATGTCCGTTACGTCGTTTGGAAGCCCCAAGTCCCAAGTCTTTTTTAATGATTCGACTCATGGACATTTGCGTGATATTCATCTCACGAGCCATGATTTTCTGTTTTCGGAGCGGATTTCTGTGAATTCTTTATTTAACGGCTTTGATGACATGCGTCGTCGAACAGAGCGTGGACGGCCCGACGGTAGACGAACATGCGGCTAATTCCTAGTGGCCGGAGCGTTTTAAAAATATCGTTTTTTTTTTTAATTTCACACTTGAAATTACTCCATGATGAAAGTTGAAACAATTTTAAAATCCCATTACAGACTAACGCTATTGAGGTTAGCTTTCAAAACCCATATGACATTAACGGGGTATGTTCAGTTCTACTATTGAAATGGGTGTGTTCAATGTTGTAACAGTATTTATGTCCCTACTAAGTAAATATCCTAATTTTTTTCGTTCAAATCATCATCAAATCATTAGGCGCCATCTGGCATTCCCATTGGAAAGTTCGACATTTTTTAGCATTAACATACTCAGAATGTTTTGACGTACGACCATCATTTGTGTTGTTTACAGTGACTTGAAAAAATCAATTTGGCAAAAAATGGTGGAGTTAACTCGTGAACATTTTTCACAACTTTCGACGTGGATTATCACGACAAGAGTGCATCGATGAACTTAACTTTTCCTCTTGAGCAATTCTAAGTGGTACGCCACAATTCTAAGTGGTACGCCACAATTTGTTTGCCTGAAGTCTTCGAAGAAATTCGAAAAACGAACAAGAGAAGACGAATCATTGTGCATTATGACAATGCGAGCTGTTACACATCGGCTCAAACCAGCGCCTTTTTGACTGGCCAAAACGTCGAATTGATGGGTCATCCACCGTACAGCCCTGACTTGGCAACCAATGACTTCTTTTTATTTCCGCACATCAAGAAAAAAATGCGTGGTCAACGATTTTCGTCGCCAGAAGATGCTGTTGAAGCGTTAAAAAACCAAGTTTTGGAGGTGTCTCAATCGTATTGGAAAAAGTGCTTCGACAATAGTTTTGAGCGCATGCAAAAGTGTATAAATCATGAAGGGGAATAGTTTGAAAAACAATAAATTTTTGATGATTACGCACATTCGCCCAGAAATATATATAGCAGCTCTCGTATGGTTTAGAAAGGGCTAGTTTTATGTACGACTATTGTTCATTCGAAAGGATATTTTATGCTATTTATTTTTTGAATACAATTTCTTTTAAATGTTTGCCGCAACTACGCCTTAGTGTGTCCATTCTGAGTCCAATTTCGAATGACTCGTTCAAGCATTTCAACCGGTATGGCTAAATGCTCTAAAACCATGGTTGTCGCGGTATAAGTCTTTCCATGATGAAATGGAAAACAATACTGAAATGAGAAAAAAATAAAGATTCTTACAACTCACGCGTAATCAGTAAAAAAAAACCTATTAACAAATACCTCTACATTGATCACACGATAGTTGCCGCAACAGGCGGTTCTAACAACCAATAATTTGAATGTCAATTTATTAGTATAGCCGAATAGTTAGTTGTTTGTACCACATTTTTCATATCAAACATCTTAGGATATACAGGGTGGCCAAAGTTACCATGAGGTTAAAAACTTTAATAACTTTTTCGTTTATTAATTTTTTTATTTTTTTCTCAGATTGTATAATATGTGACGCGCAAAATAGAAAGGGACCTAAGGGTAAAACTCAGTTTTGTTCAGGAGAGCCATTTTAAAGATTTAAATACGTGTATCTTTGGTGTTACATCACTTTCATAAAACGCGCATATCTCTGGGAGGGAGCACTTTTGGGGCATGGGATCGGTCTCATTCGATGCTCAGATGTTGTCCACCTAAAAAAAAGTGAAAATTGAGTTTTTTACGCTTAGGTCCCTTTTCTATGCGCTGTCACATATACAAAATGGAATTTTTTTACAATAAGTATTAAAAATAATATCACTTTATTGAACCCCGTTTTCAGCTTCGCAATGATGGGCTCGTTTTAGAGCATTTTTAATAACATCTTTCAAAATTTGTGGCTGTAGCGTTCGAATTTCTGCAACAATGTTGGCCTTGAGCTAAAGGATTGTCTCGACCTTGATCACATATATTCGCTCCTTTAAATAACCCCAAAGAAAATAGTCGGGTGCTGACAAATCTAGCGATCGCCCTGGCATAATAATTTCCGAATTTCTGGAAATTATTCTCTTTCCAAAAATTTGACTTAAAAGTGCCATTGTGTCTCGGGCAGTGTTTGCAGCGGCTCCGTCCTGCTGAAACCATATCTCAGGCCCGTTTTCGAGAGCAGGACTTAAAAAATGTTCTATCATAAACCGAAACGGCTCTCCATTTACGGTTACAGCACTTCCATCTTCATTCTCGAGGAAGTAATGATATTGGCAGATGTGATCTGTACACTTAATGGGGTGCAATTGGCGTTGATGAATGGCTCTTGAATTTTCATAGCCCCAGAACCTACAGTTCTGCTTATTAACAAAGCTATTCTAATAAAAATGTGCTTCATCACTTATCACTTTGCGTTAAAATAATTAATAGCAGATTTAAATAATAAAATTATATTATTCTTGTTCTTTGTTCAGTTGAGAATCGCTTCATTATCTATTCTCCAAGTGTAATTTATATACGAGGGCGACCGCAAAAGTAACTGGCCTAACATAAAAAGAACCGTTTTTTTGGAATTATTATTATTTATTTTTCAACATAATCACCTTCCAACTCAATACACTTCATCAAACGTTTTTCAAATTTTTTAATTCCATCCGAAAAATAAGATTTTTCAAGACCTTCAGCCTCAGCTTCAGCAATAACCTCGCTATTGGACGAAAATTTTTTGCCACCGAGAAATTTTTTTTAAATTTGGAAACAAGAAATAATCAGAAGGAGCTAAATCTGGACTATATGGTGGATGCGGAGCAATTTCAAATCGTAATTCGGCCAGTTTTTGTTGAGTTAAAAATGCAGTGTGTGAAGGAGCATTATCTTGATGAAAAATAACTTTTTTCTTTCTAAATGCGGTCGTTTTATCTTGATTTCTTCACTCAACCGATCCAATAATGCACAATAATATTCACTTTTTATAGTTTTTCCTTTCTCAAGATAATCAATAAATATTATACCCCTTGCATCCCAAAATACTGTGGCCATTACTTTTCCTGCTGACTTAACAGTTTTCGCCTTCTTGGGACCACTTTTACCAGCTTCTATCCATTGTTTTGACTGTTCTTTGCATTCTGGGATGTAGTGATGGATCCATGTTTCATCAACAGTTATGAATCGGCGCAAGAACTCTATTGGATTACGCTGATAAGTCGCTAAAAGCTCCTCGGAATTGGTCCAACGGAAGATTTTTTGGGGCAAAGTCAACAAACGCGGCACCCATCTTGCGGATAGCTTTTTCATGTGGAGTTCATCATGTAAAATACTCCAAACTTGTTTTTCGTGTATTTTAACAATATCAGCAAGTTCTCTGAGCTTTATTCGTCTATCTTTAGTCACTTCATTAAATATTTTTCTAATGTTTTCAATAGTAGTAGCAGTTTTCGGTCTTCCAGAGCGTTGCTCATCTTCCGTACTTGAACGACCCATTTTAAATTGTTGTATGATGGTGCATTATCACCATGAACAGAATCCAATTCATCTTTGATTAATTGTGGCGTATAACCTTTCATATAAAAGTGTTTAATTACCGCACGAAACTCTTTATATTCCATTTTTCAAAAATTATAAAACTTGTTTACTTCAATCACCTGTAACAAAGAAAATAATCATTAAATATTTCGGAAATTTTGACAGATGGCTTATAAATGATTGCTTTTAAAAAACAACAAAAAAGTTGCTAGTAAAACTGAAAATGTGCCAGGCCGGTTGGTTTTGCGGTCGCCCTCGTAATCTGAAAAAAATATATAAACCAAAAATTTATTAAATTTTTAAACCCCATGGTGGCTTTTGGCGCACCCTGTATCACACCGCTTTGGATTAAATTAAGACTACAAACATTTGATAGTTGCAAAGAAAGTCTTCTCGTCTAACGGAGCTTTTGTAGTTCGGATTAAAAATATTCTAAATAGATTTAATTTCCGACCAATTAATCAAAAGGAGCAATCTGTTGTGACTTCGTTTCCAGTTTTGCTATCAAAGTGTCATACATTTTGAAATCCCATTAAGATTTCGGTTATTACACCCCCTCGCTGGTAATAGTTAGTATTTTCACATAACTATTTTATTAAGATTTGTTAGACCAACTTAATGCTTCACGAAGCCTCTGCTTAATTTTTCCTAAGCATAGTTGTAATTTCTATTCGGTCTTTGCGAAACATTTCACTACTGACGCTGGCAACGAACACTTTTAATGGACAAACTCTTTATCTTATTTATGAGGCCATACACTATGTTTATGTTCAAGACACTTGGGCTGCACTGAGTGGTATTGCCATGGGGGGATTGTAATCGCCAAATATCCGTTTGAACATTCGATGTTCAAACCTACAAACTATTTTCAATTCTACACATACTTGCATACACCAGATTTTATTTTCCAGCAAAACTTTTGACAACACAAATTAGAAGCTTTCAGCCTATTACATTTTTAGTTAGCCTCCGTGGATGCGGCTTCCTGTGGCCCCTAAGACTCTCCCAGTCAAAGGATGTTGCAGTACGTACTCGCGCACGCCCGTTGACTGCCATCATTTCTGATGCCGTTGTTTTGGATTTTTAATGAAATTAATTCACTCTACGGGGTTCTTCGCTCCTTACCACCACCTGTGTTGAAATTTCAATTTAAATAAATTAAGAGCAACAAACAACAGCAACAGCTACAGCCTCACTGAACAATATGTGTAAGATAAATTCATTAGAAAACTTTTGTTTACTGGAAAACTTCAAATGATAGTCGGTATTCGGTATAAGCGGCATGTGTTGCCAAGTCCTGAAAGTCGGCCGGTGGGTTTGTTATCCTTTCGTTTACCTCTGGGAGGCATGCACAACAACTACTTTCGAACTTAAGGCTGAAAAAGGCTCAACATATGAAGTGTGTACTCAGAAGGGTTAAAAACGCTCACATATGTTTGGTAGTTGGGGAATTTGCACAAATATTTGTATTTATATATTCTTCTCGCAAAATTTGTATAAAAGTTCGAAACTAATTTTTAATAAAAAATGTACTTTTTTTGTTGGCATTTTATTCTTGTATCCCAAAATACTGTGGCAATGGCATTCAATGAATCCCCAACGATAACTGCAACTGCTGTTATTGCCAGTTGTTGTTGTTGATGATGACGCACAGTGGGGGTAAATGTTTTTCAATTATTATTTAGACGCAACAGAATGGAGAGATAACATGAGGAAAACAATATTCCGGTGGAGTTAAATTTAGGTGCAGCCATGTCACTAACACAGAGAACAGATTATTCATATCCTCTCAATTTCAATTGGAAATGGTGTAGTTTATTTTAGAATAGAAAACCAAATCTCTGTTATTGGCAAATGATAAATGCATTCTCATAGTCTATAAATGGGAGCAATCACTTCACTTCGTAATAGTAAAATATTTTCCAGGCTTAAACCGAAATGTCGGTTAATGCCGGTTTTTTACCTAAAACCTAAAAGCCGAAAGCCGGTTTTATTAAAACACGGTTACAAAACAATCCGAAATGCCGGTTTTCTAAAAACTCTGGTTAATTGGGCACTCTAGTCGCAACAGAATGAATAGATAACTTGGGGAAAAACAATATTCCAGTGGAGCTAAATTTAGGAGCAGCCATGTTACTTACACAGAGAATAAATTAGTTGCCATAACCGATTTTGTTTTAACCAAATGGCTGTGGCTGTCTATATTACATGAATTCTTTCAGTACAGCGAAGGCTTCCTAGATCGACAGCAGTTTTGGTACATGGATCTGCAACATTTGGAGGCTCTTACAACTAAAGGGTGATCAATCTGGAAATATTTTTTTGAATAAAAAAATACAAAAATTCAAATCAAGTGGTGGAATCTTTTTTGTTCTTTCGAAAGAAAATTTTATGCCATTTATTTTTTGAATATTATTTAATTCAAATGTTGGACGCAACTACGCCTCAGGGTGTCCATTTTAAGGGTCCAGTTTTGGATGACTCGTTCGAATATTTCGGTATGGTGTTAATGGCACATGTAATGTCTAAATCTTCGCTGGTTTGTCAGCATAGATTTTGGACTTAATGTAATATCACACGATCAAGACGGTCAACTCACCGGTCCAAAACGTCAAATTAGCTGCTGTTCGAAATGACCTCTCAATAGATCTATTGTTTGAGCAGCTGTATGGCCGTCCTCTTGAAACGAAATGTCGTCAAGAATACGGGCTTCAATTTCAGGAAGCAGAAAGTCCGGTATCATGGCGTGATAGCGAGCACCATTCACGGTTACGTTTCGGCCATTATCATTTTTGAAAAAATATGGACCGATCATTCCACCTGCCCATAAAACGCACCAAACCGTTGTTTCCTCTGGGTATAATGGTACCTCTTAAACCTCTTCTGCTTGCTCTTCAGCCCAAATACGGTAATTTTGTTTATTGGTGTTGCCGTCGAGCCAGAAATGGGCCTCATTACTAAACAAAATTTTGTTCGAAAAATCTTCTCACCGAACGCTCATTACCATAATTAATACAGTTGCACAATTTGGAGACGTTGTTGCGGGGTAAAAAATTTCGCTTAAAAAGTCTAAAGGTACTTCCTACACAAAAAGAACACCGTATTTTTTGTGTACGTACAATGGTTTAAATGGGTACAGTTAGTTGACACTCTCAAAAAACCTCAAAAAAGGTAATTTTTAGTTGGACGGTATTTAACTCATGAGGCCCAAAAACGTCCTACATTCTCACAAAGGACAATTATTAGTCAATACGGACATATGTGTACTCAGACTAAAACACATTTTACAACCAATCCAAATATAGAGTAATTTTAAAATTATGGCTTACTTTGGAGAAGGACGAAAGCGCCCAAAAACAAACAATTTGTTTGCCATTCACAGTAACTGCCTGATCAGCCTCATTTTGGACAAAATACGGCCCCATGATGCCGCCAGCCCATAAACCGCACCAAACAGTCACTCATTGTGGGTGCATTGTTTTATCAACATTCACTCTTGGATTATCATTTGCCCAACTGCGGCAGTTCTGCTTATTGGCGAATCCTGTGAGGTGAAAATGTGCCTCATCACTGAAGATGATTTTCTTCGAAAATTGTTTTTTCATTTTCATACATGAATGGTTCAAATTCAGTTAGCCTGAAATTGAGAAATATCAAATGAAATCCAAAAAAAAACGACGTTTAAGTGTGGTTCACATTCAACATCGGCCCTTAAAATGTAACCACCCTTTACATGGCGTGAAAACAGAAGAACGACTGATTCGATTCTCTACAATTCTCTCAGTCGTATTTCTTTTCTCACGCACTAAAAAACTTTAAAAATTAAAGTTGAGAAAAAGTCAAAAAATTTGAATTTTGGCGCCTCAAAAAATTTTTTTTGTCTTAGTGGAATTTTTTTCTCATGCCAAAAGCTATCAAAAAATCAAAATATCGATTGCTTTATCGATTCAACTTAGTATACTTATATGGTTCAACCTGGCTAAACTTAACGACACTTTAACTTGTTGCTTGTTATTTGTTATAATTTGTTATTATTGACTCATTTTTCGCAAACGTTTTCCAATGTAACCCACTGTGTGAAGGTTCGATTCCCGTACATGTCCTGCACTTGATTATAACTAGCTTTTTGCCCCTTTTACAATTTAATTAAACTTTTCTCGAAAAACTCCACCAATTTGCTGTTTTGCTTTATTACCCGCTAGTCAACCGCCATCCAAGTTTGAATTGCATTTGCTTAGCCAGTGGTGCCTGGTGGAGTATATTTTTTTGCGGTCAACTGGAATGTATGCAACTTTTTACCGAACTGTAATTCATTTCTTGACAGAAAGTCAGTACCATATCCCGGTGGAACGAAACAAAAAGTGTAGTCAATGCTTTTAAGCCCCAGCAGTCAGTTTATTTAAAATAAGTATTGGCCGCAATGTGGCACCCACAGCGCCTACTGTACGCGAGATTCCACAAAAAGTTTGTGAGAATGACGTGCTAGTGGGAAACCCTCACAGTTTCCTTGTGCGTATAGTCGGTCAACGGGTGCGTGTGCGACTTAGTCCTGGAACTCTTAGTAGCTTTTGAGAGGTCAATAGCACAACATTTTACGTAACAGTTTGATGCGAATTTTGCACAAACAAATAGCACTATTCACCTATGAGGTCCAAGTGAGGATACGCGATTATGTGTTGCTTTATTGTTTCTAAGTTTGGCCCTTAGAGCAGCCCTAAATTTACAACAATTTGGTTCGAAAAACATATTTTCTGATAAAACGTATTTTTATCTCGTCGGCTATGCTAACAAGTCAAACTGTCGCTTTGTCAATTAGCCAACTCGGAGCCATTAAATTTGTATAATTGTAGGGTACCGTGAAGAAACAATTGTAAAGTATGCATTAATGTTGTATCTACACACAAAGAACAGATTCGTTGTCACATCCGAATTTTTACCAAGCTATTGATAGCGGTTGCATGCACCTCAAGTCTTCTATCACTTCAGCCGAATGTTAGTTGGTGCTCTGTCATTTGCAGTAATTGGAACGGCAGTATCGGGGAAAAATCGAAAAAACTTTAAATTTTAGGGGAAAAAACTTTTTGCTTACGCACCTGAACTACATCATAGGGAGGGTCATGTCAAGGAAAAAGTGAAGGAGATGATAGAAGATTCTTGATGAAAAAAGTAGATTTCTCAATTGGCTTCAATTCAGCAGAAAAAGATACCTTTCGTCGAGCTTTTTTTTAATAAAGGTTGGTCCAACCATAATGCACGATGTTAATTGAGGGTCACACTTTTACGTTGTTGTTGTAGCGGCATACATA
This sequence comes from Hydrotaea diabolus, assembly GCA_963513945.1. Taxonomy (NCBI): domain Eukaryota; kingdom Metazoa; phylum Arthropoda; class Insecta; order Diptera; family Muscidae; genus Hydrotaea; species Hydrotaea diabolus. Next base: position 29,987,382 of record OY740720.1, on the reverse strand, counting down.
GTGTCTGGATGACAGCCCTTGGCCGAAGAATTGCTGCTTCAGGTCAATCCGGTGCATAGAACCGGCGGTCGTAGGACTCTAACCGGCTGTAGTTAAACCTTAACGTCAGGTATTTTGCCGAACCTAAATTGACATTTCTTTGCTTCAATGTTTGACAAATTTAACCGTGCCTCTCTATGGAGCGGGGCGTTAAGATTGTTGAAGCCTTTAACGAAAATGGGCGTTTAAATCAAAATACAGTTATTTTTTGGTCAGCATAATCGACCTAATGGGTCCACAGTGGATTCGTTAACAAGCAGAATTGCCGCATTTGGGCAAATAAGAATCCACGAGTGATTGTTGAAAAGCCGATATACCCCCAAAAATGGACTGTTTGGTGGGCTGGCGGCGTCTTCGGTCCCTAACTTCTCCAAAAAGACGTCGGCCAAGCAGTTACCGTGAATGGTATTCGCTATAGCGAGATGATAACGGACTTCTTGTAGTCAGAAATTGAGGATATAAATCTAGTCGATATGCGGTTCAAGTAGAATGGTGCCACTTGCCGCACAGCCAACGAAACAATGGCTTTTTTGCTCGAGAAATTCAATGGCCGTGTTATCTCACGTTATGGCGTTGTACATTTGCCGCCACGTTCATGTAATTTGACATCGTTGGACTTCTTTCTTTGGAATATTTAAAAGAAAAAGTGTACGTCATTAGCAATGAACAATTCAAGAGCTAAAGGATGAGATAATTCGGCACTTTAACAACATTGAACCTCCATTATGTCTCAGAGTCATTGTAAACATAGACCATCGGATAGAGGTATGCCGCCGAGGCCTTGGTTGTGGCTGATATTTTGTTTCACATATAATCGTCGTAATTTCTTTTATTTAGTTAATAAACGAAAAACTTATTGTTTTAATGGCAAATAACATCGTGCGTTTTAGTTGGACCACCCTCTACTGCCTGACGCAATTTCTTAGCGGTTCTGGTTGCTAAAGGAAGTGGCTGCTCAGATTTCGACATGACAGCGCGCTTGAATGCCTGAACTGTATGGAGTAAGAAGACACCGCAGAATACGTTGTACTTAACTGCTACAGATTCTGTGCTTCTCTCAAGGGCATCCGGGACCCTCAACAAATTATGGTATATATGCTCTAGAGTGTTGAAAATTAGGTAAAGGTCAAAATTCACACAACAATAGTGCTAAAGAAACTACGAAGCACGGAATGCATTCGAAATGTGCAATCAAGATCCGATGATGCGACGATAGCGTAAATGCTAACCAGCCCCCGAGAATTTAAACGTTACGGCAGTCACGCGTTAATTTTTACGTTACGGCAGTCACGCATGGGGGAGTAATTGAGGTGTGGGGGGTGTGATTTAGTACGTAGGCACAAGAAATGGTGAGATACCGTGCATGCTTGCAGTGCGGGCTACTTGTATTAATGCAGATTGCACACCTCCGGTTCGCAATAAACAATAAACTCTTTATGTGGCATGCCACCTTAAATTCGATTGTGCCTCATAACTTTCCTACCAGAAGAAATCGCGAATTCTTAAACTGTTCGCACAAGAAAAAGTTAGTTGGACAATGGTTGGAACTGCAATGATTCAGTTTGCAAAAGAGGAATTTAGGTTGTCATCACCAAATGTTTGGAATCGTAATGGATTTTCGGTTTAAAATACCACAAGATGATAAATATAATGACAAGATGACGGTTCAGTGAAACGCTAAAAAGGTATTTATATGCTACAAATGGTGATTGTGGCAACCAATACTTTTGTAAACATTTTATTTTTGATTAAACAAGATGTCCTTGGGCACCATGGCACGCCACCAAAGACTTAAATGTGTCCCATAACTTCTCTACTAGAAGAAATCGCAAATCCATACACTGTACGCACAAGAAAAAGTTAGTTGGACATCGGGCTGAAACTATAGGGTGTCCTAAGAAGAGCGCAATTTTTAAATTTTAAATAAAACACAGATATTTAAGAAAAAATCGTGAAACTTTATTATATCGCAAAGTAGACAGAATGAGGTTATGTATGGAACAATATATCGTGCAGATGGCCGCCGCAGCTTTGCTGGCATGCACGCGATCTTTTAATGAAATTTTCAATGACCGTTTTGCATGAATGCTGCGGTATTTCATTAATGCAGCGTCCAATTTCGTCTTTTAAGGCTTGAGTCGTCGTCGGCTTATTCGCGTAAACCATCGACTTCAAAAAACCCCAAAGAATAAAAACTAATGGTGTTAAATCGCACGATCTAGACGGCCAATTCTGATCTCCAAAACGCGAAATAACACGACCGGGAAATGACTGATGCAGCAATTGAATTGTTTCTCTGGCTGTATGACATGTGGCGCCGTCTTGTTGGAACCACATGCCCTCCACATTCATTTCTTCAATTCTAGGCAAGAAAAAACTGGTTATCATTTCACGATACCAAACACCATTGACTGTTTGCGCTTGACCTGCCTCATTTTCATAAAAAAGGTCCAATCCTTCAGCCCAAAAACCACACCACACAGTGACACGTTGAGGATGCATTTGCTTCACTCGAGGATTTTCCGCACCCCAAATGCGACAATTCTGCCTATTGACGAAGCCATCAAGATAAAAATGGGCCTCGTCACTGAAGATGATTTTATCGGCAAAATCAGCATTTTCATGTTGTCTCTCCAATACCCAATTAACGAACTCCCTTCGCTGTCCATGGTCAGCTGGCTTCAGTTCCTGAGTCAATTGAATTTTGTATGCATGAAGATGCAAATCTTTCGTCAAAATTCGCTGCAAAGTGGATTTGAAGACACCAATTTGCTGAGCTCGGTGTCGAATTGAGGTGGATGGAGTTTGAGCGACATCATCACGTACAGCTGCGACATTTTCGGTCGATCGACCTGGTCGATGGCGCGTTGTTGTCTTTACATCACTAACAGACCCAGTTTCGGCAAATTTATCCATTAATCTCTTTACAGTTGACTCTTTTGGAGCATTATTGTGACCCCAAATTGATCGCAATTTGCGAACTGTAGCCGCAAAACTTTCACCATTTTGGTAAAACAATTTCACAATGAGAATGTGTTGTTCATTCGTGTAGCGCTCCATTTTTACTAACCTCGTACCTTCTACTAACAAACAATAACAATTGTTCAAATGTCAAACAATGACACTTCGAATGTTGCCAGATTTAAAAATTGCGTTCTTCTAGGGACACCCTTTACAATGATTCGGTTGCAACTACAATGATTCTGTTCTAAAAGAGGAATTTGTTTGGAGTCGTATAGAAATTCGGTTCGAATTCGGTTGATATGACCATCGTGCTAAACTCAGAACTTAGTGATCGGTTCAATAAAACTCTAAAAATGTATTTCGTTGACACTACTAGTGATTGTGCCAACCAATAGTATTGCAAACATTTTTATTGTTGTAACCAATTTTTAGTAATGAAAACTAAAATATACGAATACCACAAGATGATTATTATGACCATCGTGCTAAACTCAGAACTTAGTGATCGGTTCAATAAAACTCTAAACATGTATTTCGTTGACACTACTAGTGATTGTGCCAACCAATACAATAGTATTGCAAACATTTTATCGTTGTAACCAATTTTTAGTAATGATAACTTTTTTTTTCCAGTAAAATCATTCAAAATCTTTACACTTTTTTCTCTATCATGAATGACCCTCCTTATGAGTACTTTTAGTACTTTAATTGGGTAAGCATGCCTCTGACTAAACTCTTATTTTTTCTCGTTGAACAATTGTGGTAAGTGGATTCTTAGATCCAAAAATTCTCTTCTGACGGTTCGGTTGCATGGTATGTTGCACTGATACTACTTATACAGTACTAATAACTGAAAATTACAGAGTACCAACTAACGTTCGGTTGTACTGATGAAATACTCGAGGTGCATGTAACCTCAATCATTAAGTCGTGGCAACGAAACTTTTCTCTGTGTGTATAAGATATAATTAAAAGACACATCAATTGTGGCTATCAGTAGCATACGAGGGCTGCTATATATAATTCTGGCCTAATAATCAAAAATGGTTTTATTGTTTTTCAAAGTATTCTCCAGCATGATTTATACACTTTTGCTTGTACGCGCTCAAACCAATTGTCGAAGCACTTTTCCAGCCCGATTGAGACACCTCCAAAACATGGTTTTTAAATGCGTCTGGCGACGAAAATCGCTTTTTTTTCTTGGTGTGAGGGAATAAAAGGAAGAAATTGGGTGCTAAGTCAGGGCTGAACGGCGGATGGCCCATGAATTCAAAGTTTTGGCCGGTCAAAAAGGCGCTGGTTTGAGCCGATGTGTGAGAGCTCGCATTGTCATGGTGCACAATGATTCGTCTTCTCTTGTTCGTTTTTCGAATTTCTCCGAAGACTTCAGGCAAACAAATTGTGGTGTACACTCAGAATTGACCTCCTACATTGCTCAAGCGAAACAGTCGCCACATGACCAGTTTTGCCGAAGAAGCAGGCGACCATTTGCTTCGGAGTGCTTTTTCCACGAACAACTTTCGTTGGATTTGGCTCGTCTTCGAAGACCCACACGGTCGATTGCTTTTTTTCAGGCTCATACGCATAGATTCATGATTCCTCACCTGTGACAATCTTATAAACGTCTTTCAAAGCACCGCGATCGTATTTTTCCAAAATTTCTTTTTTCGGACAGGTGTTCATGCAATATCGAATGTATGCTGGTGAAAGAAATGCCCAAGGGTGCCTCTATCTCACGGCACGTCACATGACGATCTTGCATTATCAGTTCACGCACGGCATCAATGTTCTCTGGCACAACGGCCGTTTTTGGACGACCTTCGTCTTTGAGCGATCGTCAGCCACGATTGAATTCATTAAACCAGTTGTTCACAGTGTTATAGGATGGTGCTTCATCGCCATACAAAGATTTAAGTTCATCGTTGCTCTCTTGTCGTGATAATCCAAGTCGAAAGTTGTGAAAAATGATCGCACGAAAATGTTCAGGAGTTAATTCCATTTTTTGCCAAATTGATTTTTAAGTCACTGCAAACAACTCAAATAATGGTCGTACGTCGAAACGTTCTGAATACGTTTATGCTAAAGAATGCCAAACTTTCCAATGGAAATGTCAGATGGCGCCAGATAGGCCAGAAATATATATAGCAACCCTCGTACATATGTATAGTCACCTCTTCATGTCGCTCTGTAAATCAAAGTAACGTGTGGTACCCTTTGGCCTGCAATACATATCACTTTGAGCCTTTCTGTGCTACGTGACCTGAGGTCAATGACCTTACATTTTAGTTAATTTTATTCGTCATACCAATAAATGAAGTACTACGAAGGGTTGTGAATGGAGAAGATATGGTTAAAATATGGTCATAATTTTACCGCGCAATAATGGCAATCTGGCGTTTGACCACTCAAAAAAATCCACCGCAAGTTAATAGAAAAAAATGCTATAAACGTTTAATGGTCGATTTTATTGAAACCTAAATTTAGTACGGACATGCTCACGAACCTACCCAACGCATTTGGCAACAATGTCTGGCCACCGCTAGCCATTTCCGGTCATAGTTTTCACAAACCCCCCACACACACGCAAACACACACACACTGCTATCGAGGCCAGGCCAATTTATAGAATTCATTTATGGCTACGCCATTTACTCCGTAGCTACTTGACGTTTAATGAGCTTTAAAGACATTCCGCTAACATCCTTCCTTCAATATTGTGTTGTTTCTCGTTTAAACGTTTTTATTGTGGCTGCTAACGCCTTTTAGTGCGTGTGTGTGGGGGTGTATGTGTGCTGGTATTTGGCACTTTTGCAGTTCAATCGAAACGCCAAAATCTGTTTGGAATGAAAACACAAAAACAACGGCAGCAGCAACAACGGGGTCTACCAACATAAAATAAAAAAAAACCGCCAAGGGGTTGGGGTTGCCATCTACTCCGCTCAATGTTTGCTGTAGACGTTTTCATTGAGTTGTTGTTTTTTGTGGTTGTTGGTCGTTGTTAGTCGTCGTCGATGTTGTTGTTCTTGTATGCCCATATATAACAATCCAAGGACTGATTTATCAATATTGATGTCCTTAGCCCAAGGCAAACACTTGTGTTATGCTTTTTAGTCATAGCAATTTTCGTTGGCCTTATTTCCTCCGTTTTCCCCCTCTTTTTGCTCTGGCTGTTACTTATGTGTTGCTGTTCTTGTTACCGTTACTTTGCTACACATTTCCCTCCAATTTTCGGTTACTGTAACTAAACGTTTGGCATTGATGTTGTTGCCATTGCTGCCTTTGTTATCGTTTCTGTTTTTATTTTTTGCTTTTTTGGTGGGTGGCAAAAAAAGGCAAGCCGAGTCAATACAGTATTGAAGGATAAGCTCTCAAATACTTGTTTGTAGCCGTGTATATTACTACATGATTTTCAATATGCATATGTGGAAATAATCTAAAGGGTGTTGGGGCTTTGGAGTGATATTGATTGGAGCGATAAGTGAAACTTATATATAAACTTCTTTATGGCGTAGCCATGTCCGTCCTAGTACGATAGCCGTCAAACGAATCATCCTAGAATCCTGAAAATTAGCATGATGATGGCCAATGCTACTTATCTGCTTGGGATTGTACATGAGCGAAAACGGCCAAGGCGGAAAAAAGTTTCCCTTAAAGCGACTTATGGTACCTCGATAAGAAGTACTTAGTAGGGACATAAATACTGTTACAACATTGAACAACCCCATTTCAATAGTAGAACTAAACATACCCCGTTAATGTCATATGTGACGCGCAAAATAGAAAGGGACCTAAGGTTAAAAACCAGTTTTGTTAAGGAGAGCCATTTTAAAGATTAGGTCCCTATCTATTTGCGCTTAGAATCGTCGACTTCACATTCATAAAACGCGCATATCTCTAGGAGGGAACACTTTGGGGCATGGGATCGGTCTCATTCGATGCTCAGATGTTGTCCACATCAAAAAAGAAAAAAAAATGAAAATTTATTTTTTTTACCCTTAGATCCCTTTCTCTATGCGCTGTTGCATATGGGTTTTGAAAGCTAACCTCAATAGCGTTAGTCTGTAACGTGATCTAAAAATTGTTTCAACTTTCATCATGGAGTGGTCAGATAATGAGAACCGTATCGCTGTAATAGCGCTTTTCAAGTGTGAAATGAAAAAAGCGATATTTTAAAAACTCTGCGGCCACTAGGGATTAGCAGCATTTCCGTCTACCGATACATAAAACTGTTTGAGGAGACTGGAGATGTAAAAGACCGCCACCGGTCGGTCCGCCCACGCTCTGTTCGAACACCGCATGTCATCAAAGCCGTTAAATCAAGAATTCACAGAAATCCGCTTCGAGAACAGAAAATCATGGCTCGTGAGATGAATATCACGCAAAAGTCCATGAGTCGAATCATTAAAAAAGACTTGGGACTTGGGGCTTTCAAACGACGTACCGGAGATTTGTTGACTGCAGTTTTAAAAAAAATACGATTGAAAAATGCAAACGTCTTTTGGTGGAGCATGCTGATAAATTGCACAGAAAAATTTTGTTCACCGATGAAAACATTTTTACCGTTCAGGAAAAATTTTACAAGCAAAATGATAGTGTATGCGCGGTCATCTAAGGAAGCATCTGAACTGATCCCTAGGGTAGAAAAGGGTCATCCCCCAGCTTTAGTCATGGTTTGGTGGGGTGTCTCTTACGATGGAGCCACTGACCTGCATTTCTGCGAACAAGGAGTCAATACATCGGCCAAAGTTTACCAAGAAACCTTATTGGAAGCTCCTGTGAGCCTCTTAACAATTTCTTGATCCAAAACCAGCCATGGACTTTCCAGCAGGATTCTAAGCCGACCCATAAGGCTAAAACGTCCCAGGCCTGGCTTCAAAACAATTTGCCAGTGTTCATTTCCTCTGCCAGCGTTCATTTATCCTCAGGCAATCCAGATTTGAACCCATTGAATTACGAATTGTGAACAGGTTTAGAGGACAAGGTTTGTTACAAAAGATACCCCAACATTGGATCTCTTAAGACTGCTTTGATTCGAGCTGTATCCAATTTTCCAATGGACGAGGTTCGTGCAGCTATTGACGATTGGCCATTACGACTTAAGACGTGTGTAAAGGAAAAAGGCGGACATTTCGAATAACTAGATTCTTTTTGGATACGATATTTATCAATAAATATTTTAAAAAATATTTGGTCCAAAAAATTTTAAAAAATATTTGGTCCAAAAACATTCAGTACTTTTTATTTTACAGCATAAAACGTGTGTAACAGTATTGATGTCCCTACTAAGTAAACTTTTTTAAGAATTTTATTAACAAATCACAATTTTTGGTGGACGAACAATGGTTGGGGCGTTGGGGTTATGTAAACCAATAGTTAATATACGCTTTTGGGTACTGAAATCAAAGCAAATTTAGCTACGAATCAAAATAAAGAGTAATTTTAAAATTTTAGTTGAGCTAAGGAACGCATTGGCCGAAAGGGCCCATTTGTGTGCCCTTTAGTAGCGTAGGTACGGTGTAGGGTATATAGAGTTCGACCTGACCGAACTCACCGGCTTTTTTGTTTGTTAATTTTGCTTCATTTCCAATGGTAAATAATTTTTGATATTGAAGTTTAGGTTAAGAAATGGACGAAAAGGAGTAAAAACCCGACAATTTTAGTGCGCTTTAGAGGAGTTGATATAGTGGATGGTACAGGGTGTACGCCGTGAAGGTACTTTATACTGGTTTGTTTTGCCGCCATTTTGGTAAACACTAGTCTTGACAGTTCATATTTGGCAGTCGTGAAGTAGAGACGTGGCAAATTTATTATGGAAAAATATTAAATAAACCAACGTGTTTTAATCGTTTTGCATTTTATCAAAATCAATCATCGATTACTGCGACGATGAGACCGTTACGTGAATTTTTTGGGAGACACAACGAGGCAACAAAATGCACTATTTATCGTGTAGTGAATGATTTCAAAGAAAGAGGTCTCTTAAAGTGATGGGCCAAAGCATGGCCCACAACGAACTGCAAGATCGGCTGGAAACATTACTGAAATTGTTCAAAATATTCCATCAACCTCACTTCGACGCCGTGATGTAAGCTTGTGGTATCAACATGACGGTGCCACATCGCATACAGCCAGGATTGCAATGGAATTACTGCGAGACATCTTTCCACAACAAGTTTTTCAAGAAATGGCCTCCACGGTGGCCTGATTTGACTGCTCCGGACTTCTTTTTGTGGGTATATCTGAAAAGCAAGGTTTATGCAAACAAACCAGAAACGCTTGAGCAACTCAAACAAAATATTCGTAATGAAATAAAGAAAATACCGCGTGAAAAGTGTGAGAATGTAATGAAAAATGTGCTCTAATGGGCTCTCATTTGTGAGGCTAACAGAGGCGAACATTTATCTGATATTGTATATCATACATAATTGCCGACATTTAATAAAACATTTACGAGTATAAATACCATTCTCATTCATTTGATCAAAAATTATAGATAAACAAAGTAGTATACCTTCCCGACGGACACCCTGTAGAATGGTTTGAATGAAAAAGTAATAAAACATGTGCTTTAAATGCATAATAAAATGCATTTTATTATTTTAAGGAACTTTTTTTTGGCAAAGTCGTACAATCCTCAACCAAATGTAGTCCAATCAGCCCCTTTAAATTAATCAAAGTACCTTACAGGATGGACTGCGAAACGAGTATGCGTTCAAAATGTCGATGTTCGTGTGTCCAGTAGTTCACACGATGACGCACAGTTTGTTGCGTTTTTTATCGACCCATGAGCCTATAAATGAGCCACTCGGCTCATGGAGATAATAGGCGCTTAAAGGGATAATAGGCGTGCTCTACTGGTACTCGCTTATTAAACGAGTTAGTAGTCGCCAAGGCGATAACTTTAAAACTTTACTAGACAATTTTTTAATTTCGTTCTAATTGACTTCATTCATCATAAACCGTTTGATTAGAAAATTTGTAATTTGTAGAAAAAATGTTTTTCAAGAAATACTCTAAGCGAGTAATTACTGAGCTCGCGAATGGTTTTTTTTCACTTATATCCTAAAACTTTTTATTATTTAAAAGAAAGTATTTTACTTAAATTGACTACAGTTTTCTTTAAACAAAATAATTTTTACATTTTCGTACAATTATAAGAAGTTTTCCCTAAGCGACCTCCTAAGCAAGTTACCATTAGAAGACGGATCAATTTTTGTTTTCTTTATTATACATGTCATTTTGGTTTTTAATGAAAGAAATCAAAAATATATTGGCATGTATTAATTTCTTTAATATATGCCAATATATTTCCTTTCTTTAACTGCCTGCCCATAGATCGCCTCGTACGATTTTTATGAAATTTGGAAATGTATGTCCAAAAGACTATAGAAGTTGAAAGAAAAAAAAAACTCAATTTTTAAACTAGATATGACATGCGTATTTAAATACCCATGCAAGGTGTTTGTCTGAAGTTCAAGGTGAATCCCACTACTTTCTTCCTAGCTTACCACAACGGTGTTGCCCCAGATCAGAAGAAAATTGTTAAGGCTGAGTGATTCATTTCTTTTAAGTACCAAGTTTTCTTAATAAAATTACCCATTTGCATTTGACCGGCGCTGGAGGCCAGGTGTGTTGACATATCGCTGCCATAGTAGACAATTTAAGCTATTCGGCAAAATTAGAAATTTTTAATTTGTACCATTTTCCTATGTTTGACAGCACTTTTCCGGAGCATTTTCCGCAATTTCGATTTTTGTCTGCAAAAAACAAAAGGTGAAAAAAATAAAAAAAAAAATCTTGCTGAATGCTTTTATTTAGCCCAATCTTTCCTCTTTTCTTTAAAAAAAATTACCGCGATATCGCTCACGTGGCCCATGCTAAAATAATTTATGTATTAACACTTTCTTGACGTTTAAGGGTAATTTATGTATTACCCTTAAACGTCTTGGCAATTCTGTTCCAATCAAGGAAGAAAATGTAAGATGTAGAAGAACAAATTAACTTAAGTGAAATATAACTACAGGGTAGATGGAGCGCGGTAATTTGCTTTTTTGCACTGTAGGCGGTGGCAGAACTGTTGGTCAAGGAGAGTGGAGAGTGTGCCTGGCTTATAGTGGCTGATGGGAGATTTATAATCGTTTGCCTTTCAGTTGCCATCATGTATTGAACACGTGAGGGGAGAGGTCATTTTGTGTTGAAGTGTATTTTTCAAATGCGCACTCGATCGTTGCAGTGCAGCGTGCTTTTCCTCAGTGGGTGTGTAAACAAACAAAATATGATCTACTGGAGTGAAACAAACCCCAAGGAACTTCACCAGAGACTTCGGACCGCATCACTGTGTGGTACGCCATATCACGAGTAGGCAGCATTGGCCCTTACTTTTTCCAGGATAACCGTCTTGCCGTAACTGTGAATTCCGCACGGTACTTTACTATGATACAGGATTTTTTTAAGCCGGCTCTTGAGACAATGCAATTAGAGGATACATGGTTCCAACAGGATGGCGCCACTACATCCCATCCGTGGGTTACCATGAATTGTTGAAGGCAAATGTTTCCTGTACGGCTTATCTCTTTGAGGGGTGATGTGAACTGGTCGGCAAGCTCACCAGACTTAGCCCCATGCAATTTTTTTCTTTGGGGTTACCGGAAGACGAATGTGTATATCAACCGTCCCAACACCTTGGAAGACCTTATTTACAATATTGAGGCTGAAATTGGCAGAATACCAGTCGACATGCTTGTTAGAGTTCATGAAAACTTCAGAAAACGTATGCAACGGTGTGTGGATAGCGAAGGGGTTAACACTTGCTAGATACACTATTTAAAACCATGTAATTTAAAAATTCCCTTACTGTTCAATATAATTAAAATATAAAATTCTAAGGTTCAGAATTTTTTTATTTCATTCCCAAATAAGCAAATTTCCGCTCTCCACCCTGTACAACTATAATTGTATGCTCGTTTTTGTCTATTGACGATTAGACTTTTTATAATCATATTTTTATTTGCTTATGGAAGTTGTTGTTGAAATGTTAACATAAATATTATCTATACGTATGACCCGTGGTCGCTTTCATGAGTAATTGGCATTCTACGCCGTCATCAATGTTTGGTACTGGGTCGTTTGCTCCCACAGATTCTTCAAGCTACAATAGGTTGTTAAAGTGTTCTCTCCATAGACTCACTGGCCGATCCGCTAACCAATTTCCATATCGATATCTACACGATTTTATTCCATTAATTGGTGTTTGAATATTTTTTTATAAATTTCCTCTCCATCTCAATCGCCACTTGTTTCTCACCACTTGTTTGCCTAAGTCCATGAATAAATTTCTAGAGTTGGGCTATCTTTCTGGGAAGCTCAGTTTTACAGAAAATCAACCTCCGATTTCAGCTTGCATACGGGATTGTTAAAGATAAACTGCGAGACATCTACGTTCTATCACGCCTTCACATAGAACACCCTTTTATGTTATGTGTCTATTGGATTTTCATATTTCAGTCATTATGCCGGCAAAAAGCGAACGAAGAAGCGCCGCCAGAACTCATAACAAAGAACGAAAATGAACACAAACAAACAAAATGAATGTTCCCTTTTTTAAAAGGCAATAGTTTTGTTTTTGTTGCCGGCATTGTCGTTGTTGTTGTTTTGTTATTGTTGCAGAGTGGCATGTTTGAAGCTCAAGTGTGGGCGTTTACTATTGGCGCCAAAGGTGCCTTCAACAATGAAAAAGCTGTACGTTCGAGGGCACACATAGACATGCACTGACTGACACATACAGGCGTAGTAAGCGTACGTACGTTGCAATGTTTATTTCCTTTTTACATTTTCCGCTTTGAACGAGCGCCATCCGGCTACAACAACAGCAGCAATGCTGGAGGCCAACATATCAATGTTGCTGGTTTTGAGGGTGTATGTGCACTCGTACGGGTATGTGTGCGAATCGCTACATGTGCCGGTGTAGTGGTGATGTTTATAAACATATGATGGCAATACTTCAGTCTGGATGGATGGATGGATGGATGAATGGCTGGATGGATGGATGGCTTGGTTGGTAGAAGGAATCCATGGATGGATGGCTCTGCCTGGATTACATGGTTTTTGGAGGGTGTACTCGCAATTGATGGCAGCTCTTTAAAGTGGGAATGTAATAAATTGAAGTTATTTCATCCGTTCCTGTTTTCTTCTACGCTTCGCTTCACTGCTTCTGTGAGCTATTTTCTATTCCAACAACTACTGGTGCGGCATGAACACATATCGTATCGATTTGATGTTGCACAATTCAGCAGAGAGTTAGGTCGTAGTAGTTGCAGATGTTTTGCGAAATATAGGCATTAGCCACATGAGTGCAATAGAAGATTGTCAGAAACTCTGAAATGTGAAAATTTACTTTGGAAATTTCAACGAATTAATTAAAGTTTATATTGCCTAAAGCAATGAATAGCGAATTTACAAAGTTTCCTCGCTAAACACTGCCATACGTTAAGAAATGCTTGGGAGTGAAAACATATAGAAGAGCATTAAAAGTATAGGCCTCTAGTATATAGGCCATCAATAAATTAAAACACAACTAATGTTGAGGACCTTTATAGGTGCAGGGTTCATTTGTGCGATAACAGCTAACTAAAAGGCCAATGTCAAGCAGCTGATTTTACGAGCAAAATGATCTACTTATCAAATCCTTAAGTACGAGTATGTTTCATTAAAATGTTCTGTTCAAAACATCGTTGAGTTTTTGTGTGACAGTTGCAGAAGTCGAACAACTTGTGTTTTTTTTCGAACATAAGGATTAATGGATTCTAAAATATGCAACCTTAGTACTATTTGCTTCCCAGGATACATAAATAGAAGAAGCAACGAAAATGCGGATGAAAAAGCTAGAAGGGGATCTAATACGGAATCTATTGACCCGGAAATGGCCGCACCTTTTTAGGTCATATGAGACGAACTATCACTGTGGACTTAGACAGCCTAATCAATAATGTGGCAATAATCAACTGTGGGGTTATGGAAAGTTTCCGACGAAGAAACGACAAGGAAACTCGTTAAACTGAATAAGTTACAATTAAGCTTTCTAAAGGGTTGCCCAACCCTAATGCACAATGTTAATTTTGAGTCACACATTAACGTCCAGTTTTTTGCCCAACTTTATTTGACATTTCTTTGCTTCTCTTTTTGACATAATCAACCATGGAGAGGTACACAGTGCGTTAATATTGTTAAAGCCCTTTACGAAAATGGGCGTTCAAATCAAAATACATTTCGTGCACTTCGAGATTTTGTTGGTCAGCATAATCGACCAAATGTTTCCACAATCGAGAGCATAGCGAGCAAATTTCAGAAAATCGGTTCTGTATGTAATGTAAAAACACCCGTGTAAGCTCGCCCATTTGGTAATGACAACAAAATATTCCGCTCTTATAACCAAAAATGGATGCGTCTTATTAACATTTTTTTTGTAACGCGTGATCTATTTCGAGGTTCCCATTTGAAAGAACGTTCTTTGGCATTTATTTTTTGAAGATTATGTCTATCAAATGTTGGCCGCGGCTACATCTCAGATGGTCCATCCGTTGAGTCCAATTTTTGATGACTCCTTCGATGACTCCTTCGACTAGTAACTGGCGAATGACACGCATGATGTTTTGCTCCAAGGTCTGAATCGAAGCGGGTTTGTCCGCACAAAATTTAGACTTTACATATCCCCACGGAAAAAGTCTAACGGTGTGATATCACACGATCTTGGTGGCCAGTCGACCGGCCCAAAACGTGATATTATCTGCTCACCGAAGTGTTCTCTCAATAAATCCATTGACTGATGTGATGTGTGGAAAGTGGCGCCGTCTTGTTGAAACCAAATGTCGCCAAAATCACGAGCTTCAATTTAAGGCATCAAATAGTCGGTTATCATGGCACGATAACGGTCGCCAATGACGGTTACGTTCTCACCGGCATCATTTTTGAAGAAATATGGACCGATGATTCCACCGGCCAGCAAACCACACCAAATCGTAGTTTTTTCTGTATGAAGTGGCTGCTCTTGAACCTCTTCTGGTTGCTCTTCGTACAAAAGGCTGCAAATTTGTTTGTTTAAAGTACATACCCATTGAGCCAGAAATGGGCCTCATCGCCGAACAAAATTTGGCTCGAAAACGTCGGATCTTCTTGGAACTTTTCAAGAGCCCATAGAGCGAAGCAATGTCGCTTGGGAACGTCGGGCGGCTTTAGTTCTTGCACAAGCTGTATTTTGTACGATTTTAATTAAAGATCTCGACGTAAAATGCGCCAAGTCGTTCCATACGTCAGTCCGAGTTGCTGCGAACGGCGCCGAATCAACTCTCCACGGTCTTGGTGTACACTCTCAGCTACGGCCGCTACATTTTCTTCACTGCGTGCAGGACGTGGTCTATTCGATCGAATATTATCCAATAATGAATGCTGGGTCTCAAGGTAGGTGATGGTGTTGCGAATAGTTGAACTAAACACATTCCTCACAGAACGTAAATTTTCATAATAAAGTTGAACGATCTGTAAACGTTGTTCAGTCGTAAGTCTTTTCTTGATGAAATGCCAAACAATACTAAACAAAAATAACATGACAGCATGACACGTGATATGTCAAAAAAAGGCTGTTGAAAAAATTATCCCTACTTTTTAAAATATGGTAACAATAAAAAAAGTTATTAGGGCGGAATTCCAAGGTTACTCTTCAAATGATGATGTCGGAATAGAAATTAAAATATATCGTCTCTGATAGTCAACCGGACCCGAAAAAGTATATCAAAGTCTTGCAGATTGCACTTAGAGAAAAAGTAGGTTTGCAATCGGTTCGAATTAGAAAAATTCGTTCGGACGTAAAGACTTTCTGTTGCAACTGCCAAATGTTCATAATTTTGATGGAACATTGGTTTGAAGTAACATAAGATGGTAGCTTTGATAATACTTTGGCAAAAAAAACTAACCATTTGGTTGTATAAATTAAGCGAAGTGAAAATAATAGGTTGTCAGAGACGTCCGTTGTTGCAACTAATAATATAGATTAGGTTTAGTCGTTGGAACTAAAAATTAGTAATGTCTACAGATAATTTCGTTGTAATAACCATCTTCGTATTGCTTATCGCTACATGAAAAAAAATGTTTTTTAAGGTTATCCATTTATTTTACACACAGATAACAGATTTGTTGCAATAAACGAATGTTGGTGGTAGCACGTACTTTCCATGTATTCCATCCCTACAACCGAATGTTGATTGAGTACAGTAGAGGGAACTGACACTATCAGTTGAGGAGACAACACATCAGAAACCCCATACTAATTAAGATGATTATTGGGACTGCGTTTTTACATGTGTATTAGTTGTTCTTACTGATTGTTGGTAAAAAGTACTTGATTGGCAAACAATTTCGGTTGTCACTACGAATCTGGTTCTTCTGTGTTTACACTACTTATACATTTATTGGTAAAGAGGGTAAGGCTTGAATCAAATAGGAAACCGAATGTTGTCTCAAAACAAGTTCAGTATACTCGTACGAAAGCCACGTTAACATATTAAGTTTGATGCTCCAATTCCTGTTTTTTCAAATTATTTATGTACCCCCATTTGTTTAAAAATATTTGCACAAATCGTGTAACTTTAAAAACTTAATTTATTATCGTATCGCTTGTTCTCATTAAAATTCATCTTTAAAACTGTTGCTGATATTTAAACTTAAAACGGTCCATCGAAATATTGAAAATTATGAAAAGCATTAGAAATTAGGTTCACACAATTTCTCACGTTAGAAGCAAATTTTCATGGAGAGAATCGTTCACAAGTATTCAAATAAAATATCAAAAATAGCATTTTATTTAAAATGTATTCTTTGAATCGTTCGCCAATTTTCTTTTAATTATAGAAATGTTTTTTTTTCTTGGAAAATCTGCATATGTGACAGCACATAGAGAAAGGGACCTAAGGGTAAAAAAATCAATTTTCACTTTTTTTTCTTTTTTTGATGTGGACAACATCTGAGCATCGAATGAGACCGATCCCATGCCCCAAAAGTGTTCCCTCCCCGAGATGTGCGCGTTTTATGAAAGTGAAGTCGACGATTCTAAGCGCAAATAGATGGGGACCTAATCTTTAAAATGGCTCTCCAGAACAAAATTGGTTTTTAACCTTAGGTCCCTTTCTATTTTGCGCGTCACATATATAGGCCGTAAAACTGGGCAAAATAATTATTTTTCTTTAGAAAAAGTCAAATAAAAATATTTCAACCAAATTCAAAATTGTTATTTTCCCAAAACTGCCAAAAATTCCTACTCTTTCAATGCCCCAGAATATTATAAACAACAACCACTTTTGTAGTTCCCCAAAAATTCCATTTTTAAGATAATTAAAATTTCCCACACAACACATTTCATATCTTTCGAATCAAAATAACATCTTCTGCCAGTCTCTGGGCACTCTTTCCCACTCGGTGATAAATAGACATCGAAAATTTGTTGACATGTGAATAAATTGCTAGCCATTCTTTATAATCGATAATTTATTAAAAACAAAAGACAACAAGAACAGCGACAACAACAAAAATAAAAACAGAAATAGAAATAAAACAAAAAACAACACATTTCCGTTTTTATAGGCTTTGGGTTACCTACAGTTTTTGGTTTGTCGTTTTCTAATTTCGTATGAAAATTCTTAATTTGAATACCGTCGACCACAATGCGATCTATTTGGTTATTTATTGCATTTGTGACACCCTGATGAACACTCGTAGATGGTGGAAGTGTTATAAATTGTGTGAGGCCTTATCGAAAGATTCCAAAAGATTTGGAAATGCCACGCATGGTGAATTGTTTGAGGCCTTACAAAAATTCCCAGAAGATTTAAAAATGTCTACCCATGTCTGGTTTCAATAGAATAGAAAAGCTTTCGAATTGAAAATAGGAGGGGTAGAGTTAAGTAAATGGTTTTGGAAAAATGTAAATAGGAATTTAAGGGCGATCACAACAAAGTCTAAATAAGAAAAATTATATTTTTAATTTAAAGTGATTTTAATGATTTAGTTTTGAAATACAAAAAGAAGCTTATACAAGAAAAAGGTAAATTTAAATAAAAGCAATTATCGTTGGCGGCATTATTGGTAACTGAGCGCAAGTTTAGGCCACACAAACTTGCAGCGGAAGTTATTCTCGCGATACTTAAACTCAAGTGATCTTTTAAATGAATCACATATAAGGTATATATGTGACGCGCAAAATAGAAAGGGACCTAAGGTTAAAAACCAGTTTTATTCAGGAGAGCCATTTTAAAGATTAGGCCTCCCTCTATTTGCGCTTAGAATCGTCGACTTCACTTTCATAAAACACGCATATCTCTGGGAGGGAACACTTTTGGGGCATGGGATCGGTCTCATTCGATGCTCAAATTTTGTCCACATCAAAAAAAAAGTGAAAAGTTGATAAAAAGTTTTGTTCCGGAGAGCCATTTTAATTAGGTCCCTTTCTATTTGAGCTTAGAATCGTCGACTTCACTTTCATCAAACGCGCATATCTCTGGGAGGGAACATCGGTCTCATCCGATGCTCAGATGTTGTCCACATTAAAAAAAGAAAAAAAATGAAAATTTATTTTTGTACCCTTAGGTCCCTTTCTCTATGCGCTGTCACATATATGCACAGTTGGAATCGCCATTATATGGAGAAATAAAAATCGTAATTGATTAGTAATTCTCAATATCCATTTGGTTTCTCAATTTGAATTAGTTTTTTAACGTTCATAATATTTATAAAAAACTTCTAATAAATTATGAAATTTCCATAGAATGTATAAAAGGTTTTTTTTTATAAAGGGGTGGTCCGTCTAAAACGCATGATGTTTATTGTAAACGTAACATTTTTAGAGAATTATCTAAGTCCTTTTTAATTATGATAGAAGGATCTCTGGCAATTATGTGTGAAACAAAATATCGGCCAAACGCTCGCCAAGGCTTCGGTAGCAAACCACTATGCGATGGTCCATATTTTTAATGCCTGAGATATAATGGAGGTACCGAATTATCTCATCTTTAGATCTTGCAATGTTCTTGGCGTATTGACGTACACTTTTTTTTATATATCCCCGAAGAAAGAAGTCCAACGGTGTCAAATCACATGAGAGGCGACCAATTTCACTCGCAAAAGTGCCGTTGGCTGTGTGGAAAGTGGCACCATCGTGCTTAAAGCACATATCGTCCACATCCATATCCCCAATTTCTGGCCACAAGAAGTTCGTTATCATCCCGCGATAGCTAACACCATTTATGACCGTCCACATTTTCAAAGAAGTACGGTTCAATTAAACCGCCAGCCCATAAACTGCACCAAACAGTCACTCTTCCTGGATGCATCTACTTTGTAACATGCTCTCGTGGATTCTCATTTTCCGAATGCGATAATTATGCTTGTTGACCAATCCTCTATGGACATAACGGGTCATCAATCTAGAGGTGTTTTTTTAATAGGGTTATTTGCACAGATTACGCGTGAGTTGTGTTAAACTTTTTTTTCATTTCAGTATTGTATGCCTTTTCATCATGGAAAGACTTACACTGCGAAAACTGCGGTTTATGGCCAGGTGGAATCATCGGTTTATATTTTTTTAAAAAATTATGATGGGCGAAACGCAACCGTGAATGGTGCTCGCTATCGCGCCATTATATTACACTTTTTGCTACCTGAAATTTAAGCCCGAAATCTTGGTTTCAACAGGACGGTACCACTTGCCATACAGCTGCTCGAACAGTGGACCTATAGTGAGGTTATTTTGACTGGGGAGTTGGCCGCCTAGGTCGTGTGATTTCACACCTTGGGGCTTTGTAAAGTCTGAGGTTTTGAAAGCCAACATTACGCGTGTCATTACCGCCATTCCCGTCGAAATGCTCGAACGAGTCAGCCAAAATTGAACCCTGAGAATGGACACCTTGAGGCTTAGTTGCGGCCAACATTTAAAGGAAATTCTAGTCCAATATTTAATAGCTTAGAATGTCCTGTCGAATGAACGATAAAAATACCACACTTGATATGAACTTTTGTATTTTTTGTTTTATTTTGAAAAAAAAACCTCTGGATTGATCACCAGTTATTTGGTCGATTTTGCTGATTAAAAAATATCACAAAGTGCACAAAATGCATTTTGATTTAAACTTCCATTTTTGTTAAAGGCTTCAACAATCTTAAGGCCAAGCTAAATTGTAAACCTCTACATGGTTGAATTTTTCAAATACTGAAATAAGGAAATGTGAAATTAAGTTGGGCAAGAAACTTGACGTTAAGGTGTAACTCACAATTAACACCGTGCATTACGGTTGGACCACTCTTTATCCAATGAAAATATTTCATTAAGAAAAGTAGTAGGGCTACTGCCCAAGTTTGGGCAGCATTTACCCGCTTAAGGGTGCATTCAAATCGTTCTGTCGGATCCTAAATCCCCTCTTAACCATTTTGACTTTGTTTTGTATTATTGTTGTTGTTTTTGTTATTTACTGTCAGTATGTCTTTGTTCTGGCTGCTTTGTCAAATTTGTTCTTGTATAAAAACACAACAAACATGCCTACAAAAGAACCACCCATACATTCACACAAGGTGAATAACACACAGACAAACACACCAATGTACTACTATGAACGATGTTTTTCACATTTCCAAATATCTACCAACAAACATAATATACATTAGAGTGGGTCGTGCAAAGTAATACCAAAACAAAAATGCTTTTTAATGAACAAAAAATGAATTTTTTTTGGCCTATTTGCTATTGGATCAACAATTTATTTTATTTATTTATTAAGGTCTTGGCACACTGAAGCTTTTTTATGCGCTAAGTTTTTTTTAACATCCGGTTGTCGGAAAATCAAT
This sequence comes from Hydrotaea diabolus, assembly GCA_963513945.1. Taxonomy (NCBI): domain Eukaryota; kingdom Metazoa; phylum Arthropoda; class Insecta; order Diptera; family Muscidae; genus Hydrotaea; species Hydrotaea diabolus. The sequence continues at coordinate 29,966,499 of OY740720.1, read as the reverse complement.
GAAATATATGTTGCCTGTTTAAAAAAGCGATTAATATTGGAGTGTCGGTGGAAAAAGACCAGCTGCCCATTGGTTATATGGTTTGGCCCCTTATTTCACTATTTTTTAAAGTACCGCAAATTCAAAAAGTTTGCAACGTAAGAAAAAACCTAGATGTACCTGAACTTTAGTTTAGACGCTCTTAATACCTCAAAAAAGGACATAGTTGCTGTACGTATCGGCTAATGTACCCCACAAAAAAACGGACCGTATGGGGCGATCAATAGTCAATACGGATAAATGGTAACTCATATTAAACCAAATTTGGCTACGTACGAGGTTGCTATTTATATTTCGGGTCCGGCAATAAAAACGCAATAATTTATTATTGGAAATGGTTTTATTGTTTTTCAAAATATTCTCCTTTCAGATCAATGCACTTTTGAATGCGCACGGGAATAAGAAGAAGTCATTGAGTGCCAAATCATGGTTTACTGTGGATGGCCCATTAATTCGACATCTTTTATGCTGTAAAATAAAAAGGACTCAATGTTTTTGTACCAAATAATTTAATATATTAATTGATGTATATTGTATCCAAAAAGAATCTACTTATTCGAAATGTCTGCCTTTTGCCTTTACACACGCCTTAAGTCGCACTGAAAAATCGACAATAGCTGCACCTCGTCCTTTGGAAAATTGGCCACAGCTCGAACCAAAGCAGTTGTAAGAGATACAATGTTGGGATATCTTTTATGACAAACCTTGTCCTCTAAAACCGTCCACAATTTGTAATCCAATGGGTTCAAATCTGGTCTGCCTGTGGACCTTTCTTTAGAGGAAATGAACGCTGGCAAATTGTTTCGAAGCCAGGCCTGGGACGTTTTAGCCTTATGGTTGGAAAGTCCATGGCTGGTTTTTGAACAGGGAATTGTTAGGAGGCTACACAACAGCTTCCAAAACGGTTTCTTGGTAAACTTTGGCCGATGTTTTGACTCCTTGTTCGCAGAAATGCAGGTCAGTGACCCCATCGTAAGAGACACCCCACCTCACCATGACTGAAGCTGGGTGATGACCCTTTTCCACCCTTGGGATCAGTTCAGATGCTTCCTTAGATGACCGCGCATACACTATCATTTTGCTTGTTAATTTTTCCTGAACGGTAAAAATGTTGTCATCGGTGAACAACATTTTTCTCTGCAAGTTATCAGCGTGCTTCACCAGAAGACGTTTGCAGTTTTCAATCCTACTTTTTTTAAAGCTGCAGTCAATAAATGTCCGGTACGTCGTTTGATAGCCCCAAGTCCCAAGTCTTTTTTAATGATTCGACTCATGGATTTTTGCGTGATATTCATCTCACGGGCCAAGATTTTCTGTTTTCGGTGCAGATTTCTGTGAATTCTTGATTTAACTGCTTTGATGAAATGCGGTGTTCGAATAGAGCGTGGGCGGCACCACATCTCCAGTCTCCTCAAACAGTTGTATGCATCGGTAGACGAACATGCGGCTAATCCCTAGTGGCCACAGCGGTTTGAACATATCGCTTTTTTCATTTCACACTTGACTTGATCTGACCACTCAATGATGAAAGTTGAAACACTTTTAAAATCCCGTTACAGAATAACGCTATTGAGGTTAGCTTTCAAAACCTATATGACATTAACGGGGTATGTACAGTTCTGCTATTGAAATGGGTGTGTTCAATGTTGTAACAGTATTTATGTCCCTACTAAGTAGCTCTTCGTTTCAGCTGATATATGAGATCTTGCATTGTCATGATGCAAAATGATCCGTCTTCTCTTATTATCTTTACTTATTTCTTCGAACACTGTTGGCAAACAGATGATTGTATACCACTCAGAATTGACCCGTCCTACGTTCCACTAAAGTTACTGCGGCAACATGGCCGGTTATACCGAACAAAACGCAATCATTTGCTTCGATGTGTTTCTTCCACCATCAACTTTTGTTGGATTTGGCTCGTCTTGAAAGACCCATACGGTCGATTGCTGTTTTGTTTCTGGTTCATATGCATAGATCCATGATTCGTCACCTGTGACAATGTTATACACTACCTTTGAGTAACAGCAGTTATACTTTTTCAACTTCTCTTTAGAATCAAATCCATACGAGTCTTTTTTTGAACAATCGTCGAATTATGTGGGATCCAACGAGAACAAATTTTTTTCACGGCCAAATGAACATGCAATATCTTATTGATGCTTGCCATACTAATGCCCAAGGATGCCTCAATCGCACGGTATGTCACATGTCAGTCTTACTTAATCAGTTCACGCACATCATCGATGGTTTCTGGCAAAGTGGCCGAAGTTGGACGTCCTTCACGAAATTCATCCTGGAGCGAACGGCGTCCGAGACTAAACTCTTGGTACAAGCAATTAACAGTGATTTTTGATGGTGCTTCAGCGCCAAAAGTCGAAACACTCTTGTCTTGATAACGCACGACGAAAATCGTAAAATACCATCGCACGAAAAAGTTCACGTGATAATTCCATTTTTTGACTGAGATGAATTTTTCAACACACTGTTAACAATATAGTGAAGATATGCTAAAAAATGTCAAAGTTTCCAATGAAAGTTCCAGTTTGCATCTGGGAACACTAGTTTTGTCAAAACCCGGAATATAAATAGCTACCCTCGTATCCACATCTGGATTTATTTTGAAATTTTGGCTAATACAAGGTGGGGCAAAAGTTATCACTTAATTTTCTTTTGCTGATTTTGTTTTTAGATGTAAAACTTTGGTTCTGCATGTGAATTTTGTTTCTTTAATACAGGGTTTTCCATTAAGAACATAAGAATTAAATATATAATAAATTACAGAATATGTAAGATATAGAGCTCAAATTTATTCCAGGTGTGTGCAAATTTCAAAAATTAAATTCGATTTCGCTCATATGTCCACAATGAGCACTTGTACAGCGATTTTATCTTTGGACCCAATTTTCCACCACACTTGCACGCATTTCGACCGGACCGTTGACAATTTCGCGTTGGATGCAGTCTCTGAACTCGTCTACAGTTGTTGGCTTATTGGCATAGACCAATGACTTGATGTGGCCCATAAAAAGAAGTCCAATGGCGTAAAGTCGCATGAACGAGGTGGCCATTCGACCAGACCATTTCTCGAGTATTTGCCTTTCAGTAAATCGATTGTAACGATTGCTGTATGGCTAGGGGCGCCGTCTTTTTGAAAGCACATATTGGCGATGATCAAGTTGCTTTAATGCTTAGGTTAGTTTGATCTTAAAAAGATATAGGCCAAGATATATTCGCAAAATACACCGCGTTGAGAGATGCCCAATTCCTGAGAACGACGTTCACGTCGACTGATTTGACTCATTTTGAACGAATACAATTACATCTGCGACATTTTCTTCGTTTCGAGCAGTACGGCGTCTCTTTGGCTCCGGAACATTCCAAAGTGAAAATTTAGATCCAAATTTATACACAATAGCACACACAGCCTGCCGAGTGGGACGAATATTACGACAGAAAATTTGAGTAAGCGCTCGTAAAGTTGCGACCACTCAGAATAGTAATTTTTAATGATTTCCAAACGCTGCTCGTAAGTGAACTTTACCATGAAGAAAATGATGACTTCGACTAACGTTTTGACACTGAAATTTCAGTACACATTTTTGAGGATGTGTTGACATAAAGATACGAATTTACGAGGGCGACCGCAAAAGTAACTGGCCTAACATTAAAAGAACCGTTTTTTTTTGAAATTATTATTATTTATTTTTCAACATAATCTCCTTCCAACTCAATACACTTCATCAAACGTTTTTCAAGTTTTTTAATTCCATCCGAAAAATAAGAATTTTCAAGACCTTCAAAATATGCCTCAGTTTCAGCAATAACCTCGCTATTTGACGAAAATTTTTTGCCACCGAGAATTTTTTTTAAATTTGGAAACAAGAAATAATCAGAAGGAGCTAAATCTGGACTATATGGTGGATGCAGAGCAATTTCAAATCGTAATTCGGTCAGTTTTTGTTGAGTTAAAAATGCAGTGTGTGGAGGAGCATTATCTTGATGAAAAAGAACTTTTTTTTCGCTAAATGCCGTCGTTTTATCTTGATTTCTTCACTCAACCGATCCAATAATGCATAACAATATTCAATATTTTTATAGTTATACCCCTTGCATCCCAAAATACTGTGGCCATTACTTTTCCTGCTGACTTAACAGTTTTCGCCTTCTTGGGACCACTTTTACCAGCTTCTATCCATTGTTTTGACTGTTCTTTGCATTCTGGGATGTAGTGATGGAGCCTTGTTTCATCAACAGTTATGAATCGGCGCAAGAACTCTATTGGATTACGCTGATAAATCGCTAAAGGCTCCTCGGAATTGGTTCAACGGACGATTTTTTGGGGCAAAGTCAACAAACGCGGCACCCATCTTGCGGATAGCTTTTTCATGTAAAGTTCATCATGTAAAATACTCCAAACTCGTTTTTCGTGCATTTTAACAATATCAGCGAGTTCTCTGAGCTTTATTCGTCTATCTTTAGTCACTTCATTAAATATTTTTCTAATGTTTTCAATAGTAGTAGCAGTTTTCGGTCTTCCAGAGCGCTGTTCATCTTCCGTACTTAAACGGCCCATTTTAAATTGTTGAACCCAGGATTTCACGGTGGAGTATGATGGTGCATTATCACCATGAACAGAATCCAATTCATCTTTGATTAATTGTGGCGTATAACCTTTCATATAAAAGTGTTTAATTACCGCACGAAACTCTTTATTTTCCATTTTTCAAAAATTATAAAACTTGTTTACTTCAATCACCTGGAACAAAGAAAATAATAATTAAATATTTCGGAAATTTTGACAGATTGCCTAAAAAAGATTGCTTTTAAAAAACAAAACAAAAAAAAGTTGCTAGTAAAACAGAAAATGTGCCAGGCCAGTTAGTTTTGCGATCGCCCTTATTATGACCCTGTGTATAAAAAATGTTATGGAGTCTGTGGGTTTAGGCAAAATTTATCTCTAAAACAAAAACAAAAACAATACAATTTTTTTCTTTGTCACTAGAAAAAGCGTGACCCAGTCTAATATGTATATACGTATACCCCCCACTCATTCGAAATGATTTGGTTTACAAATTACTTGGCAACATGCAAAGTTTGAAAATGCAATAAAATATTGGTATTGTTTTTGTCATATATGTTGTTGTTGTTGTGGTTCTCTCTGTTGTTGTTCTTGTTGTGACTCTGTGTGATAAATGTTAATTTCCCCCGAGTATATATCCCTGTCTCTCTATCTGGCTGCCCGCATGCGTGTGGGTGTGTGTGTGTTTGTCTTTTGTTTTTCTGGTGTTGTCAGGTCGATGTGTTGTTGTTGTTGTTGTTACGGTTGCTAATTTTTACCATAGAAATGACTTTGAATATGACTAATGATTGGTTTCGGTACGAAGGACATGCAAGGATACTAAAATTTGATCAAATATTTAGTTTTAAAACTCGTATCGTTCCTGCAATGTCAAGTTAATTTGGAATAGTTTTTTTTAAATATTTTTTTAAAGTGACACGAATCTGATATTGAACATGGCTGGAACAATCAACTAAAGGGAAGTGATACAGGGTAAACCGATAAGAAGTCTGTACTCAGTGTTAATAGCGTTCCAAACAATATATCAGCCCTTAAATGGAATACAACTCCATTGCTTGGGCAGGTGCTCCAAAACTATACTTGAGTGTGTTCAAAGGAGAGCGAAGGTGCTGATAGGTGGCAGTGGAATATCCAACTCAATTATCTTCTTTGAACATCTGCGGAATGTGAGTTGCGTGTCGCTATTGCATAGTAACTTTCATGGTGTGTGTTCTTCAGACATTCGTGGTCTTACTCCTGACGTGAGAATGTTCGGCAGGGATACACGATTTTCCCGGAATTCACACCCGTTATCGTTTGACCGGTTGACCGCACTATACGGATCAAATTCGTTTTTCGCCTGCACAGTCTGCATGCGGAATCCACATCCGGACATGTATTTTTTTTTACACAATATGGCTTTTATGCACCGAACATCGCTGGTATTACAATGTAAAAGCAAATTTTCCATACCATCGAATGTTCTGACCCAGATTTGAATTTAGGACTTTTTTACTCAAATGTTTAGTTTTCAAATAACTTACCTGCAATTTCAAGTTTATTTGGAAAAGTTTATCAAAAAATGTTTTTAAGGCGTCACGATACAGTATTGTACATGGCTGGAACAAACAACTAAAGGGAAGTGATTGATGGGGTAAACCGATACAAAGCCTGCAGATTTGAAATAAGGTCTCCTCTATTTGAGTTGACATTTACTGGTTATAAAAATATGTATAACATTTCATCAAATATTGCTCGAGAGGAAGATATTTTGTACAGAACGACTTTAGCCAGGCTAAAAGGTTATTTGCTTTAGTATATGTGACGCTCAAAACAGAAATGGACCTAATTTTACCTTTAGGTCCATTTCTGTTTTGAGCGTCACAGTTTTGTCCAGGAGAGCCATTTTAAAGATTAGGCCCCTTTCTATTTGCGCTTAGAATCGTCGACTTCACTTTCATAAAACGCGCATATCTCTGGGAGGGAAAACTTTTGGGGCATGGGATCGGTCTCATTCGAATCTCAGATGTTCGCATCAAAAAAAAAGTGAAAATTGATTTTTTTACCCTTAGGACCCTTTCTCTATGCGCTGTCACATATGCTCATATCCAAACCTGCTCATAAAAACAATGCTTTTCTGGGATTCATTCGAATCGTAGACTCAAAGGATGATATCCCTATAAATGACTTTGAACCGTTTACCAGCTTCTGGCACATTGCCTGGGATAACTGCAATATTTCCATGACTTACGGACGAAAACACTTCTTTTACAAACTGCTTCAAGCTTAGAAAGAGAACACCGTGTGACAGAATACAAGTTTTGTTTTGTTTTGTTTTGAAGGAATCTAAAGGGTGGTGCAACCATAATGCACGATGTTCATTATAAGTCAATTAATGTCAATTTTTTCCCCAACTTAATTTGGCATTTCATTGATTCAATTCTTGACACATGGATCAACCTTGGAAAGGTACATAATTGAGCAGCGTGTTAAGATTGTTGAAGCCTTTTACGAAAATGGGCGTTGAAATGAAAATGCATTTCGTGTACTTCGTGACCAAAAAGGTCAGCATAATCGACCAAATGTGGATTTACAGTGGTTTCGTTTACAAGCCGCATTTGGGCAAATAAGAATCCAAGAGTAAACGTAGAAAAGCCGATGCATCCACAAAGATTGAATGTTTGGTGAGGTTTATGGGCCATCGGGCCGTACATCTTCGAAAATGAGATCGGTCAAGCAGTTACCGGGAGTAGTGTTCACTAGATGAAAACGGACTTCTAGTGGCCAGAAATTGAGGATATGGACCTGGACGATTTGTGGTTTCAACGGACTGGTGCCACTTGCCTCACAGCCAACGAAACAATGGCTCTTTTGCGCAAGAAAACCAATGGCCGTGTTATCTCACGTTGCGATGCGTCGTGGCGATGTTAATTGGCCGCCACGATCATGTGGGTTTACACTGTTGGACTTCTTTCTTCGGGGATACTTAAAAGAAAAAGTGTACGTCCTTAAGCCAAGAACAATTCAAGAGCTAAAGGATGACATAATTCGGCACATTAACGACATTGAACCTCCTTTATATCTTAGAGTCATTGGAAACATGGACCATCGGGGAAAGATATGCCACCGAAGCCATGGCAAGCTTTTGGCTGATATTTTGCATTACACATAATTGCCATAATAAAAAATATTAAGATAATTCTCTAAAAAGTTATTGTTTTATAAACAATTAACATCGTGCGTTTTAAATGCACCACTCTTTATTATTCTATACCAAAACCTATTGTCGAAGGAGATATCTTCCTTCGTAGTTTCAATGAAGTTAGCATACTATAAACCTCACCAAAGAGTCAATATTTGTGTTTGTGGTAATGCTTGGTCGAACAACTGGAACCTGGACGCTCGCTTTTATGCGGGAAACTTTGCTCTTGGAACCAAATCTAACCTCGAAATATGCCGGGTTGGCTGGCTCTCCACCAGAGGGTCCCCAGTGACCGATGCCTAATTAGTCATATTGTCTTCAAGTCGGCGTTTCTATGTCGATACTGGCCGCAACGGTGGTTATTTTTTAACTTCGTACCGATTTTTCTCTAGTTTGTGGCTTGTGATCTAAAAGAGTGTACCCATGCTAAAATTGTACCACGAATTTCCTGAAAACTGGACACACTGACTTCAAGAAATACTTTACGTTGCATATTCACAACTAGGCCGAAATTTTTGTTTGTTTTCTTTACGTTCTTAAACTGTGAGTACGACGGCCGCTATATATACTTCTGGCCTAATAATGAATATGCGAATATTTATCATCAAAAATGGTTTCATTGTTTTTCAAAGTATTCTCCAGCATGATTTTTACACTTTTGCGTGCGCTCGAACCAATTGTCGAAGCACTTTTTCCACTCTGATTAAGGCACCTCCAAATATGGTTTTTGAACGCTTCAACAGCATTTTCTGGCGACGAAATTCTTTAACGACACATTTTTTCTTGATGTGCGGGAATAAAAAGAAGTCATTGGGTGCCAAGTCAGGGCTATACGGCGGATGACCCATCAATTCGACGTTTTGGCCTGTAAAAAAGGCGCTGGTTCGAGCCAATGTGTGAGAACTCGCATTGTCAATGATTCGTCTCTTGTTCGTTTTTTGAATTTCTCCGAAGACTTCGGACAAACAAATTGTGGTGAACCACTCAGAATTGACCGTCCTACGTTGATCAAGCGGAACAGTCGCCAAATGACCAGTTTTGCCGAAAAAACAGGCGACCATTGCTTCAAAGTGCTTCTTCAACGAACATTTTTCGTCTTCGAAGACCCACACGGTCGATTGCTGTTTTGTTTCGCGCTCATAGATCCATGGTTCGTCACCTGTGACGATCATATAAACGTCTTTTGAAGCTCCGCGATCGTATTTTTTCAAAATTTCTTTGCACCAATCGACACGAGCCTTTTGAGCGATTGTCAAATTGTGCGGGAGCTAAGGAATCTAGCAAATCCCGGCCAGGTGTTCATGCAATATCGAATGTATGCTGGTGGAAAAAATGCCCAAGGATGCCGTTATCTCACGGTATGTTACATGAGGATCTTGCATTATCAGTTCACGCACGGCATCAATGTTCTCTGGCACAACGGCCGTATTTGGACGAACTTCACGAAATTCGTCTTTGAGCGAGCGTCGGCCACGATTGAATTCATTAAACCAGTTTTTCACAGTGCTATAGGATGATGCTTCATTGCCATACAAAGATATAAGTTCATCGATGCAGTCTTGCAGTGATAATCCACGTCGAAAGTTGTGAAAAATGATCGCTCAAAAATGTTCACGAGTTAATTCCACTTTTTTGCCAAATTGATTTTTTCAAGTCACTGTAAACAACACAAATGATGGCCGTACGTCAAAACGTTCTGAGTGCATTTATGCCAAGAAATGTCAGACTTTCCAGTGGAAATGTCAGATGGAGCCAGGCAAAACTAAGAGTTGCCTAGGCCAGAAATATATAGCAACCCTTTTACTTACGCTTTCTTTGATAGCAGAACTATGGTACAATAAAGTAGCTTGAGTTATGCTAACAGCTGATTTCAAATTTTTCTCATAGTTATATAAATGTTTAAATTTCACAAAGACAATTGTGGAAGTTTTTTATGCAAAAATTCTGTATCCAACATTTACAATTATCATTAAACATTCTCAAAAATTTATTGAAAGAATTCTCTTTCAAGTGACTTTGGCAATCTAACGAACTATTTTTGTTGTCGTTGGGCTAGTGCCTATACCTTGTTTATTGTACCATGGGCAGAACGACATTAAACGTTTTGACAGCTTTCATAACGTAACCTGTGTAGCTATTAAAACTTGCCAGACTCAATTTTCGACTGGTTCGAATAAAATCTTACACCTCACATTTCGACTGCAGAACCTTTGGGTAACTTTTAGCTTATCCTTAACCTTTGTAGACAATTAAGTCAACAACAACTTTATGAAATATCGGAATGCTTAGAGAAGTTGTCGTGATCGCTTAAATTTTTTCGGCATAGGCATTTCGATTATTAAACTTAAAACCTTCGGTCGGTAGTCCCAGAGATGTTAATCGATGAGAGGCAAGCCTAACACAGTACAACACATGATTTCGGGACTCGATTCTGATAATTGTTTGTGAAAGTCAAAAAGAAAAAGGGGAAGGGGGATTTGTCACGTTTTAGGCTCTTTTGTTTGTCATAACTCGAGAACCACTAGTCCGAATAAGCTGAAACAAATTACCTAAATTTAGAAATTACAATTAATTTAATCTGTTCATACAGGATGGCCCAAATGAGACCTAGTGATGTAAAACACGTATAACTCTTGTAATAACGGATTTTTTAAATGATTTATTGTTATATCTTAAATACATTTTATGGAAATTTAACGTGACTATGTGTGAAATATGACTAGTGGTTCTCGAGTTATGACAAACAAAAGAGCCTAAAACGTGACCAATTCCCCTATACGATACTTACTAACTTCAAATTATTTATTAAATTATTATTTGATGTACCTTGACCAAACGAATGATGCAGAAGTTCTTCTTTTTGGGGCTACTTTCACAAACAATTATCAGAATTGAGTCACCTGAAAAATGTTGTACTGTGCAATGAATGATCAATTGAAGAACGCGCTCCCCTTGAGTCTTTATCTCAAAAAGTCAGCTAAAATCGTCCTTTTATAAGGTCCCTTTAAAGGTAACGTTGTTTTCTACGTCGTTTCGAAAAAATCAATGTCCAATGATGTCGGTCTGTCCTTAGCATATCAAACAGTCAATCTTTATGGATACCTAGAGGCTTGGTGAAACACTTGTAAATTGTATATCCTCAATTGATGTAAATTTTGCCGGTTGTCCTGTCGCTTTGGACATCGACTTTGCACCGACCTTCATCTGATTGGTGACTTAAGGTCTAAAAAAGTTGAATTTTTTCACGGTGCAAGAAGTTGCCTGAGTAGTAAAAACGATACAACGAACTTACTAAAAAATTTTCATTGATTTACAGCTAAGCCCGAGTTTTGAATCCAATTTGTAAGAATTTTTCTTATGCTTGGCAAGCTTCAAAAGATGCACGCTGCTATAGCAAACCTTGCAGAATATTTCGAGTTTTAACTGAGTTTTATAACTGTGACATCTTCTGAAATATAACAATTTGAAAAATAATCATAAATATCTGCTCATGCAATTTGCAATTGGCGATTTATACAAAAAGTTAATTTAAGTGGACTAGAATTCCAATACTTGCGAAGTTGGACCATGGAATGGACCACAGACAAATGCCAATTCCCACTAGAGACACTGCCTTTTGAAAGGTCTCATCATAATAAAGTAGCTACTAACTTAAGTTCCACAACATCCTGTCAAGGAACGAGGCGGAACTCCTTTCAAATACAGTAAGCTGTACACGATTCAATTCTTATACCGGTATCTGCTGTTTAATGCCGTCTCCGACCGGCTTATGCAGTTTATAGAAAAGTTTTTACATGGCTTAGAGATAAATCTCTTAATTGTGATATCGCCAGCATTTACGACGTGGAAAACCCGACATTCTTACCTTTGGTTGAACCGGGGTTTACTAGCATGCTAGTTTTGCTCACTTTCGTCACACCACGGCGGCCAGAAGTCATCATAATAAAGCCACCCATAGATTATTCCGATTGACTAGTATAGAAACATGGCGAAATTTGACTTTATCAATCCATGTTTTGATCCTTTACAAATGTCCGTTAGATTTACAGCAAAGTCTTTTTTAGAATTCACGTGTTTAATCCGATTTTGTTAGATTAAATCTGATCTTGTATGCTTTTTGTGCGACAATTGTGTAGGTATTTTTACAGTCGTCGCAGTCGACTATATATTCCCTTCACCGAAGAATGGAGTGTATACTAAATTTCCTACACCTACAAATATTGATCGTAGGTCCTCTAAAGAAAATATATTATCAATCGTCGTAAAACCTAAGACGATCTTTGACATTCATGTCTGTTGACAGTACGATGGCGGTCACATGCAATGAGCAAATGTCTTGATATCTTCCATAATGACGTCTTGTAGCCATTAGATTAAAAAGGCTTTCATGGGAAACTTTATTCCCCCTGGAACGACCTCCCTGGAGGAATAAAGTTTCCCTTTAAGGGTCTTAAGAAACCTCAAAAAATTACACACTTTTAAGGTGCTTTTACAACGGTGGAGGCTATGTAAAATTAGACCTGACCGAACTTAACGACGTCCTTATATGCTTAGTTTAAGTTAAACAAGATAAAGTTCGTATCTACAAACAATTCCATTTGTTAAAGCCATTAGCTTGAAATGTGCTCTTCATTGTAAAAAAAAACAGTAATTCCATTGTTCTGCAAATGGACTTCTTCTTAAGTGCCCTTACTGTGTCTCTGAAGTATCCCAAAGTAGAAAGTATTCCGCTAAAATAAAGTTAATCGCAGTAATTGCCAGAGATACTCGTTATAATTCTAGCCTTAATAACCAATGCCATACTGAAAATACGTTTTGAATTTTGAGAGATGCAGCCGTTTATTTTACATGAGTCCGACAGAAGATTGGCTTAATCGCCATTAGGAATTCAAGATCTAGTATAGGGTGATCCATCTTAAGATATTTTTTCAGAACAAAAAAATATAAAAATTCAAATCAAATGTGGAATCTTTATTGGTAATTTTAAAGGACATTTTATGGCATTTATTTTTGAAAATAATTACCTTCAAATGTGGACAACTGTATTATGGAAATGAGCTATGTGGAGTGAAGAACTTGCAGTTTTCTTTGAACGTTGTTATTGATATATTTTTGTTTATACCTTTCACGCTCCCCCTATACTCTGTTAAATTCTCCACTTTTATCATATCGGGTTTGGCCCTCTAAGTTCTTTTTCTCATATGTTTTTTTATTTGTTTCTTCGATCGTTCTTTTGATACATGGTTGTTTATACCTTTCAAGCTCTCCCTGTACCCTATTAAAATCTCCACTTTTATAAAATTCCTGACATCCTTTGCACTGTCCACAAATAGTCTCTGTATCAATTTCAAACCCTACCATAAACTTTACGAGAGACTCCTTTAAATTGCAACAATTTCTCTTTTAACATAAACCTCATCTAGACACGCTGCCTTCGAACAAAAAATTATCGTCTCCCGCCACCCCATCGTTGGCCCACACGCCCCTATGGGCTACAAAAGATGGTTAACAAGATACGGTTAGTGGCCGTGCCCATGCCTCAGCCCCAACCCGTGACCGTGCCAGTGACGTCCATGTCGTATTCACTGCGAGTGTCTTTATTTAGTTTGTTTACAACATTTTTACCCCTAAGGCCAAGATAAACAAAACGCATTTACGTTTGTACGTACGTGCAATAGACGAATAAATTTCGGGAACAATTTTCATTGTTCTCCTTTACTCTTCTATTTGGTTTACGGTTTTACTTCTACATGTTTTTTTTTCTTCACTTTTTTTTGGATTATTTTCGTACAAAGAAAATAATCCCCCCGTAGCTGTTAAAGTTCGCCATGTTGTCTCTAGACTTTGGAGGATAAGAAAGGAAAAAAAACATTAAAGCGGGAATGTTAACAAAGAAGAAGAAAAAGAAAAAGACTACAGCGTTTGCCCCATTTTTCTTGAGGCGACACAATAGGCGGGGGAAAATTCTTGTCTGTCTCTCTCTCTCTCTCCCCTTGTACAACAACATATACAAACATGTGAATGTGAACTTATTTAAGCAAATGAAAAAAAAACAAGTAGACGATGGTGGGGTGATAAGGATCGTCAAGCTTAAAGATCAGATACGCTTATAAACTAAACTCAAAGTAATAAGTCGAAAAAGAATTGTTGTTATAATGCCTATATAAGTTAATACAGATCGAAGATTAAACTTATAAAAATATCACTGGGAAACTTCATTAAAATTCGTTAATTATTTTGATAAAATCTCATGAAAGTTAAAGATTCCACGATCTGGACATTGCCAGCCTCTAAAATAGTATTTCCATTCTTAAAAAGAAAACGACACACGAAAAAAGAAATATGGTTGGGATGACAAAAGGGCGTAAAACTATTGTCGTAGCAACCATACTCATTCAAAACACACTGCCTCTATCGTAATATGGTCCCAGTAACCAAAATATTTTGATTATACGATCACGCACAATCCTGTTATAATTTCCCCAAACCATAATATGATAACACACTAGCATAGTAATATTCCCAACCTCGGAAATATTGTTTTCATTCCTAGAAAGCAAACGAGACACGAAGAAAATAAATATGGTTGGGTTAACAATAGGATTATTGTCGTAGCAATCATACTCGTGCAAAACGCATTTCCTTTGTCGTAGTATGATCCCAGTAACCAATATATTAAATTTATACGGTCACTCACAGTCATGTTACATTTTCCCTAACCATATTATTACACACAGTATGATTCCCACAACTATGGAATGACTACCACAACTATAATAAAAATCACAAAGAACTATTATGTGCATAGTATGATACTCAATACCATATTATTAACCACACGAGCATAGTTTGATTCACGCAACCATCGTATGATTTCCGCAACCGTCATGTCATTCCCGAAACCATAGTGTGTTCCCATATTATGATTGTCACAATCAATGATTTCCGACCCCACAATGTGATTTCCAAAGCAGTTTTATGATGCACACAAGCATATTAAGTTATTATAAAATACAACAGTATTATGATTGTCACAAAAATTCTATTATGCACAATTATCATACTTTTGTTGTGTCTGTAAGATTCATAATCAAGCAATTGTTTAATTTCTAATTTGAAGTACCAACCATATATTGTATGGTTCCAGCAACCATCTTTTCATTTCAAAATGTTATTTAAGGATCACCTCTTTCTTTATTTCCGTTTAACTTCCTCTGGAGCATAGGGCCTCTGTAGATGTTTCTAAAATGTTGTCCAAAAATTAATTGATCTCTCTTAGACACGAAGCGCTTCCCGTCAAAACAAAAAGATATGACGAATGTCCGCGACCTCCTGGGGGTTGTACATTCTATCTTTGTGCTTTATTCAAGCCCTATAGGAAGTCTTGGACCAAGTGCCATCAAGTCAACACTATTATGTACTATTTTGGTTGACTTTTTGTTGAAATTATCAACGAAGCGTCTACACTTTTTATTTTGCCTGTAAGAGTGCTCATTGTATCGGAAGAGCTTAGAAGTAGTTCATGGAAAAGCTCCAATTTATTTTCTACTTTTTAGGGCGTAGAAAACTAAATTTCGAGGAAAAAATATTATGTAAAAAATTCTAGTGAGGACATCTAGTAAAAATAGCCAAAAGTGTTGACAACGATTACTAAAATGTACCACTAAAATGTATCTCTAGTTCCAATGTCTTCATATGATCCCATAAGAACGACATAGTCAGTATCGGAAGAGCTTAGAAGTAGTTCATGGATAAAGCTCCGATTTATTTTCTAGTTTTTTAGGGCGTAGAAAACTAAATTTCGAGGAAAAAATATTATGTAACAATTCTAGTGAGGACATCTAGTAAAAATAGACAAAAGTGTTGACAAGGATTACTAAAATGTACCACTGAATCTCTAGTTCCAAAGACTCCATATGATCTCATAAGAACTACATAGTCAATAGTGTGACAATTGATTAAAAATTCCCAATGTAGACAACAACTATGACAATGAAGCAGTGAATCACTGGTTCCAATGTCATAAGTGGATTCTCAATGACAAGCACATGTTAAATGTCTATAGCAGAAAGCATTGCCTGGGTTATATTTGGTCAGTAGTATTGGTGACAAAGTCAACAGTGATTCAGTACAGTTTTACTATCGACATTTCCTACATTTCCTAATTTGGACGGGATTAAACGTAAGAGAGCTTAGTGGAGCCTGACACTTCTTCTTCGTCTCAGAACTAGCGTAGGACTCTTACAGGTTTATGAGAGCTACCATTGACTTTTAAGATTATATCATCCCCATTGTATAATCCTGCTATATGTATGCATTTTTCTCTCTGACCCTATTCCTCCAATATGTCGAGTTGGCCCAGTTACAGATGAGATGAATGTAGACTAGAAGTTTAGATGACAGGGCGACATCAACTCGTCCCGATGGTGATTGGTTTAGGATACTTGTTATTTTTTTAGTTCCAGCAGAGCCTACTTAATAAACATACACAGGGCGATGAATTTAGAGGTATTTTTATAATATTAAAAAACATATAAGCACAAAAATTAAAATCAGATGTTCATTCATTCATTCGAAGGACACTTTATGCCATTTATTTTTTGCATTTAATTTCCTTCAAATGTTGACCGCAACTGCGCCTCAGAGTGTCCATTCTGAGGGATCAATTTTGGAAGACTCCTTCTAGCATTTCGAACGGTATGGCGCAATGCTCGAAACCCGTGGCTTTTGCGGTTTAAATCTCCATGATGAAATGGCAAACAATACTGAACTGAAAATCTGAAAAAACCCATATTGAAAAAATATCTCTAGATTGATCACCCGTTACAAATTTGAAAAAATGTGGACCGATGATTCCTCCAAACCATAAACTGCACCAAGCCGTGGTTTTCGCGGTGTGAGTCTTTCCATGACGAAATGGTAAGCAACACTGAAAAGAAGAAAAAAAAAGTTTACCGCAACTCATGCGTAATCTGTAAAAAACCCTATTGAAAAAATACCTTTAGATTGAACACCCTATTTATGCATATCCAAAAAGGACCATAGAGCCTCGAAATATAAATCCTTTCCGACAGTGCCTTATTGGGACTGAGAAACAATTTCCTATCTAATCTAAATGTGTTTTAATTTTTAAATTTTTTCTGAATTTCAGTGTCGGATAAATGAAGTGCCCCTTAATTTGTGTACACAGCACAAGAAACCCTTTCGGGTCCATTTGTTCGCCCTCAATATTAGAACTCTAAACATAATTTTCTTTCATTTGAGGATTCATAATTCAACTTATACTCATATTCATATTTTAACCCGTAAAGAAATGACCTTTAATCTCAATATATTTACTAGTGGTTGTTAAACCCTAAATTTGGCATTCCGTTTGCAATACCTCAAAATATTGATCAGAGACCCTATAAGTTAGGGCTAATGGAACTCAAAAATCGCCCACCATCACCTGTACTCAACAACAACGAAACCTGCTGGCGAATCTAAATTTAAGGCCAAAGGTCCATAGGGTTCCGAAAATGAGATTCTGTCAAACATGGACCCACTAACAACATGCATATCCTTCCAATACTATCAATGCCATACTGGGTGAAGAGTATTAAAGCTTTGGACAGTCCGAACTTACGAGTTGTTTACTTTGATTCTAAAACCTAAAATATGTATTAATAGGCCCTAATGCGAGCTGTGACAGTTAGCCATTTCTTTGCTGTCTAGCCACAAATGTCATAAGGGTAGATCTTATGAAAACCTAATTACTATTATAATTATTGTCCTAAATTAACATACCCCCCTCTACGCTCTTTGTGTCATGCTGTCTTGTCATTTCGGTATTGTGTAGGTCGCTGTGTGTATGTATGGGTGTGTGCGTGTGGGTGGGTGTGTTTGTACAAAGCTCTGGGAATTGCTTTAACTAAATGAAAACAATCAAGTGGAAAATATTAAATGCCATCATTTTCATTCAATTGTAAAGGTTTCCTCTAAAACGGGCAGGACAAACTTGAACGCCCACACACACACACAGACACACATCTAAGGAGCTATAGAAAAGCCGACACTCAATGCTCGTACAAAGGAAGTCGCCCTTATGCCTCTGCCCGACTAAACAATGGCCCCCAACAAATGTATTGATTTTGTTGTGATCCAAATCAAGACTTGTTTCAGATGTTCAACTGGGTAAATAAACAACGACCCATGCCAGCCATTGTTGTCATTTAGCCCAATGCCGACTGGCTGCATAAATGAATGAGCTGAGCTGAACTGGGCTGGGCGTCTTTAGTGCTGGCTGTAGCATTGGGGGGCATGATGAAAATTTAAACATTCGATTAAAATGATTACTGTTGTCGTTGTAGTTGTCGCCGTCGCCAGTGTTATCGTTGCTTTTATCATTGCGCTCCTGGTGATGCTATTGTCTGCTGCAGACAATCCAAATGACCTTGCTAAAGAGTCTTCCGAACATACGAGCCTTGCGTACAGAGACGCTTAGCTACGTCGATATTTTTGTTTTTTTTTGGTATTCACTTCAATGTTTTCTTATTGCGTCTCCGCGATACTCCGGGAAAGTCACTGACATTTTACCGACGTGCGTGTGTCGACGATTTTTCTTTTCGGCAAAATGTATGGCATACAAAAGAAAAAGAAACACATTTTGATTTGTAACTTTGCCACTTGCCTGTATGTGTGTGTGTGTGTGTTTGCTTTGGAAATTTTCCATGTTATTTCTGTTGTGTTTTTTGTTTCGGGAATCTTGATTAAAATCAAATTAAAATGAATTCGTAGAATTGATAATTAGATAAAGAGGGAGAGATAAAGTGAGTTGTAGAAAGAGAAGGGCATGTCAGTGCGTTGGCTGTTTGGAATTTGGGTATTAAAGATATCAGTTGCACTTTAAGTTTGCCTTTAACTTCGAACTTGCTCAATGTGGCGTATACTTGTTTTACATTTCTAGCGTATTAATATCACTCATACGACAGACTGTTTCAGTTCAGTGAGGATGATGAAATTAGGTACTAGGGGGGGCGCTAATTTTTTTATACTAATTGCCTTAATGCATCAACAAACCGTTTGAACATATGTAATTTGAAGAAAAAATTTTAAGAACAAATTTTAAGAAATACTAAGGGTGTCCCAAGAAGAACGCAATTTTTAAATCTGGCAACATTCGAAGTGTCATTGTTTGACATTTGAACAATTGTTATTGTTTGTTAGTAGAAGGTACGAGGTTAGTAAAAATGGAGCGCTACACGAATGAACAACGCATTCTCATTGTGAAATTGTTTTACCAAAATGGTGAAAGTTTTGCGGCTACGCAAATTGCGATCAATTTGGGGTCACAATAATGCTCCAAACGAGTCAACTGTAAAGAGATTAATGGATAAATTTGCCGAAACTGGGTCTATTAGTGATGTAAAGACAACAACGCGCCATCGACCAGGTCGATCGACCGAAAATGTCGCAGCTGTACGTGATGATGTCGCTCAAACTCCATCCACCTCAATTCGACACCGAGCTCAGCAAATTGGTGTCTCCAAATCCACTTTGCAGTGAATTTTGACGAAAGATTTGCATCTTCATGCATACAAAATTCAATTGACTTAGGAACTGAAGCCAGCTGACCATGGACAGCGAAGGGAGTTCGTTAATTGGGTATTGGAGAGACAACATGAAAATGCTGATTTTGCCGATAAAATCATCTTCAGTGACGAGGCCCATTTTCATCTTGATGGCTTCGTCAATAGGCAGAATTGTCGCATTTGGGGTGCGGAAAATCCTCGAGTGATTCACGAGAAGCAAATGCATCCTCAACGTGTCACTGTGTGGTGTGGTTTTTGGGCTGGAGGAATCATTGGACCTTTTTTTATGAAAATGAGGCAGGTCAAGCGCAAACAGCCAATGGTGTTTGGTATCGTGAAATGATAACCAGTTTTTTCTTGCCTAGAATTGAAGAAATGAATGTGGAGGGCATGTGGTTCCAACAAGACGGCGCCACATGTCCTACAGCCAGAGAAACAATTCAATTGCTGCATCAGTCATTTAAAAATAAGCGTGTAATAACCGAGCTTGCCTAAACTCGCTAAAGTATATTCTTTAATAACTTTCTCCTCAAAAAATGGTGTGAAAAATGTATACTTATTCATGAAATAAGAACGGCTGGGCCGATTTGGCTCGAATTTCAAAAGAAAATTTTAAGAAACCCCTCCGGAAAAGTTGTTATATTAAAAAAATCGAAAAGTTTTTTTTTATAAAAATTTTTATGTGCAATTCCGGAATGGCTTTTCGAATGACAAAATGAAAAAGTCTTAGAGGAAAATTTGGAAAGTTTCGAAATAACGTCAATATTTTTATTGCATGATTTGAGAATTGTGGACGATGTAAAGCTAGAAGATTCGTTGTGAAAATACGTTTTGCGTGAATTTTGGGTGGAGAAGTTAACGAGATAAATAACAGAAGGCTCTGCGTTGCGAACAATGCCACAACCCCATAGACGGCGTTATTCGTTGACTTAGGCTGAGGGCAATTTGACAGGTGCACTTTTCGCATGTCATCAGAAAAGAGTTCCGAATATTATATATGGAACGCTGTATCGAAGAGGTTTCACCGCTGGAAGAAAGGTCATGCTGTTGCTGACTTCGCTGATGTCTATTCCACCGAAGCACTCGGACGAATATACACAGTTCATCTACGCCAAGACGAATGCTTCCATCTTCGCTTGCTTTTGGTGAACATAAATGGCCCTATATCCACGGATGGTGTGCTATGTACCACTTTTCAGGAGACTTGCTAACGTTTAATTTTGCTCAATAACGATAAACTTTAGGACTTCAGTCTTGCCGATGCAACTGTTTCTGCGCCAGCGTATCAAATTGTCATCCACCAACCCCGACCGCATTGTGGAAAAAATATAAGGAGATGGCTGACGGTATTTTGCACAGAGGTGGAATTTCAATCTTAACTTTAACGGAGAGATGCGCAACAAAGCGTTAGTACTGATCGAAGACATGTGCGTGCTCATGTAAGGCAGTCTGGTGTCGACATTGAGAATGCCAGCGCCAAATCGACGTTGTATTCAATCGGGAACTGCAAAGGATGCAAGACTATGATCGAGATGAGCTGGCCGAAAGAATACAAACAAATGTGCCGCTGCTGAATGCCGAGCAGAAGAACGTGTACGATTCGATGACTAAGGTTGTTGATGATGGAACGGGAGTCTTTAACTTTGTCGATGCTCCCGGTGGGACAAGAAACGCATTCGTCATTTCGTTGATTCTGGCAACAATTCGGTCTAGATCGCAAATGGCGTTGGCTGTTGTATCCTCTGACATTGCTGTCACATTGTTGGAAGGCGCTCGAACTGCACATTCCGTTTAAAAGCTGCCGAGGAATATTCTTATGGTAGACAAGCCAACGAGCACAATGACCAATAATTCAGCGACAGCGAAATCGATGCGAGAGTGAAAAAATCATCATTTGGAATGAATGCACAATGGCGCATAAACGAGCTTTGGAGGCAGTTAACCAAACGATGAAGGATTTACGAGGTGATTCGAGACAATTTGGTGGGTCTATGATATTGCTCTCCGGAGATTTTCGTCAAATTCTTCCCGTCCTCCCGAAATCTACTGCTGCCGATAAACTAAATGCCTGCCTAAAATCGTCCTCTTTGTGGTGGAATGTCAAGAAGTTGAAATTGATCACGAACTTGAGAGTCGCATTGCAGAGCGACTCATCGGTTCTTGAGTTCTCGAGACAGCTGCTATACCAAATTCCTGTTGATGTTTCCCCAACGGAAAAGAAATCAAAAATATTGTTTGTCATATCGATCTCTACTGATTGCGATTTCATTCAAATAAATCGCATTAAAATGTCAACTATCTGTGTTATTATCACTGTGGAGTTTATCTAAGGGAGTTAAATTGGGGCCAGTCGAAGTTCGCCGGGTCCGCTAATTGTCTAGTTTTCTGTAAACAAAACTATTTTTGTGTTTTTGCACAATGCAATGCAATGGTATGAAGTTATCACGTGCTAATCGAGTTACCATCAGAACACGGTCACTGTATAGGCGGGATCATAAAAATATTTTTTTTTTGAGAATTTGGAAAAGTTTTTTAAAAAAACACAGATAATTGTAGGAACTAGCAAAATGTATAGATCACAGTAGTTCTTTGCATTTCACTTAAATCTTTAAGATTTCTGTTAGAATGTTATCGACGCCCTGTTATACTTAGTAGGGACATAAATACTGTTAGAACATTGAACACACCCATTTTAATAGTAAAACTGAACATACCCCGTTAATGTCAAATGGGTTTTGAAAGCTAACCTCAATAGCGTTAGTCTGTAACGGGATTTTAAAATTGTTTCAACTTTCATCATGGAGTGGTCAGATAATGAGAACCATATCGCTGTATAGCGCTTTTCAAGTGTGAAATGAAAAAAAAACGATATTTACAAAATGCTCCGGCCACTAGGGATTGATTAGCCGCATGTTCGTCTACCGATGCATAAAACTGTTTGAGGAGACTGGCGATGTTAAAGACCGCCACCGGTCGGGCCGCCCACGCTCTGTTCGAACACCGCATGTCATCAAAGCCGTTAAATCTAGAATGCACAGAAATCCGCTCCGAAAACAGAAAATCATGGCCCGTGAGATGAATATCACGCAAAAGTCCATGAGTCGAATCATTTAAAAAGACTTGGGACTTGGTGCTTTCAAACGACGTACCGGACATTTATTGACTGCAGCTTTAAATAAATGGGATTATAAAATGCAAAAGTGTTTTGGTGAAGCACGCTAATAACTTGCACAGAAAAATTTTGTTCACCGATGAAAACATTTTTACCGTTTAGGAAAAATTTAACAAAAAAAATTATAGAATGTATATGCCGTCATCTACAGAAGCATCTGAACTGATCCCAATGGTGGAAAAGGGTCATCACCCAGCTTCAGTCATGGTTTGGTGGGGTGTGTCTTACGATGGGGTCACTGACCTGCGAACAAGGAGTCTAAACATCGGCCATAGTCTACCAAGAAACCGTTTTGGGCGTTGTTGTGAAGCCTCTTAACAATTCTCTGTTCCAAAACCAGCCATGGACTTTCCAGCAGGATTCTGCGCCGGCCCATAAGGCTAAAACGTCCCAGGCCTGGCTTGGAAACAATTTGCCAGCGTTCATTTCCTCTGAATAATGACCCTCAGGCAGTCCAGATTTGAAACCATTGGATTACAAATTGTGGACGGTTTTAGAGGACAAGGTTTGTTACAAAAGATACCCCAACATTGGATCTCTTGAGACTGCTTTGGTTCGAGCTGTGGCCAATTTTCCAATGGACGAGGTTCGTGCAGCTATTGACGATTGGCCAGTGCAACTTAGGCGTGTGTAAAGGCAAAAGGCGGACATTTCGAATAAGTAGATTCTTTTTGAATACAATATACATCAATAAATATATTAAAAAATATTTGGGCCAAAAACATTCAGTACTTTTTATTTTACAGCATAAAACTTGCGTAACGGTATTTATGTCCCTACTAAGTATATAATCACATATATCTAGCGTCAAAATATAATCAGAATCAGTTTGATATCTCACACATCGTTGTTGTTGAAATTAAATTTAATTTCCTGCTGTTCTTTTATAAAACTAGGATTTAACATTTTTAAAAGAGCTACCCAAAAGTGGTAGTTTATCTGCTAGTAGTTTTATGACAAAATTGTAGATTAACTAGTTCACAGTCATGGATACTTCCTATCGATGAAAAAGTCGGTATTGATAGTGACAAAGAAATAAAAAATGAATATTGAGGAAATCAACCCACTGTGCTCTACTCCATGGTGTAAGATGCTTTGGCAATTTCCATACTCCCTAATTGACAGACCTGTAATTTGCCTAAAAGGCCGTCCTTTACTTTCATAGCGCACTCGGTCCTTCCAACTATTTATTAAGGTGGTCAAACGCCACTACCCGCACTCTCTGCCCCCATCCAACAAAATTTTTTTCTTCATCGTCTACGATGAAATTGACTAAAAAAGCATTCTTTGTAATTATTTTTAATTAAAAATAAACATTTTTTTTGCACAAAGACTCGTACACACAAACGTACATTTATTGGAATGTAAAAGTGTTTGTATGTATAAGTATGTTAGTGTGTGCCAGTTTGTAGGTTTGCATCAAATGTTTACCATTTAAAAAAGTCAACAACAACAACGAGACCAAAAGCTAAAGCAACAACGCGACAACGTCAAGCTGTCTGGTATGTCATTTTTGGCATCATTTCTGTAACTTGTCTGGTAGTTCGCGTTTTTTTTCAGTTGCAGTTTTCTTTTCTCTGGTTTTTTTCTGACCGAAAGTGTCAAACCGACACGGCATATGGTGACAGAAAAAGAGAGAGAGCCAACACGAGTGAGGCGAATGGGCAGTAAGAGAATTTGAAAATTTCGCACTATTTCGTAGTAAAATCACATTTCTCTGTGTTTTTTATTAAAAAAATTTAGAGTGATCTATTTATAGATAGATACAGGGTGGCTGATAAATATTGCTACTTTAAGAAACTCAAATAACTGTTTTCGGTGTACTCGTATGGAATTCATTTTTCTTTTATTCATGTTAAAGCTCATTCAATTTTATTATAGCTTAACTAGTTTTAAAAATAATAGAATTTAAATGACCCCCAGCTCGTTGATGCATGTGCGACAGTTGTTCATTACTTCTTGGAGAGTTAAGACAGGAATTTCCGCACTTGTTTTTTGATTGCATTGCTTTAGTTCATTCAAATTTGTTGGTTTTGCTTTGCAGACTTCCTGTTTGCAATGACCTTACAAGAAAAAGTCAGGTGCATTAAGGTCAGGCGATCTGGGGGGCCAACGGAATGTGGATTTTCTGGATATCAGCTTATTGGGAAATTTTCGTCGCAATTCTGTCATAACAGGCCGGGCTATGTGAGAAGTTGCACCATTTTGCTGAAACCACACAGAGTTGAAAGAAATTTTCATTCGTATAGAAAAACTCTCAAACATCTTAAAGTAACGGTCTCCAGTAACCGTAACGGGGTGACCGTGTTCTTCGAAGAAGTAGGGCCTGGAAAGCGTGATGAAACTGCACACACGAATTGGATGCAATACCGTCTCATGGAGTATCTGTGTGTGGGAGGGCACTCCATATTCGACAATTTTGTTTGTTTATGTTGCCGTTTAAATCGAAATGGGCCACGCCTGATATGAAAAGACAGTTCAACATGTTTCCATCCTCTTCCAAGCATCTTCTGGCAAAATGCCAAGCGAATTAGGAAGTCTTTCCCATTTTGAATTTTATACGGGAATACGTAAGTCCAAATCTGTGTGCATTATTGACTGTAATGACTGTCTGCTTATAGGCATTTGAGCATATAAGCTTCTTGTCGAAACTCTTGGATTGTTTTGCATGGCAGCAGCTACAGCAGACATTTGTTTCCTCCGTCCGAATTGAAGGGTTTCGAGGGCATGGTCTTCTGTTGACTGTCCCACGCTCGTCAAAATTGTTACGGTCAATCTGCGTGTGCACGCAGTAATATGTTCTCTGCAACAAAAGTATGTTCGTCGCAACACAAGTATTGTTTTTTGAATTTTATTTCGATAATAGTATGATTGCGGTAATACTCGTATAAATATTTTTGAAAAGTGATAACAGTATTATTGCCAAATTAAAAAAATTAAAAAAATGGTTTTAACAACAATATTAATATGGTTGGTGCGACAAAGGTATTGTTTTTGGGTTTTCGTAAACAGTAATATGATTAACGCTACCATAGTTTATGTTTGTATTTTTTTCAATATAAATATGATTATTTGAACAATGTTATTGTTAGGAATCTTTTGCAGCTAATATACTTTTTATAAACAAATTAAAATTTATTAAAAATTTTTTAAAAAATTTTAAAGAAACTGCTTTGGATTTTGTTAACTGAAATATTTTCGCTTACGTTTTTTAAACGGATTTTATTTTAAACTTAATGTGTTTTTAATTTTTTAAAAATTCAAAATATTCACAACATAACCCAATCCTAATAAGTAATTTTGGGGATCATAATATGGTTTAGTGGGATCGTACTATGGTTGCAGGGGTCATAATATAGTCACTATGGTTGTGTGTAAAACATACTTTGGATCATAATATGGTTTTAAGGATCGTAGTATGGTTGAGTGTGAAACATATTATCGTTGTGGGGATCATAATAAGGTTGTGTGTGAATAATGCTATTGTTGTGAGTATCATAAAATATATTTGTTGGGATCATAGTATGGTTGTCTGTGAACAATACTGTTGTTGTGAGGATCAAAATTTTGTTGAGCCACAACCATATACCCAACAATAGTATGATTCTCTTCGAATATTGTTATGGTAGTGCAACAAGCGGCTTATGCAATTTGTGTTAACCCAATAAGTGCTGTTGTGTTCCGACATTATACGAGGGTTGCTATTTATATTTCGGGTCCGGCAATAAAAACACCATATTTTTTTTTTTTTAAACACCATAATTTATTTTTTTGTTCTGAAAAAATACCTCTAGATGGATCACCCAGTTTTATCGATTACGGGTTAATTTTGAAACCCGTAGTAGTAAATAGTAGTCTTCAATAATTTGTATAATGTATTACTGTACACGTGGTGTTTTATTACCTGTTTCCACAGGTACTACGTATATTTTAGTCAAATTGAAATTTTAGAACTTCTGAGGGTCTGAGCTGGTTAAAGAGATTTTTTACCTACAGAAAAGTGAAAGTGTACTCTTTAAGTCCATACGAGGGCGACCGCAAAAGTAACTGGCCCAACATAAAAATAACCTTTTTTTTGGAATTATTATTATTTATTTTTCAACATAATCAATCTCCTTCCAACTCAATACACATCATCAAACGTTTTTCAAGTTTTTTAATTCCATCCGAAAAGTAAGATTTTTCAAGACCATCAAAATATGCCTCAATTTCAGCAATAACCTAAAATTTTTTGCCACAGAGAGTTTTTTTTTTAAATTTGGAAACAAGAAATAATCAGAAGGAGCTAAATCTGGACTAAATGGTGGATGCGGAGCAATTTCAAATCGTAATTCGGCCAGTTTTTGTTGAGTTAAAAATGCAGTGTGTGAAGGAGCATTATCTTGATGAAAAAGAACTTTTTTTTCTAAATTCGGTCGTTTTATCCTGATTTCTTCACTCAACCGATCTAATAATGCACAATAATATTCACTATTTATAGTTTTTGCTTTCTCAAGATAATCAATAAATATTATACCCCTTGCATCCCAAAATACTGTGGCCATTACTGGCCATTTTCGCCTTCTTGGGACCACTTTTACTAGCTTCTATCCATTGTTTTGACTGTTCTTTGCATTCTGGGATGTAGTGATGGATCCATGTTTCATCAACAGTTATGAATCGGCGCAAGAACTATATTGGATTACGCTGATAAATCGCTAAAAGCTCCTCGGAATTGGTCCGGACAATTTTTTGAGGTAAAGTCAACAAACGCGGCACCCATCTTGCGGATAGCTTTTTCATGTGGAGTTCATCATGTAAAATACTCCAAACTTGTTTTTTGTGTATTTTAACAGTATCAGCAAGTTCTCTGAGCTTTATTCGTCTATCTTTAGTCACTTCATTAAATATTTTTCTAATGTTTTCAATAGTAGTAGCAGTTTTCGGTCTTCCAGAGCGTTGTTCATCTTCCGTACTTGAACGATCCATTTTAAATTGTTGAACCCAGGATTTCACGGTGGAGTATGATGGTGCATTATCACCATGAACAGAATCCAATTCATCTTTGATTAATTGTGGCGTATAACCTTTCATATAAAAGTGTTTAATTACCGCACGAAACTCTTTATTTTCCATATTTCAAAAATTATAAAACTTGTTTACTTCAATCACCTGTAACAAAGAAAATAATCATTAAATATTTCGGAAATTTTGAGAAATGGCTTATAAAAGATTGCTTTTAAAAAACTAACAAAAAAGTAGCTAGTAAAACAGAACATGTGACAGGCCAGTTAGTTTTGCGGTCGCCCTCGTATATACTTTTGTACCCACCTTGGCCAGTAGAACACTTCTAATTTGAATGAAATTACTCGGGGAAACAATAGTTGTTCCCTATTTATTTTACCTGTTCATAAGACTATGTCTATAGGTACAATAAGTTGTTTCTGTCGTATCATATAGTTTTAAATATTTAAAATATATTGAACGTATTTTTACCTAATATTAGCGCTTGTTAGTTTTTTTTAAAACATTTTGCTATTTTACCCAAATTATACTAGCATACCTAAAAACACAGTAAGACAGTATTTTTGACAATTTTTTTGGCGATTTTTTTTTAATTTTTAAATTTTTTTTTTATTAAAATGATTGATTTACCAAATTTTGACCTCCTCATAATAAATGCAAGAAATTGAAAAATTTTAAAACCCAACATTTCCATGCTAAATATTAAAAAAGTCAATAGTTCAACTTTAAACTTGAATTCCTAAGCAACTACTGTAACCGATTTTATTCAAATTGAATCTGCAAAAAAACTTAAGGAGTTATCTGCCGAATAAAAAAATACTTAAATATCTCTAAGATTCCAAAGTTACAGAGTTTCGGCCAGACAAAAACGATTCTGAGCCAAAGTGCGGCGCTTAAAAATAGGGGCCGGACAGTTAGTACAAAAATACCGTGCACAGCTTGCTAATTTCAGAAAAGTTTCCCTTTCTTCCATATGGTATGTTGAGAAACTTAAGTGTTTAGTATTTTTGTGCTCGACCATCAATCCCCACTTCCTAAATGAACCACTTTTATGTTCTTCGATGTATGCTAGACCACTCTAATATACAGGAACATACTCACATGCTGCTATGTAGGAGAGAAGATATGTTCGTATTTATAAGCATTTGTATGTCTTATACCGGTGTTCTTGTGGCTGCCTCTCTGTTTATGCCGACCAACAAATGCCGAACTGGCGAAATGCCAATAATTTCGTTTTTAGCGTTTTTGTTGTTGCTGTCTAGTTGTCTAGCATTCTCACACACAGTTTAAGAAAAATCGCTTACATTTTATTAAATGATTGTGAATTTATGATTACATTTTGGCGGAACAATACCGGCAGCGGGTTTTCTAGTAATAGCAAAATTATTAAATATCGCCGTGATTGATTGGCAACAAGGTTTTTACACCTACGTCAGACAGTGGAATCTATTTAATTCCTTCTTCATGTTTTGTGTAATCCTTCTCTCAGGTCCCATTCGTACACATGGCACATTCCCTCGCACATTTTATACAGGTGAAAATTCAGTTCATTCTAAAAAGAATACGGTGGAGAGAACGTCTGGAAATGCCAAGAGCAAGTGATTGCATCCGAGCAGAGCGTTTCGGAGATTGCAGTACTGTACTGTACTACTGTAACGTTCTTCATGTTTTGTGTAATCCTTCTCTCAGGTCCCATTCGTACACATGACACATTCCCTGCTGTTCTCAATAAAGTTGCGCAATTTACAATTGATTGCTTTCCAAAAACACGTCCGCGTGGGGAAACAGCGAAAAAAGCACGCTGCACTGCAATGACCGGCCAGTTCACATCACCCCTCAAAGAGATAAGCCGTCCAGGAAACATTTGCCTCAAACAATTCATGACAACCCTCGATGTGTGTGCATTGGCTGACAATTGTTGGACCACGCACATTTTTTATACAGGTGAAAATTCAGTTCATCATAAAAAGAATCCGGTGGAGAGAACGTCTGGAAATGCCAAGAGCAAGTGATTGCTTCAAAACGTTTCTGCTGCTCTAACTCTCTCGATGTTCTGTGGTGTTGTATTCCTTCTCTCAGGTTCCCTTCGAACACATGACACATTCCCTGCTGTTCTCAATGAAGTTACGCAATTTACAATTGATTGCCATCCAAAAACACGTCCGCTTGGGAAAACAGACTATCGTAAACGAAAAGCACGCTGCACTGCAATGATTGAGTACTTATTTGAAAAATACGCTTCAACACAAAATAACCATTCCTCACGTGTCCAATGCATGCTGGCAACTATAAGGCAGACGAATACAAATCTCTGGTCAGCCACTATAAGCCACGCACACTGTCCACTCTATTCGACCAACTGTGCCGCCACAGCCTGCTGTGCAAAAAAGCAAATACCCACGCTCCACCCTGTATAATCACACACAGAGAAAAATCAATTAGAAATCGGTCCGAACTACAAAAATTCGGTTGAATAAACCTTATATCAATTGCAGTAAACAACATTCCATAGTATTGAGAGTAACATGGTTCGGGATATCATATGATGGTTGCGACAACCATATCACGGTATTTACAGCCAATAACACAGTCAGAGAAACCGAATTCACTTTAACTATTGGTGGCAACAACTGGCAGTTATGGCAATCAACAAATTATGATTTACCTGAAGTTTAGTGCCAATAATCGGTGGCGACAGCAGATATGTTCTTTGTAGTGACCAAACCCTGTTTAGTTGGCTATTATAACATAATATTGGTTATTTCAACATCAAAAAATAAACCCTAAAATATTTTATCGGTTTTAATCACAACAAAACCGTTAATTCAAGTCGGCAAAAATTTTTTTTATAAAGACAAAGAAAAAATGGTCAGACATTTAAAATTTCTTATGTAAGATGGTAAAAACTTCCAGGCGATACAGATCATAAACGAACTATAATTAAAAAAATATTTGCAGAATAATGAAACAGGCTTAACTGTAGTTTAGTGACATTACTTAGACTTAATCAGATAGATCTCCATAGTTAAACCTCCTTATTATTGAAAACAATAACCGAATATTTTTTTGGAGACGACACATTTTTCCTTTTTTACGGCCACCCAAAGCTTAATTAATTCTTTCTTTTCAGATCGGGGCATCATTGCAATGCTAATCGAAACACATATCCAAAAACGTATTTATTTTACTGATCAGTTGACCCATTGCAAGGCGGTAAAATATTAATTTTTTTCAAAAAGTACTTATAACCATTAATCTATAACAACAGCCAATAGATGTGACAGCGCATAGAGAAAGGGGCCTAAGGGTATAAAAATCAATTTTCATTTTTTGATGTGGACAATATCTGAGCATCGAATGAGACCGATCCCATGCCCCAGAGATATGCGCGTTTTATGAAAGTAAAGTCGACGATTCTAAGCGCAAATAGAAAGGGACCTATTCTTTAAAATGGCTCTCCTGAACAAAACTGGTTTTTAACATTAGGTCCCTTTCTATTTTGCGCGTCACATATGTACAAGTGCAGTTCCAATAATCATATTTGTCTGTTTCGAGTATCAATACTTGTTTTTTTTCAATCGAAAGCGTCAGTTCACTCTACTGAAAATTTCTGTCTACCGAACCACATTCGGTTGTAATGATGGAATTCATGGCCTTTTGTGGGTTAAG
This sequence comes from Hydrotaea diabolus, assembly GCA_963513945.1. Lineage (NCBI taxonomy): Eukaryota > Metazoa > Arthropoda > Insecta > Diptera > Muscidae > Hydrotaea > Hydrotaea diabolus. Next base: position 29,935,282 of record OY740720.1, on the reverse strand, counting down.
TGATATGTCTTCTCGTATAACATAAAGTGGTATTTTTAACACTTTTAAAACGCCACCCTACAGTAATAGAGATATGATTAGCTTAAGTATTCGCTTGGAGTGCGTCTAGCATCCTTACCACCAGTTGGGTATAATGGTTGGCTTTTTCGATTTTCATGACAATTAACTTTACCCTCGAAAAGCTTACCTCGAGATAAATTGTAACGAACATGATGACTACATACTACGGTCTACAGAAGCTAGAAACCAAAAGTCACCCTGCCTATGATGGGGGAATCCACACCGTTGAGTTTCCAGGCGATAGAGCTGCTTGCCTGCTCAATGAGAGTTCATCATTATCATGATTATTCGTCCAAAATAAAAATACAACAGAAAAAACAAGACTGAATGAATAGACAACAGACAGGTGATGACGAATGATTAATGGGTGTCAGACACACGTCAAACAATTTCATTAATTATTTCTCCGAGTACTCGTTCACGAAATATTTGGGCCGGTTCAGGCTGACGTAGCGGCGGAAACGTTCGGTCTTGTGGTTGCATGTCACCATTTGTGCTTTCGTTTTTTTTTTTAAAGAATAATTAAAACTTGTGTCGTTATTTATCGTTTATTCAGGCGCTTTAAATTTCTTTCCGTTTTCTCTAAAACATTATAATTATTTTCATATTTGCAAAGTCATGTTGGTTAACTCGTACTTTTTCGGTTAGACATCATCGTCACATGCAAATAAATTGGCGTTCATGTTGTTTCATTTTTAATTTGGGTGTCAGCATATGAGTATTCCATCAAAAAGTCTAAAGTCGCCGTGATGAAGACAAATGAATAACAATGAAGAGCTGTCACCGAAATGCCTATTAGAAAGGCATTCATAGGAGTGGTCGTGCCAATTAAGAAGTTGCCATGGTTTTCCAATGACTAAGGAACTGTGTCGCATTATTTCCGGGCATGGGCGGTGATCTCAAGAAGGTGGTACAGATGCCGTTGGCTCGTAAAACATTGGGAGATGTTACTCTCAAACAATATAAATATATTAATTCTTTGCTATTCGGTGCTAATTTAGAGAGAAAAGACAGACACAATGTGAAGCCATTTCTCTATCTAGCCGAGCTGAACATGAAATGACTATTTTTTCAAAATTTATATTTTTTTAACACAGTCGGGTCGCAATATGAAGGGTGGTCCAACTAAAACGCACGAGGTTAATTGTAAATAAAACAAAAAGTTATCTGAGTATTATCTTAATATTTTTTATTATGATTAAAAGGGGCTATGTGTGAAACAAAATATCGATCAAATGCTCGCCACGGCTTCGGTGGCATGCCTCTTTACGATGATCCATATTTTCAACGACGTTAATGTGCCGAAATTTCTTGTCCTTTAGCTCTTGAATGGTTCTTGCCTGCTTGATGTATACTTTTTCTTTTAATATTTAAAAAAAAAGATGTCCAACGTGGTCAAATCACATGATCGTGGCGGCCAATTAACATGGCCACGAAGAGAGATAACACGACCATTGAATTTCCTGCGCAAAAGAGCCATTGTGGCAAGTGGCACCTTCCTGCTGGAACTACATATGTGACGTGCAAAATAGAAAGGGACCTAAGGTTAAAAACCAGTTTTGTTCAGAAGAGCCATTTTAAAGATTAGGTCCCTTTCTATTTGCGCTTAGAATCGTCGACTTCACTTTCATAAAACACCCCTATCTCTGGGAGGGAACACTTTTGGGGCATGGGATCGGTCTCAATCGATGCTCAGATGTTGTCCACATCAAAAAAAAAGTGAAAAGTTGATGAAAAGTCTTGTTCAGGAGAGCCATTTTAAAGATTAGGTCCCCTTCTATTTGCGCTTAGAATCGTCGACTTCACTTTCATAAAACGCGCCTATCTCTGGGAGGGAACACTTTTGGGGCATGGGATTTGTCTCATTCGATGCTCACATGTTGTTTACATCAAAAAAAGAAGAAAAAAATGAAAATTGATTTTTTTTTACCCTTAGGTCCCTTTCTCTATGCGCTGTCACATATTGTCCAGGTTCATATCTTAAATGTTTGGTCACAACAATTCCCTTATCATCTCGCGATTGGGTTCACCATTCACGGTTACTGCTTGGCCGACCTCATTTTTGCAGAACTACGGCCCGATGACAGAACAACAGCGTGAACTGGGTGAGCATGCACAGGTGTTTTCAAATTTCCTACAGAGCCGGTTTATTAAACTTTGGCCACAATTCTTCCGATTGTGAACACACTTGGTTGATTGAGCTGACCAAATAGGTGCACGAAATGCATTGTGAGTTGAACGCCCATTTTCGTAAAAGGCTTAAACAATCTTAACACGCTGCTCAATTGTGTACCTCTCCATGGTTAAATTTGTCAAACTCTGAAACAAGGAAATGCCAAATGAAGTCAGGCAAAAAACTTGTCGGTAAAGTGTGACTTACAATAAACATCGTGCGTTATAGTTTGACCATCCTTTATAACACGGAACTTAAAATTTTATTTTTGCTCCAAAAGTTTATAAAACGCTTCTTTGTAATCGTATAGACGGCTGTATCATTTCCTATTTTTTGGGAAATGACCATAAGAGGTATTTTTGAAATTAACTTCAATTCTTGCTGTTTTGGAATGGAGTCAATACTACCATTACGGAATGAGAGAGTTATCACCTACACTTTCAGAGTTATATAGCCTTTTTAGACATAGCTATTGTAAAGGTCTTTACTTTATATAAAGGTTTAATAACACGGGGAAAATGCAAAAAAAATGTGACCTCTTAAAAAAGAGGCAATAAAGATGAAAGTTCTACATAAGTGATCTGACCGTTAGAGCGTGTTTGAATAACTTAAAGAGGATATTGGCTTTCCGAATATTACTTTTGGGGACACTTTGTTTTAACACATCCTGCATTACAGGCAGCCTAAGTTCACTCACTCTAGCTTGAAAAGTCTTTCATAGTCTGTAACTTGTATAACTATAACAATAAACATCTTGCTAAGTCAAAGAAAAAACACTATCAAAAGTGCTTTCTATCTCAAAGGGTATGAATATATACTAAGTAGGGACATAAATACTGTTACACACGTTTTATGCTGTAAAATAAAAAGTACTGAATGTTTTTGGACCAAATACATTTTAATATATTTATTGATGTATATTGTATCCAAAAGAATCTTCTTATTCGAAATGTCCGCCTCTTGCCTTTACACACGCCTTAAGTCGTACTGACCAATCGACAATAGCTGCAAGAACCTCGTCCATTGGAAAATTGGCCACTGCTCAAACCAAAGAAGTCTTAAGAGATCCAATGTTGGGGTATCTTTTGTGACAAACCTTGTCCTCTAAAACCGCCCACAATTTGTAATCCAATGGGTTCAAATCTGGACTGTCTGAGGGCCATTCTTCAGAGAAAATGAACGCTGGCAAATTGTTTCGAAGCCAGGCCTGGGACGTTTTAGCCTTATGGGCCTGCGCAGAATCCTGCTGGAAAGTCTATGGCTGGTTTTGAAACAGGGAATTGTTAAGAGGCTTCACAACAGCTTCCAAAACGGTTTATTGGTAAACTTTGGCCGATGTTTTGACTCCTTGTTCGCAGAAATGTAGGTTAGAGACCACATCCTAAGAGACACCCCACCAAACCATGACTGAAGCTGGGTAGGATCAGTTAGATGACCGCGCATACTTTCTATTATTGCTTGTTAAATTTTTCCTGACAGGTAAACATTTTTTCATCGGTAAACAAAATTGTTCTGTGCAAGTTATCAGCATGCTTTACCAAAAGACGTTTGCATTTTTAAATCCTATTTTTTTACAGCTGCAGTCAATAAATGTCCGGTGCGTCGTTTGAAAGCCCCAAGTCCCAAGTCTTTTTTAATAATACGACTCATGGACTTTTGCGTAATATTCATCTCACGGGCCATGATTTTCTGTTTTCGGAGCGGATTTCTGTGAATTCTTGATTTAACGGCTGTGAAGACATGCTGTGTTCGAACAGAGCGTGGGCGGCCCGACCGGTGGCGGTCTTTTACATCTTCAGTATCCTCAAACAGTTGTATGCATCGGCAGACGAACATGCGGCTAATCCCTAGTGGCTGCAGCGTTTTGAAAATATCGCTTTTTTTCATTTCACACTTGAAAAGCGCTATTACAAAAGTATTGAAACAATTTTAAAATCCTGTTACAGACTAACGCTATTGATGTTAGCTTTCAACACCCATATGACATTAACGGAGTATGTTCAGTTCTATAATTGAAATGGGTGTGTTCAATGTTGTAACAGTATTTATGTCCCTACTAAGTAGTATCCTAACTCATGATATATAGCTAATCTTCAGCAAGACACCTTTTTGATTTGAATAATAGCTGAAATGCTAGAACTATTTCACTAATGTCCCCCAATTGGAACACTACTGGAAAGAACTTAAAGTCGGTTGTTCATTATATATTTCTGTCCAAATAATGAAAATGCGAATATTTATCAACAAAAATGGTTTTATTGTTTTTGAAAGTATTCTCCAGCATGATCTATACACTTTTGCATGCGCTCAAACCAATTGTCGAAGCACTTTTTCCACTCCGATTGAGACACCTCCAAAACAGAGTTTTTGAACGCTTCAACAGCATCTTCTGGCGACCACCCATTTTTTTCTGATGTGCGGAAATAAAAATAAGTCATTGGTGCCAAGTCACGGCTGTACGGCGGATGACCCATCAATTCGACGTTTTGGCCGGCCAAAAAGGCGCTGGTGTGAGAGCTCGCATTGTCATGGTGCGGAATGATTCGACTTCTGTTGTTATTTTTTCGAATATCTCCGAATACTTCAGGCAAACAAATTGTGGTGTACCACTTAGAATTGACCGTCGTACGATGCTGAAGCTGAACAGTCGCCACATGACGAGTTTTGCCGAAGAAACAGGCGACCATTTGCTTCGAAGTGCTTCTTCCACGAACAACTTTCGTTGGATTCGGCTCGTCTTCGAAGAGCCACACGGTCAATTGCTGTTTTGTTTCGGGCTCATACGCATAGATCCATGATTCGTCACCTGCGACGATCATATAAACGTCCTTCGAAGCACCGCGATCGTATTTTTTCAAAATTTCTTTGCACCAATCGACACGAGCCTTTTTTTGAGCGATTGTCAAATTGGGCGGGATCCAACGAGAACAAACCTTTTATACGGCTAGGTGTTCATGCAATATCGAATGTATGCTGGTGGAAGAAATGCCCAAGGATGCCTCTATCTCACGGTATGTCACATGACGATTTTGCATTATCAGTTCACGCACGGCATCAATGTTCTCTGGCACAACGGCCGTTTTTGGACGACCTTCACGAGTGTCGGACACGACTGAGTTTATTAAACCAGCTTTTTACAGGATGGTGCTACTAGGATGGTGCTTCATCACCATACAAACATCTAAGTTCATCGATGCACTCTTGTCGTGATAATCCACATCGAAAGTTGTGAAAAATGATCGCACGAAAATGTTCACGAGTTAATTCCATTTTTTTGCAAATTAATTTTTTCAAGTCACTGTAAACCACACAAATGGTGGTCGTAGGTCAAAACGTTCTGAGTACGTTTATGCTAAAAAATGTCAAACTTTCCAATGCAAATGTTTGATGGCGCCAGGCAACACCTAGTGTTGCCTAGGCCAGGAATATATATGGTTGTTGTTGTTGTTGTAACAACAATATATTTATTTTGAGGTCTTGTTCGTCTATGGGGGATCTGCTTCGATATCCAGGTGAAGGAAACGCGCCATTTGAACTGGATGCGTCCACAGAGACCTGGGGGTCAGCTGAGTGGGCTTGGCCGGACAATTGAAGAGGTGCAGTACATCATGTGGTCCCTGATGGCAGGCGGGACAGATGTCCGGAACGTTAGCATCAATTCGTGCCCAGTAAGAATTGAGGCGGCTGCACCATCCGGATCTCAGCTGCGCCAGAACCACGCGCGTCTGCCGAGGTAGTACCTTCTCCTCAGGTGAAATCTCCGGGGGATGTTCCCCTAGCACTGCATTCACACGGTAGCTGGATACGTAGAGCTATCAATTTGCTCTGCCAAAGCTATGCCCCTCTGGTCGTTGTCTAGGAGAGAATGCCACAGTTCGTGGTGAGCATTAAAGTCTCCTAGGACCAAGCGGTTATTGCCTTGTAGCAAAATGCTAATGTCTGGCAGATAACGCGGGGCACAGCTACCAACCGGCGGGATGTATACGTTGTACAGCTCTATTTCGGCAGTTCCAGACTTGACTGCTACCCCCATACATTCCATGTATGGGTCTCTAGAGTCAAGCTCAGGCGAAATAGGTCTGTACTGCACAGAATGGTGTAACAGGAAAGCAAGTCCCCCACCTCCACTTCTGGTGCGATCCTTACGTAGCACGTTGTATCCGTCACAACTGTGCAGGCTGCAGGTGGCATTCAGCTTAGTTTCTTGGATCGCGGCGACCATGATGTTTCTCCGATTCATAAATTCTATGACCTCACTGATTTTGTTGCGTAGGCCATTACAATTAAATTGCAAGATTGATGCACTGTCAGGAGTGGCAACAGCAATCTGTGGTGTAAGATGCTGTATGTGTTGATGCTGTTGCGAGGGCGACTGCGGGGGAGTCTCGTAGTTAGATGATGATGATGACGACGACGACGAAAATGCAGACGACGATGATAACACCAAATCCAGAGACCCACTGCTAACTTCGTTGATACAGCATGAGGCAACAAAGTCTGCTTCGCTATACTCCCTGATGTGGTTCAGACCTGAACAGCTCCTGAAGTGCACCCACTCCATGCAACGATTACACCTTACAGACGTAGCACGATGGTGTATTCGGTTCTGACAAACCGAGCAGATCCAAGGTCCGGGGTTTTGTTCGATCCCGGCTCGGACCAGTAGTATTCGGAGCAGGCATTCCGGGAAGTGCTGCTCCCACGACGAAAAATTGGACGAACAAAAAACATATATTGTTGAGGTGACTGCCCCTGGCCGAAGAGTTTCGGGTCAATCCGGTACATAGAACCGGCAGTCGCGGGATTGAGGAATATATATGGTCAAACGTTCCAATGTAAATGTCAGATGATAGCTAATCTTCAGCAAGACCTCGTTAGAATTTGAATAATAGCTGAAATGCCATGATTACTTCACTTGTGTCCTCCTATTGGAACACTTTAGAAGGAACTTTAAGTCGGGTTGTTTTTTGATATAAGTAATCAAAAAATTAAATACGATAAAATACAAATTATTCACTTTAAAGACTCAATTTTCGGTTTCTGTCTATATCTCATCAATTCATGGACACATTTTCATATACTCGAGTTAACCTCTACCCTGTGGTTCTTTTTGTTTTTTGCCTTCTTCAAAGTGATGCGTGGTATTGGTTATCAAAAGTACCTTCTATTACTGCGTCATAGCCGCCACGGTGCCGCAATGTGTGTATGTAGTAGCAACGAAACACACACACACACACACAGAAAAAGAAAACAATTTGCCTTAAATTAGAAACAACATGAAACTCAAGTGAATGAACTTTGCGCTGGTGTCTCTCATACTTTTGCTTTGTGCTTTGCATTTTGCTCCGTTTTTGTTCATTTCTTTCTCAACATGAAGACAGAACAGAAAAAAAACACAACAACAATGATTGTCGTTTCCTTTTTTGTGGGTTTTTGTTACAATGTTTGGATAAACTTACATATGGGTCATTCGTGGCCAAACAAGACCAATGTTTGTAGAACTTTTTTCAAAATTAAGTCTTGCAACATGAACTGATTTTTGTTGGTTGGCTTAGTCTAGTCTAAAACTATTAGCTCTGTTAGACTATAAGTTTCACATTAGCCTTTTACCATTTTTGTTTGTCTTCTAAATCATTTCAAAACTACTATAGCTAAATAGGTAGGGGGTTAAAAGTCATATACAAATATAAGCCTTTATTTGCACGAGTAAATTTCCGAGAAGTCGTAAGAACTTTTCATTTCTTTTGCTGTGTTTTGGGGTACAGGTTTCCAAACTTGGAGCCGTTTGTCAAAATGATTTAAAGAAAGTCTTTACAATAAGTGCAGCAGTGAATATTTCAATAGGTCAATATTTCGGCTCGAGCATTTAATACTGTCAAATATAAAAAGAAGAAGTCACAAATTTGAATTCATGAGGACATTTTAAGGAATGGTATATATATTTCCGGCCTAGGCAAAACAGAGTGTTTTCTGGCGCCATCTGACATTTCCATTGAAAAGTTTTGACGTACGACCATCATTTGTGTTTCTTACATTGACTTGAAAAAAACAATTTGGCAAACAAAATGGAATTAACTCGTGAACATTTTCGTGCGATCATTTTTCACAAATTTCGACGTGGATTATTACGACGAGAGTGCATCGATGAACTTAAATCTTTGTCTGGCGATGAAGCACCATCCTATAGCACTGTGAAAAACTAGTTTAATGAATTCAATCGTGGCCGACACACGCTTAAAGGCGAAGGTCTTGAAGGTCGTCCAAAAACGGCTGTTGTGCCACATAACATTGATGCCGTGCATGAACTAATAATTCAAGATCGTCATAGAGGCATCTTTGGGCATTTATTCCACCAACATACATTCGACATTGCATGAACACCTGGCCGCAAAAAAGGTTTGTTCTCGTTGGATCCCGCACAATTTGACAATCGCTCAAAAAAAGGCTCGTGTCGATTGGTGCAAAGAAATTTTTGTAAAAATACGATCGCGGTGCTTCAAAAGACGTTTTTATGATCGTCACAGGTGACGAATCATGGATCTATGCGTATGAGCCCGAAACAAAACAGCAATTGACCGTGTAGCTCTTCGAAGACGAGCCAAATCCAACGAAAGTTGTTTGTGGAAGAATCACTTCGAAGCAAATGGTCGCCTCTTTTTTTCGGCAAAACAGGTCATGTGGTGACTGTTCCGCTTGAGCAACGTAGGACGGTCAATTGTAAGTGGTACACCACAATTTTTTGCCTGAAGCCTTCGGAGAAAATCGAAAAACGAACAATAGAAGACGAATCATTGTGCACCGTAACAATGCGAGCTCTCACACATCGGCTCAAACCAGCGCCTTTTTGGCTGGCCAAAACGTTGAACTGATGTGTCATCCGTCGTATAGCCCTGACTTGGCATCCAATGACTTCTTTTTATTCCCGCTTTTCGGCGGCAGAAGATGCAGTTTGAAGATCCAGTATATTTCGGAAGTCTCATTTGTTAAAAAATCAAACCAAAACTTTTTATCGCCCATTTGGTTTTTTGTAGCACGAATTGATCTTTCAATATTTACTCGTACATTTAAAATTGTTGTATCTATTGAGGTCTCTCAACGTGGAGTCTCTGTAGAGGTGGTCAGAGTGAGTTGTAGTTTCGTGGGCAGTTGTGTGAATAAAACTTGAAAAGTAAGATTTAGAACAGTAGTTCATTCATTCGTTTGGTGAGAGCCGGTTTTTCTTTCATCAACTGCTGCGAAGCATCTGATGATGGTCGTCACGGATCTGAAATCGCTTATATATATTTAAATAGAAAACTTGTCTGCTGTTTAAATATAGATGCAAGAGGTCTTGAGCCATTTAATACCGGTTCGATGTGTATGTAAGCAAAATAACGAAATTCAACAAACGAGCTAACCATTTTCTTAAATTAATCTACTGGCAGTTCGTTTGCTCTTGGACGAATTCATTTTATAAAATCATGCTGTAAATATATCGCGTTCATTATGTTATTACAATTTAATGATTTTATGTCTAATATTGACGAAAACCACAACTCATTTCCAAGAGCTTGAATTTCCCACAATTCTTGAATTCGCCGATAATATCTCTAGTAGTTTGATAATTTTTGGTTTCCATTGGAATTGTGCTTCATCAAGGCTCTTAGTGGAATTCTAATTATGACACAAATGTTCCAAATATTCTTGTCACAAAAAAAAAACAACAAAAAAAACTAAACAAGTTTTTAATTTCGCAACCCGGAACTTTTCTCGTGACATGGCTCACAAGTACCCTATGAGTTTATGTTGTAAATGTTGCACAGAGATATTGTGCCGCACACACACACACACAGATACCTCCTCCAGAACTATTGTTTGTACCTTAAATGACTGTTCTTCTGTCTGTCTGTCCGTGTAGTTTGTAGTAGCGTTTTTCCTCTATGTCGCCTGAGAGTGGGTGAGAAACAACAAAAGAATAAAAACAAATACTAATACTAATACATACGTTTGCACGCACACACACTCACTTGCAGGTGATTGTACGGTTGCCTCTACCCAGAAAACCAAATTTGCCGAAAATGTCTGATATCAGACAATATCTGAACTCTATCGAGAATTCTTACCAAAATCGTTACGAATTCTGTTCGATTTGTCTGAGGATTTTTTTTATTATGTTCCGAAATATATGAACGAATTTGGCCTGAATTCTGTTAGACTTGTCTGTGAGATTTTTATTAATTTTTTGTTCAGACTTCTCTTATCGAACTCGCAACGAATTCTGAACTATTCATCTGAGGTTTAAAATTTTTGTTATTTGCTTCATATTTTACAGTTGTTGTTCTTGTGTTCAGACATGGCGGAACTAATTCTGAACGAATTCTTAGCTGTTTATCTGAGGTATTTTTATATTTCGAATTCAAATTCTGAACGTTTGGTTAGCTTAGCTGTGCGACGGATTTTTATTATGTTCGGAGGAAAACTCTACTGCCTGCAGTTCTCGTTGAATGTAAAACTGGTTGCTCTTACGTGTATAGCCACTAAACATAGTTACAGCACAATTATTGCTTGCGAAACTGCAGACACCCCTGCTTGTAACTTAATAGTCTTTCCGAACGCTTTTTTAAAAATGTTTTACAACTTTTTTTTTGTAGAACAAAACTATTTTTTTCTTTTTGATTGTTTACATTCAGAATTTACCGTGACATAAGCTCAGAATTTGTTCAGAATTCGGTTCTTAATGTCGATAAAAACATCAGAATTTAATAACACTTAATGCCAGAATTCTGACCGAAGTCGTTCAGAATTAGTTTAGAATTCGATACGACAAATCGAAATTTCCTTTCGAATTTTCCAAGACTATAGCTCAGAATTCGGTCAGAAATCGGTTCGAAATAACGGCGAAAACATCAGAATTAATTAAGACTTAATGCCAGAATTCTGACCGAAGTCGTTCAGAATTAGTTCAGAATTCGATACGACAAATCGAGATTTCCTTTCGAATTTCCCAAGACTACAGTTCAGAATTCGGTCAGAAATCGGTTCGAAATGTCGGCAAAAACATCAGAATTAATTAAGACTTAATGCCAGAATTCTGACCGAAGTCGTTCAGAATAAGTTCAGAATTCGATACGACAAATCGAAATTTCCTTTCGAATTTCCCAAGACTACAGTTCAAAGTTCGGTCAGAAATCGGTTCGAAATGTCGGCAAAAACATCAGAATTCCTTCAGAAAAGTAGTTCAGAATTTGTGTCAACCTTCTCATATGTTTTTCGTTACGAAGAATTCTGATCCGAAATCCGAACATTTTGCCGATTGTCGGACAGAATTCTGAAGGTTTGGTTTGCTGGGTACGTAAGTGAGTGCATGTGTGTGTGTGTGTAGACATACCATTAGTTTTGGTTTGCTACGTGCTTAAGGACATTTTATGCTTTCCTTGATAACTCTTTGACCTGTAAGAAGAGCCAGCGAAGGCGGCGCGCGGCCTCAGTGTTGCCAGCCAAGGAGGTGTGCAACGAGGAGTTTTCTCCTCGACCAAACAAAAAGTGAAAAACTACAATATAGACAAATTAAAAAAAAAATGTTTTTTTCTTCATAGTTTCTTCCTTGCTTCGTGCCTGTAAACAAATGAACACAAACATACACACGTATGTATGTACGAGTACAGTGCATATGTATATATTTTTGAACAAAGTTTTTGATTTTTTTCTGCCACTTCTTTGGAGTTAACTTTTGCCGTTTCGCTCCTTATGTGTCTGCAAGTAGTTTCCCGAGCTTAGATAGAGGACAAAGAACGTCACAAAACATACAAACAGACGGCGATCAGCGAATTGAGGAACTTAAAATGTTTTATGGAAAAATTTAAAACTGTTTGTCCGTTTTTGAGTGGCACAGCAATTTGAGCGTGTGTAGCAGGAGGTAAACTTATCTTGTCTACAACTACATCATAATTAGATAGTGTCTGTCTTACTTGAAGCGTTAATTAACATGGTTTTACATGGCTTTGCTGTCTGCTATTACACTATTGGATTGGATTTCTTTGTGTTTTAGGTAAGTGAAGTAGGAAGCGGTAAAATTAAAAAAATAGGCAATTCGCCAAATTTGGACGGGGCCATAACATGTACTCGTGTGTCCTCCGCCATGAAGTGCCTTGCAATATGAAGCTTTAATAAAGAGCCTAGAACCACTTTAGTATTCCCAAATCGTTTAAACGAAATTTCTTTACTAACGACAGAAGAAGAACTCAAACTATTTTGTGACAGGTTCCAACCTTTAGATTTGAAACCCTTAAAAAAGATAAAGTTGTCAGTGTGCAAGGATTCGAAAAATAACAACTGCCATTGAATCCGCTTCAACCAGAATATCTGAGAAAGTCAAATACCAACACATTAGAGCACTGCAGGAAAGGCCCAAAGATGTTGATCTCTATGTACAGGACTAGGCTAATGAAGTAATACCAACTCATGGTATTGGTAGACGATCAAATCTGGAGTTGCACATCGGTTTACGGCTATGTTAATCGTACACCTTAATCGTAACTCAACAGCGCAAAGTAGTCCAGAATCAATTTCTATCGGTCAAAATTCTATTACTTTTAATCTAGTAAATATTTTTGAGTTCTGTAAAAAGGGGCAGTCGTAGCCAAAAAGAAAGGACTATTTTTAGCTTTTGGCTACATTTTAGAAATTAGCCTAAAGTTGACTTGTAATCGTATATTCCGATTTTAAAGAAAAGTAAAATTTTTTTTATGGGTTTTAAGTTTTTTTTTCTATTTTTGCAATGTAATTTCATTATTCATAAAAGCTCAAAAACGATATTCACTTTTTCAGTTTTTGAAAATTTCAAAAGTGAGAAAAATAATGAAAATTTATCTATTTTATCGAATTGTATCTCATACATTTTAAGAGCTATTACTATGAAATGGTACTGCAAAGTGTACTTTTCAAAATGGTTCGTTATAGCAACCCTCGTATAACTCGGAAGTCTCATTTGTTAAAAAATCAAACCAAAATGCTTTATCGCCCATTTGGTTTTTTGTAACACGAATTGATCTTGTAATATTCAAATTTAAAATTGTTGTATCTATTGATGTCTCTCAACGTGGAGTCTGTAGAGGTGGTCAGAGTGAGTTGTAGTTCCGTGGGCAGTTGTGTGAATAAAACTTGAAAAGTAAGATTTAGAATAGTAGTTCTCATTCGTTTGGTGAGAGCTGGTTTTTCTTTCATCAATTGCTGCGAAGCATCTGATGATGGGCGTCACGGATCTGAAATCGCGTATATATATAAACAGAAATGACGATATTCACTTTTTCAGTTTTTGAAAATTTCAAAAGTGAGAAAAATAATGAAAATTTATCTATTTGGTCGAACTGTATCTCACACATTTTAAGAGCTATTGCTATTAAATGGTCCTGCAAAGTGTACTTTTCAGAGTGGTACGTTTAAAACTTTTAAAGAAAAATCAAGGTGGCAGCCAGTCAAAAGGGAAATTATTGCTCTTATTGTACGGCAAAGTGTACTTTTATTAGCAATAGCTCCTTAAATGTATAAGCTACAGAACTATAAAAAGGGCAATTGCTCTTAAAATGTATGAGGTATGATTCCTTGGCTTTTCGACTAAACTCCAAAATATTTACTAGACCAAGAGTTATACAATTTAAAGCGATTTGGACCGATACTGGCGCGGCGGCATTCACTTTTACTTCCGTAAACAAATAAAAATATCGTTAAGTTCGGGGAGGGCACATATTATGTACCCCCAACCGTTCAGGCATAGCGATAGCGAGCACAATTCACGTTTCATTCCGGCCATCATCATTTTTAAAAAAAAATATGCACCCATGATTCCACCAGACCATAAACCGCACCAAACCGTGGTTTTCTCTTTGTATAATGGCACCTATTGAACCTCTTCTGATTGCTGCAATTTTGTTTATTGACGTTGCCATTGAACCAGAAATGGGCATCATCACTGAACAAAATTTTGGTCGAAAACGATTCTCACTTAACGCTCATTTCCATAATATAGTTGCACTATTTGGGAACGTTGTTGCGGTGTAAGTCTTTCCATGATGAAATGAACAAGAAAGAGAAAAAATTTAACACAACTCACGCGAAATCTTTAAAAAAAACCTATTGGAAAAATACCTCTAGATTGATCGCCCCTTAGTTACATACATGGATTTGTAAAAACATTTGAATGATTCTACTTTATTGTACCCTTTAGCAGTCATCATCCTTAAGTCTCATCAAACAACAGTGTATTACTCACTCTCTAAAAGCGATAATTTTGCTAGTTCAAAAAACTTTTCACTAAAGACCACATTTTCCAGAATTTGGAGTTGCTATCAACTGCTTCAAAGCCCAATCAGCGAACGTTAGAAGAAGTTGGCAGCGTTCTTCTTCATTAGCCAAATGTATATTCTGCTCATGCCTGTCCAGAATCTTAAAAGGCGAGACTTCCCACTAGTTTTGACAAGGTGGCAAGAGTGAGTTGTATTTTCGTGGGCAATTGTGTGAAGAAAACTTGAAAAGTAAGGTTTAAAACAGTAGTTCTCATTCGTTTGGGGAGAGTCTGGCCTTATAGAGTTCCTTTTACTTGCAACAATTGCAGCAAGGCTTTCTGAAGAGGGTTGTCACGGACCCGAAAACATGATAAAAGTAGTGTGCAGCCACGAAAATCAATCTCACTTTGCCATTTTGTTAAAAACTTGTCTTCTATTTGAATATAGAAGCAAGAGGTCTTGAGCCGGTTTAATCCCTGTTCAATGTGTAAAAGCAACAGACCGAAATAAAACAAACGAGCTAAACAATGGAAAGACTCTTAAGATTTTAAGCAGCTGTATCAAATACAAAACGTACTTGTTGAGGTTTTCTTGAGCTACCGCAAACATCTTCATCCGATGATACCTGTTTATTCATAAAGAAAACTCCCCGTTAGCTTCAGACAAGCGCCTTCTTCGCATAATAATTCCTTTGATGAAGATACCAATAAAAAAATATTCAAGACATTCAGCTGCTACAATTTTTAAAATAAATTAATTTTCTATATTTAGTTCTAATACAGCAACAATAATAGTCTACTCTCATACAAGGCGGGTGCTTATTTTTCTTGGTTCGTTTGAAATCGTTTCTATTTGAATTTGAGTGCAATACAAATACGGAGTATAAAAATACTTATATTTCGAACAAAACATAATAAAGCACACGCATACATGCACTGTAAATGCATACGTGTGTTGTATGTAGTTCTGAGACTTTATTGAAATGAAATGAATGATATCAAAGTCTATGAATTATAAACTCTTTTGATTTGAGAGCATAATTCCAAGTCTATTGAATTCAAATACAAAATGTCTGAGAATAGACCTGCATTCGCAAGAGCCACGTGCCTTTGAGGCTGACGGCTGGGCTGCCATGTACGGCGTGCACTCAACGGTCAATGGGGGCGTATGAGTACTCGTATTAAAATAGTATTTGTTATGGGCATATCAAAAGATTGCACACAACTCTACCTGTTCTTTAAATGCCAAGGGAATTGTTTGCTTGTACAGGATGACGAGCGTAAAAATACTTTATAATTACTCCTTTAATTATCAAAGGGAATATTTTTTAAAATGTTTTCTAAATAAGTTCTACGATAAATGGGTCAGTTTTTTTGATATTTTTGTCAAGGAATATCTGGCAAGTAATAGTGACATGTTTGGCATCTTCTTGATCTTTTCCATAATTTGTTTGTTATAATGTTTCACAAAATTCATTATATGAACTTTGTCATTTACTAATGAAAAAAGATTACCTCCTTCGAACAACCCAATTTTCAGTATATTTTTGGTTGTTTCGGGTCGAATCTCTTCAATAGCAACTTCCATCTCATGGTTCAACGCTTCAATTGTCTCTAGATGCTTTGCGTAACATTTTCCTTAATGGATTCCCACAGAAAATAATCCAACGGACTTAAATCACTGCTCCGAGGCGGCCAGTTAACATCACAATTTCGGCTGATTATAAGTATTTGATTTTCAAAACAGTGCGTAAAATATTTTTGGAAACAAAAATTCGTTTAGCATGGCCATTTTCGACGAAAAATGGCCCATTGTGCCTGCAGCCTAAAGTCACACACCAAACACTGACGCGTTGTGGATGCATTGGCTTCTCAATAGTCACGTGTGGGTTCTCTAAATCCCATATGCGGTAATTGTACTTATTGACATAGCCACGGAGATGAAAATGAGCTTAATCGGAAAACATAATGTTGCGGTAAAATTATTTATCTCCTGCCAAATAATCTTCAGCCCCAATATGACAAAGTTCAACCTTTACAATAAAACCAGAAATTTAAAAAAATTATCAGTCATTTTTTTACAACCGACTCAAATTTAAAATAAGAAACAAAATCGTTTTTTAAAAGCACACACAGAGAAAAAGTCTGTTAGAATTCGGTTGGAACTACCAACATTCCGTTACTTACCACTAGATGATAAATATGATTAACGTATTGTGCAGTTGATCGGTCATTCCAATGAAATGCGAAAAAATATGTTTTTGTCATAACTGGTGGTTGTAGCAACCATTATTAGCTATTATTACTATTAGTTGTAGAAACCAAATATAAGTGATGTTAAGAAAAAATTGTTTGTTTTTGAAGCATTTTTTGATTCAAATGTTAGCGTTTTTGAATAAAAAAAATATTGAAATATTTAAGCCGATCGGAATGAAGTGCATGTAATGGGTGATCCAAGTAGAGACTCTTTTTCCAATAGCCTTTTTTTGACAGATCACGCCTGAGTCGTGTCATGCTGTCATGTTATTTGATGCCTGAAATTGAAGCTCGTGATCTCGCATCAATCAATGGACTTATTGGTAGAAAACTTCGGTGAGCAGATAATTTCACGTTTTGGGCCAGTCGATTGGCCACCAAGATCGTGTGATATCACACCATTAAACTTTTTTCTGTGGGGATTTGTAAAGTCTAAAATGTATGCGGACAAACCCGTTTTGATTCAGGTCCTGGAGCCGAACATCACGCGTGTCATTCGCCAGTTACCAATCGAAATGCTCGAACGAGTCATCAAAAATTGGACTCAAGGGATGGACCATCTGAGACGTAGCTGCGGCCAACATTTGATAGACATAAAAATAAATGCCAAAGAACTATTCTTTCAAATGATAATAAACATTCCCCATTTAAATTTTCTGTGTTTTTTTCTTTAAAAAAGTAGGGAACCTCAAAATGGATCACAGCGTTGCATAGTCGAAATGTAATTTAAATATCCCAAGGCGACGATACTAATTACACCAATCCTGAGTCAACAAAATTGTTGTCATAAAACTTTCAGTAGACCTCCTATTAAAGAAAAGCAGAGATTTTCGACGACATGTTTTTTTATCACGAAGGCCTCAGTACTCCAAAACTTCTGTACAGGGATTCAGAGACTTACGCAATGGTAGCCAAAGCCACGAATTTGCAATTTTTTTTTAGCTAAAATATTAGCCAAAAAATATTTGCCAAAATTGTAGCTAAAAACTACAACATATTTCATAGGCACTAGTTAAAGAAAGTTTGAAAGTTTGTTTTGAAACATGACTAGCTAATGCAAAAAAAAACTGACCAGCTAAAAATTGACACAAAAAGCGCTAGCTGAAGAAAACAAAAAATAATATTGAACAGGGATTAAACCGGCTCAAGACCTCTTGCTTCAGAAAGCCTTGCTGCAATTGTTGAAAGTAAAACCGAACTCTATAAGGCCAGGCTTTCCACAAACGAATGAGAACTACTGTTGTAAACCTTACTTTTCAAGTTTTCTACGGTTTTACTTTCAACAATTGCAGCAAGGCTTTCTGAAGAGGGTTGTCACGGACCCGAAATCATGATAAAAGTAGTGTGCAGCCACGAAAATCAATGTCACTTTGCCATTTTGTTAAAAACTTGTCTTCTATTTAAATATAGAAGCAAGAGCTCTTGAGCCGGTTTAATCCCTGTTTAATGTGTAAAAGCAACAGACCAAAATAAAAAAATAATATTTTTTATTAATCTGATTGCCGCTTTTTTAGTTGAAGTTCTAATTTGAAGGCTGCAGCAATTGTGCGCAGCCAAAAAAAAAAGAATTCTTTAATAAATTTTTTGTTTATTTTTTCTCCTGTCTTCTGCCTTGACAGCACCAAACATTGCACACATTTAGGGCTGCACATTTGGCGTCTGCTCTTATTAGCTAAAAAAAACATCACTAAACATATTTTAAGGGCCGGGTATACTGAAGCTTATTCCTTTCCAAACACCATTAAAATATATTTAAAAAACCTTAAAAAAGTTCATTTTATTGCAGTGTCGCTGTCAAAAAGTCCTCTCATATATTGATTGTAAGTTCTTGACACTTACTTTAAAGGTTTTTGGACAACCGGAAGTTGAAAAATATGCAGTGTAAAAAAGCTTCTGTGTGCACAAGCCTTTAAGCTGCCTAAAAAATAATTTTGGAATGTGATTGGCTAGATTTGCCTGCTTTTTTGAGCTAAGGCTAACGTCAGCTAATAAAAATATATTTAAAATATAAGCTAATAATTTGTTGAAAACTAATCTGAATAGTAGCGTTAGCTTTTATTTGTGATTAAGGTTAAAAATATTAGCTCAGCTAAAGAAAGCCAACGGTTAGCCGACACCTGCTTCTGTGTATTAGTCTTGTAGCTTATGATTTAGTCGAAGACGCCCGATGTTTACTATTCATTAATTGTTGTAATTTTTGCAAACATTATCGAACCTATAACACTCCGACTAATCACATTCGCCTTTTTGCTTTTTTCATTGCAGACAAAATTAACTAAACTTCGCTATGACTTCCTAAAGGAAGTGCTGTCATCTAACTCCTCAAAAAACAAAATCAGGAAATGTAGAACAACTAACCAGCAAAGCAACCAAAATCCAAACATATCAAATCTAATTTAAGCTAATGCAACATAAAACATATCAAAAATTGTGCCATAAACTCTAGAAACGTAAGTCATCATATCGAGAACATATCAAGCCACAGTTACCAAACCAAGAGCAAAGCTATACAAAACGTGTAAAAATTTTAAGCATAACAGAGAACGTGTAAGGAAACAAATTTTATACATAGGCTTTAATGTCAAAGGAAACAATGAAAACACAAGACGTCGAGTGCAACAACAGCCAATTGAAGGAAACTGAAAGGACGGATGGCAGTGGCTCGAACGCCAAGTAGTGCTAGTGGCGCTGAAAATTCAAGAGAATTTAACACCAAGGAAATTGTAATTACTACTATTTAAAAGGCGAAACAAAATTAACATGTCTATGGCCAAAGAGTCCTCATAGTAAAAAGGAAGGCAACACAACAACAACGTGCCACCAACAAACTACCCACGTCAGCGGCAGTAACTGCAAGAGCCTAGGAGCCAGCAGCAACTGGGGCTGAGGCTAGAACCAGCAGCAACACCACATTGTTGGCAAACTATAACTAGCGAAAAGGCGAGGCAACAAGGTGGCAACATTGCCCGTTTTAAAAAATAAAAATCAGACAAGCAATTTGTTGGTAATTGCAGCTGAATTGTTCAACAAAGCCAAGCCATTACCTTGTGGTGTTGCACAAACAACAACAACAGCTACTTCTCTGGGCATGCAACAGCCAACGGAGCGTACACATAGGCAGAGAATAGTCCAAACACGACAACAGCGCCTGCTCTCGTCACCGGACAGGGGGCAATAATGCAATTTTCTTGCAACCGGAAATAGTTGACGGAAATTCAAAAACGTCCATTGACGAGTCATAACAATATTGTGGCTCTAGCCTAGCCATAGTTCGTTCTCCAATCCACCACCACTTGGCTAAACCACACCAACACACCTTGCTGTATTGGCCAGTCACATCATAGCGTGGTCTATGGCAGTGAGTGTTTGTGTCAAGGTTAGCTGTGTTGTAACATGTCCGCCATTTGGAGGACACACGATGATTTGCAACGGAAATGCATTCAATTGATGAACACATTAAACAAACCAAATCTAACATTCGTTGGCCCTCTCTCACCGCTGTGCTGTCCCTCTTGTCCACCGCCTCGGCAGAGCTCGATTCCTTTTGCAACACACGTTAAAAGAAGCACCGGAAATTGAATTTAAACGCCACTAAACAATTGACCTGAATTGTGCAACAAAATTGATGGTATCATCAGCGAAACGGAAATTTGATATCAAAACGATATTTTTTACAAAATATTAACGCGAATCCTGCTATAATTACACACATACACAGGCACACTCTACTTCCGGCTAAGGAAAAATTCCTTTGTAGAATATAAAATACAAAAAAAAGAAACAGAAGCAGAAACTCATCAAAAACATCAAAGCACCGCAACTAATTTCCTTAACATTCTACTTGGCACTTGTCATTAGCTCGTTTGTCCTCCTATCAGCTGGTCTTGGCCGTCTACTTTTTTCTTTTCGGCCCGTTTTCATTTGATTCCTTGTGTTTTTATCGTTTTTTTCGTTCTCCTGCGCCTTGCTCATCTTCGCCCCGCTCTCCTTAGACCACCTCTTGCGCTGACATTTGGTTTGTTAGGCCACCTTAATGACTGCTGCCAAAAGACGAACGGGCAGCAATAGTGCGACATTTGTTGCCGACAATAGCAGTCATCATTACAGCTCATTGGATCAACAGCAGCCAACACAACAGCAACATCATCATCATCAGCAGCAACAGCATCAGCTAGAACAATATCAGCCGCTGCTGCAGCATCAACCAGCAACACAACAATCTCACCATAATCGCTCATACTATAATAGCAACCACCAGCATCAGCACCAACATCATCAGCAGCAGCAGCAACATCATCATGAACATCAGCGCCTACTGCAACAGGAGCCACAAACATCGGGATCATCAGCTTCGACTACACTATCATCTGCTGGCCACAATCCGCATCATCAACAGCGTCACACAAATAACTCAACATCCTCCTCCAGCTCCAACGCAAACTCCACCTCAGCATCAGCGTCTTCATCATCGGCAGCAGCCTCAATTATGCGCGGGGAATGTTCGGTGAAATTGCCATTGGATATTTTGTAAGTAGATTTTATTTTCGGTGGGCCTTATCTTATCCGCTTCCCAGTACGAAATGTTCCACTTATGGAAAGCATTAACGAGCATATTTTAAAATTACTAAGAATTGCCAGCCTTTTTTACAAGAGAGATTTTTTTTGGATTTTTTTACCAATCCTCGATAACTTAGATAAAATACCTTATATGGAAATGAAAACTTAAGGTTAACAAAAATGGGCAATTTATTGTTTTTTAGAAAGTTTTGAGTACCGAGAACTCGCATTTCAAAAAGCTTCAGGTTAAAGTAGGTTCCTTCGAATTTTACCACTGTTGGTTTTTGAGATACACGAGTATTGGCCAAATTTGTTCGAGAACGTCTCAAGGAGGCAGGAACAAAAACACGTGGACAAATTAAGTTCGGACGGGCTGAAGCTTATACACCCTCAATTATGGATTTCAATTTAATATAAAATTGTTATTTAAGGGGAAGTGGCACCGCCGCTTCCCCTTGTGTTTCCCCCTGTGTTTTTTTAAAATACCAACATAATTTAGGGTGATCCATCCAGAGGTATTTTTTCAGAACAAAAAAAATATAAAAATTCAAATCAAGTGTGAAATCTTTATTGGTTATTTGAAAGGACATTTTATAAAATTTATTTTTTGCACATTGAACGGGGACTAAACCGGCTACTTTCTGAAGAGGGTTATCACGGACCCGAAATCATGATAAAAGTAGTGTGCAGCCACGAAAATCAATGTCACTTTGCCATTTTGTTAAAAACTTGTCTTCTATTTAAATATAGAAGCAAGAGGTCTTGAGCCGATTGAATCCCCGTTCAATGTGTAAAAGCAACAGACCGAAATAAAACAAACGAGCTAAACAAATTTATTTTTTGAAAATAATTACCTTCAAATGTTGGCAACTGTGTTATGGAAATGAGCGTTCGGTGAGAAACGGGAAGATCCGCTGTTTTGACCAAAATTTTGTTCACTGATGAGGCCCATTTCTGGCTCAACGGCAAAGTCAATAAACAAAATTGCCGCATTTGGGCTGAAGAGCAACAAGAAGAGGTTCAAAAGGTGCCATTATACCCAGAGAAAACCACGGTGTGGTGCGGTTTATAAGCTGGTGGAATCATCTGTGCATGTTTTTATACCCGCACCACATAGTGGTATGGGGTATAATGGCTTAGTGCTTGCGTTTGTAACACATCGAAGGAATCGAGTTAGAATACCGGGACCAGAAAGAAAGTTGCTCAGAATTACATTTTGAGTCGATCTAGCCATGTCTGGCTGGCTGGCTGGTCGGCTGGCTGGCTGGTCGGCTGGCTGGCTGGTCGGCTGGCTGGCTGGCTGGCTGGATGTAAAGATGTCCATCTATTCTTGTAATCAAAGTACAGGTCGCATTTATGCACCGATCTTGATGAAACTTGGCATGTGGTAATATATTGGGACAAGGACGGACGCTATTGAATTTGGTCCAAATCGGAGCACTTTCTGATAGACCCCCCATACAAAGGAACTCTCGGATTTGGTCCAAATCCAGTTGATGTCGCGTGTATTGGTCAACAAATTAAAAAAATATGCCATTCGATGTAGAACTGACCACAAAATGTAAAAAAAAATAGTTGGACCCGCCTCTCGGACCTACGGGGCCTTCAGAACCCAACAAATGGACCCATGATTTTAAATATAAGTGTGACCCCTTAAATGAAAGGAAATTATCCAACAATTTTAAATACAGAAAAAAATTCGACCTGTTTGGGCCCCAGGGTCCATTAGGAGGGTCCAAAAGTTTCGGTTTATCCGGATTTTAGTGTGACCCCTCAAATGACAGGGAATTGCCTCAGGACTTTAAATATGTCAAGCCAAATGATTTATCTCGTCCGTGGGAGGGCACAGGGTCCGAAAACAAGGTATGAAAATGTGGACCAACTATAATTGTTATACCCTCACCACATAGTGGTATGGGGTATAAAGGTTTAGAGTTTGCGTGATAGATACAGATAGAAATAGCGACGAATGCTTTCGATTAACAGGAGACTTAATCACATTTATAGTGGTGCGGGTATCATAGAGTCGGCCACGCCCGACTATAGCACTTACTTACTTGTTTAAATATGATGATGGCCGGAACGTAACCTTGAATGGTGTTCGCTATCGCGCCATGATATCGACCTTTATGCTACCTGAAATTGAAGCCCGTAATCTTGACGACACTTGGTTTCAACAGGATGGTGCCGCTTGCCATACAGCTGCTCAAACAATTGATCTATTGAAAGGATCATTTCGAAAAGAAGCTAGAGTGATATCACACGTTTAGACATTTTTCTTTGGGGTTACGTAAAGTCCAAAGTCTATGCTGAGAAACCAGCTACGATTCAGGTTGTGGAAGCCAACATTACGCGTATCATTAAAGACATACCGGTCGAAATGCTCGAACTAGTCATCCAAAATTGGAGCCTTAGAATGGAAAATCTGAGGCGTAGTAGCGGCCAAAATTTGAAGGAAATTATATTCAAAAAATATGTGCCATAAAATCTTTCAAATTACAAATAAAGATTCCACAATTGATTGGAATTTTTACATTTTTTTTGTTCTGTAAAAATACCTCTAGTCGTATACCAAGTAGTTTTGCAAATATCTTCAAATCGTATGTAGGACGTCATTTTTGAAATTGTGTAGCTTATTTCAGGCTTTATTAAAAACAAAAGTCAAAACTAAAATATTTAGCTTCAGCAAAATAAATCAATGGTTTTTTAAAAAAGTGCATGTAAAAGCCAAACTCATACAGGTAGTCATATATAAAATAGTTTTATCCGGTGTGCTTCCCCACCCCATACTTGTGTGCTTCGCCACCCATAACTTTCATGATACAGAATTTTAATACTCTTTTTGCATTTATTCAAGTGCTCTAGGATCGCAATATTTCTAGTTTTATTATCCGGTGCAAATATGTCTTAAGTCTGAAGGTTGTTCGTGGGAAAAGCACGGATTTTCTAAATGTAAGCCACAGACTTGAAGCGACTGCTCGTGCGTTTTATTAATCTTCCAAACTTGATTTCAAATACCCTAGGCGTATCTCTTGCGTAAGTGTACCATACTGTAAATATTTCAGGATGTGCTAACTATTATTATGGCGGTTTCTTAAAAAATGGGGCTTGGCCCCGCCCACTTTTGCAAAAACAAAATATTTAAAATCATATCAGTAGATGTACCCAACCTGAAATTCCTATCTGTAATAGTCAAATATTGACGTGCTTGGGCGGGGCCGCTCCTCTTTTTCCAAACTTGTTTGCAAATATCATGTTCTAATAGTCTGTGATATACTTAGTAGGGACATAAATACTGTTACACACGTTTTATGCTGTAAAATAAAAAGTTCTGAATGTTTTTGAACCAAATAGTTTTTAATGTATTTATTGATGTATATTGTATCCAAAAAGAATCTACTTATTCGAAATGTCCGCCTTTTGCCTTTACACACGCCTTAAGTCGCACTGGCCAACGTCAATAGCTGCACGAACCTCGTCCATTGGAAAATTGGCCACAGCTCGAACCAAAGCAGCCTTCAGAGATCCAATATTGGGGTATCTTTTGTGACAAACCTTGTCCTCTAAAACCGTCTACATTTTGTAATCCAATGGGTTCAAATCAGGACTGCCTGAGGGCCATTCTTCAGAGGAAATGAATGCTGGCGAATTGTTTCGAAACCAGGCCTAGGACGTTTTAGCCTTATGGGCCGGCACAGAATCCTGCTGGAAAGAACATGGCTGGTTTTGGAACAGGAAATTGTTAAGAGGCTTCACAACAGCTTCCAAAACGGTATCTTGGTAAACTTTGGCCGTTATTTTGACTCCTTGTTCGCAGAAATGCAGGTCAGTGACGCCATCGTAAGAGACACCCCACCAAACCATGACTGAAGCTGGGTGATGACCCTTTTTCACCCTTGGGATCAGTTCAGATGCTTTCTTAGATGACCGCGCATACACTCTCTCATTTTGCTTGTTAAATTTTTCCTGAACGGTAAAATTTTTTTCCATCGGTGAGCAAAATTTTTCAGTGCATGTTATCAGCGTGCATCACCAAAAGACGTTTGCATTTTTCTATCCTAGTTTTTTTAACCTGCAGTCAATAAATGTCCAGTACGTCGTTTCAAAGCCCCAAGTCCCAAGTCTTTTTTAATGATTCGACTCATGGACTTTTGTGTGATATTCATCATAGCCCGTGATATGATTTTTTGTTTTCGGAGCGGATTTCTGTGAATTCTTTATTTAACGGCTTTGATGACATGTGGTGTTCGAACAGAGCGTGGGCGGCCCGACCGGTGGCGGTCTTTTACATATCCAGTCTCCTCAAACAGAACATGCGGCTAATCCCTAGTGGCCGGAGCGTTTTGAAAATATCGCCTTTTTTTCATTTCACACTTGAAAAGCGCTATTACAGCGATACTGTTCTCATTATCTGATCACTCCATGATGAAAGTTGGAACAATTTTAAAATCCCGTTACAGACTAACGCTATTGAGGTTAGCTTTCAAAACCCATATGACATTAACGGCGTATGTTTAGTTGTACTATTGAAATGGGTGTGTTCAATGTTGTAACAGTATTTATGTCCGTACTAAGTACTTGGTGAACGAGTTTGGCTTTTATCCACTGTACCAACAACAATCGTCATCTTTTAAGGTGTAGATATCCTATTGTCTAATTTAAAATAACGTCCACACAGGGGAAGCATATGTGACGCGCAAAATAGAAAGGGACCCAAGGGTAAAAACCAGTTTTGTTCAGGAGAGCCATTTTAAAGATTCAAATACGTGTATCTTTGGTGTACCATCACTTTCATAAAACGCGCATATCTCTGGGAGGGAACACTTTTGGGGCATGGGATCGGTCTCATTCGATGCTCAGATGTTGTCCACATCAAAAAAAAGTTAACATTGATTTTTTTGCCCTTAGGGGCCTTTCTCTATGCGGTGTCATATATAGTATTGTTCCATTAATCACCGTCGCCAGCAGCCATCATAGTGCATCTTTTGGGTCCTTTGATATATGGCAGGATGCTGGCTAGCGTGGCCTGTAATCTTACTGCTTCTCGCATTTTTCTGCTGAGTTTGCACTGCATTTTCCAATTCCTGTATCATAATGTTGGCTAAAACACTAAACGTGTCATTCTGATCTTTGTCAACAAAACTTAGATAACTGATGACTGGAAAGAAGAAAAATCTCAGCAAAACAAATTCCTTCATATCCCCATTGTATTTTATATGCAACCATTAAGTCCCTTAGAAAAAATCACACTATTCGAAGAAATGGAAATTAACTGCGGAAAGTTTAGCATCCATTCAAAGGAATAAACTGGTATTGAGTTTTCCCCCACTGTTTCTACTCTCCTTCATAGAAATAAAGCTAAAAGCTAGAGAGTGATTCCCGGGAACACGAGTAGATACAGTTTAACTAAAAACTGATTTTTTTTATACATAAATAATGCTTTTCTAGGTATATTAGCTTTATCATCATTATCATTATTGTCCTGGTACGCATTCCATGCCCGACTAAGGAGAGTATAAAAACAGCAGCGGCAACAACACTTAAAACGCTAATGAATAGAAAGCTCTTATTACAAATTTTATTTTTTTTATTGTTTTTTCTTCTTTCTCCGATGCTTGACTAAGAGCAGAATCTATTATTTCATTTAGAAGTTTAATTTTTGTTTGCAATACAAAATTTAATGCGTTGGGTGGGGGTAGAGTCTTTAGTTCAGTAGGCAAACTAGGGTAGCTTACCATAAGAGCTAACCGAATAAAGAGGCATCTACATATTGTTCGAATACAACTCTGTTATTAATGGTTGAGCAATAGATTTCACCAATTTAGAAGATACTCGTATCTTCTGCTGATTAGTAAGGTTGCTCTTGTTCTAAGCTTTGAAAGGCAGTTTCGCTGATCCAAAAACGTCTTGCGATCATCATCAATGGTATCTTTTGTATGACACTTTGTGACGCCTGCAAAACATGTAGCGTGAAAGTAACTCAAAGTGTTTTTTCGTCGGCTATACTAAGTTTGATCTTTCCTCTAAGGACCCACAAGTATTAAGTTATAAGTTTTAAGTAATATTCCAGATCCAGGTCTACAATTTGTGTAAAGATGCGATAATAAAAATTTAAACATTTCGTTGAAAATGGTAGCATGTGATGTTGGATCGCTAGTTAGAACCCTAACCGCGAAATGACGTAAGCACCAAAACGAAAATTTTACAGGAGATAGTTTTTTTTTTTTGGTTTTTTCTCTAATTCACCTGGAGGATTCCGATACAATTGAATTTGCTTTATATTTGTAAAGACTCGTATTAATATTTAAGTTTTAATACTTAAGCTTAAAAGCGTTATGCAATTTTCTATTGAATTTCATTAAAAAGCGCGTGGCTCTTACGTCTTTTTCGCGGTAAGGACCCGAGTTGTGTCATTCGTAGTGTCCAAATAACCGGGGTTTTAGAAAACCGGTCTTCTGGCTTTTTTCCAAAACCGTGTTATAAAAAACCAACTATTAGATTTTACTTTAAGGAAAAATCTGCCATTAACCGACATTCCGGTTGAAGCCTTTTCCTATTCAGCAATGAAGTGAATGACCCCATTTTAAGACTCAGAATGGATTAAAATGTGTTTTATTTTAAAAATAAACAAGTAAAACAGCTAATTTCGGTTATATCTCGCGCTTCTGAAAAGTCAGGGGTTTGAACACTTGAAAATTTCAATGTTAAAATGGGACACATTTTCGGCCTAGGGCCCATCACCCAAATTTAGCCAACTACCAAAAATAATTGAATTTTGTATTCGTTGTTATTTGATACCTAATATATCCATGTAGACGCCGTTTGGGGCTCTAGAATTTTTGTATGGAGATTATATCAACAGAAAACAATGGGCGAATATGGTTCTATTTATTGTTTGTAAATAGTTATAAACTATACCAAATTTGATACAATTCGGAATTAATATGCATATATAAGTAATATCGGGGAGAACCTTTGTACAGGGGCGATATCAAAACGTGGAGCGATATGATCCATTTCTATCTAAGCTGGTAACTGATCAATCGTAATGAACTGTGCCAAATTTTATCAAGTTTAGATGAAATATGTGGCTTCTGGACCTAAAGACATCAAATCAATAGCGTTCGTCCTTTATATAAAAAAAACTTGCTTGTACCAAATTTCATTAAGATTAATTGCAATTGGTAGCTCTAGAGCTAAAAAGATAAAATCGGTTGAACATATGTAAGGCAGCCATATCTTTATCGGAATCGATTTTCTTCTATTTCAATAGCCTTCGTTCTTGTGCCAAAAAACTGATTTCTGCCAACATTCCTTACAATCGGACAGCAGTTTGATTACAAGCTTTAGAGCTGATAACTTTAAGTCGATCGGTACACTTTAAGGTGGTTACAAACATTTGCCAGGAAACTAACTCATAATAACCTGTTGCTGGGTATTAAAAGGTATCCGTATAAGCAAATTATAAATTTTCTTTTATTTTATATACGATAACAAAAAACCGGGTAAACCGAAATGTCGGGTCTAAGTTATTTTTAAGAAACCGACTGTCGGGTCGGAATAATTACGGTTTTTGTTACGACCCGACTGTCGGTTTCTCAGATTCGGTTTTGGACTCTCTAATCGTGCGGATGATTTGATGCTTATAGAAATTTTTTGAATATACGATTAGTTACTAACAGTCGGGCTGTTAAGACAATTTAAAGCTTATTGGCTAACTTGTTAGACGCACAATTCACCATAAACCTATCTTCCGATGATTCGACGATATGCAATCCAGCTATCACCATATAACTTTCGGTAGCAATATCCGTTTCTAAAAAGTTTATTTTTGCAGCCTTGGTGAAAAAACTGCAAGTATATTTTAGTTCAGGTTTCAGACCCTCTAATAGGCTTACATTGATTTTATGCCCTTTTTCAATGTAATTTCCTTTAATTGTTGGCAGCAACTACGCCTTAGGGAGCCCATTCCGAGGGTCCAATTTTGGATGACTCGTTCGATCATTTCGACCGGAATAAGTGTGTCCATGATGAAGTAGCAAACAATACTGAAAAGAAAAAAATAAAGTTTAGCACAACTCACACCTAAACTACGAAAAACCCCTATTGAAAAAATATCTCTTTATTGATCCCCTGTTATATAGTATGGAAATCGGCTCGTTCGATCATTTCGACCGGATTAAGTCTTTCCATGATAAAGTAGCAAACAATACTGAAAAGAAAAAAATAAAGTTTAGCACAACTCACACCTAAACTACGAAAAACCCCTATTGAAAAAATATCTCTTTATTGATCCCCTGTTATATAGTATGGAAATCGGCTCGTTCGATCATTTCGACCGGAATAAGTCTTTCCATGATGAAGTAGCAAACAATACTGAAAAGAAAAAAATAAAGTTTAGCACAACTCACACCTAAACTACAAAAAATCCCTGTTGAAAAAAATACCTCTTTATTGATCCCCTATTATATAGTACGGAAATCGGCTGTAACAGGTTTAGTCGTCACCGTTAAAGTAATTAAGGAATACATCAATCGTAGTCATCAAGGCAAATGATTATTCGTAGTCTTCGCGATAAACGATCGCCGGTAGTATTCAATGTATAAACAGACCGAGGTATATACTCCTATAAGTAATAGACCGCAGACCTCAATAACGATGGACTTTCGATCTGAATTGTCGAAGTGAACGATCAACCCTAGCTGTCAGTTTAAACTATCGACCGCAGTTGTAATGGTAAACGACCGACCCTAGCCATTTAATAATTGGTTGAAGACGTTAGGGTAAACGATCGAAGTAGCCGTTAAGGTAAGCTACTGACCATATTTGAGGGTGTGCTAGATCGACTGAGTCGTTCATATAATCGATCGATTATAGACGCCACAGTGTACGATCGGCAGTGGTCTTTGAGGTAAAGGATCGCTTGTTGTCATCGATATAAACAATTTACAAAAACTGTCATAGTAAGCCACAGATACGAGTTCGTCAATCTAAAAGATTGTCCGAATCGATATTTTTTTTTGGCCACGATCAGAATATTTTCATCATTCCTGAAAATGACTTATTAAATGGCCCGTACGGCCGATGATGCTCGGTGTGCATCCCCTTTTTTGTACGCACTACTTCACACTGTGGTACAGGGTGTTATGAGTTATTGGTTAAGTTTGTTACAACTTATAGGAAGGGAGGTAATCCCCATGTATCGATTGAGTTAGAAACAATATCTGATTCTGTTAATCGAAATGAAACTTTTTCGTTCCTTGGTTTGGCATAGACCTAACTTTAAGGCGCCTTCTGATTTTAGGTCCTACAGCTACACAGAAGTAAGACAAAATTCAGGTTAAAATTAAGGATTTAAAAAGTCTAAGTATACGATTGATTATTGACGTAAAGATTATTGATAATTTAAGTCAGCCAAAATCGTTAAGGAAAAGAAAACATTCGCCAGCAGTAGTAAGTGACCCACCCACCACAGCTGTAATCGATGGACTAAACTTGTTGTGAAAACCGATAGATCGTATTTAAAGTAAACGATCACCCGTAGTCGTCGGGTTAAACTTTTTAATGAATTTCTTTAGGTAAACGATCGACTATACTCGTAGTCGTTGGGCAAACTATATAAAGAAGTGTAATGGGAATTGATCGATCCTTGTTGTCGAAGTACCCAGGTTGCTATTTATTTTTCGAGTCCTGGCAATACTAGTGTTTAACTTCCATCAGGTCCATGAAAGTTTAACATTTTAAGCATAACTTCACACAATACGTTTTGTCATTTGAGCGCGAACTGTTCTGTTTACATTGTGTTGAAAAATGCATCTCGGTTAAAAATGGAATTAAACCGTGAAAATTTTCTTGTCATGATTTTTTAAAAATTTCTGGCATGGATTAGCGAGACATGAGTGTCTCAATCAACATGTTTAAGCACTCGGTGATGATTTAACATCAAAAACCACTGTAAATCTCTGTTCAGTCTGATGTAAACTCAAACTTTTAGATCGTTTTCCAAAACATATCAGATAAGAAGTAGACAACTCAACTTTTTAAACAAGAAAAACCAGCACCAATTCTTCTATTCCTGACAGTTTGAAAATGCTATAAAGTTTTGTTACCATTAAAGGTGTCTCATACTTCCGGCCACCACAACGAAGCATTTGCTTATCGCAACATGACACCTTTCGCGTAGCGTAACGTTAATGGTGTTTGTCGAAACAGAATAGAATTTATTAAAATGTTATTTGTGCAATTATTGAAAGCATCCTTCGCAGGATGCTGCGCACTCACTGAAGCTCGAGCAGGCTATGACATAAACACCTACACATTCCGCACACACACACACACTGCGCACACAACGAGGGGCAAACATTTCCACACCATCATCATTAAAAGTCCTTTTGAATTATTTCTCTGGCTCTCTCACATACATACACATCCACACAGACGATACGATACAATATCGAGTGGTTCCATCTCATCTCGTAACGCTTTTTGCCATAACTACCCGCAGACCCGTACATACGAGCACGTTGGCAAGCCAAGCCGGTCGATGTGAATTGCGGCTTGTGCGATTGTGGCATGTGTTGCGGTAATTAAGTTTATTTTTATTGTTATTTAAAACTGCCACATGGAACGAGAAACTCAAAGTGAGAGAGGGAGAGGCATTTACCGGGGGACTCGAACAAATCGAACGGAAACAAGTAAAAAAGTTTTAGTCGGTTGATCCGACTTACATATACCCTAATCCATACATAGAATTTAAAATTGTCTTCCATCCATCCTCCATTGCCAGAAAAGTATGGATTTAATCAAAATCTCATAACGGGTCGATTTAGTGGAACGCGCTAGAATGGGGCGTGGCATCCACTATTTTCCTATGCGCATACAAAGATGGAAAAGGTATCTAAAGGATACAAAATTCCAGAGAAATTCTTGCATAAGGGATAAAGCTATGTAGGTTTCAATCTACGCCCCAATACAAAAAGGGGCGTGACTAAGGCTCTAGTTTTTCTCAGCTTGTTTAACATATAATTGATTTTCTAATAACAAATTTTCATTTGAATCGTATGAATGGCATTACAATAATTATGCTAATACCTAAAGTGGGCGGAATAGTGGATTTGCACTGGTGTCATTAGAATGGGCGTGTCTTCAACTCTTTTCATACACCTGTATGAAGCCGTTATAAAAGAGTAATAGAGTTTAAAATTTGAACAAATTTCGAGTACCTGGTGAAAAGTTATGTGAGTACTAATTTGCACTGAAACATTGTCATTTGTGTGAGATGTACTAAAGGGGCGTGTCTAGGGACACCATTATTTGTCACCAAGTTACGACTCTTACTCTGTTCTTTTG
Source organism: Hydrotaea diabolus (assembly GCA_963513945.1). Classification (NCBI taxonomy): domain Eukaryota; kingdom Metazoa; phylum Arthropoda; class Insecta; order Diptera; family Muscidae; genus Hydrotaea; species Hydrotaea diabolus. The sequence goes on along the minus strand of OY740720.1, from coordinate 29,902,628 downwards.
TATTGAGTTTGGGGTTAGATAGTTATAAATGGAATAAAAGATATTTGAATAATATTAAGAGTAGGCGTATTGGTACATTTGTGTGGGGGTTACTAAACGGGGCGTGGCTAGGAATGCAATTATTTGCCACCAAATTAACTTAACGGGTCTGGTCTTAAGTATTGTTTATGGGTTAGATCGTATGAGTACCATTAAATATATTTCAAGAATAACAAAGGGGGCGTAATGGTATATTTGTATAGTGGGTACCAGAATGGGGCGTGCCAAACCCATTTTTGATATGCAATTACAAAGCCGTTTTAAAAACAGAACGGTGTTCAATTGTACGAATTTAAGGCTGTGTGTGACACGCTATGCGGGTACTAATTTGCACTAAAACAGTGACATGTGTTTGGCCGGTACCGCAAGGGGCGTGGCTAGGAATCCTATTTAATGTGACCAAGTTAACCTTTTAATTTTGGTCTTAAGTATTAATTATGTGTAAGATCGTATGAGTACTATTAAATATATATCAAGAATAAAAAAGAGGGCGAAATGGTACATTTGTATGGGAGGTGGCAGAATGGGGCGTGTCAACCTATTTTTGATAGGCAAGTACAAAGTTGTTATCAAAATATTACGGTGTCCAGAATTCATGCGAATTTCACACACTGGGTGACAAGTTACAAATGCCGGGAGTTGTATGGGAGGTACCAGAAAGGGCGTGGCTAGGAATTTTATTTGTTGTCACAAGTTTAAGCGTAAAACTTTGTTTATAAATATTAAGTTTGGGTTAGATCGTATGAAGAGGATTTAAAATATTTTAAGAATATCAAAAGTAGGCGTAATAAAAGATTTTTTGTGGGAGTAACTAGAAAATATGGGTCTGTATGAGCCACTATCAATCCCATAGGCAGTTTTGGAAAAATAATGCGACGTGCAAAATTTAAAAGCGTTCCTCTCGCGAGTTATCGTGCGAACCAGAAGCACATGGCTCAAATGAATTGAAGTCATAAAAAGAATAAGGTCAAAATATATCTAAGGGTCTTAAATGCTTTATTCGATGCGTTACACTTTTTGTCCTGTCCAAATGATATATACCCTCTTACCCAGTAGGGTCAGGGTTTAACAGGAACACAGTAACGATTTTCCATCTGGATGTGTTTTTGCTATTCCCTATTTTTCCATTCTTATTTTATTTTTGTGTTTTTGCTATTTTGATCCTGGCACAGAAAAAAACGCCAACGAATGCCATAAAATTAACATAAACCATTAAAAGTGGCTCTAATGTATTCCACTCTTGTGTGGCTGGGACGCGGAGTGTGCAATAATAGCATTACCTTTATTTCCATTGTAATGGCGGGATTGTTCCCACAGAATTGCTCCTTTTGAATTGGTTAAATACGTCTAAATTACATTTAAGTGCAATAATTTATTTGGAAAAACACGCAATATCCACTTTATATGATTCGGCGAATGGCAGTGATGGCTTGGGATTACTACGGCATGGGCTTGATAAACCCATTAACTGTCGGTCACAACATACCTACAGAGAATCCTGCATTACAATTATTTCCTTTGCAGGGTCTCCATCAACGTTGCCAAAGTTTATACCTTTTTTATTTAGAAAAGCTATTTATCACTGGTTTTAAATGAAAACAAAAATAATTACAAATATATACGAAAATAGAAAGGGACCTAAGGGTAAAAATTAGTTTTGTTCAGGAGAGCCATTTTAAAGATTTAAATACGTGTATCTTTGGTGTACCATCACTTCCACAAAACGCGCATATCTCTGGGAGAGAACACTTTTGGGGCGTGGGATCGGTCTCATTCGATGCTCAGATGTTGTCCACATCAATAAAAAAAAGTGAAAATTTATTTTTTTTACCCTTAGGTCCCTTTTTCTATGCGTTGTCACATATATGTAAAACGAGTAAGGAAAGCCTAAAGTCTGGGTGGACCGACTTACTTTTTACACCAAACAAAACAGTTTCTCTGAATTATTGATTGTCTCTATTCTGTGTAAGAGATATCTATCGCTTATCGATTAATACACAAGGAAAATCATAAATTTTATTGAAATCTGAATAAATTTTTGTTCATTTAAACATGGACCGATCAAATTTTTTAACGTATTTCATTGACATCTTTAGGTAGGTTAGGCTCCAAATTAGAGGTACATTTGTATAGTGGCTATAAAAAGCATAGACCGATCTTGCTTATTTCCAACAATGTTCAACGTGTGTTTAAAATAACGCCGTAAACCAAATCTCATTGAAGTCTAATGAAGTTTACCCACACGAATTGGGTGGTATGAAGGCTTTATTAAAACTTGGGCCGATCTTGTCGATTTTCAATAATGTGTGTTTCTGTGTACAAAACAACGTTACAAATTGCATTAAAAATCCGATGAAATGTATTGTAGTTTGGTCCCAATATCGGAAGAAATATTTGTATGGGGGCAATATCAAGTTTTGGACCGAGCTGGTCTATTTTCAGCTATGGTTATCCTTATTTGTTTTTATTTAAATCTGATGAAATTTATTGCTGTTGGGCCGGTTAGATCCAATATCGAAAGGAATTTGGATCTAAGTTTTGGATCGAACTGGTCTATTTTCAGCTATTTTGTATGCAAAAAAAAACTACAAAGCCAGTTTCCTTAAAAACTGGCTTAGTTGTATGGACGGGCGGCACTGTTGTATGGGTGCTGTAACAAAACAGGGGCCGATTTCATCAATTTTTAATATTAATTTTTTTTTGGGCTGAAAACAACGTTTCAAAACAAATTTTGAAATTTCCGCTGTTAGTTTTGGTTAGACCCATAACACAGTACAACAGCCAATCTGGGGGGGTAAGAAATTCAAAGTCAGGGTGATGGTACTAGGTCAGTATATTAAAACCCTCAAAGGTTTTTGCGTTCGTATGTGCCAGTTTCTGCTTTTATTTACAATTAAGTGAAGTTACTTAATTGTAAATAAAAGCAGAACGCGTTAATCGATTTATATGATCTATGTCGCATTTTGTTTATAGGTTATGTGACTTTACGTGAAAGTTATAAGACTCTACACGTTTGTCCGTTTTATATGTTTTAAAAAAAAAAAAAAAAATTTTTTTTTTGGCAAAATTTTCTTCATAAATTAATTTCTAATTGCAAAAATGTTGATTTGGTAGAGAAACAGTATATTAATGGATTAAAGAAAATGTAATTATTAATTTTTCTCAATTTATTTCAGCAAAATCGAACTAGTCGTTCTCGAGTTATGTCAAACTACGTTTTTGCCAACATTTTACAACTAAGCGAAAAAACATCAAGATAAGGAAAAAATGTAAAAGGTCATAAAAAACACATACGAACGCACATACGGACGCAAAACCCTTTGAGGGTTTTAATATACTGACCTAGTACCATCACCCTGACTTGGAATTTCTCACCCCCAGACAATAACCCCAAAAATGTTCCACAGTGTAATCGGTAGTTACATTAATATGCGGGCTTTGTCCTGCTAAATAACGTCACAAACTAAATTTCGCTGATAAATAATGAGATTTACCACTGTTGGGTCTGTGAGACCCAAAATTGGGAGATTTACAGGATGGTCCATTTAAAATTTTGAATTTGAATTTGCTGTAAAAAAGTACTGACAATTTTTTGAATTTCATAGTTTTATTGCAAAGGTAGAACGTTGTCTTTTAATAATGAAACACAATACCATTTATATGACAACCACAACTTGCTCGGCAGTATCTCATCTGTTCAACCCATTTTTTTAGTACATTTTCAATTGTTTCGAGTCGATCTCTTCAATGGCAACTTAGATTTAAAGTTTCAACGCTTGAATTGTCTCAGGATGCTTTGCGTAACATTTATTCTTAATGGCTCCCCACAGAAAATAATCCAAAGGGCGCGAATCACAGCTCCGAGGCGGCTAATTTATATCACAATTTCGGCTGATTATTCGATTTTCAAAAACAGTGCATAAAATATCGATGGCTGTGTGACGTGTAGCTTGTTGAAATCAGATGTCGTCCATGTCTCTTGAAATTTGGGAACAAAATTTCGTTAATCATGTTGCGTTAATGCTCACGGTTACGGCGGCTCCTTGCTCGTTTTCGAAGAAAAATGGCCCAATGATACCGGCAGCCCAAAATCCACACCAAAAAGTGACTCGCTGTGGGTTCTCTGAAGCCCATATGCGGCAATTTTGCTTATTGGCATAGCCACCGAGATGAAAATGAGCTTCATCTGAAATCACGAATATGTTCTCTACAATAAAAGCATGTTCGTCAAAACCATAGTATTGTTTTCTGAATTTCATTTCATCATTAAACAGTATGATTGTGCCAATATTAATATTGTTGAAATGTAATGATTGCCAAATTTCTAAATTAAAATATGATTACGGCAATCATATGGTATGGTTGTGACTATAAACAACACAAAACAGGTTTTATAGACCAACTTGTAGGCATTTATCAATCTAATATCTATTGGTATACCAAAAAACACCCGATACGAGTGTTGCTATTTATATTTCGGGTCCGGCAGTAAAAACACAATAATTTATCATTGGAAATGGTTTAATTGTTTTTCAAAGTATTCTCCTTTAAGATCAATACACTTTTGCATGCGCACAAACCAACACTTTTTCCACTCCGATTGAGACACCTCCAAAAAATGATTTTTGAACGCTTCAAGAGCTGCTTCGGGCGATGAAAAACGTTGACCACGCTTTATTTTCTTGATGCTAGGGAATCAGAAGAAGCCATTGGGTGCCAAATCGGTGGGTGGCCCATCCATTCGACATCTTGAGTGTTCAACATCGTTTCGGCTGATGTGTGAGAGCTCGCATTGTCGTGATGCAAGATGATCTGTCTTCTCTTATTATCTTTCCCCATTTCATTGCCGGTTATACCGAAAAATCGCAATCATTTGCTTCGATGTACTTCTTCCACGAACAACTTTTGTTGGATTTGGCTCGTCTTGAAAAACCCATACGATCGATTGCTGTTTTTTTTCGGGTTCATATGCATAGATCCATGATTTGTCCTCTGTGACAATGTTATACACTGCCTCTGAGCTACCGCAGTTATACTTTTTCAGCCTCTCTTTACACCAATCCATACGAGCCTTTATTTGAGCATTCGTCAAACTATGTGGGATCCAACGAGAACAAATTTTTTTCACGGCCAAATGAACATGCAATATCTTATTGATGCTTGTCATACTAATACCCAAGGTTGCCTCAATCCAACGGTATGTCACATGTCGGTCTTGCTAAATCAGTTCACGCACAGCATCGATGGTTTCTGGCAAAGTGACCGAAATTGGACGTCCTTCACGAAATTCATCCTGGAGCGAACGGCGTCCGAGACTGAACTCTTGGTACCAGCGATTAACAGTGGTTTTTGGTAATGCTTCATCGCCAAAAGTCGAAACAAGTTGATTTAAACACTCTTGTCTCGATAATCCACGCCGAAAATCGTAAAAAATCATCGCACGAAAATGTTCACGGGATAATTCCCTTTTTTTGACTGAGATGGATTTTTCAACACACTGTAAACAACACAATTGGCCCTCAAATGACAAAACGTTCTGAGTAAAGTTATGATAAAAACTGTTAAAGTTTCCAATGGAAGTTCCAGTTTGCATCTGGTAACACTAGTATTGTCGGGTACCGAAATATAAATAGCAACCCTCATACAGTGCATGTTTGTTGTCTATTATAAAAAAACAACAACAATCGAAAGGCAGTTTGAGGGATTTTGATTGAGTTTACTTTGTTCATTGGAATTTTCTACAGCCGACTGTTTCTCGTCCATATAAAATCTGCCTGCACTTAAGTATATAGCTAGTAATCATTTTTTAATTACGTTCAACACTTGGGGTCTACGGACAATGAAGTAGCATTCACCCCTGCTCCCAACTAAAAGTTTTTCGACTGCCTTCTGAATATATTTTTGTTTCTTTAATAAAATTTTCAATAGAAACTTTATCTCAAATCTGTCTATGAACTAATTTTAAAGTAATTGAAAAAAATGCTTAATAAAAATCTCTAATGTTGAATAACAACATAGCCCAATCCTAATTAATATTTTTGGAAATCATGGAATGGTTAAGTGGAATCATAATTTGAGTGTAGGGATTATAAAATTGTGAGGTATGAATCATGCTATAGTTGTAAGGATCATACTATGGTTAAATGATAACATAATATGGTTGTAAGGACCATAATATGGTTGCGCTCATCAAAGAATGGTTCAGTGTGATTCATAATATAGTTGTGGGGATCATAGTATGGTTAAGTGTGTATCATACTATTGTCGTAAGGATCATAATATAAGTATTGTTGTGCCACAACCATATACCAAACAGTATTATGATTCCCTTCGAATATTGTTACCACAACCATACTTTTCTGCATGTGGACATTATCAGCACTGGACGTGAACGTAGGTTTGCCCAATAACGATTTATTTGTCATGAACTTGCTTCACAAATTGACGCTTAAACAGAACTGACGACCGATCTCTTCTTGAAATTTTTCCACGTAAATTTCTTACAGTTTACGTTAAAGACTCACTACTTTGGAAGTAGGTTTTTAATTTTGCAAACGTCAAACATAAACCTGAAAATAAAAAGTAAAATGAATCTTATTCTACCTTTCAAAGTCAATATAATCGGTAGTTCAAATTTAAAATTTTAAACGGTCCACCCTTTACAGAAACTTATGAGAAGCTAGCTAAGACAGCTACATGAAAGAAATTGTGTTTCAGGCCGAAAAAAAACATTTTATGTTTATATTTTTTTTAAATATATAAATAGATACTTGCATTTGGACCATCCCTAGTATACCCTATACAGGAGGGCAAGACTAATGGTATGGTTGCCCAATCATATACACTAACAAATAATTATTTTATTTAAGTAATTCCTTCTTTAACCTAATAACTTCTATAAAGTTATTCTTGCTATTTTCCCTTCCTTAGCACGCCGAGGTTGCTGGAACCTCCCTAAAACACTCAACTCGTTTCCGATAGTTAGTGTTAATTATTGGAACTATCTCCCCTTCCTAATGCCTTGACATTGATTCCCCCCGTTACCCCTCGCTAAGTCAACTATGTGTCACGTTTCCTAGCGAAACCAGGTCAAACCTAACACTCCTCAGCATAAAACCATCCCTTTTTAATTTTGAAACGTCGTTTCTGGCATGTCGTGCAATGTTCCTGTAATGCGATGACTGCAAACACTTCATAATTTGACGACGACCCTTTTCGTGCGATAATTCACCTCTATTCACACATTGTTATTAAGTCCTTCACAGGACGATTTTTTTACCTTTAGTCCTGCACCAGCACACGAGTGTGTGTGTGTTTTTTGTTAGCATTTTGGTCGTTTTAGTGAAATATATACTTTCGACGAAATTGCCCCCTTTCGTTCGTGTGGTGCCTGAATGAATGCAAAAAAATTATGAACCTCTAAAATTGGCAGGCACACTTTACCACGTGCGACAAAGTGTCTTTTATTCCGCAGACTTCTTAAACTGAAAACATTATAAAATAATTACTTATAAAACGCCTCAACATTTATGGTCAACTAAATGTGTGTGTATGAATATGTGTTTTAATGGAGTTACGATTACACTCGAAGAAAAAATAATGGCTAAAATGTTTGCAAATTATAATGAACACCATCAATTCTTGATATTGGGTAACAATCTTTTGGAATATACGTATTTTTATCAGTCTAAATGGTGTCAAGGTCTTAGCTAAATTGTCTCTTGACCGTCTCTCAGACTGCCAAAAATAGTAGTTTTTGTAACCGTTTTCTGAAATAATGCGTCTTTATCCATTGGGAAATACAAATCTGTTGATTACTAGCTTTGTTATAGGCTTATAAATGCTCAAAACCAGATGTTAACCCCGATTTCCAAATTTTGGTTTTTTTTAAGATGCGTTTACAAACCGATTTTTGTTGTACTCGAGAAACCCATCAAGAGAAATAGAATCACTTTTTAGAATTTTTTTACTGTCGTATTAAATATAGGAAATTATAAAAAGTTAAATGATTATCTATTTAAAAATGTTATCAGAAAAAAATCCAGTAAAATTTCTATAAATTATAAACTCGTGGCAAACCCACTAGTAGAAAATGTTAAGGTTAATTTTCTAAATAAAAAAATCGTAGGAAAATAATATATGTTTTTTTCAAATATGTAAGGATCAAGGAGATATCCTTCATTAAGAGGGTTATGTCGAACAAGGATAAGGTACTTATTTACGTTACCGTAAAGAGAACATCCATACATTTTATGTGGTTCCTCGTTGGTTTATTCCTGAAGCCGTGTTCTCAACATATTTGCCGTCTAACACTGCTATATTTTCTGAAAAATACACGAATAGGCCAACTTTAAGATGCTGTAAGATTTGAACCAAGACCTACAGGAAATAGCCGTTTTAGGACAGATAACAACGAGGAGAATATATGGGACAAGTTTTATCAACATTGAAGAGGTCATTTCTTAAAAGCGCAAAATAGAAAGGGACCGAAGGTTAAAAACCTTGTTCAGGAGAGCCATTTTAAGATAAGGTCCCTTTCCATTTGCGCTTAGAATAGTCGACTTCACTTTCATTAAACGCGCATATCTCTAGGAGGGAACACTTTTGGGGCATGGTCCCTTGCCCCATGAAACAAGGTCCCTTTCACTATGCGCTGCCACATATCGTTTGACATTTTGAGTAAGCGTAGCTTCTTCACCACAAGGGTAAACATTTAGTTTATACGTATACCCAAATCGAAAATTCCATATGTCACAGCGCATAGAGAAAGGGACCTAAGGGTAAAAAAATAAATTTTTATATTTTTTCTTTTTTTGATGTGGACAACATCTGAGCATCGAATGAGACCGATCCCATGCCCCAAAAGTGTTCCCTCCCAAAGATATGCGCGTTATGAAGTCGACGATTCTAAGCGCAAATAGAAAGGGACCTAATCTTTAAAATGGCTGAACAAAACTGGTTTTTAACCTTAGGTCCCTTTCTATTTCGCGCGTCACATATGTTAAGTGGCGAATCGAGCCCGGAAGGCTTAGGCCATTAAAAAGCCTAAGTGCCATAATTGATGATATAGTACTCAAAAGATTTGAAATATTTTAAATACAGGGTGTCCGCTGGGAAGGTGGTATACTACTTTGTTTTGCCACCATTTTGGTAAACGTTAGTCTTTACAGTTCAAATTTGGCAGTCATGAAGTAGAGACATGGCAAATTTATTATGAAAAATATTCGATAAACCAACGTGTGTTAATCGTTAAAACATTTTATCAAAATCAAGCATCGATTACTGTGACGATGAGAAAGTTACGTGAAATTTTTGGGAGAAACAACGTGCCAACAAAACGCACTATTTATCGTGTAGTGAATAATTTCGAAGAAAGAGGGCTAGCTGATAGGCTCAAACATGGACTGATGCTCAAGAAAGTGTTCAAAACAATCCATCAACCTCAAGTCAACGACGTGCTCAGGAGCAAGGCCACACTTTTCCACAAGTCCACAATTTTGCACAAGGATTTGCATTTGTTTCCATTTAAGATTCACTTGACACATGAGCTTCTTCCACAAGACGATTTACGTCGCCGTATATATGCCAATAGGATGTTACAGCTCGCCCATGACTACCCCGATTTTCATGAAAAAATCATAATGAGTGACGAGACATATTTTCATTTGAATGGATATGTGAATAAACAGAATAGTCGGTTCTGGGCAATAAAAAAACCCTCAAATTATTCATTAGTCACCTTTGCATCCTTTCAAAGTGGAAGCCAGTCTGGTGTGCAATTTGGTCAGGAGGAATCATTGGACCTTACTTCTATGAAAATGAATACGGCGTAACGGTAACTGTTAATGGGGAGCGAATCGTGATATGATTGAAATCTTTTTAACGCCAGAACTGCATGCTTTGATTAACATGTGGTTGGTATCAACAACTTGATTAACATGTGGTATCAACAAGACGGTAACACATCGCATACAGCCAGAATAACAATGGAATTACTGCGAGACCTCTTTCCACAACAAGTTTTTTCAAGATATGGTGATGTTGATCGGCCTGCACGGTCGCCTGATTTGACTGCTCCGGACTTCTTTTTGTGGGGATATCTGAAATGCAAAGTTTATGCAAACAAACCAGAAACGCTTGAGCAACTCATACAAAATATTCGTGATGAAATTAATGAAATACCGCGTGAAATATTTGAGAATGTAATGAAAAATGTGCTCATAAGAGCTCGCATTTGTGAGGTAAACAGAGTCGGACATTTATCTGTTTTTGTATTCCATACATAATTGCCGACATTAAATAAAACATTTATCAATATAAGATCCATTCTCCTTTATTTAATCAAAAATTATAAACAAACAGAGTAGTATACCTTCCCGATGGAGACCCTGTACTTATAATAAATCTGCCCAGCTACCCAAGATTTTCAAACAAATGCAAATTTGAAAAGAATTGAAATAAAATATCCTCATTGACGGATCTGCCCAGAAATCTAAAGGTATTTTTGTCAAAATAAACAAAAAATCAAAAAATCATATAAAATGGGGAATATTTGTGGTTCTTTCGAAAGGACATTTTATGGCATTTATTTTTTGAATATAATTTCCTTTAAATATTGGCCGCAACTACGCCTCAGGGTTTCCATTCCGAGGGTCCAATTTTGGATGACTCGTTTGAGCATTTCGACCGGTATGGCTTTAATGGCACGCGTAATGTTGGTTTGTCAGCATAGCCTTTGGACTTAACGGAGCCCCAAAGAAAAAAGTCTATAGCTGTGATATAACACGATCTAGGCGGCCAACTCACCGGTCCAAAACGTGAAATTCGGTGCTCTTCGTAATGACCTCTTAAAAGATCAATTGCTTTAACAGCTGTATGTCGAGTGGAGTCGTCCTGTTAAATCCAAATGTCGTCAAGATTACGGGCTTCAATTTCAGGAAGCAAAAAGTGCGATATCAATGCGCGACAGCGAGCTTCATTCACGGTTACGTTCGACCATCATCATTTTTGAAAAAATATGGACCGATTATTCCACCAGCCCATAAACCGCACCAGACCGTGGTTTTTATCTGGGTATAATGGCACCTCTTGAACCTCTTATGGTTGCTCTTCAGCCAAAATGCGGCAATTATGTTTATTGACGTTGTCCTTGAGCCAGAAATGAGCCTTATCACTGAACAAAATTGTCGTCGAAAACAGTTTCTCACCGAACGCTCATTTCCTTTACACAGTTGCACAATTTGAGACGTTGTTTCGGTGTAAGTCTTTCCATGATGAAATAGCAAACAATACTGAAAAGAAAAAAGTAAAGTTGAACACAACTCACGCGACATCTGTGGAAAAAAGGCAATTGAAAAAATACCTTAAGATGGATCACCCGTTACAAGCCAAAAGCCCTTAAATATACTCCAAATATAGTTATTTTTTCAGAGGTTAACTCAGTCCTTGTATGGAGAAAACTTGTACCTCTTCGCCGATCCGACACATTTTCTGCAAAATTTCAGCCACGTAGTATTAATAGTGACACTTGTAGTTTGCTTTTCTTGGATAGACATGGCTAGATTTACTTAGATTTTTCGACGATTCAGAATTTCCGTCCAGTATTTCGAGGTGTTGTAAAGGACATGAGAAAGTTAATATGTATAGCCTATATCCTGTGATGGAGGGTACACAAAATAATAGGGTAGTGGAATTCACTTTTCATAGCATTTACGAAGTTGTTTCAGTGGTCCAATGCAACAGTTACTTTCATTTATTAAATAATTCTTAGAGTCCATAAAATATTGCATTGATTGTATGCAACTGTATTCTAGCATAAACTTTTCTTCGAGTGTCCTGTCAAACTCACATACCCCCGATATCCAAGTGGTATCGTTAAGGGCTCACATTTTTTTTGCTGCCTGTTTCACTTTTAATGGAGAATGTCCACTACATTTTCCTTGATGCAACGTCCATTCGTCCGTATGTTCCTCGCATAGTACTTTGTAATTACCCATGACTAACATGTTAAACATTTCCTCGCTCATACACAGCGTCACCAACATCGGGCAGCGAGTGCTGCCCGGACGAAGAATTGTTAACATAACGGAAAAGGAAAATAGAATAAAAGTGTCTACGAAAAAGTTAACATTTAAAGTAAAAGAAAAAAACAATAAAGCAACACACCGACAAACTGAACATACTCCAAACAACCTGCCACAGGGAGTAGGCCCTCCCGTTGACACTCCAAGCTGCAATATGTTCTGGTGCCAAGACAAAGGCAACAAAGAACCGACGTAGGCAAAGTTGTACAACGTGCGAGTACACATACACTTTGTCAGTCAGTCATCCAGTCATCCTTCAGAAGTGGCACAGTTTATTACTTTATATTTAAGTGCATTTTTACTTGCGGGCTTTTTATACATCATTTATTAACTCCTTTTTTGCTCTCCGCTCTCTCTCTCTCTCTCTCTCTCTCTCTCTCTCTCGCTCTCTCTCTCTTCAAGAAAGAGGAAGCTTCCTTGTTTTGACACTTTGTTAACGGGTGCTCGCATGCAGGAACATTTTGTGACACGCTACAAGGAGTGCTTCAGCTTTACTTGGTGTCGCTTTTAAGTGTTGTTTCGGCATGTTTTATGACGCAAACGGATGAAGACATGAGTGGTTTTATTAAAATTTCATATGAGAACTGATGACGCTCTGAAACAAAATCGATGTGGACAGTGTCGACGGGTTTATATCTTTTTTGGGCGGATGTAAAAAAATCAAAATTGAAGAATTGATATGGTACATCAATATCACAAACTGACTTTTATAAATCAACTTTGAACATTTTTTCGTAATTTTATTTTTAAATTAAATTTCATCGATATTTTATATTCATAAAAAACTTTGTCAATATTTTTTTTATAGAAAATTTTGTCAATGTTTTTTTTTTTAGAAAATTTCGTCAAAATATTATTTAATATTCAAAGAAAATTTCGTCGGAATTTTATATTCAAGGAAAACTTCGAAAATTTCATAGAAAATTACGTCGATATTTTATTTTCATAGAAAATTTCGTCGGGTTTTTATTTATAAAGAAAATTTAATCGTTATTTTTTATACATAGAAAATTTAATCGATATTTTATATATGTATGTAGAAAACCTGTAGTCGAAATTTTATATTCATATCGTAGTAACTTTCGTCAAAGTTTTATATTTATAGAAACTTCTGTCGAAATTTTACATTCATAGAAATTAAGTCGAAAGCATTTTTTTTAATAAAAAATCAATTCGAAATTTATATTTATAGAAAATTACGTCAAAATTCTTTTAAAAAAAATATAACTCCAAAATTTCGTCCAAATTTTATTTTCATAAAAAAATTATGGCGAAATTTTTTTGATAAAATTGATATTTTTTCATAAAAGTTTAATTTTTATAAAAAATTTTGTCAATATTTAATTGTTATAGAAAATATTATTTATTTTCAAAAAAAATTGCGTTAAATTTCTATTTATTATAAAAAATTTTGTTAAATTTAATTTATTTATTATTTAATTTTATATTCAGAAAAAATTAAGCAGAATTTTTTTTTTATAGAAAATTATGTCGAAATTTACATTCATACAAAATAACGTTCGAATTTCATTTTAGTAGAAAATCATGCCGAAATTTTTTATATTTTTTTTATGTTAAATTTTATTTTCCAAACAAATATTTTTTCATAAAAAGTGTTATTTTTTCATAGAAAATTTCGTTGAAATTCAATTTTTATAGAAAGCGGTCGAATTTCATTTTTTTATAAAAAATTGCGCTATGATTTTATTTTTTTTAAAAAATTTTATTGAATTTAATTTCCAAAAAAAAGTTTTTTTTTAGAACACTTTTTCGAAATTTTATTTTAATAGAATTTTTTTATAGAAAATTTCGTCAATTTTTTTTTTCATTGATAATTTCTTCAATATCTTATATTTATATATGTTTTTGTCAAATTTTGTTTTCATAGATAATTTTGTCGAAATTTTATTTTCATAGAAAATTTCATCGAAATTTTATTTTCATTGGAAATTTTATTTTCATAGAATATGTCGTCCTAATATTATTTTCATAAAAAAATTCGTCGTAGATATTGAGTCTAGAAGATATATTTCATATAGTTGCAGATGGGCTGGTATTGAAAGTGGACCAAATCCTACCACTGGGGAACTTTTCAACGAAAAGTTCCCCTATGTTTACTACTTAAGTCGCAGAACATCCCAAAGGAAGAAGGGTAAACGTCAATCAAATCGGTGAACTGTGCACGATTTAAATCTTTTACTCACTGACCGGGACCTACTGTTTTACGTTGGCTCCGAACGGGTTAATCATTTAAAGCGAAGTTTATACTTGGCTATATAAATCACTGACTTATAAAGTCCCTGGCATTTACGAGTTGGAAATCCGCCGCTGAAATATTGTACTATATTTGTTTGTGGTTGAACCTGGGTTAACAGGCATGATAGTCGTGTACACTTTTATTACACCACAGCGTCCGCTTTGAATGACTAAAAGAACTGAAGACCATATTTGTACGCTCTCCATGATGGGATATAATAGAGTAGATACTGATTTTCTCAGCCCGTTTGCCTTACCTCGAAATAGTGATCGAAGACTGCATTAATTATTATATAGCCATTTCGGAAATGTAGTACTGCGCTGCATATGCTGCGCAGCGTATTCGAAAATGAATCGTCTGGCAACATTGCAGTAGTCATGTGTTCTCAAAAGCATCAATTCAGCATTTCCTGCGCAAATATCTCGCAGACGTACAGTAAAAAAAGTATGATGCAATGAATAAGTAAGCGCCTATTTTACATCCGATTTAATTTGGTATATTTAATTACGATAGACAAACAACCAATCCTGGACCAATTTGGCCCATAACGGCCTATTCTTTGGATGTCCAGTATTATACAAAATTAAAATTATTTGTCAAATGTGGCGGAAAATTGGGCCAGGAAATATTTTAAGGGTACATTACGTCATGATTGGAAAAGGGGGGAATTGACACCGCCCATAAAACCCTAAACTTAGCAAGACCATACCTCATGAACTGTAATAGATATGACTATGATATTTGAAACATATTATCGGCATGAAAGAAAAAACACCCAGCCCACTTTAAAAAATTAACCAAAGTTAAAGATCTTAAAATAAATTTTAAGAGAATGATATTAATTTATTAACTTATGATTATGCACCCGCCACCAGCAACCCTTATCCCCCAATACCGCTAATACTAGAATGTAATCCTTGGCAAAAAGTATAAAAGCTTTTGGCCCGGCCGTATTTTCGCATGCACATGTCATCTAAATAGCAGGCCTAAAAACTATACAAGCCAGAAAATTAATTTTGACAGGAATTTCCTCACATTATGAAGCACGTTATCAGTGGCATATTATAAGCGCTCTTAATCGTAGGCAATTTCAAGTCAATCCTTTTGCCGTTTTGCAGTAGCCTGAAATGGGTCAAAAGTTGCATGTTTGAACGCTGCATTTTTCAGCGGCAGAGTTTTCTTTCCCCCCATAAAGTCTTTGCATTCCCGTATTTTTTCGCTTTTTCTGCTTCGCTGTTCAATTCAAAGGTAGTGTTGGCTTAAACAAAATGAAGTCATTTATTTTAAGCGTTGAATAGAGTGTGTGAATTATGTACTCTACACATAAAACCGAAACGCTTTCCGGCGCTCAGTCGCTGGGGTACTTGTATCCATTCTGTTCAAAAATGTCTTCGGCGGTATGGGTGTTTGTGTTTCTTAGGATATGCTGGTGATATATTTAAGGTGACATACATTTCATTCATTTTTTGCTACAGTGCGAAGTGTGCTGCTGCTGTTTGTGCTGTCATGTTACTTAACACTTTTCACTTTAATTGTGTGACACATCTCGGGGAGACTTAGTTTTGCTTTTGCAATATTTTCCCCCCTAATCGCCAGCGTGGCTTTACCCTATGTCAGAATGTCCGTCTGCCCGTCTGTCTGGCATCCTGGCACACAAGAGATGAAAGGAAGGATACCGTTTTGCTTTTGTTTGAAGTTACTGATAATTATCTTTTTGTATGAATTGAATAAATGTAAGCGTTGTCAAAAGTAGGAAATCTCTTTAGGAGAAACATGTTTAACATCTGCCTTCATTCAAATATGAAAATGGATAGGCGGTCTACCTTTTAGAGTAAAGGAGGTGATATGTGGTAGGGAGAGAATTACTTTTTTATGTTTGTCAGTGTAGAACCTAGAAGTCTACGTATATCACAATAAATTCTTTTACGCTCACGGAATTCGTAAGTGTTTCCTTTCGCAATTATGATACATGGTCTAGGACTGGTATAAATTCTCTTTCAGTTTCTGTCGAGATAAAAATCCTTTTTAGCTAAAGGAATATCGAGTCAACTGTTTCTAGGTAACGTTTTTTACTCTTTGGGATAAATTCGATGTATTTGGCAACCGAGTTCCACTGTTCGTCATTAAGTGTCATTCTATCCAGCATATTGCCAGTTACGACCAGTTCAATGCGACGCTCTGGCCGGCGAGTAGAGGTAAAACAAGTAGACAATTCGAAAGTTCGGCCAGGCCAAAGCTTTAGTACTATTCACCTTGGTTTGAGTTCTAGAATATCATTGACAGTATTGGAACGATATTGTTGGTGGTGGGCTCGGCTCATGGGTCAAACCCTTTTATTCAGCCAAATAAATTAAATGTCATATTTATAATCGAGAAGAAATTCCGTAGGGTTTGACGACCCTATGGATTTGAGTATCTGTTATTGATGGGGATCCATTTTTGAGTCTATAGGGCCTGCAGATATCCGATATTTAAATGTTTTTCTCTGGTATTTTATTTTCGAATCCAATCCAATCATTTGCCGCGCCACTTCTCCGCTTTTAGTTAGTAATATGAGTTCAGGTTTATCGATTTTTGAGTCTATAGGGCCTGCAGATCCGTACCCAAAGTTTAGACAAATCTTTGAAGATATTGCATATTTAGATAAGTGAAGAAATTGTACTGTTTCCAAGTATCTATATGTCCATGTTTGACAGGACCAATTTGTCGGCGTCCAAGAAACAATAGACCCATAGGTCAAGGCGTCAGATTTATTAGAATCATATAATAAAATATAATGTTCGGATTTGTGACGAAAATTTATTGTTTTTAAAACACCATGTCCATATTGATAGGAGGCCGATTTTTGGTACCCTGGGCCGTTCCAAGTTTTAAAATGGCCCAAATCTTAAATAAAGCTTCGCTAATATATTTGTGAAAAAATGTCTATTATTTTTGATACCCATAGATTCCCGAACATAAGTGGATGACTTTTGATCGTCGAGCGCCCAGAGACCGCGCCTATTAATGGCACGTTAAATGTGTTTCCAAGAAAAGCTAATTTGAAAGTTAAGCTATAAACGTTATTTAAATGTTAAAAAAACATTTTGTTTAGTCCCTCAAAGAAAAACCTTTTCCACTTGTGTCGGATTTAAGACATTTTCAATAGCAACCGATCTATTAATACAAGACATATGTCTAGTAAGTTAGGAAACTCGAACTCTTTTCGTTGGGACTGAATCGTGTGTTCAAACTGACAGACACCTTAGAATTTTACAAGGATCAAAAATATACGTATACATATTTATTTCGATATGTTACAAACGGAATGAAAAATCATAATTGCCTTGCCGCTATAGCCTCCTGTTTTACAGCATTTTTCGTCGCAGTTTCAAGTTGACCGCTCGTCTTGAGCATCTCTATTTTCCTTCTTTGCTGGTAAGTTAGATCTAAAGGCTATTACCAATACTGCATCTGTGGATACTGGTCGGTGCCGTTGATAAGATTCGAAGTGCAGCTCTTCTTAACACTCGCATTAGAGTTTTCGTTTTTTTTAGCCCATATCTTCATACATCCATACAGTGGGATGCTATTACTGACCATAAGGGGTAGCATGTATTTTCCAGGAAGCGTTTCCTGATATTCCCCATCAGATGGCTTAGTTGTACAGTAGTTTCCTCCAGAGATCTTTTGTTAATAAGTGAAGTACCCTTAAAACAGTTGGTATTATAGTGTGGCGTTTAAGGCTAAATCTTTATTATTTCAAACCACACAAATGCTTTATTACAGCTTTTGCTTTAATACCAGAATTTAAATGGTTCTTTACTGTTATTTAAGTTTGCCGATCATTTGCCGAGATACTTTTTCTCTTTTTGTCTTGTTAGTAGTAGGACCTCAGGTTTATGTGTGGTCAGCTGAAGTCCATGAGAATCGAGCTATGCCTGCGTATCTCCTCTTACCTGCCTCAGTTTCTTTCGAGCATCATTTTTATTCCTAGCTTTAATAACTGCTGCTATGCCAACTGAATACCCGACAAGGAAGGTTTCCTCTTGCATTTAAACCCAGTTGATTTTGGTATATTTGCCGTTCCGGGGATCTGGTCCAAAAATAAATCACTCTGCTTAAGGCGAGTTTTTTACCGCTAATCAAAAAATACGTTTTTATAATTTCGAAATGAACATATGGGTTGGCGCGACAAAATTAAAGTTTTTAAGATTTTTGTTAGCTTTAATATGATAACTGCAATTATAGTAAATGATTGGCATTTTTAGAAATTTAAATATGGTTTTAGAACAATGTTTTTGTTAAGAAACTCACTGCCGCAAAAAAGTATGATAAGTGTGCAACAAAAGTATGATTTTGAAAATCATACTGTTGTTAATGTGCTATTTATCTAGAGATTTATAGATCGATTGAAATTTAACAATTAGCGTATACTTCGATTTATAGCAAAAGTTTATTTCACTTGAATACCCAAATATCCATATTGACTATTGAACGCCAGTGTTGACCATGTGGGACTTTTTTTGGTCACATGAGCCAAAACGTCTAGCAACTATGCTCTTTTTTGAGCAATTTAGTCCGAACTTACAATACCCCAAAAATTATGATTTGTTAAGCAAATACTCAACAATGTGTACGTCTTACCGTGTTACCTTCTGTCCTTTCGAAGAAAACTCTTATTTGCCCCTGTTCCGGTTCGCCAAGTTTTAGTCCCAAACAGCTTATGGCCATCCTAGTGCAAAATGTCAGAAGCCTAGGTTTTTTCGTTTGACCACTATCGTGCTTTTAACAGACACACGGACGGGCGGACATGGCTAGTTCGGTTAGAATTTTACAACGATTTGTAATATATTTACAATATAGAGGGTATCCGATCAATAATTCGTGGTGTTGCAAACGAAATGACAAATTTAGTATACCATCCACTCTTCGATGGGATGTATACTTATACATACTACGGTTGTGGGTGTAATACAATGGTTGTGGGAATCAAACTGTGGTGATGTGCATGGTCGCGGGAATCATACTATCGTTGAAGGAGTCATACTGTGATTGAGTGTGATTGTAATACGGTTATGAGGGAACATATATTGATCATATTTTGGTTACTTAACATATATAGTGATAATAATAAGACGTTTTTATATGGTTGGCGCAACAATAGTAATGTGATGCTCTTCGAATATTAACCCCCAACCATAATTTTTTTTCTTCCTATAGGAATAAGTTTTCTTTCCTATAAATCATATAAACATATTTGGTATCAACTATTATTTTGCTAGGATTCCCCATGGCTGACTGAAGCAGCCTAGGGACATTTTTATACATTAGATAGGAAATCATCTGTTTGATTTCGGTTTAATTTAACTTTCGGCAATCACACACACACACATTTATTATTTATTCAGCCCGTTTGTGTCGTTTTTCTATGGCGGATTTGAACTTAAATAAAAACAAAATCCATTAAAATATCAATTTATCACGCACTCGGTCGTCGTACATAGCAAACAACAGCGTTTATGTGTTCATTCGTTTAGGAAGAAGATTGTGAAAATTCCATTAATTTTGTTGTTATTAAATTGTTTCTGTTTCTGTTGTTTTTTACTGGCTGTTGTCGTTAAAATTTAATTTTGTTTTGTTTCTTTGCAGATGGTTACCGAAATCCGCCATGAGGCCTGTGGGCCCCGATACCTCACACAGCGATTGCATTCTGGTCGTTGGTGTTTCCCGTCCTAAATTAGCCGTAGTCTTTCTTACCGTTATGTTGATATCCTTGTTTCTGACATTTCATGTCCTGTACGACAGTGCGGTTTATAATATTCAAGCGGCCCAGGCCGTGCACGAGCATCACCATCGTTTAGCTTTAATCAACTCCAATAGTATTAGCGGCGTGGGTAGTGCGTCGGCCAGCGGCGCTGGTGGAGGTGGTGGCGGCGCCGGTGTTGGCCCGGGTAATGGCATTGGCTTCATTGGCAATGCCAATCGCTTTAATCATTTGCCCGAGGATTACACGCATAATAACAAGCATGCGGGTGATATATCATCATTATCCTCGTCGTCGTCCTTGTCAGCGCCCAATCAACAGATAAGTCATCCAATGGTGTTTCCATCGAATCGTGTACACTTTCCTAAAACCAGTCGCCGTCTGCCACAGGTAAGTTTGCTGCGTGTTTTAAGTGTCGATACACAGACCATAAGGCATTTCATTGGCATCGGATGTCGAAAATTAGAAATTAATTATGAAAACAGAGACATTTAAGTAAGGCGAGGATGGCGTTTACATGTGCCATATAAAATCGCCTTTGGCTACAGCTGCTTTTTACGAATTGTATAAGGTTTATTGATTGCCGCATTTTTTTGACTAATGAAACTAATAGCTTTGTGGGAATTGTATGGGGAACATCTTGGACCTCTCTCACATCCTCCCGTAGGCGCCTCTTTGGAAATTATTTTTGGGCTCCAAACATTCTGAGAACCCGACAAATGGCTTAGGAATCATTTGTCGGTTTCTAAGAAGTCATAATGACACCAAAGTCCTATCGTATTTTGTCGTTGTCTTTTATTGGCCTAATTAAGAAATGACACCGGACTGACATGATAGTTGTGCACACTTCAATAACACCACAACGACCCTGTATTAGTTTAGCTTCATAAAAAAAAAATTAAGTGCTTTGAGTTCATTTGTCTAGGTTAATTCGTAGAGGAAACATTGCGCGACTCTTAGGTATGCGCATCATGCCCCACATTTAGGCAAGTCTTAAAAGTAAGTGAATATTTAGATAAGAGGGAAACTGTTTTCCCGCAATAGAAAAAAATAAGCGGCGGATTTTTGGACCCAGGTACTCTTAAGCCATTCCAAATGATAAATAGGACCAAATCTTCCAAAAAAAAACACAACATATCCTATAATTTGACATTTGTCATTAAATATCAGCTTAATAGCTGAAATCGGCTGGAAATGTTGAGCTGTGGTAAGCTGCTTCTTATGGCGGCGGTTCGAATTAAAAATCAAAGTCAGCGAAGGCTTAAAGCCACACAACTTTGACCTCTGATTGGAGCTAGCATCCCAGGTCTCATAAATATTGAAAATCATAATTTCCCCCATTCAGATAGCGAATCTAAGGCGGAGGCTTTGTAAGATTTGCAAAGCCTGAAAACGACCATAGCGGTCAAAACAAGTACCAACAGAACATGTTTAAGCAAATGTACGAGTACCTGTTTCCCTTGAAGCTATTTAAGCGGCTCTCAAAGCCAAGCTTTTTTATTCTATACTTGGGTGTATTATTTATAGACGCCATGGATACGAGTAAGAAATAAGAATCGACTAGGGTGAAAATCAAATGATCCATTGAAATACCCCCTACCGATTTGACACCCTACTACTCTAGACATCACATATTCCATTTATTCTTAATTAAATTTAGCAAAGCGTGTTCCAGATAGTCCCATACATACTCGTACAAAGCTCCCTATCAATTTAAAACTCTAAAGCTACATATTAAATCGGATCTTGCTTAAATTACTCATAGTACGTTATGTGAATTCTGTTAACAAACCAGTTCAAACGGGAACCCTGGTATCTTCTAATTGAGGGCCAGATATTACATCCAGCCACACATTGATGAAATTTGGCTCAGTTCAGCACTTGCGCCCAGTTACCATCTCAGATGATACCGGGTCATATCTGCTTACGTTTTAAAAAGCCGAAGTACAAAACTATCACCCGGTTTGAGATACAACCGCTATCGTAAATGGCGTATATGACAATGGACCAATTTGAAATAAATACTCGTGGGCCCATTTTTAAATAAAGTTCCAAAAATGGTCTACGGGCCCAAAACAAAAAGGCTTCCAATAAATAAGTACATGAACATATGGGTAGTATTGTATAAGTATAATAAAATGTTCTCACAAAACAACAAATAATATTTATTTTTCCAATTTGGATGATGGATACATAAGGGTACCTAATGGACATTTGGTTACTATTGCTTGGTCCATGGACCTAGCTCTATCGCCACTTTTGCTGAATTGTATATACCATAAAAGGGTAGCCAGCTTGATTTTCCATGATGGAGTGCATAAAAGCGATCCGTATTTTGTTAAGACTTTGCAATAAATATATGTATATAAAAGGGTGGTCCAACTAAAACGCACGACGTTATTTGTGAATCGAACAAAACGTTTTCAGAGAACTATCCTTATAAATTTTATTATAATAGAAGCATCGATGACAAGTATGTGTGAAAAAAAACCGGTCAAATTCTTACCACTACTTCGGTGGCATACCTCTAACCGATGGTCCATATTTTCAATGACTAAGATCTAATGGAGGTTCAATGTCGTTAATGTGCCCAATTATCTCATCCTTCAGCTTTAAATTATTCTTGCTCATTGACGTACACATTTTCTTTTAAATATCCCGGGTCCATATCCTCATTTTCTGGTCACAAGAAGTCCGTCTCGCAGGATGCATCGGCTTTTCAGCAATCACTAGTGGACTCTCATTTCCCACATGCGGCAATTCTGCTTGTATACGAATCCACTGAGATAAAGTGTGTCTCGCCGCTAAAGATGCCTTTTTTTGTAGTCACCATTCACTTCTGTTTGTTTAACCAACTATTCGGCGTATTGACGAAGCTTGAAATGGTCAGTAGATTTCAGCTCTTGTGCAAGTTGAAGCTTGTATACGTGTAAATTTAAAGCTTTATTCAAAATTCGCATCAGTGATGTTCCTGAGATGTTGAATTGTTGATTACGACAACGATTCGAGATTGACAAATCTTCTGCCACTCTATTGTGAACATTAATGTTTTCCGCAGATCGAACTGGGCAAGCATGCATAGGTTTTTTCACATTTCCTACAGACCAGGTAAGCTGAAATTTGCACACAATTCTCCCGATTCTGGGCATATTGTGTCGATTATGCTGACCAAATAATCGCGAAATGCATTTTAATTTAACCACCCGTTTTCATAAAAGGCTTCAACAATCTTAACCCGCTGCTCAATCGTGTACCTTTCCATAGTTAAATTTGTCAAACACTGCAGCAAAGAAATAATGAATTAAGGTGATCAAACAACTTGACGTTAAGGTGTGACTCACAATTAACATTGTGCATTATGGTTAGAAAACCCTTATATAAATACGAGGGTTGCTATATATATTTCTGGCGCCATCTGACATTTCCATTGGAAAGTTTGACCGTTTTAAGCATAAACGTACTCAGAACGTTGTGACGTACGACCATCATTTGTGTTGTTTGCAGTGACTTGAAAAAATGAATTTGGCCAAAAAATGGAATTAACTCGTGAACATTTTCGTGCGACCATTTTTCACAACTTTCGACGTGGATTATCACGACAAGAGTGCATCGATGAACTTAAATCTTTGTATGGCGATGAAGCACCATCCTATAGCACTGTGAAAAATTGGCTTAATGAATTCAAACGTGACCGACGCACGCTCAAAGACGAAGGTCGTTCAAAAACGGCCGCTGTGCCAGAGAACATTGATGCCGTGCGTGAACTGATAATGTAAGAACGCAATGTGACATACCGTGATATAGAGGCATCCTTGGGCATTTCGTCCACCAGCATACATTCGATATTGCATGAACACCTGGCCGTAAAAAGGTTTGTTCTCGTTGGATCCCGCACAATTTGACAATCGCTCAAAAAAGGTGCTAAGAAATTTTGAAAAAATACGATCGCGGTGCTTCAACAGACGTTTATAAGATCGTCACAGGTGACGAATCATGAATCTATGCGTATGAGTCCAAAAAAAAACACAGCAATGGACCGTGGGTCTTCGAAGACGAGCCAAATCCGCTTGAGCAACGTAGAAGTGGTACACCACAATTTGTTTGTCTGAAGCCTTCGGAGAAATTCGAAAAACGAACAAGAGAAGACAATTCATTGTGCAACATGGCACCGGCTCAAACCAGCACCTTTTTGACCGGCCAAAACGTCGAATTGATGGGTCATCCGCCGTACAGCCCTGACTTGGCACCCAATGACTTCTTTTTATGCCCTCACATGAAGAAAAATCCGTGGTCAACGAATTTCGTCGCCAACAGATGCTGTTGAAGCGTTTAAAAACCATGTTTTGAAGGAGTCTCAATCGTAGTGGAGAAAGTGTTTCGACAATTGGTTTGAGCGCTTGCAAAAGTGTATAAATCATGTTGGACAGTACTTTGAAAAACAATAAAACCATTTTTCATTATAAATATTTACATGTTCATTATTAGGCCTGAAATGTATATAGCAGCCCTCGTAAATACCTTGTACGAGAGCAAAATGTTGATCCCACGGTTTAAACATTCATACTCGATTGGCATGTAGTATTTGACTTCTTAGAAAACTTCTTGGAATATACGCGCCCAAATGACATTGCACGACAACCCCTAAAAGTATTTTGGCATTTAATAACAGATTAAAATGTTTTCTAACGAAAAAAAAATAAATAATGTTTTGTATCACAAACCAAGGTATTGAAAAATTTATAACAACTTAATGATGGCTTGATTTTCAGCCAACCTTTATAAAAATAATTAGCACCCATGCCAACCAAAAAATTCTCTCAAAAAAAAAACAAAATTTTGTGTAGCAGCCAAACGATGTTTTTTTCCTATTCTTCCGTTGGCTTTGGGAGAGAAACCCACAGCAAAACAACCATGTCCTTCAAACTAAACTGGTGGGGTGAACTTTTGGCAAACAATATCAATGTATGAACAATGCCGAATGCCACAACTTGTGGCGTTCTGGTGGCCAACTGGTTGGTTGGAAGTCCAAATGTTGTTATAATTACAAATATTCGTCATACGCCCCCCGTCTGTGAAATAAAACAGACTTGGCTGAAATTGAAAATAGTCATGTTAGGGTATACCCTAGGCACCATTTTTCGGCTTGTTTATTGTTGATGTTTTTTTATGGGAAAAGACAACCCTAAGACTGCACTATAAGACTTTTAATTAATTACACGAGCCCTTTCGGGCATCGTCTTGCATTTGTCTGCGGTGACTCGCTCCCTTTGTCTTCCTCCGAAATTATACTCCCTAAAAAAGGTAAATGTAATTAGATTTCTTCCTGCAAATTTAATTAAATTGTCCGGCACAAAGGACACTACAGTTACAAAGCGAGACGAGCACCACTGGTAGAACAGTGAGTGTACTTCGCCAGGCCTCCACCCCCCATCTGCGCCCTTTCACTTTAATGTCAACTTAATGAGCATCAAAATTAATGTACGTTTTATTCGAAAACAAATCAAAGAACTCTGCAAAAGAAAAGCCAAAAACAAAAAGCTAAGTTGACATCAGAGCTCGAAATAGAACCAAACGAAAGATGGAGCAATGTAGGCAAGAGAAAGACCGTCCGCAAGGGACGAACGAAGCGACAATTGTCTCGTTTCATAAAACTAATTGCAGTAATTTGTTGATTTCGCTGGCAAACTCATTAAGCTGAGAGTAGCTATGGCCCCTGCCACAGCTACAGCCCTAGCCAATGTGGCTACAGACAAAAAGTGCCCCGCTATCAAGGGTCAACTGACATGAGGTATTAACCCAACGAGTGACAACAACCGCAGCAACAAACCTCGTACAACATAAACTAAATCATAATTTTGCCTCCTACAAAAAAATATAAATTTTTTAACTCTACTTTAATATCGTTTTCTGATTTTACTCCTTTTCTACTTTTTCAAAATTGTTGCTGCAATTGCCGTTCTACAACCGCGTGATTACCACCTTGCACCGTTTCCATTTAATTGTTGCAGGCTCTCATCATTGGCATACGGAAGTGTGGTACTCGCGCTCTGCTGGAAATGTTGTACCTCCATCCTCGCATCCAGAAGGCTGGCGGTGAAGTACATTTTTTCGATCGCGATGAAAACTACATGAAGGGTCTGGAGTGGTATCGCAAAAAAATGCCCCATTCGTTTCGCGGACAAATAACGATAGAAAAATCGCCCAGCTATTTCGTATCGCCAGAGGTGAGTAATTAATATTTCTGTAAACCAATTGTGTATGTGTTCGTATGGATGAGTAATTGTACGTGTTTGTGTTTTAAAGAGTGGATGAGTGTGAGTGCATAAATATTGCAAAAGAAACTTTTGTTCATGTACTAAAAAAAATGTATGTATGTATACGTAAATGTGTGATTCTAATTAAAACAGGGTCTTGCAACAAAAATTGTAAACAGTTTAATAGCCTCCACCGAAGTATGGACATTCCATTTGCAACACCCTAAAAAGAATACTCATATATACGTCCATCTACGAAAATGCATGGGAGCGAAATTGCAGCGTTTTGAAAATGTTCGGATTGTTGATCGGAGGGTACTGGTGGTGGTCCTCTTACCAATCAAAATTACCTAAACGAAGCCCAGGGCTCCTTCCGTTCCAAAGTTATAGCTATTTGACTGAAATGCAGAAAATGGTTTTCTGTTAATTTACAAAAACAAATAAATGAGCTGCTATTTTGCTTCCAAAAAAAAATTGCAAAAAAAAAACAAAAAAATGGACCCCTGGTTTAAAACTTATCAATTTTACCCTAATACGCTTCGACCATCAATCCGAAAATTTTCAAACCGCTGCCATTTCGCCCCTTCTTTTTTTTTGAGCACGTTCATAGATGGGCATATTTTCATGAAATGAGCCAAGGAATACGCTGGTAAAATTTGTCCAGTCGTGAATCTCCCTGTATATTATGCTGTACAACACTTTTTTGGGGTAATGATTCCTTTGGAAAATAAATGACATAGATGAGTATAGTAAAATCACAAAACAAATGGTTCTCGTATATTTCAATTATTTTTTATAAGCCGAGGAAGTTTTATTTTTCAACGCAATACGAGTTCTACATGCAAGAAGTTAAAAAAGAGTACATCTTTCTTCGTTTTAGCGAATTTTCTTTATGACATGTCTTTAATGAAATTGTTTTTTTTTATAAATAAGTTTGACATCCTATCACTTAGTTTGACGTGTTTTTTCCTTTTTTTGAGAAACGTGGAAAATGGATTCTCTAACAGGAGTTTTGAGTATTTTTATGTTCTGCAGAAATGTAGCCCAGTTTATTTCAGAAGGTGTCACCGAAATTAATTTTAGCGTGTTTTTTTTTGGCCTTTTGTTAACGAAATTGCATAAAGATAGCTAAATTTTTTCGTTTTTGGGTTAAAATGTTAAACAAAATTACTATAAGTACTCGTATAGGTCGGCTTTTATGAAATCTGATTATTTTCAAAAAACTATATTTTTTCGTCCTTTAAAAAAAAAATTAAAATAGGTTTTTTGTGTTTTATGACGATAAATTTATTAGTTTTTGTTTGTAGTAGTCACATTAATGAAAGTTTTGCCATTGACGCACTATGTAAATTGTTTTCTTGAAACTAGCAGAAGTTGTGCAAACAAATTACAAATTCTTTTTTATTTTCAAACAGCAGCAGCGAGAGCCTACACTGGTGTCGTCAAATATTTTTAATATTTTTATTGACGCCGCAGATTTTTTTAATAGCTAAAAGTTAAATCCGAATTTATTGTCACTCACATTGTTCATAATGCCAATCGAGTCCGAATAAATATCTTATTCCATTCATTTCCTTCTATCCTTCAATCGTTATTATTACAACGCAGGTCGAAAGTACGAATCAATCTTGACGAAACTTAACACATTGTTTAGGTATGGACCAAGGTAAAACGCATGCATTTATACAAAGCGGCAAATATTATGAACAAGGGACTATACCGATTTTAGGCGCTGCAACATTAGAAGTCAAATATTTAGCCGAATCATGCTTAGATTTTGGATCCAGCTCAAACCTACTATGGTGCGATATGGGCAACCTATAAGCAACAGCCGCAAATTAGTTTCTTAGAAGTTTCTTATGAAAATGTTTACTCAGCGATAGCGTAGGCATTTGATGAAGATAGCCTGTTTTCAATGTTAATTGCTTGTAATCTATGGCTGCACACAGAGAAAAAATAGTTGGAAATCGGTCCGAACAAAGTGTATTCGGTTGAATTAACATTCCTTCTGTTTCAGTCACTATCATTCCATGGTATTGATGGTAATATGGTTCGACATCCCATTAGATGGTGGGAACGATAATATCGTGGTTCTCGCTGCCAATAAGTCGGTTATACACCGAATGCAGTATAAGTATTGCCGGTGATTACGGCAACTGAGCAAGTTTGATGTATATGTACTTAAGTATTCGGTGGTGACAACAGATAAGTAACCAAATACCGCCTTTTGGTTATGCCAACTTCAGAGTAAATTCCCTATAATAATTTATGGCTTTAGGCCGCTACAAAACTTTCTTAAGACGAAAACACATTTAGAAATTCCAAATTCCATTCTGTGTTAGACAGTTAGTTTTGGTCAGACGTTTCTAATTTTCCAAACGATTCAGCCATATAAATAAACCAACTATAAACAAATAAATATTTTTCAAAATAATGAAACAGGCTTAACTGTATTTAAGCAAAATTACTCACCGCCATAGATATACCTCCTTAGTATTGACAACCAATTGTTTTTGGCCATCAACCTGAGCTACGGTCCCCCGAATCTGACAGTAAATAAAGTTATACTTTTTTATCAATTCTTATCAATTAAGTCAATAAGTATCATAAGAAAAACTTCCAGATCATCTATAAGTTTTTATATTACTGATCCGTTAACCACTTGCAAGGCGGTAAAAAATACTACAATTTTTCTTCAAGAAAATAGTTAAATATGACCGATATGTAATAATATAATTCCTATCACATATCCTTAGTCAAGACTTAAAGCCTTCATTTGAGGTCTTTTATGACACACCAATCCTTTATCGGCAGTAAATATTGGGGCTTAAAGTTCTAACTTTCATAGGTATAAGGCGATCAATCTAGAAGTTTTTTTTCACAATAAAAAAATACCAAATTGACATCAAGTGTGAAATCTTTATTTTTTAGTCGAAAGGACATTTATGCCATTAATTTTTTGAATATAATTTCCTTCAAATGTTGACCGCAACTACGCCTCAGGGGGTCCATTCTGAGGTTTCGATTTTGAATGACTCGTTCGAGCATTGCGACCGGTATGGCGGTAATGACATGCATAATATTGGCTTTCAAAACCTGAATCGTAGCTGGTTTGCAGCAGAGACTTTGGACATTACGTAGCCCCAAAGAAAAAAGTCTTAAGGTGTGATATCACGATCAAAACGTAAAGTTAGCTGCTCTTCGAAATGACCTCTGAATAGATTTATTGTTTGAGCATCTGTGTGACACAGTGGCACCGTCCCGTTAAAACCAACTGTCGTCAAGATAACGGAAGCGATACGGTTACGTTTCGGCCATCATCATATTTAAAAAATCCGATATTATGGCACCATATTGAAGACTATTTACGGTTACGTTCAGCTATCATAATTTTTGAAAAAATTTGGACCGATGATTCCACCAGCCCATTAACCGCACCAAACCAACCAATACTGAAAAGAAAAAAAAATAAAGTTGAATACAACTTACGCTTAATCTGTGAAAAATAAACCCTATTAAAAAAAATTAACTCTAGATTGATAACCCATTACAAATTTAAAAAAAATATGAACCGATGTTTCCACCAGCCTATAAGCAGCACCAAACCGTGGCGCGGTTTATGAGCTGGTGTAAGTTTTTCATACTGAAAAACAATACCGAAATGAAAAAAAATTAAAGTTTAACACAACTCACGCGTAATCTGTGAAAAAAAACCTATTGAAAAAAATACCTGTAGATGGACCACACTATATTTTATTAACATAATAACCCAGCTTTCTCTTAAATTTGCTTCTGATAATTTAAAACCAAAATTGTATGACTCACTTACCAATTTGATGAACTCAATTAGATTCGACAGTAGATACAAATTTTTCAAAATAACTGCTTATAATTCCAATTGCAGAATCAATATTTTAAAATCTTTAAATAAAAAAACGTTTTCATCTCGTGAACATTTTTGTGCGATGATATTTTACGATTTTCGGCGTGGGTTATCGAGACAAGAGTGTTTAAACCATTTCTTTCGACTTCTGCCGATGAAGTGCCATCAAAAATCACTGTTAATCGCTGGAACCAAGAGTTCAGTCTCGGACGCCGTTCGCTCCAGGATGAATTTCTCGAAGGAGGTCCAACTTTGGTCACTTTGCCAGAAACCATCGATGCTGTGCGTGAACTGATTAAGCAAGGCCGTCTTGTGACACACCGTGAGATTGAGGCATCCTTGGTCATTAGTATGGCAAGCATCAATAAGATATTGCATGTTTATTTGGCTGTGAATAAAACTTGTTCTCATTGGATCCCACATAATTTGACGAATGCTCAAATGACACAGGTGACGAATCATGAATCTATGCATATGAACCCGAAACAAAACAGCAATCGATCTAATGGGTCTTTCAAGACGAGCCAAATCCAACAAAAGTCGTTCGTGGAAGAAGTACATCGAAGCAAATGATTGCGTTTTTTTGATATAACCGGCCATGTTGCCACAGTGCCTTCAGTGGAACGTAGGAGGTCAATTCTGAGTGGTATATAACCATCTGTTTGCCAACAGTGTTCGAAGAAATGAGAAAAGATAATAAGAGAAGACGAATCATTTTGCATCACGACAATGCGAGCTCTCACACATCAGCTGAAACGTTAAGCTATTTGACTCAAGCTATTTCACTCAAGATGTAGAATTGATGGGCCTTCACCGTACAGCCCTGATATGACACCCAATGACTTCTTCTTATTTTCTAAAATCAAGAAAAAAAATACGTGGTCAACGTTTTTCATCGCACGAAGCAGCTGTTAAAGCGTTCCAAAATCATGTTTTGAAGGTGTCTCAATCCAAGTGGAAAAAGTGCTTCGAAGATTGGTTTGTGCGCATGAAAAGTGTATTGATCTTAAAGGAGAATATTTTGAAAAACTATAAAACCATTTCCAATGATAAATTATTGTGTTTTTATTGCCGGACCCGAGATATAAATAGCAACACTCGTATCTTCTCAAAGTCATTCCAAGTTATACTATTTTCGCCAGAGTCACCATCGGCTAATTATTTTGAGGATGCCATGTAATACGGTGATATTTGGGGTTTTACAGCACTTTGATAAATTAAAACTCGGGCCATGTGATTCTAACTAGACGTTGCAACTTGTACTACACGACGCGTTACAACCCCACTGTAAAACATCCTATTTCATGTTAGGAGGCCATGGCTACTCCGCATTAAACTAACCTGCACTGCTCAGAAATTTTTTGAGATTGTTCAGTTGTATACCCGGAATATTTAAAAGGTTTGGAAAGGACCATTCAGAGTTATAGCCGAGCTTAAGCATATAAGTGGTTCGACGATTAGTTCCTCCGCCTCGTACTGACCGCTTGTATAGCAGTCATCAGCTGGAATTTGCAGGACGCCAATGTTTAATTATCACGGCTACTAACATTGAGATGTCGATTTTGATTGCACCTTGGCCAGAGTTGCATGGGGATCCGGCATATTCTTGTCCTACGAGGGCGACCGCAAAACTAACTGGCCTGGCACATTTTCTGTTTTACTAGCAACTTTTTTTTTGTTTTTTAAAAGCAATCTTTTATATGCCATCTGTCAAAATTTCCGAAATATTTAATGATTATTTTCTTTGTTACAGGTGATTGAAGTAGACAAGTTTTATAATTTTTGAAAAATGGGAAATAAAGAGTTTGGTGCAGTAATTAAACACTTTTATATGAAAGGTTATACGCCACAATTAATCAAAGATGAATTGGATTCTGTTCATGGTGATAATGCACCATCATACTCCACCGTGAAATCCTGGGTTCAACAATTTAAAATGGGTCGTTCAAGTACGGAAGATGAACAACGCTCTGGAAGACCGAAAACTGCTACTACTATTGCAAACATTAGACAAATATTTAATGAAGTGACCAAAGATAGACGAATAAAGCTCAGAGAACTTGCTGATATTGTTAAAATACACGAAAAACAAGTTTGGAGTATTTTACATGATGAACTCCACATGAAAAAGCTATCCGAAAACTATCCGCCGCGTTTGTTGACTTTGCCCCAAAAAATCGTCCGTTGGACCAATTCCGAGGAGCTTTTAGCGATTTATCAGCGTAATCCAATAGAGTTCTTGCGCCGATTCATAACTGCTGATGAAACATGGATCCATCACTACATCCCAGAATGCAAAGAACAGTCAAAACAATGGAGAGAAGCTGGTAAAAGAGGTCCCAAGAAGGCGAAAACTGTTAAGTCAGCAGGAAAAGTAATGGCCACAGTATTTTGGGATGCAAGGGGTATAATATTTATTATTATTATCTTGAGAAAGGAAAAACTATAAATAGTGAATATTATTGTGCATTATTGGATCGGTTGAGTGAAGAAATCAAGATAAAACGACCGCATTTAGAAAAAAAAAGTTATTTTTAATCAAGATAATTCTCCTTCACACACTGCATTTTTAACTCAAGAAAAACTGGCCGAATTACGATTTGAAATTGCTCCGCATCCACCATATAGGCCAGGTTTAGCTCCTTCTGAATATTTCTTGTTTCCAAATTTAAAATAATTTCTCGGTGGCAAAAAATTTTCGCCCAATAGAAGGTCTTGAAAAATCTTATTTTTCGGATGGAATTAAAAAACTTGAAAAACGTTTGATGGAGTGTATTGAGTTGGAAGGAGATTATGTTGAAAAATAAATAAAAATAATTCAAAAAACGGTTCTCTCTATGTTAGGCCAGTAACTTTTGCGGTCGCCTTCGTATGTCATCTATTGTAAGATTGAGCTTGCATGTTAAGGGGACAAGTGTCCACATGTTACACATCAAGTGGTCATCTGTCGTATCATTTTTGGGAATGTTCCTGTATCCCGGCAGCCAAATTATATAGATAGATTATATAGATAGCTAACTTGAAGCCCCCCTGAATATAAAGTAACACCAGTACCTGCATTGTTTAAATTCGGTAGTATCAGCTATGGATATTATTGGATACTAATGTAGTGCTTTATATCCAGTTGCTCCACTACATACTCGATTCCCGATTTACCACCCATCAAAACCTTATCATCCATTCCCACCTTCGTCAATCGCATCGTGCCATTGTATGTGCGCTGCACTTCAGTTCCAAACCAACTCAACTTCATGGCGATAATTATCATATTTGGAAATGGCATCATAAATGCTTATTTATGTGTGCTAGTGAATGTACTCGTATGTGTTTATACTCGTATGTGTTTATACACGTATATGTATATGGATGCATGTGTGTGTGTAGGAACGTGCGTGTATTTGACGTTTAGTCATTCGTTTATTTTCAAAGCGAAATAAAACTTTCATCTTAATTAGTTAATTAATGAATGAACGATTGTACCTCTACCTACCCGGTGTAAATATATATGAGTCATTCAATAACGAAACTGACACAAGCTATTGATTTGGCATCAATGCTTTGTGAAATTTGGGATGCGTTCTTTTTTTCAAAACATTTTTTATAAGTTTGAGGGCAGAAAATATGAAAATGTTCCAAAAATTAATTTTTATTTTTTAAACAAAAAAAACCTTGTGCACTTTGTTGTTAGCCTCTTTGCCATGGAATAACTCTTATGCAACAAATGGAGAAATGTACAATATATTTATCTATTTATGTGTGGATCTACATATGTGACGCGCAAAACATAAAGGGACCTAAGGTTAAAAACCAGTTTTGTTCGGGAGAGCCATTTTAAAGATTGGGTCCCTTTCTATTTGAGCTTAGAATCGTCGACTTCACTTTCATAAAACGCGCATATCTTTGGGAGGGAACACTTTTGGGGCATGGGATCGGTCTCATTCGATGCTCAGATGTTCTCCACACCAAAAAAAAGTAAAAATTGATTTTTTTACCCTTAGGTCCCTTTCTCTATGCGCTGTCACATATGTGTTTGTATGTAAAAAGTATATGTGCTGTTGAATGCAGTTATAACATTTTGTTTGTAATTACCGGCCATCATACATATGCTCATACGCGTCGGAGGGTATGGGTGTGTCCTACTTGGCTATGGCCGATAATTAAATCTAAAAAGGGGAATTTTCACATCCATTACTTCAATTACTTATATTCACATCCAAACAGCGATGCACTGTGGTTTTAATCGAAGCCATTTTAGTTAAAGGGAATGTTTGAAACCGTTCATGCTTTGGAAAAATGCCAAGATAGTAAGTAAGAGAAGAAAAATAAAATAAACAATACATTTTTGATCTTTCCTTGTTGCTAGTTTAAAATCTAGAAGCTAAATTTCCACAAAAACAATTGATGAAGTAAATATCCAGCGCACTAGAACATTATAAAGGTCCCCAAATTGGGTGGCACTTTTGAACAGGGTAATTCCAATTTCGTTTTCTTAAACAAGTGGACAATTCTTCAGTTCTGCCGGGCCGCATCTTTTATACTTTCCACCATGGATTGTGCTGTAGTACGGCATTTGACAGGATTGTGGTATTAGGTTGTAGGTGGAGTGTTCACATTTGATAGAATTATATTTTTGATACCCTAAGAACCATTGTTCGGGGTGGTCCAATATTTACCATGTGGTTAAAAACTTTAATAACTTTCTCGTTTAATATTTTTTTTTTATTTTTTTCTCAGATTATTTAATATACAAAATGGAAATTATTTTACACTAAGTATGAAAAAGAACGCACTTAAATGACCCTCGTTTGCAGCTTTGCAATGATGGACTCGTTTTAGAGCATTTTCCCTAACATCTATCAATATTTGTGGCCGTAGCGTTCGAATTTCTGCAACAATGTTGACCTTGAGTTGAGGGATTGCTCACATATACTTGCTGCTTTAAAGAACCCCAAAGAAAATAGTCGGGTGCTGACAAATCTGGCGATCGTGTTGGCCAAATAATTTCCGAATTTCTGGATATTATTCGCTCTTTAAAAATTATACTTACATGTGCCAGTGTGTCCTGCTGAAACCACATCTCAGGTAAATCATCTTTTCAAGAGCAGGACGTAAAAAATGTTCTTTCATCAACCGATACCGCTCTCCATTTACGGTTACAGCACTTCCATCTTCATTCTCAAAGAAGTAAAGCCTAATGATATTTGCAGGTGTGATCCCACGTTATACTGTACACCTAATTGGCCTTAATGAATGGCTCTTGGATTTTCAGAAACCCAGAACCCGCAGTTCTGCTTATTAACAAAGCCATTCAAATGAAAATGAGATTCATCACTCATGCGTTTGCGTTCAAATAACTGATCGCTGATTTAAATAATAAAATTCTATTATTCTGGTTCATTGTTCAGTTGCGAATCTCTCCATTATTTATTCTCCAAGTGTTATTTATATAATCTGAAAAAATATATAAACGAAAAAGTTTTTAAATTTTTAAACCCCATGGTTACTTTTGGCCCACCCTGTATTTTGCATATATGTGAACAAAATTGTATAGTTTGCGGGACGGATTTTGGGCTTCTACGTAAAGACAACTAGTTCAGCAAAATTCAAATTCTTACGAAAATACCCCGTTTCCCATGTGTCCTTATTCAAAAGGACACACTATTCGGCATTAAGGACTCTATACCAATGGGTCAATGGCTAAAAATAAAGCGAATCTTAAAATTAATATGGCATTCGTAACGAAATTTCATTGTTTTGTAATATTCATATGTCCATAGTTAAATGAGGCAAATTTTTGAGCCCCTTCGGCTCGTATGCCCGGCCCGAGTTCCAAATTGGCACAAATGTTAAATATACATAGTAGGAACATAAATACTGTTACAACATTGAACATACCCATTTCAATAGTAGAACTGAACATACCCCGTTAATGTCATATGGGTTTTGAAAACTAACCTCAATAGCGTTAGTCTGTAGCGGGATTTTAAAATTGTTTCAACTTTCATCATGGAGTGGTCAGATAATGAGAACCGTATCGCTGTAATAGCGCTTTTCAAGTGTGAAATGAAAAAAATCGATATTTTCAAAATGCTCCGGCCACAAGGGATTAGCCGCATGTTCGTCTACCGATGCTACTGTTTGAGGAGACAGGAGATGTAAAAGACCGCCACCGGCCGGGCCGGGCCGCCCACGCTCTGTTCGAACACAGCATCATCAAAGCCGTTAAATTAAGAATTAATAGAAATCCGATTCGAAAACAGAAAATCGTGGCCCGTGAGATGAATATTACGCAAAAGTTCATGAGTCGAATCATTAAAAAAGACTTGGGACTTGGGGCTTTCAAACGACGTACCGTACATTTATTGACTGCAGCTTTAAAAAAATAGGATAGAAAAATGCAAACGTCTTTTGGTGAAGCACGCTGATAACTCGCACAGAAAAATTTTAATCACCGATAAAAAATTGTTACCGTTCACGAAAAATTTAACAAGCAAAATGATAGAGTGTATGCGCGGTCATCTAAGGAAGCATCTGAACTGATCCCAAGGATGGAAAAGGGTCATCACCGAGCTTCAGTCATGGTATGGTGGGGTGTCTCTTACGATGGGGTCACTGACCTGCATTTCTGCGAACAAGGAGTCAACAACATCGGCCAAAGTTTACCAAGAAACCCTTTTGAAAGCTGTTGTAAAGCCTCTTAACAATTCCCTGTTCCAAAACTAGCCATGGACTTTCCAGCAGGATTCTGCGCCGGCCCATAAGGCTAAAACGTCCCAGGCCTGGCTTCGAAACAATTTGCCAGCTTTCAGTTCCTCAGAAGAATGGCCCTCAGGCAGTCCAGATTTGAACCCATTGGATTACAAATAGTGGACGGGTTTAGAGGACAAGGTTTGTCACAAAAGATACCCCAACATTAGATCTCTTAAGACTGCTTTGGTTCGAGCTGTGGCCATTTTTTCAATGGACGAAGTTCGTGCAGCTATTGACGATTGGCCAGTGCGACTTAAGGCGTGTGTTAAGGCAAAAGGCGGATATTTCGAAAAAGTAGATTAATTTTGGATACAATATACATCAATAAAAATATTAAAAAATATTTGGTCCAAAAACATTGACTACCTTTTATTTTACAGCATAAAACGTGAGTAACAGTATTTATGTCCCTACTAAGTAGATACATATGTGACGCGCATATAAGAAAGGGACCTAAGGTTAAAAACCAGTTTTGTTCAGGAGAGCAATTTTAAAGATTAGGTCCCTTTCTATTTGCGCTTAGAATCGTCGACTTCACTTTCATAAAACGCGCATATCTCTGGGAGGGAACACTTTTGGGGCATGGGATCGGTCTCATTCGATGCTCAGATGTTGTCCACATCAAAAAAAAAGTGAAAAGTTGATGAAAAGTTTTGTTCAGGAGAGCCATTTTAAAGATTAGGTCCCTTTCTATTTGCGCTTAGAATCGTCGACTTCACTTTCATAAAACGCGCATATCTCTGGGAGGGAACACTTTTGGGGCATGGGATCGGTCTCATTCGATGCTCAGATGTTGTCCACATCAAAAAAAAAAAAGTGAAAAGTTGATGAAAAGTTTTGTTCAGGAGAGCCATTTTAAAGATTAGGTGCCTTTCTATTTGCGCTTAGAATCGTCTCTGGGAGGGAACACTTTTGGGGCATGGGATCGGTCTTATTCGATGCTCAGATGTTGTCCACATCAAAAAAAGGAAAAAAAATTAAAATTGCTTTTTTTACCCTTAGGTCCCTTTCTCTATGCGCTGTCACATATAGGAACATACACTGCTTCTTGATACCAATATGTCTCCGAACGTTACGAGACGGTTTTTGGGTCCTTGGGTCTAGGGTCTATACGTCCATATGCCGAGGGCATATGGATTATAGATAATTTTCTTACCTTACCTTAAGTCGCCGGCGAAAAATCTGCCACTAATAAAAATACAAGGTGTTCTTAGATAATACAAAATATTCAATTTGAAAATTCTAACTTATTGTCTACGAAGCCTCAATTCTGTATTGCAGACAATACAGTTTCAACACATTCTCTTTGTATTTTAGGCACTGTGCAACAACACCATTAACACTGCAATAGATCATTGTTATCACTGGTGAACGGATGCATTCACAAATCAAATTCGAATATCTGCGGCCGGTGTGCGATTGTGTTGGCGTTGACGTTTATTTCGCATTGCTTACAGCGGATTTGAAATTGGATATTGAGTTATGAACACAGCTAATCAACATTAGGGTGTAACGTTAACTATACAATTCGAATTTCTTTCTGGTAATTTGAATAATTCGAATTAGTTTTAAAACAAAATGGTTTACAATCACATACGAGTACAAAAGTAAAAAACGAATCAGAACTATTGATAAAAGTAAAAACTCGAATTTCTTTTGGCTTATTCGTTAGGTATAGCAATTCATTGGCACTACCCTTAAAATTTGGTAGACAAATTTCCGACTAAACCTAATGCTCTAATTGCATTTAACTGTTAACAATAATCCATTTATCGCATCAATTGAGTTTACCTATTGGAAAATGACACTGATTTGTACAAGCTTATACTTATGTGTATTTGGAAACTGTACATATGTTTAGCCTCTTATCAGTTTGTGATTGATAGTATGAACACATAAAATGAGGGAGGCATAGATTAGGTGTAAATCTATTGTCGCGGTTTTGGCCTTTTGCGGCTATCTATACTTGCCACCATACCACGGAGTGTAAACGAAGTTCGTCTTTCCGTTTGTATTACCACGAAATAATGATAAAAAAACACTTTAAATACCTTTTAAATATAGACAACTGAAATTAACTGATTTAATCAGGTGCTTTTATTTAAATAATTCAAACAAATTAAAATAATTCCCAGATCTGGTTTCATCATTTTGATACCACACTCAAATAATGGATTTGTTGCCGCAACGCATATATTTTTTTGCAGCTGAATAGTTGTGGTTGCATGTTCTTTCAGAAATTAATCAGTACAACTAAAATGTACAGTCCAATTTAGAGCATAACCATACGAGGGCTGCTATATATATATTTCTGGCCTAATAATAAAAAAGCGAATATTTATCATCAAAAATGGTTTGATTGTTTTTCAAAGTATTCTCCAGCATGATTTATACACTTTTGCATGCGCTCAAACCAATTGTCGAAGCACTTTTTCTACTCCAGTTGAGACACCTCCAAAACATGGTTTTTGAACGCTTCAACAGCATCTTCTGGTAACGAAATCGTTGACCACGCAATTTTTCTTGATGTGCGGGAATAAAAAGAAGTCATTGGGTGCCAAGTCAGGGCTGTACGGCAGATGACCCATCAATTCAACGTTTTGGCCGGTAATAAAGGCACTGGTTGAGCCAATGTGTGAGGGCTCGTATTGTCATGGTGCACAATGATTCGTCTTCTCTTCTTCGTTTTTCGAATTTCTCCGAAAACTTCAGGCAAACAAATTGTATTGTACCGCTCAGGATTGACCGTCCTACGTTGCACAAGCGCAACAGTCGCCACATGACCAGTTTTGCCGAAGAAACACACGACCATTTGTTTCGAAGTGCTTCTTCCACGAACAACTTTTGTTAAATTTGGCTCGTCTTCGAAGAACCACACGGTCGATTGCTGTTTTGTTTCGGACTCATACGCATGGATCTATGCTTCGTCACCTGTGACGATCTTGTAAACGTCTTCTGAAGCACCGCGATCGAATTTTTTCAAAATATCTTTGCACCAATCGACACAAGCCTTTTGTTGAGCGATTGTCAAATTGTGCGGGATCCAAGAAGAACCAACATTTATTACGGCCAGGTGTTCATGCGATATTGAATGTATGCTGATGGAAAAAATGCCCAAGGATGTCTCTATCTCACGGTATGTCACATGACGATCTTGCATTATCAGTTAACGCACGGCATCAATGTTATCTGGCACAACGGCCGGTTTTCGACGACCTTCGTCTTTGAGCAAGCGTCGGACACGATTGAATTCATTAAACCAGATTTTCACAGTGCTATAGGATGGTGCTTCATCGCCATACAAGATTTAAGTTCATCGATGCACTCATGTCGTGATAATCCACGTCGAAAGTTGTGAAAAATTATCGCACGAAAATGTTCACGAGTTAATTCCATTTTTTTGCCAAATTGATTATATCAAGTCACTGTAAACAACACAAATGATGGTCGTACGTCAAAACGTTCTGAGTACGTTTATGCTAAAAACTGTCAAACTTTCCAATGGAAATTTCAGATGGCGCCAGGCAATACTTACTGTTGGCTAGGCCAGATATATAAATAGCAACACTCGTATATTTCGGGTCGGGTCCGTTTGGCATTCGATGAAAGTACATATATCAGTGTCGAATTCCATAATCTCTGCCTGAAGTACACCAGCTCTTTTAACAATTTTGTAAAAGATCTTTAACTTATCTTACACGCTGTACGGTGCATCAAAGTTTTTAAATATCACACGACCAGCCAATACAAGGATAATTGAAAGGATCGATATGTTTGACATATTAGGAATGACATCAATACGCTTTTTTAACCACGAATTGATTTTAACATTGAATTTCCGTTCTATTTTATTCGCAACAATTGATTTCCCCCTATAAAGTCCATCTCTCGCCCACATCCTTCTTGTATAAGTAATTCTAATGTCATCTTATTCTATTCACATGCATTCCCAGGACAAATTGTCTTTCTTGAGCAAAAAGAAAATATAAATCAACACACACATTTTTTTTTTATTTTCAATAATATCGACG
Source organism: Hydrotaea diabolus (assembly GCA_963513945.1). NCBI lineage: Eukaryota > Metazoa > Arthropoda > Insecta > Diptera > Muscidae > Hydrotaea > Hydrotaea diabolus. Next base: position 29,861,585 of record OY740720.1, on the reverse strand, counting down.
TATGTCCCTTTTTCATTTCCGAAGAATTCCGTCTTTTCTTTTCTATCAATATCACCATTATACAAATCCTTCTTGATGGTGCCTCAATTTAAGAGCACATTTTCTAAAAAAAATTTTGCGAAGGTCTGTGCTGGCAACGTTTGTGCAATTTTTTTGGCATCTGTGTGTGTGCGATTTTTTGGCGCAAAAATGGACTCTTCATATGAAAGACCCCCGCAGCAGACGTTTTTCTGCCTGTGTTGGTGTTAAAAATCCCCTGCCATTTCTGTGAATAGTAGTTGAGGTGCAGGTGCTTGTGGTGCACTTCGATTGCACTCTCAGTATCCCTCTGGCATTTTACTCGCCTCAATTGATGGAACGCCGGCCACTGAGTCAGTGCAACTATTTGTGTGTGATTTTACTTTTCAGTTCGTGGTGCTTTATATCCTTGTAGTCCCGGCGATTTGTTGGCCATTGTGGGTGTTTGTGCGGGCGATGCTCACTCGCATTTGTGTGGTGCACAAGAATTGTGACTGTGTGGCTATACATGTATAGGAGTGTATTTGTGTGTGTGTGTGTGTGCTTTGAACGTCATTCAATAAATATTAATAATGTCAATAATGAAGATTTATGACTTAATTCCAAGTAGACATCTTTTCTGTGCCAGTCCAGCCAGCGTTCGATCGGGTCTTGCTGGCTGATTGTCCTCTATACTCGTAGCGTGTAAAAGTTTCTGATTCTATCTGTTTTCGTTTTTCTATGTCGCTTTTCCCCTCTCACTCATAGCTTTTTTTTAATATTTTATCTAGTATTTGTTATTGTCGTTCAAACAACGAAGAAAAATGCAGCGAAATGACATTGAAAAAGCCTTGAAGAAATATCGATTACTTAAAGATGTTGTCAGTATTTGTGCAGAAAGGTACTTAAGATGAAAGTGCTTAAACTTGGGTAAAATTTTCGGGAATGGGATGTTAAGTGAGAGAGATTTTAATAGTTCTGGGCTCTAACTGACTGACCAAGACCTGCAGTTAACGGCTTAAAGATTCGAGGTTTCAGGTGGCAACGCTCTTATACTTATATATTTCCGGCCTAGGCAGCACTAAGTGTTGCCTAGCGCCATCTGACATTTCCTTTGGAAAGTTTGACATTTTTTAGCATAAACGTACTCAGATCGTTTTGACGTACGACCGTCACTTGTGTTGTTTACAGAGATTGAAAAATCAATTTGGCACAAAAATAGAATTAACTCGTGAACATTTTCGTGCGATCATTTTTCACAAATTTCGACGTGGAATATCACGACAAGGGTGCATCGATGAACTTAAATCTTTGTATGGCGATGAAGCACCATCCTATAGCACTGTAAAAAACTGGCTTAATGAATTCAATCGTGGCCGACGCTCGCTCAAAGACGAAGGCTGTGAAGGTCGTCCAAAAACGGCCGTTGTGTCAGAGAACATTGATGCCGTGCGTAAACTGATAATGCAAGATTGTCATTTGACACACGGTGAGATAGAGGTATCCTTGGGCATTTCTTACACCAGCATACATTCGATGCTGAATGAACACCTGGCCGTAAAAAAGGTTTGTTCTCGTTGGATTCCGCACAATTTGACAATCGCTCAAAAAAAAGGCTCGTGTCGATTGGTGCCAAAAAATTAAAAAAAAAAATACGATCGTGGTACTTCAAAAGACGTTTATAAGATCGTCACAGGTTACGAATCATGGATCAGTGCGTATGAGATCGAAACAAAACAGCAATCGACCGTGTGGGTTCGAAGACGAGCCAAATCCAACGAAAATTGTTCGTGGAAGAAGCACTTCGAAGCAAATGGTCGCCTGTTTCCTCGGCCTGTATCAACTGTTCCGCTTGAGCATCGTAGGACGGAGTAGAGTGGCACACCACAATTTGTTTGCCTGAAATCTTCGGGGAAATTCGAAAAACGAACAAGAGAAGACGAATCATTGTGCACCATGACAATGCGAGCTCTCACATACACGCAGATAAAAAGTATGGTTGGGGTAACAATATTCGAAGAGCATCATACTATAGTTGGTTATATGGTTGTGGCAGAACAATATTATGATCATCACAGCAATAGAATTATTCACACAAAACCATACTATCATCCACATAACAATATTATGGTCCTCACAGCAATAGAATTATTCACACACAACCATACTATGATCCCCACAACCATATTATTATTCACATTCAACCATACTATGATCTCCACAACCATATTATGATCCTCATAACCATAGTATGTTTAACGTACAACCATATTATGATCCTTCCAACCATAGTATGACTTACACACAATCATACTATGATCCCCAAAATTTTTGGTAAAGATTGGGTTAAGTTGTTATTTAACAATAGAGAATTTTATAAAGTATGTTATGTAATAATAGCAGTGATTTATTAAACATCAAAAAAAATATTTATTAAAAAGATGTCAGTTATACTAATTTGTAGTTTGTTTCGAAAAAATTTAATTATTGTTACTATTATTGCGTAAGATTCGTAAAAATAACATTGTCAAATTAAAAAATTATTACAATTTTGCCGGTATGGTTGAAGTTATCATTTTATTGTTAGCATAAAATACATGAAAACAATACTTTTGTTCCACCAACCATATTTATATTGTTGCTACAACCATATTTTCATTTTTAAATTTGACAACAATACTATTGTTTCATTTCAACAATATTAATATTGCCGCAATCATACTATTGTCAAAATAAAATTAAAAAAACTATACTATGGTTGCGACGACCATACTTTTATTGCTGAGAACATACTATTGTTGCCGTGACCATATAGTAACCATATCTTTTCTCTGCGTGTATCGGCTTAAACCAGCGCCTTTTTGACCGGCCAAAACGTCGAATTTATGGGTCATCCGCCGCCAGCCCTAACTTGGCACCCAATGACTTCTTTTTATTCCCTCACATCCAAGAAAAAAATGCGTGCGTTTTGGAGGTGTCTCAATCGGAGTGGAAAAAGTGCTTCGACAATTGGTTTGAGCGCATGCCAAAGTGTATAAATCATGCTGGAGAATACTTTGAAAAACAATAAAACCATTTTTGATCATAAATGTTCACATTTTCATTATTAGTCCAGAAATATATACATATAGCAGCTCTCGTAGTATTTTCCATGAAGCGCAACGTAGTTATCCAGTATAAAAACAACGACAACAGCATATGGCTAGCGATGCAAAACTATGCAGTGCGAGGGATTTTTATTGTGTTTACTTTGTGTGGTGGAATACGCTGCTGCCGACAGTTTCTCATTAAATTGAAATCTATCTTCACTTAACTATACAGCGAATCTCAATGTGAATAAATCCCCAATTTCAGATGGTATTTCGGCACTTGTCCTATGTAAGTGCTTTTCGACGCTATCCCGTCCATTATGCAACTTTTTCTACTTTGCTTACCGTGTCGGAAGATTGCAAATGTTCAGCCGATCGCTAAAAAGCTATTTAGAGAGCAACGACCTGTTGAGTGATCGACATTATGGCTTCCTTTGAAATCGCTCTACTGGAGACCTGTTGGCCTTCTTGTCAAAGCCTTGGAGTCGGTCTATCTACCAGTTTGGTGAGAGTAAGGTTGTGGTTCTAGATACCACAAGGCCTATAAAAGAGTGACACACACGGTGCACTATTATCAAAGCTGATAGCTTTTGATGTCGGTAATACCTTTGCTCCATTAATATCGTACTTTCTTAGAGAATGCACTAAACAAGTTGTTGTAGATGGGTTCTTATGCAGCGAACCACAGGGTGCTGTCCTTTCTCCCTCACTTTTTCTTATTTTCATTGATGATCTTCTCGATCAGACAATGAAACCAATTTGCAGATGACAACAATCTCTGTCATTCAAATTCATTCGACCATAGCCCGAGTCTTATGGTAGTAAAAGATACTCATCGTGTGGGGGGTACAGCTGTATAAAAAGAAGTAAGGTACGAAAATATAAAGTGTGTATGAATAGCCTTCATTACAGTCTCCTTATACCCACCATTTACGTGTTTTGGCGAAATATTGAATTGAACAATAAAACACACCTTATATATTGCTTTGCAATATCTCTTATTTTACGATTGACTCGCAAAAACTGTTGTAATTGAACAATATATTCTACATTCATAACAATTTATCCTCTGTAAACCTTCGGCCCATACTAAATATCAAATGTTTCCACTCAACGCTCGGACCCTAATAAGGATGTGTCAACAATTGTGTCCCTTACAAGCACAACATGACACATTTGGTGTAATGTCACACTCCTAAAACCACAAATTTCACATGTGAATCGGATATCCGTTAGCTGGCACGGTTTCAAATAAAATGAGCGGCAAAAAACGCTTTAGCATTTTAAGGATATTTAATGAAATGTGAATTTGTTTTAATTTTAGGACATGAAAAATTACTGAAGTGTTTAAAATGGACACAAAAGTCTATTGCTAACATTCAAGGGTTGGAGTATTTTGGTATTTAAAGTTTAAGAGATGTGTACTTAGTCATTTAAATAAGCAGGAATGTGTAAGTCAAATGCACAGGACTTAGTCCATCAAATAAGCTGGAGTGAGGACTTTTGTTAAGCCCTTTCTGTTAGAGCAAGTGACACTTATTTCATCGTTATCATCAATAAGTTAATTAGTTTGTTGTCCGCAGTATTTAGCTTTGGAGTCGTCTGGGCTTATTGACCATACTTTCCGCGTAGATCTGTGGAAATAAGTTCAGCGGTGGCAAATCGCAAGAAGGTGGCGGTCATTTAATCTCGTCGATTCTTAAGACGAAGCGCCCTGAGAGCTTTGTCCGCTATAGAGCAATTGCGCATAGGTCGTCCCAAGCACGTCCATGTTATCTTATTCACGCCTTAAAATCTTTGTTATCAAACATAAAAAAATTTAACGATGATAAATTAAAGTTGTAACGGCCTCGGCTACACGTCAATAGTATTTTCGAACAAACGAAAACACAAGTTTGAACCGATCCAGTTCCATTGAATTTCTGCTACAAATAGCAGATTGTTGCCTAAGAACCTGCAAAGTAAGTAGGACCAACCTTACTTAAGCAAGGACGAAAAACATCCCCTCTAAGTCTCACAGACCTTACAACTCTCAACAATTCTCTTGAACATACCCATTGCAGTACAGGGAAAATAACCATCAGTATGCAAAGGTGTACTCCAAAACTTGATTCACAGGACCTCCACATAGGCTTTAGAAAACGAGCTAGGAGTGAAGCGAATTTAATCCCGTGACATTTAGCAAACTGAATGCATATCTCTATTGGCCATGGTACGTTTTCACGAAGCCTACAACAGTTCACACCATAATTAGATTACATTGTAGTACGGGCTGCTCTATATATTTCTGGCCTAACAATGAAAATGCGAATATTTACTATCAAAAATAGTTTTTTTGTTTTCAAAGTATTCTCCAGCATGGTTTATACATTTTGCATGCGCTCAAATCAATTGTCGAAGCACTTTTTCCACTCCGATTGAGACAGCTCCAAAACAACGTTTTTGAACGCTTCAACAGAATCTTCTGGCGACGAAAATCGTTGACCACGGATTTTTTTCTTGATATGCGGGAATAAAAAGAAGCCATTGGAAGCCATGTCACGGCTGTACGGCAGATGTCAAATCGACGTTTTGACCGCTGGTTTGAGCCGATGTTTGAGAGCACGCATTGTCATGGTGCACAATGATTCGTCTTCTCTTGATCGTTTTTCGAATTTCTTCAAAGTCTTTAGGTAAACAAATTGTGGTGTACCACTCAGAATTGACCGTCCTACGTTGGTCAAGCGAAACAGTCTCCACATGACCAGTTTTGCCAAAGAAACGCGACCATTTGCTTCGAAGTGCTTCTTCCACCAACAACTTTCGTCGATTGCTGTTTTGTTTCGGGCTCATACGCATAGATTCATGATTCGTCACCTGCGACGTCTTTTGAAGCACCACGATCGTATTTTTTAAAAATTTCTTTGTACCAATCGACACGAGCCTTTTGTTCGAGTGATTGCAAAATTGTGCGGGATCCAACAAGAGCAAACCTTTTTAACGGCCAGGTGTTTATGTAAGATTGAATGTATGCTGGTGAAAGGATGCCTCTATCTCATGGTATGTCACATGACGATCTTGCATTATCAGTTCACGCACGGCATCAATGTTCTCTGGCACAACGGCCGTTTTTGGACGACCTACACGACCTTCGTCTTTGAGCATGCGTTGGCCGCGATTGAATTCATTAAATCATATTTTCACAGTGCTATAGGATGGTGCTTTATTGCCATACAAAAATTTAAGTTCATTGATGCACTCTTGTCGTGATAATCCACGTCGAAAGTTGTGAAAAATGATCGCACGGAAATGTTCACGAGTTAATTCCATTTTGTTTGCCAAATTGATTTTTTCAAGTCACTGTAAACAACACAAATGATGGTCGTACGTCAAAACGTTCTGAGTACGTTTATGCTAAAAAAATGTCAAACATTCCAATGAAAATGTCAGATGGCGCCAGACAACACTTAATATTACCTAGGCCAGAAATATATATATGGCAACCCTCGTACTAACAGAATGTTTCGAAAACAAACTCACTACAGATTTCCTGACAGGTATAACAGGCTGGCAGTCTTCAGCTCTGATGGGTATAAATCAGACGAAATGGTGAGGATTTTGAATCCACTCGTGAGAACTAGGATATGTTCTTACTACTAGACTGCCTTATAATTGTATCGTTGTGCAGGCGGAAATCTTGGCGATTAAAGAAGTTCTCGGTAGCTAGGATAAAAAGAGTTTAGCTGCCAGCAAATCGCTGCAAGCAGTATTCCTGAATATAAAGTCTATTTACAAATGTCGCGTATCCCCCAACGAGATGTTCAGTTGAGTTAAATATCCACCTCGTTTGGGAGGCACAAGATCACTTTAGGGATTATAAGGGCAGATAAGCCTCTCTGTCTGAAGAAGTTTATATTGTAGGGTCTTACTCCAGATCGAATCTCTAATATTTTGAGCACTAAAATGTATTTAATCTCACTGTTAACTTTAGCAGTGGCTAATCCAGAAAAGTTATATTATAGAGAGATTAAGCTAGAAGTAACATTGAAAACCTCTGGTATCTTCGGCGCTGGGTATGAATACAAAGGCTTTAACCTTCGTATTGAAACCCAATTGAAAGTATTAAACTTTAGCCTTCGTATGTCACGCTTTAAAGAGAGTGCTTTTAATGGCACTTCGCTCAGACATTCTTACCTAAAAAGTAATATATAATTATAGGTTCTGTGATATTACAAAAGTCTTTTATAGACTTAATGTGTTGAGCAATTGACATCCACTTTTTTTATAACCACCACTCAGGGGATGTCCCCTAAACATGCAGTGCATTGCGTTGGCGAGTGGAAGGTTAAGGATTGAAGGAGAAAAAGTGTGAGTAATGTTTATTGACACTTAGCTTGAACTTCTGAATTCGTAATTAGTGGAAAATACATTTGCTGGAAGTCGATTGGCATTCGGACTGTACGAGCGAAAAACGAATTTGCGGTCAACTGGTCAATCGGCTGTGACTTTCTAGAAAACCACATCTCCCTGCCGAACATCCTCACGCTAGGAATAAGACGACTGCTGTCTAATGAACACACACCATGAAAGTAACGATAGAACAGCGTCAAGCAACTCACTTTCCGACGATGCTCAAGGGAAGCAATAGAGTTGGATACCCTACCGTCGCATATGAGCACCATCGCTATCCTTTGAGCACTGTCAAGTAGCTCCAATGTTAATTTTAATGATACTGATGTAAGTTGAACATATATAAAAAGATCAGAAGTAGTAAAATATTTCTTGCTAAAAACCCTATGCAATTAAGCGCTTCTTTCGAAACTGCGAAAAGATGTAGCGCCCGACGACCGTCACATTGTATTTTTATGCCCGCAACAGCAAGAGAATCTGATTGTTCAATATCCATTACCATCGATAGAAATTAAGAATATTGTTGGGTCAGCGAATCGCTTGTGGGACGACAAGCTGCACTGCTATATTCACTCGACTCTATTTCGGACATCTCATGATTCGTCTTTTATCTTTAATTTCCTGAATTCTCGGCCTACGATCGAATGAACCCATGAGCAAATGAATAAACTAGAATCACGGCCTGACCTAAATATCGTCAATAAAAATATGAAAACGTTAGGGAGATAGGACAAAACCTTGTGGACAAAGCCTTAGGACAAAGCCTATGTTCGCTGGATAAGAACCCATCTACAACATCTCGTGTCGTGCGATCTCCAAGAAAGCTCGAAATAAATCGAACAAAAGTATTACCCACACAAAACACTTCCACGTGATATAGGGAGCCAGGGCCCTATTTCGGGACGAACACACACCGAGACCGATATGGTCCATTTTCAATTCGGTTATTTTCTGACCACACATAACGAAATTTTCTAAGTTTCAGAAAAATTGGTCTAAAAATATGGCAAGCAGACCACCAAATCCTCCATTTAATATGAGCACTTTATAAAACATTGGCCCCATATGGTCGACTTGCATCTCAGTTCCGAAATCATTTGCTATCTTTGCCTTTATGTCACCTCTCCTTGGCGAAGGATGTTCTTCGCAAAATGCAAATACCCCATGCATACCCATAAAGTTGAAACTCCACAACAATGGTTTGCTGCTCAAAAACTTAAATATTTTTAAAGTGTATATGTGACGCGCAAAATAGAAAGGGACCTAAGGTTAAAAAATAGTTTTGTTCAGGAGAGCCATTTTAAAGATTAGGTCCCTTTCTATTTGCGCGTAGAATCGTCGACTTCACTTTCATTAAACGCGCATATCTCTGGGAGGGAACACTTTTGGGGCATGGGATCGGTCTCATTCGATGCTCAGATGTTGTGTCGAACTTTGGATACACTCCACCAGAGTGTGTTCTATATAGAAATCTTTATGTGCAAAATTCCATTACGATAGATCAAGCTTGTGGTGAGTTATCGTCATATTATTTCTCAAAGCCCATGAGACCGTTTGTGTGGGAGGTACCAGTAGGACTTTTCCGATCTCAACAAAATTTGGCGCTGAGGTGTGTTCTAAATAAAAATTATGTAGAAAAATTTCAATTCGATAGGTCAAGTTTGTAGTATTATTTTTCAAGGCCCATGAGACCGTTAGTGTGGGAGGTACCAGTAGGACTTCTCCGATCTCAACCGAATTCAGCGTAGAAGTGTGTTGTATATAGAAATCTTGATGTGTTAAATTTCATTTCGATAGGTCAAGTTTGTGGTGAGTTATAGTCATATTATTTCTCAAGGCCCATAAGGCCGTTTGTGTGGGAGGTACAAGAAATGGTGGCCCAATCTAAACCATTTTTACATAGATGATTGCGCCTATATAGAGATTATTATTTTATTGCAGGCTCTATCTTGTTTTCAACAGACGGACAGCCGGACAACATGGCTAGATCTTCTTAGAATTTTACGAGGATCAAGAATATATATACTCGTACTTTGTTGGGTCTCCGATGATTATTTCAAGGTGTTACAGACAGAATGACAAAACTAATATACCCTCCATTGTATGGTGGAGGGTATAAAAAAGTGAAAAGTTGATGAAAAGTTTTGTTCAGGAGAGTCATTTTAAAGACTTCACTTTCATAAAACGCGCATATCTCTGGGAGGGAACACTTTTGGGGCATGGGATCGGTCTCATTCGATGCTAAGATGTTGTCCAGATCAAAACAGGAAAAAATGAAAATTTTTTTTTTTACCCTTAGTTCCCTTTCTCTATGCGCTGTCACATATTTTGTTTGTGTTCCCTACAAATTTAACCCCCGAACCATGTCTTTTCTTATCCTGTCCATTGCATTCAATTAAAACTAATAAAACGAGATGGCTATCGCCAAAAATGGAAGCCAATGAAAAAAAAACAATTAAAACCAATTCTCCTTTCATCTGTTGGCTGCAGTGCCAAAAAACAGCGCCATTGTCGACTCAATAAACAAACAATAATTACAACGATAATAACTATAAAACAAAATACAAAAAAAGGAAACAGCAAAAGAAATTCGACCTAATAAAAACTACGGATATTAACAGGCAGAAATGTATGCCAAATTAAAATTTGTTTTGGTGGTATTTTTTTGCATAAAACAATTATAGAACGAAAAAAGTGAATTGTTGCTGCTCGTATACACAACGAACACAAAAAAACTAACCCGTAAAGGACAACAAAGGATAAAAAACATTAATTTCTAAAACAATCAATGAAGCGATTTTTACTTTTTGTGTTCATTCTCTCATGCCCTATTGACGAATCCAAAAATTATTTCATTAAACAATAAAAAAAAGCTAGCGAAAAAAACAAGCAGCGAAATTAAATTTACTTAAACAATCAACTTTTTTTCTGTGGACATTACTGTGTGTGTGTTTATGTGCTTTGGCTGGGTTTATGACTTTGCATTTAGTCCTGGCAGTGCTTCTGCTTGTATAGTTCCGTACCGGGAGTCGGAGTGCCAACAACCGGATATCCGGCTGTAGCTGTTGTTGTTACTGTTATTGCGATTAACGTTTTTATGAGTTCACTCATAGAAATTAGAAAAATATTTCATGGCATTTACGTGGCCGGGGCCAGTAATGCAGCAGCAGCAACCAACAAAAGTCGCACAGGCCGGCGCAGTTGGAGGATTTAAATTAAATAAATTTTTATTTGGTTTTAACACCTCTATTTAATTAGTATTGAATGCTACATGTTTTTTCTAGAGTGTGCAACGCGTATTGGATCTTAATATACTCAATGATTTTCTAAGCTATCTGTGTTGGCCACAGAGAGTGAGCTGCACTTTCGTACATTTGCGTATTAGTTTAGTTTATTTTAAATGAACTCCGTAATACTTTTAATGGGTATTCGTTTAATTAATAATCCCATCAATTTTATGGTAATGGGATTATGTTGGAGCATTAAAACAAATATAAGTTAACTTTACCTGCACATAGTAGAGGACACTCGTACAGTAGAGCGGGTCATTTGAAATACGAACAAACAAAATGGGCTACTACTTAAACTAAAAAAAATAAATTTGTCTTGCAAAATTACCATTTGCAGAGGTGATTTTAGCTTAAAGAGCCACATGACCTGTAATCTAAAAAGGTATTTGTATATGCTCTGAGTAACAACGACTGATGTCCTGCTGTGAAGCTCACTTGTGTGAGACTTTCTATCGGACGATTAATCTAGATGCATTTTCAATATTTCCAATTTTCAAAATCAAAAAATACAAAATTCAGATCAGGTGTGGAATCTTTATTGTTCATTCGAAATGACATTTTATTTTATTTATTTTTTTAATATTATTTCCGGCTCTATGAAATAAAGCCCCAAGATATAAGGCCCCAAACTGAAAATGAAATAAGCCCCTAAAATGGGGCCTTATTTCGTTATGAAACTAAGCCCCAATTTCTACAATGAAATAAAACCCTAAAAATATGGAAAGAGATCCCAAATTTAAAATTAAACAATATTCCATTTAATTTTTTTTTAAAATGAACTAAGGCCCCATTTTTTGAAAAGAAATTTAGTTTTATTGTTTCTTTATTGATAAATTAATCTAATTTTAAACAAACACCTGCATTGTATCTTCAACAATTTGTCGGCATTTTGGACATTTATCCCTTGGAAATCTCATCTGCTTGCAATTTTAAATAGCATTTTCGATTTGACTTCAGCATAAGCAAACCTAATTGAACATGACGGCAACAACGCGGAAGTGCCATTATTTTATGATAAGCCGTCGCAGCTTTGATATACACGCAGAAAAAAAGTATGGTTGGGGTGACAATATTCGAAGAGGATCATACTATTGTTGGGTATATGGTTGTCGCACAACAATATTATGATCCTCACAACAATAGTATGATTCACACATAACCATACTATGATCCCCACAACCATAGTATGATTCACACTCAACCATACTATCATCTCCACAACCATACTATGATCCTCACAACCATAGTATGATTCACACTCAACCATACTATCATCTGCACAACCATATTATGATCCTCACAACCATAGTATGTTTCTCATACAACCATAGTATGATCCTCACAACCATAGTATGATTCACACGCAACCATACTATGATCCACACAACCATAGTATGATTCACACTCAACCATACTATAATCCTCAAAATTATTTATTAGGATTGGTTATTGTTGTTATAAAAAAATACAGATTTTTATTAAGTACTTGTATGTTATTTTAAATTGCATTACTATTAGTTCATAGCCAGATTTGATGCCATGTTTTTATTAAACAATTCATTCAAGAAACAAAAATATATATTCCAACGGTCAAAAATACTTTTAGTTGCCAGCAGGGGTGAATGCTACTTCACCATCCGTAGACACCAAGTAACGAATGTGATTTTACCATGATCAATGGCTATATACTTAAGTGCAGGCAGATTTTAAATAAACGAGAACCAGTCGGTATTAGAGTATTTCACCGAACAAAGAAAACACAATAAAAATCCCTTGAACTACATTCCGATTGTTGTTGTTTTTTTTAATGGACAGCAACCATTCACTGTATCGTGTGTATGTGTTTTTTTGTATATCAAAAAAAAATACGCATACACATCCATGTATGCTCTATAAAACCTGTTTTGTTATGTTCATAGTCGCAACCATACTGTATGATTGTCGTAATCAAATTATTGTTAACGTAAATTTTAAACAACAATACTTTTGTTGCACCAACCATGTTTGTATGGTTGCTACAACCATATTTTCATTTCTATATTTGGCAATAATACTATTGTTACATTTCAACAATAGCAATATTGTCGCAATCATACTTTTGTCAAAATAAAATTCAAAAAACAATACTATGGTTGCGACGAACATGCTTTTATTGTAGAGAACATATTAGTGTTACGGTGACCATAGTGTAACCATATCTTTTCTTTGCGTGTAGTCAAGCAATAGTTTTCGGCTACGCATATTTCGCCTTATAGCTTGGCAATAATGAAACCTACATAAATAATTTGTTTAAACAATCAATTTATACTTCCATCAACTGAATATAATTGGAATTTTAATTTTATGAAAGTGTAAATTGGTGTTGTTGGAAAAAAAGCTTTAATTTTGTCGAAGTGTAAAAGGTGTAGAAATTAAAAATTCGTGCGAATTATTTTTGTAGGTTTCATTTCATTCGCGCGAATTTTTAATTTCTACACCTTTTACTTTTGGACAAAATTAAAGCTTTTTTCCAACACCACCAATTTACACATAGAAACAGACGTGTGTAAATACATGGTGCAGAAAGACAATTCGAATTTTAGTTTTTGGTAAACGTAAATTGATGGTGTGGAAAAAAAATTGGCACTTTAATTTGTTGAAGTGTAAGAGGGGGAAAGATTCAAACTTCGCGCGAATTTAGGAGTGTTAGCTAACAGTTATTCGGCTTCTGTAAGCGATGCATAACTGTTATTCAGCTTGTGTTTTGCAGAATTTCGCTTTTTAAGAAAACGAAATAACACCCCAAAAATAATATTTATGGCTTTATTTCATTTTAGAATTTAGGACTTTATTTTATTATGAAATAATGCCCTAATAACCAAAATGAAATAAAGCCCTAAAAAAGATGAAACAACACCCCAAATATTGTTGTTGTTGCTTTCTGTACAAATTTTTGGGACTTTGTTTCATTTTCAGTTTGGGGCCTTATTTCTTAGGGCTTTATTTCATAGAGCCATAATTTTTTTTAAATGTTGGCCGCAATTACGCCTCAGTGTGCCCATTCTGAGGATCCAATTTTAAATGGCTCATTTGAGCATTTTGACCGGTATGACTTTCATGACATGCGTAATGTTGGCTGAAACCTAATTCTTATCTGATTTGTCAGCATTGACTTTGGACTTTACGTAGCCCCAAAGAAAAAAAGTCTAAAGGTGTGATATCACACGATCTAGGCGACCAACTCATCGGTCCAAAAAGTGAAATTAGCTGCTTCTCGAAATGACCTCTCAATAGGCAGCTGTGGCCAGTAGTATCATCCTGTTGAAAGCAAATGTCAAGATTACGTGCTTCAATTTCAGGTAGCAAAAAGCGCGATAGCGAACACCATTCACGGTTACGTTCCGGCCTTCACAATTTTTGAAAAAAAAAAATGTACCGATGATTACACCCGTCCATAAACCGCACCAAACCGTGGTTTTCTCTGGGCATAACGACACCTCTTTAACCTCTTCTGATTGTTCTTCATCCCAAATGTGGCAATTTAGTTAATTAACGTGTTCGTTGAGCCAGAAATCGGTCTCATCACTGAACAAAATTTTGGTCGAAAGCAGAGGATCGTCTCATTTTTATTTCCATAATACAATTGCATAATTTGGAGACGTTGTTGCTGTGTAAGTCTTTCCTAGATGAAATGGCAAAAAATAATGAAAAGATAAAAAATAATAAAAAAAATGAATAAACTGTAAAAAACCTTTTGAAAAAAAGACCTCTAGATTGATCACCCGATACAATATGTTAGGATCTTTGACTTAACATCCAACTCCACTCTGCAATACAGGTCATTTTAAATTATGTTACACCTTGAAGAAATAGTGACCCCATGTTTAGTATACCGATAAATTTAGAATAACTTTCTGATTTTAGTTAATGTCCGTCTCACCTTCGGCTGTCTGTTAATCTATCGTTAAAATCAAACTACTAGTCCAACCCATAACCCAATTTTGATGAAACTTGGTACATTTGGGCCAATAACGAACCCTATTGATTTGGTCTATAAGTACATCGGTCTGCGTTTTGATATTTTACTATGTGATTGACGTGTTACCAACTTCAATACTGCCAAACCTATAATGCCAGCTATGTCAAATTCATACCATTAACAGCTCTTTGTTATGTTTATAAGCTTTCACAAGCATTTGTAACTAATTTTAATAGCAATGGAATTTAAACGTTGTAGTGTGTTTGCGTTGAATATTCCAAGAAAGTCAAAACCAGCTATTGTTCGTGAGCTATTGTTCGTGTGCCATCTCAAAGTAAATTAAATATCTGTGTACCGCACCAAAAATCGTTATTAATCGGTTCAGCTCAAGATGAAGCCTTACAAGTTAAAAGTGACACACGTGCCTACTTATTTCCCCCACATCCAATTTAGGAACAAAAAGAAACTTCTCACGCACTGAAAATTGAAGCCAACAAACAGCCACCCGATGTAATTTTCCATCTCAAGTAATGGTATAGGCAGCTGTGACCACCGATTCACTCTATACTATCGTTTGTATCGGGCAGGTATCATTGCCAATGCGACTTATCGGGAAAATGTTTTGAAAAGTGCTCTAGAGCCGTGGAAACACCAACATTTCGATCGTAGACCATGGGTTTTCCAACGTGACTCAGAGCCGTCTCATGTAGCTCGTGTGAACCAAAATGGTTAAAAACCAAGTTCCACACTTAATTTCGTCCACACAACAGATTTAAAATTTGCCGAAGGCAACTTCTATGGAATATTGCATCTGGACCACTTTGAAGAGCAATTTAAGCACATAAAAATATGCCACTATGGATGCTCTAAAGAAAACCATTCTACAGGAATAGGACAAAATGCCATAAGATTATATTCGTGCAGAGTGCAACATATATTCTGTATCCCTTGAAATGCCATAGTCAAGGCAAAAGATGGCCAAATTGAGCTATAGTAAATGGATTCTAAAATTTTGGTTATTTCCACACATTTTGTAATTTGAATTAGTTAAAAATAATTCCCCACAAAAGAAATATAGTCGTTTGGAAAAGTAACACTTAAATCTCCTGACCCTATAGTAAGGGTTGGTCCAAATAAAACGCACGTTGTAAATTGTAAATAAAACAAACAGTTTTCAAAGAATTATCGTTAATTTTTTTATTACGATAGAAGGATCTAATATCAATAATATGTGAAACAAAATATCGGCAAAATGCTCTCCACGCCTTATGTGACATAACTCTATCCTATGTTCTATATTTTCAATGACTCTAAGGCATAATGAAGGTTCAATGTTGTCAATGTGCCGAATTATCTCATCCTTAAGCTCTTGAATGGTGGCTTACTAACCTACATTTTTTTTAAATATCCCCAAAGAAAAAAGTCCACCAGTGTCAAGTCACATGATCGTGGCGACTAATTAACATTGCCACGATGTGGGATAAACACGGCCATTGAATTTCTCGCGCAAAAGATGTATTGTTTCGTTGGCTCTGTGGAAAGTGGCACCAACCTGTTCAAACCACATATCGTCCAGGTCCATATCCTCAACTTCTGACTACAAGAAGTCTGTCATCATCTCGCGATAGCAAACACCATTTACGGTAACTACTTGGCCGACCTCATTTTCGAATAAGTAAGGCTCGATGACGCCGCTTCAGCCCATAAAACCCAGCAAACAGTCACTCTTTGTGGATGCATCGGCATTTTAACAATCATTCGTGGATTCTTATTTGCCCAATTGCGGCAATTCTGCTTGTTAACGAATCTACTGTGTACACATTTGGTTGATTATTCCACAAAAGCCGGGCAATGCTAGATATGATTTTCAGCTGTCCCCTTCTTCTATTTAAGCAACTCTCGTGGAAGTCATATGGCAGATGCAGTCTCCTTGCGATTACACACAAAGGCCAGTGGCCTTGATCTTTGTCAGATCTCCTCATCTATAAAAGATCAGGTTTTTCTGGTCTCCCTGCAGGTGGTTTCCCCTTTCTTCTACCTGTCCTTGACAATAAAATAGATTTCTGTGATATAGACTGCTTAACCCTCGCAAAAGAATAGCCAATATCATCCACACGCTCATGTGAATTCCGGATGGCTTTAGCAAGTGTGTCAGCAGTTCAATTAACATCCATGTCCATTTCTTGAACAATTTTCTAAGTGGTGTACACACTCCTGGAATCTAATGGCCGCCTTGCTGTCAGAAAATATAAAGATATTCTTACACGATATTCCATAGCAGTGAACTTGCCGCTAAGCGATACTCTCGACAGAAAATATAGCGTAGCTCGCAAAAAAAATCGACAAATGAAAACGACCTTTTATTTATCGCCACAGAGTGACAGCGTTGCCATCTGGAAAGTCGAAAAAAGAAACAATTCTAATTACTTATTTATATCCTGACTCATATGCTGTTATGGTCCTTTAAAATATTTGTATGAAATTCATATAAGATCCATATTTACGATACTCTTATTATAGGGAAAATTCATATAAAGGGTTAATAACAATTCTGTATCTTTATGTCAACGAGCCCTCAAACATTTTTAATGATCTTTCAGTATCAAAACGTTAGTCGAAGTCAACATTTTCATCACGGTAAAGTTCACTTACGAGCAACGTTTGAAAACCATTAACAATTATAAGTACTACCGAAATTCTGAGTCGGTGGCGGCTCTGGCAAAGTTCCACGAAAATCCAGAATTTCATCGAAAAATCATCTCCAGCGATGGATGAAGATTGTGATTTTGTCGTTTTTTTTCATCGATGAAAATAATCGTCATGTTACCTTCAGTGGCAAGCGCTATCGTGCCATGTTAGAAAATTATTTTTGGCAGGAGTTAGAGCTTGACAACGCCGATGTGTGATTTCAACAAGACGGTTCCACTAGCCACACAGTACGCGTTACAATCGATTTGATGAAAGGAAAATTCGGTGAACGTGTTATCTCGAGAAATGTTCCGGTCGAATGGCCTCCTCGGTCATGTGATTTAACGCCATTGGATTTGATGTTATAGGGCCACAAGTCATTGGTCGATGACAACAAGCCAACAACTTTGGACGAGCTCAGACACAACATCCAAAGCGGAATATGTCAACAATCCGGTCGAAATGTGTGCATGTGGAAAATTGGGTCCAAAGAATAGATCGCTGTTCACGGGCCAATGGTGGTCACATGACCGAAATCTAATTGTATTCTTAAAATAAAACACTTGCACTACACCTGGAATACATTTGAACTCTATACCTTAAATATTCTGTGTTTTATTAAGATGTAAAATTATTATGTCCTTAATGGAAACCCCTATATATCCAAGCAATTTTAAATCCCCCGCTAAGTTTCTTTTTCTGTACGAGTAATTAAATGACAACAACAAAAAGAGGCATTCATTACTTAAAGCCTGCCATATATTCTCGGGCAATCTGTTCTAGTCCGACATTATGCGCAACTTGGTCTATGGCCCTTATTGGCTTAAATAATGACCGCTAAAAATACTCGTTTCCTCCTCTGCAAGAGTATGTGTGTGAATATTACTTCAAAGAGTATGTGTGTGAATTTTACTTCAATTATGTGACTGGGCATATTTACGAGTATAAATGTATATGTATGAGGGTTCTTAGTCTCCTGCATTGTGGGCGATGGTAGTGGCCCTCCATGGCAATGGCCATGGCAGCGGCAGTAATAATATTTAACAGTTGAAGTAAATGCATAATAGCGGTCACTTTGCCATTATCTCCTTGCCAGCTATTGTGTCTGGATTCATATTACCAGGAGGCTGCTGCGTGTTTGGTTAACTGGCTGCTGCCTGCTGTCCCCACCATAATAGGTGCCGTTGTAGACTTTTGTCCACAATGCCCGCTTTCCTCTTCATGCTTGGTGGATTTTCCACAAGAGCTGTTTTTCTTTTTCTGTTTTTTTTGTTGTATAAAAATACATGTTCACTTGTATTAATGCACCATGGTGTGATTACCATCTATCGCCTCGCTCGTCCTTTCTTAGCCATAACGAATCCTTTGGTGCATTCGTATCGGAGTGTTTTTTTTTACTGTGACTGAATTAGTGTAATTCCATTCAGAGGCTGTGGCAGTGGCCGCTGCAGTTGCAGAGCCGAACCCGTCCTATGGGCTGTGTTGCAAATTGAAGCGAAAGTAATGCAATTAAGCTTTTTCTTTCGTAATAAATAAATGGGGTTTGAAAGTTGAATAGGAATTTAATTAAATGTCCGTAGTTTAAATAATGAATGGCATTTTTTCCAAGAGGGTAAACAAAAAAATCCTCTGGCAAACAATTTTATTGGACTCCCGCTTAATAGTGTATTGTCCGTCGTTTTGTGTGTATTGAAAGCTAACAGAGGATGTTGCAACATATTCGGTAAAGGGCTTGAACAACTAACCCAGGAAGTGACCAAACAAAACTATTACGAGGGTTGCTATATATATTTCTGCCCTAGGCAACACTAAGTGTTGCCTGGCGCCATCTGACATTTCCATTGGAAAGTTTGACATTTTATAGCATAAACGTACTCAGAACGTTTTGACATAAGACCATCATTTTTATAGTGACTTAAAATAATTTGGCAAAAAAATGCAATTGACTCGTGAACATTTTCGTGCGATCATTTTTCACAACTTTCGACGTGGATTATCACGACAAGAGTGCATCGATGAACTTAAATCTTTGTATGGCGATGAAGCACCATCCTTTAGCATTGTGATAAACTGGTTTAGTAAATTCAATCGTTGCCGACGCCCGCTCAAAGGCGAGGGCCGTTGTGCCAGAGAATATTGATGCCGTGCGTGAACTGATAATGCAAGATCGTCATGTGACATACCGTGCGATAGAGGCATCCTTGGGCATTTTTTCCACCAGTAAACATTCGATATTGCCTGCACAACTGGCCGTAAAAAAGGTTTGTTCTAGTTAGATCTCGCACAATTTGACAATTGCTCAAAAAAAGGCTCGTGGCGATTGGTGCAAAGAAATTTTGAAAAAATACGATCGCGGTGCTTCAAAAGACATTTATAAGACCGTCACAGGTGACGAATCATGGATCTATGCGTATGAGCCCGAAACAAAACAGTAATCGACTGCATGGGCCTTCGAAGACGAACCAAATCCAACGAAAGTTGTTCGTGGAAGAAGCACTTCGAAGCAAACGGTCGCCTGTTTCTTCGGCAAAACTGGTCATGTGGCGACTGTTCCGCTTGAGCAACGTAGGAGGTCAATTCTGAGTGGTACATCACAATATGTTTGCCTGAAATCTTTGGAGAAATTCGAAAAACTAACAAGAGAAGACGAATCGTTGTGCACCATGACAATGTGAGCTCTCGCACATCGGCTCAAACCAGCGCATTTTTGACCTGCTAAAACGTCAAATTGATGGGTCATCTGCCGTACGGCCTTGATTTGGCGCCCAATGACTTTCTTCCTATTCCCTAGCATCAAGAAAAAAATGCGTGGTCAACATTTGTCATCGTCCGAAGCAGCTGTTGAATCGTTCAAAAACCATGTTTTGGAGGTGTCTCAATCGAAGTGGAAAAAGTGCTTCGACAATTCGTTTGAGCGCATGCAAAAGTGTATAAATCATGCTGGAGAATACTTTAAAAAACAATAAAACAGTTTTTGATGATAAATATTCGCATTTTCAGTATTAGGCCAGAAGTATATATAGCAGCCCTCGTATTACAACCAAAGTTGGGATAATTTATTAATTGCATGACACTGAGCCATAAAATGGAAAACAAATAGTAAAACGGGTGGTCCATCTGGGGTTTGCGAGTTAATAAGTCCTGGAAACTTCGTCTGCAATAGGGTACTTTGCTGCATTCATTGTATGCAACTAACATCATCCTGTTGGAAGCACATAACGGGGGGCTTACGAGTATTAGTAGTTTATTTCCTCCATGGAATGAAATGTATGGCTTGAACGATGTTGTGGAAGAATAAAAACTAATTTTCATTGTTAATGCTGTGTAGTGAAACAAGTGCGTTTATTGAAAATAAGTTTTTGTTGGAATAAGACTTCCGCCGCTCCTGCTGTATGCAAGTTTGTGCAAAAAGTCTATGACCTAGTATGCTAGGGGACAACACTCACAGTCACCGCCGCACAGTGTTCGTAGATCGATTTCCATCGGCCAAAATTCTATAACCTTTGAAAAAAAAAATCTACATACAAGTTCCAATCGACTCAATAACTGAAGGTAAGATGACCATTCAATTCATTATCGGGATGGGTCCTTTGTCGTCTAGAAAAATAATCTTTTTACAAACAATGGTGCAGTATCTGCACGCAGAAAAAAAGTTTGGTTGTGGTGACAATACTCGAAGAGGATAATACTATTGTTGGGTATATGGTTGTGGTACATAAATATTATGATTATCACAACAATAGAATGATTCAAATACAACCATACTATGATCCTCACAACAATAGTATGATTCACAAATAACCATACTAGGATCCCCACAACCATAGTATGATTCACACTCAACCGTACTATGATATCCACAACCATAGTATGATCCTCACAATCATAGTATGTTTCATATACAACTATAGTATGATCCTCACATCCATACTATGATTCACACGCAACCATGTTATGATCCCAACAACCATAGTATAATCCCTATTTAGATTTGAATTATGAAAATTATTCAAAAATACTATAAATTCAAAATAATAGGGAGTGATTTATTTCACATTAGAAAAAATAAGTTTTGATAAACGTAAGTGTTTTTATTAAAAATATTTCAGTTAAACAATGCTAAAGCAGCTTGTTTTAAAAAATTTTAATTTCGATAAAAAAAAGTACTATTATTGCATTAGATCCATACCAATAATATTTGTTCTTAAAAGCATATTTAAATGAAGAAAAATTACAATCATACAGTATGATTGCCGTAATCATATTATTGTTAACATATAACGGAAAACACAATACTTTTGTCGCATCAACCATATTTATATTGTTGCTATAACCATAATAAATAAATTTAGCAATAATACTATTGTTACATTTCAACAATATTAATATTGCAGCATTATTCAAGATTTTCCGATTGAATGAGCAGGTCGCAAATACAGGGTTTTTCATTAAGGACATAACAATTTTATTATTTCAATAAAACACAGAATATTTAAGATATTGAGTTTGAATTTATTCCAGGTGTAGTGCAAATGTTACATTTTAAGAATTCAAATCGATTTCGGTGATATGACCACCACGAGCCCGTGTACAGCGATCTATTCTTTGGGCCCCATTTTCCACCACTCTTGCACACATTTTGACCAAACCGTTGGCAATTTCGCGTTGGATGTTGTCTCTAAGCTCGTCTTAAGTTGTTGGCTTGTTGGCACTTGATGTGGCCCCATAAAAAGAAATCCAATGGCGTTAAATCGCATAAACGAGGTGGCCATTCGACCGAGCCATTTCTCGAGCTAACACGTTCACCGAATTTGCCTTTCAGCAAATCTATTGTAACGCATGCTGTGAAACCAAATATCGGCTATGACAAGCTCATCCAATTCTGACCAAAAATAATGTTCTAAAATAACATAGCGCTCTTCAGTGACGGTAACATGACGATTGTTTTCATCGACGAAAAATACGGCCCAATCACACATCCGGCATAAAAACCACAATCATTTTTTGCAACGTAATTGAGTCTCTTGAAGAAAATGTGGGTTTGTTGCTGTCCTATTTTGTTTATTGACAAAACTACTTAGCCAGAAATGAGCTTCATCGCTGAAGATGATTTTTCGAAAAAATTCTGGATTTTCGAGAAAATTTGCCAGAGCCCAATCGGTGAAGTTTCGGCATTTCAAATGATCAAGTGGCTTTAGTTCTTGAGTCAGTTTTATCTTGTAAGCATAAAGACCAAGATTTTTTTTCCCAAAATACGGCATAGTGTGGTTTGAGAGATGCCCACTTCCTGAGAATGACGTGCAATCAACTGATTTGGCTCATTTTGAAGGAATACACTTACGGCTGCGATACTTTCGTTGCTTCAAGCTGTACGGCGTCTTTTTAGCGCTGGAACATCCAAAAGTGAATGTTTGGATCCAAATTTATCCACTATAGCAAGCACAGCCTGCCGGGTGGGAAGATTATTACGTCCGAAAATTGGAGTAAGCGCTCTTAAAGTTGCGACCACCGACTCAAAATTTCGGTAGAAATTTTTAATAATTTCCTAACGTTGCTCGTAAGTGCACTTTACCATGATGAAAATGTAAACTTCGACTTACGGTTTGGCACTGAAAGATCATTAAAAATGTTTGAGAGTGCGTTGACATAAAGATACGAAATTGTTATTCGCCTACTGGAAAACCCTTAATGAACCGATCTCGATTAAAATTTTCACGGCCGATTTTAATTGATCCTCTTATTTCTGAAAAATTGATTTGAATTTTACCGAAAATTCCCCTGGACCTCCACCAAAAACTCTTTCCATATAACAGCCTCCAACAAGTCCACATTATTCGTTAGCTTATATTTATTGCCGGCATTTCGGTGTTCATTGGCCAGTTTTGGCCCATCAAACCGCAGGAGTTCATTTGCAAACAAAAGTTGCATTTAATGCCAACGAATGTGTGGGTATTGGTAATGTGAATATATGTCTGCGTGTGTGTGTTGGTGTATGCGTATGTGTGAGTAATTCGATGAGCATTTGTGCGAGAATATTGGATAAATTATGTTAAAATTTCCTTTCGTTTGGAGCATTGTCCGACTTTATTTCTCATGTTTTGCAATGTTGTCTGCAATTATTTTTTGTAGGTGCCCGAACGTGTACGAGCCATGAATGCGAGCATTAAACTTTTGTTAATTGTCCGGGAACCAGTGACAAGAGCCATTTCTGATTATACACAATTACGTAGTCATGCAGCGACGGCCACCCTACCACTGGCCACCGCCAACGAGCAACAGCAGCAGCAACAACCACAACAGGCGACAGGAGGCTCGGCATCAGCAGCAAATACGGGTAAAATGCCCTCGCACTCGATGCTGTATAACAAATTAAATGCCGGTTACTTTTCATCTCAAATCTACGACAATTCCATTGGTGGTGGAGGAGGCGGTGGCGGCGGCCTAGGCAGTGCTGGTAGTGGTGGCGGTGGAGGCCGAGGTTATGTTTACGGTTCAGGTGCAGGCGACATTAAGGCAAACTACAATAAAAACCTGCACAGTATGCGCCACTATGAGACGACCACACCGAGTCCTGCATCGGCAGCCAGTGCAGCTGCCCAGATTTTGTCAAAGTAAGTTTTTGATGGCGGCGGCGGCGTGGTGTTATGTTTTTCCCAGCCATCCAGCCAGTCATTGCATTGTTTAATTTGTTTAAATATTGCGCGCAGTTTTCTGTTTGAGTTTAACCAAATTTCATGCTGGCAAATAGCAGGGCTGGGACAATCATAGCCGCATATGCTCAAGCATACATATGTACATACTCGCATGTTCATCTACATATGTACAAGTATGTATGTTCTTGTATATGCACGCAAATTGACCCATGTCCAATAATGCTTTTACGGGAATTTTATTTTCTCCGTGTGAAATGAACTTTGTGCGCGCACTATAAAGAAAATTAAAAAATAAAAATATTTAATATTTTTTGTATTCGCTTTGTTATGTTTTTTTCAGCAGATCCTTTGAAGAGCTGGCCATTTTCCCCAATGGCACTGTCAACGAATCCTATCGTCCTTTAACCATATCCATGTATCATTTGCACTTGCATCGTTGGCTGGAAGTCTTCCCGAGAGAACAAATATTAATTGTTAATGGCGACCGTCTGATTGACGATCCGGTGTCACAGCTGAAGAAAATCGAAACGTTTTTGGGTGAGTGTTTTCTGAATATTAAATAAAGTCGATCCCCTACTACTGATAGATTATCGGCTCCTCAATACGTTCTCCTATTTTAAACAACTGGTGCAATTTTTCGAAAAGTTCTCAAAAAAATATGGTATGCTTAGTTCATAGTCAGATTTGAGACCATGTTTCTTTTGAACGTTTTGTTGAAAAGAAAACCAAAATATTATTTAAAAGGGCAGTCGAAAAATCCTTTTGTTGCAAGCAGGGGGCTGCAGGTTTGGTGAACTCTAGTTCACACATCCTCGGACTCCAAGCAATGAATGTGTTTTTTCAATGATCTTAGGCTACACCCTTAACTGCAGTTGGATTTTAATTCAATGAGTAACTCCTTCGAACAAAGAAAACAATAAAAATCCCTCGCACTGCCTTCTGATCATATTCTCAGGACAAATTTAGTAAACATCTTAAACTTGCCGATCTTAAAAAGAGTATATCTATACAACTTACATCACGCCAAAGATGGAATACAACTCCCATGTATGGGCAGGTGCTCCATAATCATCCTTGGAGCTACTTGACCGTGTTCAAAGGAGAGCGATGGTGCTGATAGGTGACAGTAGGGTATCCAACTCTATTGTTTCCCTTGAGCATCGTCGGAATGTGTGTTGCGTGACGCTGTTCTATCGTTACGTTCATGGTGTGTGTTCATCAGACATCCGTCGCCTTATTCCTGGCGTGAGGATGTTCGGCAGGGATACGCGACTTTCTAGGAATTCACACCCGTTTGTTATCGACTGGCCAGTTGACCGCACTATACACTACAGATCAAATTCGTTTTTCGCTCGTACAATCCGTATGTGGAATCCACTTCCAGCAAATGTATTTCCCACTGATTGCGACATCCAGAAGTTCAAGGCAAGCGTCAACAAACATTACTCCCTCTTTCCCCCCTCCGATCCATTAATTTCCACTCGCCAACGCAATGCACCGCATGTATAGGGGGCATCCCCTGAGTGTTGGTTATTTAAAAAAAAAACATCTTAAACTTGCCGATCTTAAAAAGAGTACCATAGTTATAGAAGATTAACGAAGAATCTGCTATAAATTTGAAAGTTGTTCTTAATATTCCGGAGTCAAAGAAAAATCAAAATTAAGCAGTGTTTCGTATATAAAGATCGTTATATAAATGAAGACCTTGACGAAAGCACACATACGAGTATATCGAGCTCTTACCGCGAAAAAGACGTAAGCGCCACTCGCTTTTTAACAAAATTCGTTAGAATATTGTACAGTGCTCTTGAATTTAAATATTAAATGATAAAAATATAAATATTTACAATGATATAGCATATCCAATTATTTCCGAAACCTGCAGATAAATTAGACAAAAAATCAAAAAAAAACTCTCCTGATTTCTTTTTGGAGCTTACATCTTTTTCGCTGTAAGGGCTTGATGTGGTACCGATGAGCCGCCCACACCAACGGCGAAACGTGCGTCTATTAGACGGCAGTGTGTTGGCTTTAACTTTGTTGACTTACTTTCCCTGTCTCATATGACAAACAACAACAAACCTGATCTGATTATGCGTGGAGTAATTCACTCATTCAAAAACAAAACTAATGTTTAGTGCGTGCGACTTTAAAAAAGAACTTAAAATACCTTATTTCAAAAACTATTAGGGATAAAACAATGAGAAAAGTGTGCGATGCCAATATAGTATAATTGTCCAAAAAAGAAGAACGGAATGAAATTGATGAAATGAGCCGAAAATTATTAAGGACTATACCATGTTAAAATTGGAAAAAAGGTTGTGACAACGCCCATTCCACTACGATCTTCAAAAGCCCATATGTCATGTACTATTTGAGATGTTATAAGGAATTTTGTTACATATTATATTTATATGTAATTAAACTAGGGTTATATAGTTAAGACTTTAAGTCGAGTTTTAGACTTTTCGGCTATTACAAAAAAAAAACATCGACTTTTCGACTTTTTGGTATAAAAAAGTCGAATTAATCAAGTTTTTGATTTTTTTCTTTAGGGAAATGAAGATGCAATATTTTGGAATAAAAAACAAGTTTTTTTTGTATAAAAAGCTTTTGTTTATAAAAATAAGAGTGGATAAAAAAACTAAAAAACATCAGGGATTTCAAGTAATCTGTACTAGGGTTGCCATATATATTTCTGGCCATGGCAACACTAAGTGTTGTCTGGCGCCATCTGACATTTCCATTGGAAAGTTTGACAATTTTTAGCAGAAACATACTCTGAACGTTTTAACGTACGACCTTCATTTGTGTGGTTTACAGTGACTTGAAAAAATCAATTTGCCAACAAAATTAGCTCGTGAAAATTTTCGTGCGATCATTTTTCACAACTTTCGACGTGGATAATCACGACAAGAGTGCATCGATAAATTTAAATCTTTGTATGGCGATGAAGCACCATCCTATTGCACTGTTAAAAACTAGCTTAATGAATTCAATCAAAGACGAATGTCGTGAAGGTCGTCCAAAAACGGCCGTTGTGCCAGAGAACATTGATGCCCCGCGTGAACTGATAATGCAAGATCGTCATGTGACATACCGTGAAATGGAGGCATCCTTGGGCATTTCTTTCACCAGCATACATTCGATATTGCATAAACACGTGGCCGTAAAAAAGGTCAGTTCTCGTTGGATCCCGCACAATTTTACAATCGCTCAAAAAAGGCTCGTGTCGATTGGTGCAAAGAAATTTTGAAAAAATACGATCGCGATGCTTTTAAAGACGTTTATAAGATCGTCACAGGTGACGAATCATGGATCTATGCGTATGAGCCCGAAACAAAACAGCAATCGACCGTGTGGTTATTCGAAGACGAGCCAAATCCAACGAAAGTTGTTCGTGGAAGAAGCACTTCGAAGCAAATGGTCGGCTGTTTCTTCGGCAAAACTGGTCATGTGGCGACTGTTCCGCTTGAGCAACGTAGGACGGTCAATTCTGAGTGGTACACCACAATTTGTTTGCCTGAAGTCTTCGGAGAAATTCGAAAAACGAACAAGAGAAGACGAATCATTGTGCACCATGACAATGCGAGCTCTCACACATCGGCTCAAACCAGCGCCTTTTTTTTTACCGGCTAAAACGTTGAATTGATGGGTCATTCGCCGTACAGCCCTGACTTGGCACCCAACGACTTCTTCGTATTCAAATTTTTAAGAACTTTTTTTTTCTTTTCAACAAGATTAATTTTTTAAATCAGTCGATTAATATACGAGTACATGGAACAACATGTCCACATCAATTGATTAAAAAAAATATAATTATATTTAAATTTTTTAAAGAAATTTGGCTCCAAATTTTAGCAGCAATAAGAACTGTATGCGAAAAAAATCTCTTACACGGAACAAAAGTGGCAAATATTGACTGGGTACTCGCTTTAAATTGTTTTCCATACGAGTATAAGTATTGTGTTTTTTTGTTTAATGGCCAGCAGGCGGTGCCTTCAGATAGTGCTTTAACTGTATTGGAACAGCATAGCCATCAGTATGGCCTTTTTTGCGCCTAGTGCGTACACTCTTGGAACCCGCATATGCTATTCTCTTCGTTAGCCTTGGAACTCACAACCCCATGGGCCACATCAACATCGAGTAAATGGGTATTAATAGATATTCGAAAGTTTCTGATTACCGTGTTTAACAGTTCGCCTTAAAAAATAATAAAAATTAACTTATGTTAATTGCTCTGGATCAATCTAGAATACATCCCGACATACTTTGCTACTACAATAAAATAAAATTTTTATGTATTTCTTAATCGTCGAAAATAAATAAAAGCGCGTAATAAATTTCAACAATAAGCATTGTTTGGATGACTTTTAAAAATATTTAAAGTGAAAATAAAAAAAAAATCGAAAAGTCGAAATGAAAATATGTATTGACTTTTGTCATTTAAAAAAAAAAAAAAGTTCACTTGCCAACTTTGACTTTTTTATACCTAAAAGTCGTCGACTTACAGAACCATAAATAAAAACCCACATTGGCAGCGGAAGTGGGTTGTGACACGCCTATTAAAAAATAGTCTTAAAGAAAAAGTCAACTTTTAGACTTTTTTACAAAATAAAAGGTCGATTTACCGACTTTCACTTGTTTATACCCAAAGTCGATTAATCGAAAATCGACTTATAGAACCCTAAATTAAACCCAAATTGGAAGAAGAAGTGGGCGGTGACAAGCCTCTTAAAAATTCGTCTTACTGGCTAACATAATGGACCGAAAGTTATAAACTTTGGCTAGGACTTTAGTGCATAACTTAATATTAAAAACTACCCTTCAACTCTAAAATTAAAAAAAAACATATCTTATGAATTATTGCCGATATAAAATTGTACAGCTTTGTGAGGAGTTTTTTAAGCCGTTTAAGCAATATACATCTATAGAGCTGATTCGCTGACAATTTTCGAGGTTAATATTTTTTCAAAGCAGAGTAAGGGATTAAAATGGCTCCTTTCCCTTTGATACCACCCACTTTAATGTTCTATTTCACCAAATTTTGGTATTCTTGTGTTATTTATATCACTGTTACAATAGTTTTTCTAAAAATTAACTGTTCTTATGCCTCTTGCAAAAAATATAATATAAATTTGTTATCAGGATTTCCGCACGGAAAATAGATGTAACAGAGAAAAATCAAAGGATTTCCGAAATCCTTATTCCTGTTAGAATGAAAATCCTTTGATAGTTGACAGCTATTCAATTAATTTGTTTTCAGACCACCAGCAAGACCTTAAAATAGTTTATATATACGAGGGCGGTTCGGAAAGTTCTTAGCCTATCAATGAAAGATAATAGTTAGTTTTTCAAAAATATTTTTATTTTTCAATATAATCTCCTGAAACTTCAATACACTTAGTCCAACGATTATCTAGCAATTCTATCCCTTGATTAAAATAGTTTTCCTCAAGGTCTTCAAAATAGTGGTTTACAACTGTAATTGCATCTTCATTTGAGGTAAAACGCTTGCCAGCAAGGAATTTTTTTTAGATTTGGGAACAGGTAAAAGTCACTGGGAGCTAAATCAGGAGAATAAGGTGGGTGGTCAAGCAACTCGTACTTTAATTCGTTGATTTTAGCCATTGTTAAAACACTCTTGTGCGCTGGTGCGTTGTCTTGATGAAAAATTATTTTTTGTGTTGTAAGCCAGGACGTTTTTCTCGAATTTGTACATTTAATTGATCTAAAAGGTTGCAATAGTACTCTGAATTTATTGTTTTACCCTTTTGCAGATAGTCAATCAATAAAATACCTTTGAAGTCCCAAAAAACCGTTGTCATAACCTTACCAGCCGATTGAATTGTTTTTGCCTTCTTTGGGGCACTTCCTCCAGCTTCAGTCCATTGTTTAGATTGTTCTTTTGTCTCTGGAGTATAATGGTGGATCCATGTCTCATCAACAGTTATGAAACGACGCTTAAAATTCATTTTATTTCGCTGAAAACGATCCAAACAAGCTTGAGAAATGTTCATTCTTATGCGTTTTTGGTCGACTGTTAAGTCCGGCACCCATGTTGCAGAAAGCTTTTTCATCTGTAGTTCTTCATGCAAAATTAAATGGACTCGATCATTTGAGATGCCCATGATATTAGCTATTTCACGCACTTTTATTCGTCGATCATTTAATACCATATCATGCACTTTGGCTACAATTTCTGTTGTTGTTGCTGTTTTTGGACGTCCACTACGTGGTTCATCTTCAATGCTTGTACGACCACGTTTAAATTCAGCAATCCAATTTTTTACTGTTGCATATGAAGGAGCACTTTCACCTAACACATTCACCATATCATTATGACTTTCTTGTCCCGATAAACCTTTTTTATGTAAATATTTAATGACACCACGCATTTCTAATTTTTCCATTGTGAAAAAATCGCGGATGCGTTTTCTGTGAACACCTGTTTCTATATGAAGGAGTTGCCAGATCGAAACAAAATTTAACATGTGTTCATAGCAGAGATGGAAGTTTCCAAAACACTTTCTGTTTGTACCGCGCTTTTTGTGCTAGGCTAAGAAGTTTCCGAACCGCCCTCGTAGTTATGTATACGAGTTTTATTATTACTTTTATCTTAATCTAATCTTAATCTTCCGTTCTCCCCTCTTTCTTACTAGGCATTGAACATCGAATCACCAGCAATCATTTCTACTTCAATGAAACTAAAGGCT
This sequence comes from Hydrotaea diabolus, assembly GCA_963513945.1. NCBI lineage: Eukaryota > Metazoa > Arthropoda > Insecta > Diptera > Muscidae > Hydrotaea > Hydrotaea diabolus. The sequence continues at coordinate 29,830,805 of OY740720.1, read as the reverse complement.
TTTATTGTCTGCGTTACGATAGCGGTGACCGCTGCTTGCGAGAAACCAAAGGACGAAAACATCCGCATGTCGATCCGGTGGTCATATCAAAATTACGCAAATTTTTCGCCGAACACAATCAGCGGTTCTACGAGTTAGTGGGCGAGGATCTGGGCTGGCCCGAAGAATAAAGTAAGATCCAAATACTCAACGGAAGGTGAAGACTAAGGAAACGGATATCATGTATAAAATCGTTACTGTATGTACATTAAGTATAACAAAAAACCAAAACAAAACCCCGCAAGGTTTAAAACAATATAGAGTAGTTAGCAATTTGTATGTAAAAAAATGTGGAGATAAGGATGTGAACGTTGTATGAGTGAAACTCGTAAATTGTAGACATCTGAAGTAAATAATTGTAAATCTGTTCAGAATCGTTAGAATGGAACAGTATCAAACCATTATTCATTTATTCATTCACCTTAACATTTGAAATCACTATTTATGCCATAAGCGTGAAGAGTAATCGAAGTTCGTGAGAAAAGTAAGCGCAGCAATTAAGTAAGAATTAAATCCAAGGACTGAAATGCAAATACTTATTATTAATTTTTGTTATAAGTCACACTCACGCACTTTACTTTGTATTTTAATTAAATTTTATCAATATTTGTTTCCCTCCATTTTTGTATTGAACGGGTAATCTTCGAAGGACTCGTTTTTATGTGTGTGTGTGAGTGCCTGCATTCTTCAGTAGTTTATTTAATATCCTTATGTATCCTGTATTTTTTTTTTAATTTTTAAAAGTTCATTCGAGCTTGTCGATGTCAACAAATGTTACGTGAGTACTTGCGGTGTATGTGCGTGTGTGAAAGAGCGTGAATGTTTTATGCTTTCACGTCGGTGAGGGCGTGTATATATGGGTACTATGAATGTAAATAAGCGCGAGTGCGTGCGTGTATGTGCGTGTAAATATGTGTATACATACTTATGTACTATTTTTAATACATATAAACATAAATGTCACGATTGCATCTTTTTATTGAAGCCACTGTCATAAAAATGTTTACCACAGGTCGAAAAAAATTTCACGAAATTTAATATTGAATTTATCTCTGATATAATTTTATATCATTTACGTGTTTTTAAAGCCGACTGAATATTTAAATTCTTCAAAAACGAATTGTTCATGAGTTTTTTTTTAATTTTGAAATGTGATTCAATTGAAAGAGAGATCACCTGGGGCGAGTACGTAATTCGATACAACTATATCGGCGAGCCGGCATAAAAGAAAATTAGATCTAAATGCCAGCTTCTATTACAAAAAAGTAAACGCTAAGCATTATCAAGTAATTATAAAGTATGGCATCTAAAAACATTGGATAGCTCTAGCTCTATTAAAATCAAAATACTCTCAAATCGTTTAGGAATTTGAAACATCGGTTGATGAACAAAGTGTCGTATACAAAGTTTACCAGACTCTAGTGGAATATAGCAGGATACAAGTGCTCTCCAGAATAGCCTGGACTCCTTAAACTGAGTATATGTAAATGATTTTATTTCAATAGTTTTTTTACTTTTGTTTATATAGGATGATCCATCTAGAGGTATTTTTTCAGAACAAAAAAAATATAAAAATTCAAATCAAGTGTGGAATCTTTATTCGTAATTTGAAAGGACATTTTATGGCTTTTTTTTGAATATAATTTCCTTTCCGTGTACGCACACAACATATACACTTTGGTTGTGGTTTTCAACAAAGACCCATGCGAAACGCAATTGGAGGAAATGATATTGCGCGTTGAAGATTACTCTACGCACAGTTCGAAGACTATATGCAAAGGGTAATTCTCAGTATTTCAAATGAGTCTTCCGTATAACTCATTTGATTTGTTGCCGAAGTAATTGTTGGCAAAGACTGCTGAAGAAAAACCTTGGCTGTACAGTCTGTCAGGCAACCAAGCCAATACATTTCACCAATTGTTTACGTTGATTCTGAAAAAGACACAACAAGAAGGTCTCGAACCAAAAAAAAAACTGTTCGTCATTATTAATTAAAATTTCCTATAAGATGTGTAATTAAAACTGCTATCCTTAAGGGGTGCTGTCTTGATGGGGCCTCTATGTTCCATGGCTGCGAGTATAATTTTCAGACAGATTTTATAAATATATCAATATGTGGATTCGTAACGAGATTTCTTTAGTTGGTTGTATGGGCCCTTGAAGCCTATGAGGCCGAATCCAATCTCTGCAAAATCATAAAAACAAATCAATGTTCGTATTTGCAATGAGGTAGGCTTAACAGTGGGTGCTGGATTTGCCATGACATTGACATTGAACCTTCATTATCTCTCAGTCATTGAAAATATGGACCATCGAATAGAAGTATGCCACTGAAGACGTCTCGAGCATTTGACCGATATTTTATTTCACATATATTTTCATGGGCCCTTCTATTGTAATAAAATAAAATAATTCTCTAAAAAAATATTGTATTTAACTTACAATTAGTATCGTGCGTTTTAGTTGGACCACCCTTTATTAGAGTAAAACATATTCCGTACAGGCCGATTTTTGGTTCCTAGGATGCGTATGTACTAGCCGCAATTTCCGACAGATCCTAAAAATAGATGCTTATTTGGATTCGTTCTGAAAGTTTGGCACCATTTAGCTTAAACACAAAACGAGGTACATGACTAGATTGCCTTGCAATTTTACAAGGATATTAAGTATATGAGATATATTCAGCAAAACGGATCAAAAAAAACGGGTTTTCTTAGATTTTGCTCATGATTTTTAAGCTTAGGTCATTACATAATGCTGTGTAAAAGAACTGGTGGGTCCGAACTGGTGGGTTCTCACGCAACGCGCCTCTGAAGTTTCAATAAGTTGTGGAGGACAGTCTTTTCCTATTACTTATTTAAACTCCGGGCAAAGATAAGATGTTTTGACTCGCGAAGCTATATCAAGGGTTGGAAATTTTTTTAATCTTTGACCATTCAAGACATTTGCCGTTTGTCAAGACATTATGTATAGTGAAAAGGCTGTAGTGTTGTCCACTGTAGATGTTCCAAGGCACTCATGTATGTATATGACAGTTGAGTTTAAAGCTTCGATGTGAATGTGCTAGTGGCGGTTGAGTGAATGAAACGACTGTCCATAGTCACTAAGTCGCTAGTACTTCAGATCATAGTCTATATTATTTCTGACCCGATTGTTTTACGTAAATTTCATCATAGATTAATTTCACCAGTGTACTCCCAACGCTCCAGCGCATATTACACTGCGATGGTTACGACTCACTATGAAAGTAGTCAAATTGCCAGCAGCCATACTACCTTTCATTAAGTCCAATTGTGTTTTCACCAAAGATTGGCTTCATGTCACTAAAAATGGCACAGAAGATAAATTTCATTAGCAGAGAAGTAAAATAATCAGTCTCCCATTTACCATTGCCGCTGTATTTTGTCGCAGAGTTCGCGTGTTCTTACCACTCCCCGCTGTAATAACTTTAACCATTGTGCCTCATTCCCCTTAGGGTCCTACACCAAGCGTGGGCTAGCGGCCAAGTGAGCCTTTTATCTTGTGACATTATACGAGGGCTGCTTTTTATATTTCCGGTATAGTAGTGATAATGTGAATATTTATCATCAAAAATGGTTTTATTGTTTTTCAAAATATTCTCCTGTAAGATCAATAGACTTTTGCATGCGCACAAACCAGTTTTCGAAGCACTTTTTCCACTCCGATTGAGATACCTTCAAAACATGGTTTTTAAACGCTTCAACAGCATCTTCTGGTGACGAAAATCGTTGACCACGCATTTTTTTCTTAATGTGCGGGAATGAAAAGAAGTCATTGGTTGCTAAGTCAGGGCTGTACGGCGGATAACCCATTAATTCGACGCTTTGACCGGTTAAAAAGGCGCTGGTTTGAGCCGATGTGTAAGAGCTCGCATTGTCATGGTGCACAATGATTCATCTTCTCTTGTTCGTTTTTCGAATTTCTCTTCAGGCAAACAAATTGTGGTGTACCACTCATAATGGACCGTCCTACGTTGCTCAAGAAGAAACTGGCGACCATTTGCTTTGAAGTGCTTCTTCCACGAACAACATTCGTTGGATTTGGCTCGTCTTCGAAGACACGGTCGATTGCTGTTTTGTTTCGAGCTCATATGCATAGATTCATGATTCGTCACCTGTGACGATCTAATTAACGTCTTTTGAAGTACCGCGATCGTGTTTATTAAACATTTCTTTTCTTTTTGTGAGCGATTGTCAAATTGTGCGGGATCCAACCAGAACAAACGTTATTTACGGCCAGGTGTTCATGCAATATCGAATGTAAGCTGGTGAAAGAAATGCTAAAGAATGCCTCTATCTCACGGTATGTCACATGACGATCTTACATTATCAGTTCACGCACGGCATCAATGTTCTCTGGCACAACGGTCGTTTTTGGACGACCTTCGGCTTTGAGCGAGCTGCGGCCACGATTGAATTCATTAAACCAGTTTTTCACAGTGCTATAGGGTGGTGCTTCATCGCCATGCAAAGATTTAAGTTCGTCGATGCACTCTTGTCGTGATAATCCAAGTCGAAAGTTGTGAAAAATGATCCCACGATAATGTTCACGAGTTAATTCCATTTTTTTGTCAACTTGATTTTTCAAGTCGCTGTAAACAACACAAATCATGGTCGTACGTCAAAACGTTCTAAGTACGTTTATGCTAATAAAATGCCAAACTTTACAATGGAAATGACAGATAGCGCCAGGTAACACTTGTGTTGCCTAGACCAGAAATATATGTAGCTACCCTCGTATTAAGAAACAGCCGTTTCTAATTTTCTTAAATCTGTGAGCCCAGCAAAATAATTTTTATGGCATGTGAAATGTAAAATTGTAATGCCAGCTATTAATTCTATATATTTAAAAAGTTCATATCTGCGTTTTGAACTTTGGTTTCATGGGTAATTGTTGCACGCAATACCTACTGTACCACGGCCAACCTAGAGGTTCGCTAGATATGCTGCTGTATCGGCCTTAATGCTGTTCAGTATGTTGATCATTGAATCGGTGACTGTTATAGGTATATATAAAAACCTTTAGTTAAGTGGCCGACCACTAATTTGTAGTAGAAGGAAGATTTTTCGCGAGTCAGGTTTCATCATAGGGACGCAAAGACAGATTTTTGCAATGTCTCAAAAGAATTCAAAATAACTTAACAATTTTGTTTACAAATTTTCAACTCAATTACTTGTGGTAAATTTTTATGATAAGTGCTATAATCTATGAAAAAACCATTTAGTTAAACATCAAAAATCATTCGTCATTTTTCGAAATAAAACGATGCGAAATTGAAAAAGCAATATTTTTTAAGAGAACCGAACGCAGAAAATGAAATATGCAAAATTTCAAAATTTAACCGAAACATATCAACTAAAGACACAAACCAAAATAAAAAATCGAAAAACTTTAACTAAATACTAAGCTAGCATAAACAACTTAAACTTAGTATAAAAACTAAACCCAAAAAAAAACTATTTATAAGTGAAGAAAAAAAATTAAGCAACTCAATGTGATTTTTTTTAGATTTTAAGTTAAAATTTAAATTTAGAAAAGAAAAGAAAAAATGGCTAAACTTAAAACAAAAAGAAAACATTTTTAAAATGTTTATTAAGCTTAAATGAAATTAAAACAAAAAATTAAATAAACCTTATAAATATTGTTAAATTTTTCAAATATAAAACAAACCAAAACAAAAATGGCTGAATAAATGAGTGCAGAACATGAAACTGTTGTAGATTAATAATGAAAAACATTAACAAATTAATCAAGAAATATTTGAAAATTTCAACTAGACCTAGAGCTAAATATACATTAAACTAAATAAAGTTACTAACAATTTAGAAATAGTTGCCACAATCTGGAGCGCCAGCGCGAAAAGAAACTCACACTAAACATATCAATTATCAGCGATAAAACAAAGGGATGCGGAGAATTAGTCGCTACCCATAAACCCCTCCACCAAAACATAAAGGCCCTGCAAGCCAAGACAAGAGGCAAACAACCAAAGAAATCGATACATATCAGTTGGTTATTCCAACACAAAGATTTTTTTTAGAATTTAAGACAAAAAGCTATTATTAAAAAAAAAACTTTACAAAAAACCAAAATTTTTTTGGTAAACATTTTTGATTTCTTTTTTTCTGAAATTTAGTCTAACTAAGCTTTGTCAAGAAAGAAAATTATTCTTAAACTTTAGATTTACACGCCTACTACCAACCACAAAAAAAATATCGTTTTTCGGCCCTAGACTACTTTTTCGACTAAATCACGCCTCTTAATGTAAAATTTACAACCGAAAACCACAAAACTTAAAAATCAACTTTTTAGAATGTCCTTTATCTTTTGTTTAGTTGGAAGAAAAATTAAATTTTTCTTGCCTTTTGTTTCAACGTAAATTGCACTGCCTTCAATTGAAAAAATATCGAAAAAAATTCAAAAAAAAAAGAAAATACATATATTGCACATGTTTTTTTTTATAAGTTTGTAGAAATTATTGAATTGTTGTTTTTATTTTTAGGTAATTTATAAATTTATTGGTCTTAGAAATTTAGAGAGATAACAAAAAAACAAAACACCCGTACTTAAGTAAATCAGAATTACTTTAGATTTGAAACATTTTAAATTGGAAAGTTTCCAAAACATAAAATAAAAATAAAACTATTTTTAAGCAAATGTAAAAAAAACTCGCAAAAAGTATTCCTTAGAAATTGAGAAATTTAACAAACATGAAATTCATGTCATCAATACTCGTATATACAAACATACATATTTACACTAATCACTAAAAATTATGGAGATTAGTGTTTACACTAATCTCTATAATTTCGAACCAGAAAATTATTTGGATTCTTGCAAATTCTCTTAAAATCACGATTTTGTTGGATCTTCAATGTAATTAAGATTCAATATTATCAATATTATTATTGTAAATATTTCAATATTATTATAAATATTTCAATATTATTATAAATATTTCAATATTATTATTAATATTTCAATATTATTATAAATATTTCAATATTATTATTAATATTTCAATACTAATAAGTGTTTTCTACAGATTCACAACTTCGGGTAGTCCACGCTGTTATTTAACTGCTGATAGTTGTTATTTGTGTGCCATTTCATCTTGGATAGACTGTAGGAGAGCTTTCAAACAGGTTTAATTTTCAATTTCAAGATAATGTTTCTGTTTAAAAGACATAAGACCCACTTTGTCTGTTCTGTGGTAGTAATAATCCTCCATCAGAGCGATAACCAAAAGTATCCCATTTGGAATAAAGACAATAAATTATCTTGTGTCCAAACGCCGTTACCATTCCAGAAAAAATAAGTGTTCGGTGCGCTCTATGGTGCATACGTCTTTCGAAACGATGATCAATAAATTGGTTCAGTAAATTTGTTAATAATAATGTTATACTATATTTTTATATATGTATGTAGAGTGTCCTAAACTGAAACCAAAAATCGCATACCGGCTTTAATGACTAAACCTGACAGTCAGTTTTCTTAAAATCGCTAAACCCGGCAAATCGGTTTACCCGGGTTTTTGCTGTCGGGTTTTTGTTTTTTTTTGTGCTGTATGTAAAATCAAAGAAAATACCTAATTTGCACGTACGGAATACCTTTTTTAATACCCTGTACTACTCTGTGCAACAGGGTTTTATAAGTTAGTTTCATAACAAATGTTTGTAACTACCCAAAATATTTAAACTAGACCTTATTTTAATGGGGGTTAAATCCGGAGAACATTACGGAAGAGGTACCAATTCGCAACCCAATTCATGCAATTATGCATTATCTTGATGAGAAAAAACTTTTTTCTAGTTCATATGGCGTCCTTTTTTCGAAATCCTCGTTAAATCGCCCCAATAAGTTTACATAATATTCGCCGTTTTTTGTTTTTCCCTTTTGAAGGTAATCGATGTGGATTATCCTGCGTGCATTCCAAAAAATCTGTTGCCATCACCTTATTGGCCGATAAAGTCACCTTGGCATTCTTCGGAGCCGGTTCACGCTGAGAAGCCCATTGTTTAGACTGCTACTTGGTCTCCGGAGTGGAGTAATGGATCCATGTTTCATCCACAGTTACAAAGCGCAGCAAAAACTGATTCGATTTGCGGTATATCAACTCCAAACAATCCTTTGAAGTTGTCTCACGATTACGTTTCTGATCAATTGAGAGTAAACGTGAGACCAATCTTGCAGACAGTTTTCCTAAACCCAACTGATCATGTAAAATCGAAACCACACTGTCATATGAAATGCGTATGGGATCAACAATCTAGCGCGCTTTTAATCTTCGATCGACCAGCACCATATCGTTGATTTTTTTTTTACATTTTCGGGTGTATTGACCTCAATTGGCCGTCCAGAACGTTCAGCGTCATTTGTACTTGTGCGACCACAACGAAAGTCAGTAAAGCTCCTTTTCCCATTAAAATCAATGGCGCAGAGTCCCCATAGAAGTTATGAAGCTTTTCTTTGGTTTGATTGACGGGTTTTTCCGCAAAAAATATGTTTAATGACCACTAGTTTTTTCCTTTTTTTCTCCATTTTTAACAAAAATCCACCAGGTTGTATGTTTTGACCAGCTGTTAAACACAAACTAAATGACGGAACTCTCTCACAAGTTGAAAGTAGTCTATTAACAGATGGTACTTGACGGGAGCAGTGTTGTATTTCATATAACTACGAGGAAAGTTAGAAATGGCATGGAATTATGGATCTGCCCTCGTACCTTTCACACATGTGTATTTTTAACCGGTTTGCTGTCATTAGCTCTAGAAGCTACATATTTAATCCGATCAGATTTGGCACAGTTCTTAATGTTCAATCAGTTTATAGTTCAGTTCAAATAAGTCATATTGGACCACATTTCGGTACAGCCCATGTAGCGCTCTTTTACACACACATATTTATTCTGATTTCGGTCAAATTTGGTAATTCGTATATATTACTTATACTATGAAAAAAAAAACAATCTTGGACCATATAAGCCAATTTTGTGTTAAATTCAATAACGGATTCTTTATGGACATATATATGGACCAGCCAAATAAAAATCTATTTTTGATATTTGGCTAAAGTTGGGTGGCGGCCAAAAGATATGTTCCTTTAAAACATACACATATGTTTTATGAGTTTTTCTCATAAATTTAAATGTGGTATTTGTTTTATAAACCTTATTTTCTTTTTTAAATAAAAAAAGCCAAACCTCTTTTCGTCGCAATTGATTTTTATGTATTCGTAGAGCCAAAAAATTGGCTCTTTTTTATCTGAATAGGAAAATACTTTCCATTCTTAGGCAAAAGGCTAAAACCGGAATATCGGTTAATGCCGGTTTTCCATAAAATAAAAAACGACAGTCGGTTTTTTTAAAACACAGTTTTTAAAAACCCGAAACGCCGGTTTTCTGAAAACCCTGGTCCAAGTGATGGAAACGCGTCGGTAGCATTTTGTTTTTAAATGACGCGTTTCCATCACTTGGACGAACAAGACATACAATTAGAGTGCCCAAATAACCTTTTTAAAAATAATTCTGACCTAATTATGTTGTTCAAATATCATCTGAGAAAATAAAAGATGTTTTTTAAGAGTAACGAGAAACTTAAAGTAGTAATATTTTTTAATTGGTAAGAAATGCATCTTTCATGTAAATTATAATTTATAAAAAACGATTGTGGAAGTTGCAGCGAAAAGAAAAAATATTGATTTTATTTTTATTAAAAAAATGTTGTTTTTAACAACCAACTGTACCAATTTTTGACTGATTATCAAAAAAATATACCACAATGGAATCGTTACAGTGCGTTCTTTATAATTTTGTGCAGAATTGATACAATTGGCAGTTAAAAACAACATTTTTTAATAAAAATAAAATAAATATTTTTTTTTCTTTTGGCTGTAACTTCCACAATTGTTTTTAATAAATTATAATTTTCATGAAAGATGCATTATCAAAATTATTGATTCACAAAGATATGAACTCCAAGTTACTTTTAGACTGACGACACCAAATACGCATTTGCATAGAATTCCGATCCCTACTCATATGTAATTACTGCTAATTTAGAATATTTCCAAATATCGAACAATTTGGCCTTTACAAAAGCCGCTTATTAAACTCGTTATTGTTTCTAGAATTTCGCAACAATCCAAATATTTCCATGGACCATGATTCAAACAAACAACCACAGTTTAAATTTACTTTATTTTCCATAAAATATAAAAAATACCATACGATTTAATAAGAGAGAGAGAGCGAAAAGAGAAAGGAAAACACGAAAATTAAATTAAAAAACTATACAATGACGATTAAATGAATGTGAATTATGTATGTGTGTTTTTTCGAAAGCAAAAATACCAAAAAAAAATAATAAAAACCATAAAATAATAATCAATATAACAAAAATGACAACAACAACAACCAAACTAAGCAATCATAAGAAGAACAAAAAAAAACAACAAACAAATATGAACAACCCAAATGAGATTCAATTGAAAACCAACCCAACCAATTATTTAAAACAACGAACGAAATATTATGGATATTTTCATTTTGATTTGTATAATTTTATTTTGTACCGAATAAACAAAAAGAAAGAAAAACCAGAAATTTTTGTATTTTTTAAAGCAAAAAAAACAAGAAAAAACAGCAACCATAAATGAAATATAAAATATTAAATCATATACAAAATGTTTAAAATGAAACCGAAAGAACTAAAAACTTAAGAGATACTCTTGTGTGACCAGCATTAAACAAAGCATTACTCAAAAGAAATCTTTTCCAAATCCCAAAATACTATATACAACAACAATCTAAACTAAATGTCCAAAAGAAAATATTTAACAAAAATATCCACACTATTCTTCAAAATCTTACTTTTGATATTTTTTTCCTTTTCGAAACTTTACCGTTTATTTGAAAATATCAATTTGAACAGAAAAACTCTAAGAAATACAAAAAATTATCGTATAAACCATAACACACCATATACAAGCGAATCTTAACCTACACAAACAAAATGAAATGAAATACTTTGTAACTTTGATGTACCTTAACTAATTCTTCTCTATCTATACATACTTACCTATACAATACGTCATATACATATCATATGGACAAATCGAAATTGTAACTAAGCTAAAACCCCCTCCCAAAAAATAAAAATAATATCTCTATATACATTACCTACTACTCTGTACTTTATAGCCCCCTCTACCCTATTCCCCTTTTGACAACCATCCCATCCCTTAAAAAAACAATACATATCAATTATTGTGCATACAACTTAAAATCTTAACTGTCAACTCAAAATCCAAACCGAAACTATTATTAAACAAACAAAAAAACAAACGATTCTTATTAAAAACAAATTTATTATTACTCTATTATAATTTAATTTTACTCTCAGTGTACTGTAAACTTTAACAAACATATCATCCATAATGCAAGAATGATAAATGAGAAGAAAGAACAAGAAGAACAAAAAACTAAAAATTCTTAAAATTACAACAAAAAATCAAATGAAGTAAAATTTTAGTTTAATTCTAACGCATGAAATTCAAATAAATGTAATAAATTTCAAAACCAAAAAAAAGGAAAATTAAAAATAAAAATAAAAGAAATAAAGAAAAACCTCTTGTTATTCAGGGCTGTCATAGAAACCAATGTTGTCACTACGTATTGGTTTTAAAACGATAAGAAAAATGCTTTGGTGTCATGAAAACCAATGTTAACGGTTTTATCAGCAACAGCTGATTCGAACATTGGATTTATTTACATTCAAAATGGACAAAATCAACTTGGTTTCATGACACCAAATGACACACATGAACCAATTGGTTTGCAAAAAGGACATTTAGCAAAACCGACATGGTTTCTATGACACCCCTGATTGTCATAGATAATTTTATGCTGTTCCATCGCACTGTGCCGCTAAATGTTCGATTACTTCGAAATAAGGTTTGTGTCGCTACTAGACAGGGCTGATTGTCACAGGGTGAGTATGAAAAGTTTCGCAACTGGTTTTCGGTGTTAACGATTGATGTTGCAGCGTTGCCACCAATGTTCTTTTAACGGCCCTAGTGACCAACAGATGGCTCCAGCTTAAAGACATTGCCAACGCAAAATCACAGACAGGGTGTTTGAAAAATGAAACAATTTTTTAGAGGTTGGCAACTTATATTTAAACTTAATTCTAATTAGTACATGCTGAGCAAAAATTAAAAAACGTTTATAGACATCCTATGACATTTGCAGCTATTCAACGCTAGATGGGGACATAAGCAAAGAAAAAAAATAATTTTATAGACAACCTTAAAGCCCAAGCAGATATGATTTTTAGCAGATAGAAAGACAGCTTAATTTTTGTTTATTCAGGGCTGTCATACAAACCATATTGATTTTGCTAATTGTCGTTTTTGCAAACCAATGTTGGTTTCATTTGGTGTCATGAAACCAGGTTGGTTTTGTACATTTCGAATGTAAATAAAACCAATGTTTGAATCAGCTCTTGCTATAAAACCGATAAAATTGGTTTTCATGACACCAAAGCATTTTTTCTTATCGTTTTCAAAACCAATAATGACAACATTGTTTTCTATGACAGCTTGCTTTGCCGTTAAAAAACAAAGCTAAGTTCCGATTTACACTAGGCAATTAAAATTGCAGCAATTTTTATTATTCCCGTTTAAAATTTGCCTCTTGTGTTGCGGCTATTAAACAACCCACTTTCATAAAAAAGTTCTTGTCGTATAAAACACGCCTATTATTTGAAAGCAGAAAGAACGTAAGAGACTCTAGTAGTTCAAACGTACATTCATACCAGGAGCCCAGAAAAATAACAAGACGATTGCTTCAAATTTTGTTTGAGAGTGTATTTGTGATTTTTAGTTTTATAAAATTGAATAAGAAATTGCCTGTCTGAAAACCCCATGTATCAGGCGCACAGAAAAGAAGAGTAGGTTACTTTCTTAAATCTCTAAGTCTCATAAAAGACTGTAACAACAAACACACACATCCAAGGTTTATAAATACAAGGTTACGCCATCAGCAAAAATTGCCGTTAGGTGACGTAGTTGGTGACAAACATCAAAAAGAAGTGGGTTGCCAGCTCTATGTCTGCCTACTTTTAGTTAACAATGCTAAGATTTCATGTGAAAAATGTACATATTGCAGTGAGTTGGCAACCCTACAGCTGAAATCACTTTGTCAGATTTGTGAAGAAATAAAACAACAAATCGAAACGTAAACATTAAGTGTGCAGTGGGCAAATGTATGAAAACCAACAGTAAAAAATATGTGTATAAGTAACATTTTTATTGTTTGATTAGAAACATTTAGTTTGTGTTTTTAATCCATAGAAGTGTGACAAAAATAGGAGAAAAAAACAAAATAGTAAAAATGAAGTGTGCAGTGGCCAAATTTTTGGAAAATAAACAAATAAATAAAATAAAACAAATAAATTGATGGCAAAAATAGTCAATTGTCCCACTGTTATGAATACACAAATATTATCAGCTGTTAGCTCGAAATTTTTAGCCAATAGGAACAAAGTTTGCGTGACGTCATTGGTGACAAACGTCAAAAACAGAAAAGGGAAGGGGCTGGGATGGCGTAACCTTCTATACATAAACCTTGCACACATCCATCAATCCAATAACAAAACAAATATTCTTCTGCTCTTTTCTTGTTCCTATTGGCGCTTCGTCATCAAAACAGGGCAAAAACAAATCGCATAGGAAAAAGTACCATATGTACGTGCAATTGTATTAGTTCTGATCTTACAATAATTGTGCATGTGTGTGTGTGACACCAATGAGTAAACTAAATAGCAGAGAGAATAGCAGGTGATCTGCTATTCTCTCTGTGCGCCTGGTACTTCAGCAAATACTAAAACGATTTGTTTGAGGCTACCTTTTCGTCGATTGGATTTTTTGTATTAGATGGGCCGCCATTGTATTAGGTGGATCGCCGTTTTATTATGTGGGCCACCGTAGTACTATTGAAGTGTGCACTACTAACATGCCAGTAACCGCAGGTTGAACTCCGGGTAAAAACATCTAATAATTTTTCAGCGTTAGGTTTCTACCTTGTAAATGCCGACGACATTACCATAAGAGATTTATCTCTAAGTCTTGTAAAACTGTTCTATAAAGTGCATTAGCCGCCGTTAAACAGTGGATCCCGGTCAGTGAGTAACGGGTAATCAATCTAGAGGTATTCTTTTCAAATTTACAAAAAATACTAAAATTCAAAACAAGTATGGAATCTTTATTGTGCATTCGAAAGGACTTTTTATGCCATTTATATTTTGAATATAACTTCCTTCAAATGTTGGCCGCAACTACGCCTCAGGGAGTCCAATTTTGGATGACACACATCCTGGTTTTCGCGGTGTAAGTTTTGCACATAGGTCCTTCCCGATATAAGAATGTGCCACATTTACATCTAAATTGGACCAAATTTCGCAAGGAGCATTACGAGCGATTATGCTCTCAAACATTTTACCATATCGGTATTTTCTAATAGCCGCCATACAAATGCCCCTCCCAATTAAAGTCCAGCAGTTTTAAAGCCACAAATTTCACCCCATGAATTTTGTATAAGGTATTGGCCGACCGATCTTGCTCAAGCTCCAAACAGATGTGCTTAATTCTCTGAAGAGCATTGGTTTGAGGTATCTCAAAGTCGGCCACTCCTGACTTTAAATCAGCAATCCCATTTTCGTAAATATTATAAAGGGTATTTTTTCAGACTTGTAGTCTTTAAGAAATAAAACGCATATAATTTAATGTTATGGCCAAGAATTTAGCTTTATTATAAAGATAAGGGTTTGTGATTGTGTTTTAAAAATAATTTCGGACAAGTGGCAGCGGCGGATGGCAGCATGGTGGCTGGAACCACCACGACCACTTTTTGCAGCATTTGGGGCGGTATGTCAACAATAACGCGCGAATATTCTCTACCGAGGCGTCAATAGTGTCGGGCTTATCTGGTAGACAAGCGACTTTACATAACCCCACAAAAAAGTCCAGCGGTGTTAAATCGCACGATCTTGGGGGCTTCGTTACAGAACCACGATGCGAGATAATGCGCTCACCAGAAGTTTCCTTTAATACTTATAAATTGGTTGTTTTGTTGGAAGGTCGTCCACATCGACATCCTCCAATTCAGGAACGAAAAAGTCATTAACCATTGACTGTAACATTATGGCCGGCTTCGTTTTTGAAGATATATGGACCAATGATTCCATCTGCCCATAGAGCACAGCAAACAGTGACTTTTTGATTGTGTAACGGCGTCTCAACAATGGCTTGTGTATTTTCATTACTCCAAATGCGACAATTTTGGTTATCAACGTACCCATTCAACCAAAAGTGAGCTTCATTGCTGAATAAAATATTCTTGTAAAAATCAGGATCGGTGAACATCTCGCTTTAGGTCCATTTACCACGATTTGAAAACGTTGTTCCGGAGTAAGTCTTTCCATTAAATCAAGTGACAGCTGTCAAAAAGACTAAAAAGTGTCAATCCCACGACAGCCGGTTCTATGGACCGGGTTGAGCAGAAAAGCTATTCTTCGGCCAAGGGCTGTCACCACGGCACACTGTTGCCGCTACAACAACTTAAAAGTGTGGCCAGATTGAAAAACCACATGTTTTAAAAAACACACTTTACAACCGACCAATATTGCGCTTGTCAATTTGTATACAAATACTCAGGGCTGTCATAGAAACCAATGTTGTCACTATTGATTTTGAAAAGATAAAATGCTTTGGTGTCATGAAAACCACTGTTATCGGTTTTATCAGCAACATTTGATTCGAACTTTGGTTTTATTTACATTCGATATGGATAAAACCAACTTGGTTTCATGACACCAAATGAAACCAACATTGGTTTGCTAAAACGACAATTAGCAAAACCGACATGGTTTCTATGACAGTCCTGTAAATTAAATTTTCTAACTCGCAATCCTGTAGATGAGAATTCAAATATGGAAATATATATTATTTATAACAGACGTACAATTATTTATTTAATTTTATTTTTTTAATTATAAGAGTTTATTTATTATTATACAGGGTGGCACAAAACGAATGTCGCGGTTGAATGTTTAATAACTTTTTCAATGTATTTATATTTTTTATTTTTATTTAATACAGGGTAGCGCACCAATTGTGCTACAATAAGAAATTCAAATAACTTTATTTAATCAATGTTTTTTGTGTTGTATAAAAAAATTGTATTTAATTTTATAAGACTAATATGAATAATTGCTGTAGTGTACAATCGGTTCTTTACGAAACCCCCACAAAAAAGTGTAATGGTGTCAAATCGGTGGTATATTTACATAGTCGAGGCTTCTTAAAATAGAATAACCGAAGTTGGCACACTAAAATCGAATGTGGCGAGGCAAGGCGCATGTCGGGGTATTCTGCAGAAGAAAAAAAGTTAGAAGAATGATTTTTGAAGCAAAATCGTTGTTCGTTTCGAGCTGATCGACTCAAAACCAAAACTGCGATGCAATTACTGAACGGATGGTGTGTTGTTGTTGTTGTAGTGGCAACTGTGTGCTGGGGTGACAGCCCTTAGCTGAAGAATTGCTCTTCCGGGCAATCTGGTCCACAGAACCGTCTGTCGTGGAATGGTGTGGTACCTTTAATTTCTGAGTTAATTATATCTTTTTAGAGAATAACAATTTTGTGTGCAACATCACATCGTACAATATTAAGTTGTTGAGATCAGTCGTAAAGGTCGCCTAGTCGATGTTTCAGGACCGAGTCGCTCTGTAAAATTTGATGCTGTTCGTTACTGAATGTTTGTTTCGACCATAGGCGACATATTTGAGTTACTAGAGCCTAAAGGTCCAAACATGAGCATGTACAATAAACATTTCATTTATATTTCTTATTTATTGATTTCATTCAAATTCAGTTTTACAAAAGTAAAGAGTTTTCGTTTTTAAAGTTAAAAACGGACAAAGCCCGTTGCTTGCATATTCAAACGAAATCCACTCGATTTCACTCGGATTTCAGCTGTCAATTTTCATGCAAATTCTAAAAGAGTTAGTCTTGAAATCCGGCGATAGCAGATTTGTTAAGTTTATGCTTACAAGTCCTAACATACAAGTGAACATAAAAATATTTATTACAGACTACGAAGATAAGTAAAAAAGTATCTAAACTAAAAGGCCTTAAATATGTATTTAACGGCGATTTTTGTTACGATTCTTATTATTGTAGTGTTGCTGTTGTTGATGCTGATGAGGATGAAATTGGTTTGGTTTCTGAGTCAGTGGTTTCTTGTGATTCGGATTTATTTCGGTCGTCTCTGTGGGGGAAGTTTCGAGACGCTCCTCAGTCTCTTTGGGTGTTGAGTGGGCTGCTGGAGATAAGATGTAAGAAAAGTTAAACTTAGAAGAAATAACTGCGACAATTGCAAAACTTACCGGCTGATGGCGTTACTTTAACCAAGGGCACGGGATGAAATATGGAGTGGAAATCGTGAGGAGAACCTGCGAAATAAAAATATTTTATAAATTGGTTCCAAGTAATAATGTGGTGAATATTTAATGGAATATTTTTTGCAATAATGAGGTTCTTGAGAAATAGACTAATGTGAAGTGGAATGAAATTATGTTAAAAAAAGAGGTATAAACAGAAACTTTGTGTCGGTCACATTAGAAACTCAAAATTGATTCTGAGATAAGTTTAAAAATACAAATACTCAGTTTTTTTTAGTTTTGGGAAAAGTGTGTTTTGTCGGTCCTTTCATATGATTAGTAGGAAAAAGACGATGACTGAACAGTAGATGAGCCTGATCATGTTACGTGTAGAGAATTTCGCTTGTCTAAGTCAAACTGTTAGTATTCACAAACATACTTGAAGTGATATCTTTTAAAATGTAGATGCAAGAGGTCTCGTTCCGGTTTATCCCTGTTCAATGTGAAAAAATACCGAAATAAACAAACGATCTAAACGTTCTATGTAATATTTAGTTGTAATCATTTGTAATATGTGGCTTGTTGAGATAAAGGTTCTGATATTGTAAAAGAATTGTGTGATAGCAAAACATAGACCGATTCGAATTGGTGTCATCCGTGGCCCAAGCCTAAACAATGATTAAATTTCAGCACAGTGGGATTTAATTTGCGACTGCTAAATCGACGGAGTGTCAAACATGGTCCAATATGTTCCATCATTACCAGAGTTGGTTATGGATCACTTATATCGTTCTGCGCATTTTTTTCGTCAGAATCTAAAATCGAAAAAATCTTTTGGTTAATATCAAAACATGGGCCGATATGAAACACTTTTGACCTACATCGTATTTGGGATCTCTACTTTAATTACATCGATAGATGGACATAGGTATAAACACGCTCAAGGTAATCAGATCGTGATTCTGATTTGATTGGCCGTGCACCACAGTATGGTTTAGGGTGTACTTGGGCAGAAACTTTTTGAATTAATTTCGTGATATACATCTGTGATATAGATTCGACAGGGTGGCGCAAAACTACCGTTGTGAATGTTTTTTAACGTTTTTATTTATTGGTTTATTATTATTATTTTTTGTTATATAGTATAAGTATATACGAGGGCGACCGTAAAACTAACTGGCCTGGCACATTTTCTGTTTTACAAGCACTTTTTTTTTGTTTTTTAAAAGCAATCTTTTATAAGCCATTTGTCAAAATTTCCGAAATATTTAATGATTATTTTCTTTGTTACAGGTGATTGAAGTAAACAAATTTTATAATTTTTGAAAAAATGGAAAATAAAGAGTTTCGTGCGGTAATTAAACACTTTTATATGAAAGGGTTTACGCCACAATTAATCAAAGATGAATTGGATTCTGTTCATGGTGATGATGCACCATCATACTCCACCGTGAAATCCTGGGTTCAACAATTTAAAATGGGTCGTTCAAGTACGGAAGATGAACAACGCTCTGGGAGACCGAAAACTGCTACTACTATTGGAAATATTAGAAAAATATTTAATGAAGTGACTAAAGATAGACGAATAAAGCTCAGAGAACTTGCTGATATTGTTAAAATACAAGAAAAACAAGTTTGGAGTATTTTACATGATGAACTCCACATGAAAAAGCTATCCGCAAGTAGGGTGCCGCGTTTGTTGACTTTGCCCCCAAAAAATCGTCCGTTGAACCAATTCCGAGGAGCTTTTAGCGATTTATCAGCGTAATCCAATAGAGTTCTTGCGCCGATTCATAACTGTTGATGAAACATGGATCGATCACTACATCCCAGAATGCAAAGAACAGTCAAAACAATGGATAGAAGCTGGTAAAAGTGGTCCCAAGAAGGCGAAAACTGTTAAGTCAGCAGGAAAAGTAATGGCCACAGTATTCTGGGATGCAAGGGGTATAATATTTATTGATTATCTTGAGAAAGGAAAAACTATAAATAGTGAATATTATTGTGCATTATTGGATCGGTTGAGTGAAGAAATCAAGATAAAACGACCGCATTTAGAAAAAAAAGTTCTTTTTCATCAAGATAATGCTCCTTCACACACTGCATTTTTAACTCAAGAAAAACTGGCCGAATTACGATTCGAAATTGCTCCGCATCCACCATATAGTCCAGATTTAGCTCCTTCTGATTATTTTTTGCTGAAATAATCAGAAGGAGCTGAAACTGAGGCATATTTTAAAGGTCTTGAAAAATCTTATTTTTCGGATGGAATTAAAAAACTTGAAAAACGTTTGATGAAGTGTATTGAGTTGGAAGGAGATTATGTTGAAAAATAAATAATAATAATTCCAAAAAAAACGGTTCTTTTTATGTTAGGCCAGTTACTTTTGCGGTCGCCCTCGTAAATGGGGAATATTTTTGGCTTAAGTATGAAAAAACCCGCAAGTGGTAGCCATTTTCAGCTGCACACATTCGTGCTCTTTCCAGTACATTTTGCATAACTTTTCGAAAAATTTACGGTGTTAGCTTGAATTTCATGGCGAATGAATGGTTTTAGTTGTGGTATGGTCGCTGGCTTATTTACGTATGCCCTTTCTTTCAAATAACCCCAAAGAAAGCAGCCTGGCGCTGTTAAGTCCGGTGAACTTGGGGGCCAAGTGAAACCGCTTTTGCGCCAAATAATGCGTTCGCCAAAGAGGTCCCGTAACAGAGACATTGTTTCCCTTGCAGTGTGGGCTGTGGCTTCATCCCACCACACCGCAACTATGGAAGGTTTTCTACAGTTGGCCTCAAAAAAATATTCAGCATCGTTTAATATTCAGCACCATTAACCGTAACGGAGGCGTCATGTACATTTTCAAAGAAATATGTACCAATGATCCTTTCAGACGATACACCACACCAAACAGTACACTTAAGTGGGTGTAATTGTTGCTGATGAACTGTTCTTGGATTCTCCGTAGCCCATAGCCTGCAATTTTGTTTGTTTACGAAACTATTCAATCAAGCCTAGTTTCAGGCTTCATCGCTCATTATCAAATTGTTAATAAAATCAGGATTTTCTGAATGAAGTGGCATTATCAAGCCGTTTTTGGTAGTCTTTTGGCTTCAATTCTTGCATAAGCTAAACTTTATACGGGAACATGTGCAATGTGGCCAAAATCCTCTGAACGAACCTCCGCGATAGCCCTAGTTGTGCCGAACGTCTTCTTGTTGATGTTTCTGAACTGTCCTGCACACAACACGTTGGATATTTTCTTCTGTGGGCTTCCGGTGCATGGAAGGCGTCTTACTGTAACATGTTGTCGAAAATTTCCAATCAAGGAGGTTCAGTGTTAGTTCTGAAGGTCCAGTTCACATTAAAAAAGCGACGATAAGCACGCTGCGTCAAAACAATTGACTCTTGATTTTTAAAATAAAACTCAACAATTGCTGCTCGCTGTTCTGTTGTTTAATGTTCCATTTCAAATTCCCCAAGTTTGCTTCACAAAATTCCGGACCCGAAATCATGATAAAAGCAGTGTGCAGCCACGAAAATCAATGTCACTTTGCCATTTTGTTAAAAACTTGTCTTCTATTTAAATATAAAGTAGAAGCAAGAGGTCTTGAGAAAGCTACAGACCGAAATAAATTGAAAAAACTACAGACCGAAATAAAAACAAACGAGCTAAACAACTTCCAAAATAAAAATAAGAAATATAAATTAATTTAAAAAGTTATAAAAACATTCAAACCGCAACGGTAGTTTTATTTGAATATATCAGTCCTTGAAGTTGGGGTCATTCCCTGGGAGGCATATTGCAGATCCCACATCGTTTAAATTATTTAAGCATCTCACAACAAACTATTTCTGATAGGAATTTTAAATAGGATATTCTGCATTTTACTTTGGAATATCAATTATAATCTCCTGAATTTTAAAAGGAATATTCGGAATTTTAAAAGGAATATTCTGAATTGAAAATGGAATCTTTTTAATTTGTATCGGTTACTGACGATTTTTGAATTTAATTTGTGTCTTTTTAATTTCAGTGAGGGGTTTCTGAATTTAAAATTGAATTTCTGAATCTTAAATGGAATTTCTAACTTTTAATTGATATTTTTTACAATTGAAATAGGTGTACGAGTAGCTACGAGTACTCTTAAAATTCAATATTTTGATAATAGACCAAGGCAGTTTTTTTTTTAAATAAAAGGGATCCACACAATGTTCCCTCCTGATTTGTTGTCGAAGCGACATACATATGAACATAAATGTTTTAAACAGTTTTTAAACTTGTGAGGAAATATAACTTGATTGAGTCGGTGTGGGCTATACAGATTTGTTGGTTAGTGAGCACAATTACATTGACAGAAAAACTAGGTTCAAATTCGGTTAAGAATATCTAAAACAAGAATCAGCTGCGGGTTTCCACTTTATAAATTCCGGCGACTTAACGACGAGTAATTATTATTATTAATTTTAGTTATTTGTATTAAATCAATAATTTTAAAAAATATTCAATTAGCCGTTTGCAACTGACATAGTAGGTCGCATTCAGTGCGTATAAGAATTCTTTGTTGCACTGCTCACTGATTTGAGAGAAGTTGCCCTTTGACCCTTAATGCAATGTTGAGGGAATTAAGTAAAAAACGGCGATCATGGAGCCACACGGCATAGCCATCTTTTTATTACCTACAAAAGTGAAAAAGGGACGTCGTACTAAAAGGGTCGTGGCTGGATGTCGCTCTTAATGAGTTAGATTGAAGCGTACTGAAGAAATTACAAAAATTTTAAAAAGGGTTTTTTACCAAAGAGAAATTCTGGCAGTGACCATCAACTTCTATTTCTACTAACAACAAGACGAAGCTTGAATAAAACTAAATTTTATTGAATTTAGACTTTCTGAAAGGAAGATACATGGTATGTGATGAAATCTCTTGAAGGGTCGTTTGCTTTTAAGGTACCGGAATAGGGCATGGCGACCGTTTCGTTCAAATTTGTACTCAATATATTGAGATATGCTAACCTTGAGCGAATTTCCTGCTTTAGAAACAAAGTATTGCATGTTATTTGTATAGGAGGTGCCACAAGGGGCGTGCTTAGTTGGTATAGTTGTAAACATTGGCCAGATAGTAATAATAGTTTTTCCAGTTGTTGTATTTTAGAGACAAAATATTCAGTTAGGTTTGCCATTTCCTCAAGCATAATTTTACGCCAATCGTGTGGAAAATATTAAAAAATATGATCCAAATTCTGGCTTAGATGTTAATACGCAATGTGAATTTCGTCACGAGATCGGTCGTTATTATAGCTTTAGTGCATTAGAAATTTATTGCAGCGTGTAAGAGTCTGACCGTGAGTTAACTCTTTGCACCTTAAGTCACCGATCAGATAATGATTGGAAATATAGAAAACATAGTAGCGGCCACTATTAAAAAAGACATTAAAATGTCGATTAGCTCTAATCAGCGCAATTGCTCGTCGCCAGAGAAACACTCCGGCAGATCTGGAGTTACTTTCATATTTTAATTGAATTTATTAATAACTAAGATAAGTCAAGCTGCAATCTGGGATGTCATAAAATAATAGATGTATGAATGAAGTGGGGATTCCATAAATGAAAGTGTGGAGTGGATCTTAGACAAATGTCTTAAATGGGATTTTCACATCTGAACGTTATCAAGGACACTCTCATTGATTGTAAACTCA
Source organism: Hydrotaea diabolus (assembly GCA_963513945.1). Taxonomy (NCBI): domain Eukaryota; kingdom Metazoa; phylum Arthropoda; class Insecta; order Diptera; family Muscidae; genus Hydrotaea; species Hydrotaea diabolus. The sequence goes on along the minus strand of OY740720.1, from coordinate 29,807,615 downwards.
AAATGAATTATGACCAATGCACACTTTTATGTGAAGATATTCTCGATGATTTGTAATGAATGAAAATGTTTTGGAGTCCATGAACTTTGAAATAAATTCGAACACAAACCAATGGGACTGTAAAAAATGTCCTCTGTCGATGAGGCGGGTGTTACTTGATCCGAGCTATCTTCCAATTTTGTCACCTTGGTGGGCGAATGTAGGTTTTTTCTATGGGAAATTTCGGTTTTGACAATTATGGACCAATCGTACTCTTCTATGGACGTTTGTGTCGTGATGGTGCGATAACAATTGTCCCGAGGCGGGGACGTAGTGGTGACTTTAGGGCGTGACGTCTGAGTTGGTGCTGAACACGTGAAGGCAGTAACAGAAACAAATGCAAAATACTAATAAAATCCGGCTAGGAATAGTAACAACAAAAAGGGAATGATTGACACTATGACGAAACTCACCTTCTGTGGTATTGGCACCAATGCTCGGTTTCAAGGTGGCCGCCGTCTCATGGCCCGGTGTGGCTTTCTGTTTGGCTTCTGCATCCTGAAGCTCTGAAAGATGCTGTTGTTGTGATGGTGGTTGTGGTTTCATGGGGGGTGTCTGCAATGTTTCCTTGGGGTTTTGCTGTGGCTGAACGGCTGTCAAAGAAGTCATTAGGTGGGAGAAGGGAGACATATAGAAAACGTAAGCCAAATATGCATAGGAGAAATTTTGGAATTTTGTGTGGTGGGGGTATGAGGATGAGGTGATGTTTCTTGATCTCTTTTGCCAAGTATGCAAAAGTGAGGGACTCTTTGTTTTAATGACCTGTATGTGTAGGTAATTAGTTGTAGCGAATTTTGTGGTTGTTCATTTGTAATTCATAGTTTATTTGAAATAGGACAATAGAACTTCAAATGTTTTCAAAGAGAGAGCAAAAAAATTCGATGCTTAAATGTATAAATGTTTTTGTTGGTTTGAGCAAATAGAAGATATGTATGTTGTGTACGTGTAGTAGTTATAGTAGGAGTTATTCTAAAAACCATTACCGACTTCGGCGCTGGTCTTGTGTCCCTCACCGTTGGCGCTGCCTTTGGACTCTTGAGGTGTCTTCATCTGTTCACTGCCACTGTCTGCATCCGAAACGGGCTCAAGTTTGATGTCGGTTATGGGCTTGGGCATCGGCCGGTGTTTTGGTCCACCATTTTCTTTAATCTCCTCTACGCTGTGATCCAATGAAGTCTGGCCGGTTTTTGACGAATTTGTCGTTGCTGCAGTTGGTTTCTGTAAAATAGATTATGAAACAAAATGTAAGCAGATAAAGTTTTAAGAAAATATTGGCTATGACATAATATAAAACAAATTTAAATATAGAGGTATTTTTTCAGAGGTATTTTTTCAGAACAAAAAAAAAATAATAAAACAAATCATGTGTGGAAAATTTATTGGTAATTTAAAATGACATTTTATGGCATTTATTTTTTGAATATAATTTTGTTCAAATGTTGGCCGCAACTACGCCTCAGGGTTTCCATTCTGAGGGTCCAATTTTGGATGACACGTGTAATGTTGGCTTCCAAAACCTGAATCGTAGCTGGTTTGTCAGCATAGATTTTGGACTTTACATAACCCCAAAGAAAAATGTCTAAATAAGTGATACCACTCGATATAGGCGGCCAACTCACCTGTCCAAAATGTGAAATAAGCTGCTTTTCGAAATGACCTCTCAATAGATCCATTGTTTGAGCAGCTGTATGGCAAGTGACACCGTCCTGTTGAAATCAAGTGTCGTCAAGATTACGGGCTTAAATTTCAGGTAGCATAAAGATCGATATCATGGCGCGATAGCGATCACCATTCACGGTCAAGTTCCGACCATCGTCATTTTTAAAAAACTATACACCGATGATTCCACCAGCTTATAAACCGCACCAAACCGTGGTTTTCTCTGGGTGTAATGGCACCTCTTAAACCTCTTTTTGCAGCTTTACAGCCCAAATGCGGCAATTTTGTTTATTCACTTTGCCGTTGAGCCAGAAATGGGCCTTACTCTGAACAAAAATTTTGTCGAAAACAGCGGATCTTCCCGTTTCTTACAGAACGCTCATTCATTCAAAAAATTAATGCCATAAAATGTTCTTTCAAATTACCAATAAAGATTCCACACTTGATTTGAATTTTTATATTTTTTTGTTCAGAAAAAATACCTCTAGATGGATCACCTTTACAAATCAGGACCGGTGACCGTCTTGTTTTGGACTTATTCACCGCGATTACTGTGGTCCTGTGGCAGTCTTAAGAGATCCAATGTTAGGGTATCTTTTGTGACAAACCTTGTCCTCTAAAACCGTCCACAATTTGTAATCCAATGGGTTTAAATCTGGACTGCCTGAGGGCAATTCTTCAGAGGAAATGAACGCTGGCAGTTTGTTTCGAAGCCAGACCTGGGAAGTTTTAGCCTTATGGGTCGCGCAGAATCCTGCTGGAAAGTCCATGGCTGGTTTTGGAACAGGGAATTGTTAATAGGCTTCACAACAGCTTCCAAAAGGTTTCTTGGTAAACTTTGGTCGATGTTTTGACTCCTTGTTCGCAGAAATGCAGGTCAGTGACCCCATCGTAAGAGACACCCCACCAAACCATGACAGAAGCTGGGTGATGACCCTTTTCCACCCTTGGGATCAGTTCAGATGCTTCCTTAGATGGCCGCTATCTCGCTACACTCTATCATTTTGCTTGTTAAATTTTTCCTTCACTAAAAGACGTTTGCATTTTTCAATCCTATTTTTTTAAAGCTGCAGTCAATAAATGTCCGGTAGGTCGTTTGAAAGCCCCACTCATGGGCTTTTGCGTGATATTCGTCTCACGGTCAATTCTTGATTTAACGGCTTTGATGACATGCAGTGTTCGAGCAGAGCGTGAGCGGCCCGACCGGTGGTGGTCTTTTACATATCCAGTCTCCTCAAACAGTTATATGCATCGGTAGACGACATGCGGCTAATCTCTAGTGACCGGAGCGTTTTGAAAATATCGCTTTTTTTCATTTCACACTTGAAAAGCGCTATTACAGCGATAGGGTTCTCATTATCTGACCACTCCATGATGAAAGTTGAAGCAATTTTAAAATCCCGTTACAGACTAACGCTATTGAGGTTAGCTTTCAAAACCCATATCACATTAACGGAGTATGTTTTACTAGTTCTACTATGAAATAGGTGTGTTTAATGTTGAACAGTATTTATGTCCCTACTAAGTTCATTCAAAACGTTTTAACGTTGAGCATAAATAAGATGACAGCTGTCAAAAATACCGACTCCGAAAAAGTGTGGCCACACGTCTCAAAAAACACGCTTTAAAAATCATCATTACAACAAAAGATATAAAAATTCTCCGAGGATTGCAAACCTTAATTATTAACCCTTAATTACTTTCTCTTGATTAACGTCAAGTCTAGAATGTCCAAAAACACCGGGGTTTTCAGAAAACTGGCATTTCGTTTTTTTTTTGTTTTAAACCGTGTATTGAAAAACCGACAGTCGGATTATTTTAAAATAAAAAGAATGTAAAATATTTTTCGAATCAGAAGTAAAGTAATTGTGCCCTTGAACAGGCTCTAAATTTACCCGATTAAAAAATAAGGTCATATTGGAATTTGTGTGAAAATTTCACTGTTTTGTATCATGATTAAAAAGGTCAGATTTTCGGCATAGGGTCCGGATTATCACCCAAATTTAGCTAAACTGAAAAATGATTTTATTTTCAGCTTCTTAAGAAAACTTTATAGCTATTTTAAAGTAAAATGTCCATGTATCAGGCAAGCCATTTTTTGGGCTTTCAGACAATTTGTACGGGGACTATAGCAAAAAAAACCTATATGACTTAAATCGGTTCAACATTTGTTGTTTGTCAATCGTTATATACCATACCGAATTTGATTGAAATCGGAATTGAAATGAATGTTCTAGAAAGGTTGTATTTTAGTTTGGAAAAGATCTTTGCACTGGAATAAAATAAAACGTGAACGGGTATGACCCAATTTTATCTGAGCTGATCGATCGTAATGAACTGTGCCAAATGTTATCAAAGTTGGATATATTACGTAGCTTCTAGCGCTGTGGATATTAATCGGTTAAACATATGTGCGAGGTCTGTATATAAATTTAAAACGATTTTCATAAAAACCAACAGCCTTCGTCCAAAAAAAACTTTTGCAAATTTCATGAAGATCGAACCATGCCAACTATAGTTTGAATGCGGACAGGCAGATATATACGGTGATCCATCTACTTATAGAGGTATTTTTTCAGAACAAAGAAAATGTAAAAATTCAAATCAAGTGCGGAATCTTTATTGGTAATTTAAAAGGACATTTTAGGGTATTTATTTTTTGAAAATAATTACCTTCAAATGTTGGCAAGTGTATTATGGAAACGAGCGTTCGGTGAGAAACGGGAAGATCCGCTGTTTTCGACCATAACGTTGTTCAGTTATTAGACCCATTTCTGGCTCAACGGCAAAGTCAAAAAACAAAATTGCCGCATTTTGGCTGAAGAGCAACAAGAAGAGGTTCAAGAGGTGCCATTAAACCCAGAGAAAACCACGTTTTGGTGCGGTTTATGGGCTGGTGGAATCATCGGTCCATATTTTTTCAAAAATGATAATGGCCGGAATGTTACCGTGAATCGCGTTCGCTATCGTAATCTTGACGACATTTGGTTTCAACAGTACGGTGCCACTTGACATACAGCTGCTCATATAATGGATCTATTGAAAGGCCATTTTGAAGAGCAGCTAATTTCACGTTTTGGACAGGTTTGTTGGCCGATTAGATCGAGTGACATTCACCTTTAGACATTTTGCTTGGGGCCAAAGTCTACGAGTATGCTGACAAACTAGCTACGATTCAGGTTTTGAAAGCTAACATTACGCGTGTCATTAAAGCCATACCGGTCGAAATGCTCGAACGAGTCATTCAAAATTTGAACCCTCAGAATAGAACCCTGAGGCGTAGTTGCGCCCAACATTTAAAGGAAATTATATTCAAAAAATAAATGCCACAAAATGTCCTTTCAAAGTACCAATACAAATTCCACACTTGATTTGAATTTTAATATTTTTTTTGTTCTGAAAAAAAAACCTCTAGACGGATCACCCTATAGTTAAATGAGTCTAGCGGAACACTTAAAGGTGGGTATAGCTTAAATATTTTTTATAGTACCGCATTTCGTACTTGAAAATTATAAATTATTGATTTGACTTACAACAACGGAAAACCATACAGCAAAAACTCCTAATAAAGCAACATGCCCAGTTACATATAGCTATTTTTGAGAAACCGACTGTCGGGTTTGGACATAAAAACCGAAATGTCGGTTTTTAGTATTGGGCACTAGTTAAGTCCTCGGTATACGCAAAGAATACAAATCCATTCAACAAGCTCGGGCCAACATTTCAGATACTATTGGCAAAAAAAACCGGAGCGCATATTGAGCTGAATAATCAGTAATTCGACAATCACTTGAAGTACTGTCCGAGAAGCCAAGTCAAGCATTAAAATGATGCGATATTCCATTTGTAGTGTTCAAAATATTCAAAATAAATCCAGAAGTGAATACATAATATTGCTGTTGTTTTATTTACATATTGTGTACTATTGTTCTTATCTGGTCACCCTGTATAGTCATTTAGCAAAGGAAAAGTTTACAGAAACTTCAACCTGGCTCCATTCATAACAAAAACAAGGTCCAGCAGAGTAACCAGTGTCGGACTTTTTTAGAATTATAATAGATATATGGTTTCTAGAGTGGCAGGGGTTTAAATTGGTATTATATGATCAAAATTCAGCAGTGCTGGTGACACCATTTAAACAAGATTTAAATGTGAAAAATCAGAACGGATCTTTGTATCGGTGGGGGCATAAAGACATGGAGACAATGTCGAAGCTTTCGTCTGTTCTTTATTACAACAGATGGTCCAGCAAATGACGTTCTTATTTAATCAATCAACAGCGATTCTGAAATAATATACAGTAGGTCCATCTTTCCTTATTAAAACGTATTTAGTTGCCTTTACAGCATGAAACGATCAAACATATCTTGTTACCTCCATATAGAGAGTCTAAAGAAGAGTCTATAATAAGATATCGCATGATTTATTTGATCAGAGGCTTAGGTAGTATAAATCACAGGCGATGTCCATAACTTTTAATAAATTGATCACAAACCTCGGTATTTTCCTTTTCCGTTTCTTCGTTGCTGGTAATACTCTCGCTCGAAGACGATGTGCTCTCATCATCTTCATCAGCGTTTGGGACATAATCGGAATCATCGTCAGAGTCAGCATTGGCATATTTATTCAACATTTGATCTACTGTCAAATTGAGATCAACACTGTCATCATCACGCGGTCTTTTGACAGAGGAACGTTCGGCCTAAAATTTACATGTAAACAAAGAAATATGAGAAGAAAATCCTTTAATCCCTGAAACTATTTGACATCATACCGTATTCTCATCCAAGGGCTTGGATTTATCACTCGGTCCAAAGACGCGCCTGGCGGGCACATCGCGATGTTGACCCGGCCGACAAACGGCATTGCCAAATAAAGAACTCAATTTGCCCATCCAAGTTCTATTCTGACCCGAACTGTTGCACATGACTCCTGAATCGGCTTCTAGACGTCTGGTGGCCCTTAGACCCGGCACCCGTATGGCCCGCAGTCGGCGTCTTTTGATTTGTATATTATAAACCATGGCCTCGGGTGTTACGGGTGAGCCGCCCATCATGACAGCACCAAAGGTAAGCCAGAGACGTATCATACGCAGCCAAGCAATCAAGGGAATGAATAACATCCAAGGCAAAGGGCGTTCCAGTTTGGTGTCACTATCATCTAACGATTAAACAAGGGAGAATAACATTAAAATAATTAATTATGCTTAAGCTTTTTAGGCTACCTTGTGGTAAACTCCATTTGGCTGTGTCCTCCAGAACCTTTAGCACTCGATCACTTCGCTCCAACACCACTTGTCCCATTCCGGTACGAGCAAATTTCTCAAAAATCACATTCATTTTGTCCATTATGGATTTGTTTTGTGGTATTTCGATTTCTTCGTTCTCCTCATCGACCGGAGTGATCTCATCGTGTGTGGGTCCACTTTTTTGTTGTGTTTTGGTTTCCTGAGCCATTTTGCTGCTGTTGTTATATTGTGGTTGACCGTGGTCTTCGCCGAGGCCGCTGTTGCTGGAAAGATTGAAAATGTCGCTGTCGTTATCAAATCTGCTTTTTCTGGTCTTATCAGACGGCTACTACTTGACTCGCCGTCTGATCTGGCACTTTATATTTTTAATACAATATTTTTGTCTTTCCTTTCCATAAGTAAATAAATAGTTGTGGTTGTTTTCATGACTAATTGAAAGCGCGTTGTCTGGGCGATGTTTCAATAAAAACTGAACTTTGTTCGGAATTCGGAATGGTCGGAGAATCGTTAATCATTGGTATTTGTTATAGGGTAAACAGGCTCTGATAAGCTGAGATTTTGTAGGTGTCATGGCAAAAGGTTTTTTTGTTCGAAATTAAAAAAAAAAAATCACAAAATAAATGATTTGTTTTTAGTCCCCGACAGTAGCTAGGCTGTGTAGCTTCGCCGCCGTTCACCCCGACGACCTTCAGATATATGTGCAGCATTTTTTCTTGTAGTTTTTTTTTAATTCTTTTAAAATAAATCTGATCTAATTTCGCCAGACGGTGTCTACAACAGTCCGTAGTCTGTGTTATAATGCGTCATGATAATGGAAAATTTGGTTTGTTATTGAGTTAATTATGATAAATTGAAAGAGAATTGAAAGTGTCCAATCATGCTTTTCACAAGAACTCATTGTGATATAATATCGAAGATTGTGTATTCGTATCCTTCTGGATTATAGGGGATTATACTCTAGTCCGGATTAAAAGTCAAACGCATTAAAGAAGCCATCTTTTATCTTAAGCTCATCAAGACAGATCGTCTGCAGACATATTTTTTGAATACTTTCCGTAGGATTCTAAAGGGGTAGGAGTAAATGGGTCCTGTGCCGCCTAAGTGTGAGGGTTAGCTTGCACGATGTCAGCCTATGTTCAACTCCGGGAAGAACTTCAAAGAATGTCTTACCGGTGACATTTCTACTATATAAATAAAAAAAATAATCGCTTAGCCATGTGAAAACTTCTCTATAAAAAGAATTAGCCGTTCGGAGCCGGCTTAAAACAGTTTGAGAGAAGATTTTCCCTGTCCCTTTCTGGAAGGGTCACCTGATTTCTCACTGACAAAACCAATCAGTCTCTTAATCAGTTTAAAATACATCTTAAATAGTCATTTTAAACCTATTCATCCTCTGCGTCTAGGTGGTAATAAAAAACGAAGTGTAGACATTATGCTAACAGTTAGAGTATTTAAAGTACAGGGTGGAGCGCGGCAGCACTGCAAGCTGTGGCTGCACTGTTGTTCGAAGAGAGTGGAGAGTGTGCGTGACTTATAGTGGCTGATGGGAGATTTGTATTAGTCTGCCTTTCAGTGCCATCATGCATTGGACACGTGAGGAAAGATCATTATGTATTTTTCAAATGCGCACTCGATCACTGCAGTGCAGCGTGCTTTTCGTTTACGATTCGCCCTTCACCCACGCGGACGTGTTCTTGGACGACAATCAATTATAAATTAGGTACCATCATTAAGAACATCAGGGAATGTGTCATGTGTACAAAGGGGACCTGAGAGAAGGATTGCAACACCACAAAACATCAAGAGAGTTAAAGCGGCAGTACTGCAATCTCCAAAACGCTCTGCTCGGTAGCAATCACTTGCTCTTGGCATTCCCAGACGTTCTCTCCATCGGATTCTTCATGATGAACTGAATTTTCACCCGTATAAAATGTGCGTGGTCCAACAATTGTCAGCCACTGCACACGCAGCGGGGGTTACCATGAATTATTTGAGGCAAATGTTTCCTGGACGGCTCATCTCTTTTAGGGGTGATGTGAACTGGCCGACACGCTCACCAGACTTAGCCCCATGCGATTTTTTCCTTTGGGGTTAACTGAAGTCGAAGGCGTAAATCAACCGCCCCAACACCTTGGAAGACCTAATTAACAAAATCGAGGCTAAAATTAGCAGAATACCAGTCGACATGCATGTTAGAGTTCATGAAAACTTCAGAAAACGTATGCAGCAGCATAGCGAAGGTCGACATTTGCCAGATACACTATTTAAAACCATGTAATATAAAAATTCTCTTACTGTTCAATATAATTAAAATATAAAATTAATTTTCATAAGGTTCATAATTTGTTTTATTTCATTCCCAAATAAGCAAATTACCGCGCTCCACCCTGTAGTATGGCTACAAAGTATGAACGTAGGACTGAAACGGGTAATTGTGCGTCTCTAGAACTGTGGTTCAAGCGTGGAAAGCTGGGAATGGCACTTCGGAGTATTTACTGTGGATGAAGTTTGATTTTATATTCGCAGGCTTTTGTATTTGGCTATTCGTGGAGTAGGGAATCGAGCAGGTGCTACGAGTATCTACCAGCTATACCTGGTCGTCACGTTGTAATGCACTTCAGTGCAGTGCTTTTAAATATTGTCCATAAAGACCTCAAGGCAAAGAATCAAGATAAATTGCAACAACGTTACAGAATTGGAACGTATGTTCCAAATAGAAATAGAGTGGAGTATTGCGCAACCTCCTTTCGAGTCCTTCATCTTAACTTTGAAAACAAAAGCAGAGGAAAAGCATTTCCAACAATTCAGCAAAATTGCGTCAAAACTGACTCTGTGCCTTTTATGAACATCCATTTTATAAAGAACTCTTTTTAAGAATTATTTAACCTAGGACGAATTCTGAATCAAATTGTTAATAAATAATGTTTTACATATAAATAAGTTAAAGAGCGTCATTTAGTGGGGTGTTGCTGAATTTTGTAACCTCTCAACCACGACCCTTATGGTCCATGAGTAGCAGCTCCAATCTCATCCAAACATTAAAAATTAAAAGGAAATATAATTCCATCCAAATCCTATAAATAACAAGTAAAACAGTCTACAATCGGCCGGACCGACTACAATATATGCTACACTTCTGTGGTATATACAAAATTCTGCAATCCTGTACGGAATTTAAGAAAGACCTAATCGGAAATGTAACATTAAGAGCGTTTGGGCCGCAAAGTCAGAAGTGAAGACTACATGATGTGCTACAACGCTGTAATATAAGCAAGTATATTCATTTATTTATGGAACTTAATTAATATCTCATTTAAAACTAGACGTTTAGAGAGGCAGAGCATCAAATTTAAATTGATATTTTTGATGTGGGCTTGATGTAAAAAAACGTCCGTTTCTTCTTTAATGGATCGATTTTTGACTCGGTTTGCCAAACCAAATTTTATTGAAATGCGATCATTTGGTCGGTTAGTGTTTGTCCTTTAAGCAAAGAAATGCACATGACAAAATTTTTGTTGGTATACCTTCCTACATTCGTATGGGCTTCATACGAATCAATTTTTTGTGATTTTTTTACACACTTAAAATCAAATTTTTAAAAACAGTGGTACATTAAAATATAGCATTCGAAGTACTCGTATACTGTGTAAAATTTTCATGAAGAAATACGAGGGTTACTATATATATGTCTGGCCACTTAGTGTTGCCTTGCTCCATCTGACAATTCCATTGGACAGTTTTACAGTTTTTTAGCATAAACGTACTCAGAACGTTTCGACGTACGACCATCATTTGTGTTGATTACAATGACTTGAAAAAAATCAATTTGACAAAAAATTGAAATTAACTCGTGAACATTTTCGTGCGTTTATTTTTCACAACTTTCGACATGCATTATCACGACAAGAGTGCATCGATGAACTTAAATCTTTGTATGGCGATGAACCACCATTCTATAGCACTGTGAAAAACTGGTTTAATGAAAATAAACGAACGACGCTCGCTCAAAGACGAAGGTCGTCAAAAACGGCCGTTGTGCCAGAGAACATTGATGCCGTGCGTGAACTGGTAATGCAAGATCGTCATGTGACGTACCGTGAGATAGAGGAATCCTTGGGCATTTCTTTCACCAGCATACATTTGATATTGCATGAACACCTGTCCGTAAAAAAGGATTGTTCTCGTTAGATCCTGCACAATTTGGCAATCGTTAAAAAAGGCTCGTGTCGATTGGTACAAAGAAATTTTGAAAAAATACGATCGCTGTGCTTTGCAGATGACGTATGAGCCCGAAACAAAAAAGTAATCGACCATGTGGGTCTTCGAAATCCAACGAAAGTTGTTCGTGGAAGATGCACTTTGAAGCAAATGGTCGCCTGTTTCTTAGGCAAAACTGGTCATGTGGCGACTGTTCCACTTGAGCGACGTAGGTCGGTCAATTCTGAGCGTTACAGCACAATTTGTTTGCCTGAAGTCTTCGGAGAAATTCGAAAAACGAACTAGAGAAGACGAATCATTGCTATCACACATCGGCCAAACCAGCGCCTTTTTGACCGACTAAAACGTCCAATTGATTGGTCATCCGCCGTATGGCCTGGCTTGGCACCCAATGATTTCTTTTTATTTCAGCACACCAAGAAAAAACTCGTGGTCAACGATTTTCGCCTCCAGAAGATGCTGTTGAAGCGTTCAAAAACCATGTTTTGGAGGTGTCTTAATTGGAGTAGAAAAAACGCTTCGACAATTGGTTTAAGTGCTGGAAGTCAGTGTATAAATCATGCTGGAGAATACTGAAAAACAACCATTTTTGATGATAAATATTCGCATTCTGATTATATATTTAGCAGCCCTCGTAATAAGAAAAACGCACATGGCAGCAATTTTCCGAAAGCGTCTTGAAAAATTCTAACAATTTCGGTCACTGGGTCATCCGAAATTAAGAAATCAACGTGTTTTTTGTTAGATTATCGCAATCCTAAGTTAACGACAGGATTTTTTCAAAAATTAAATTTTTGGAAACACTTTGAATTTTCTAAAAAAAAAAGGTAAAGTAAACAAAGCACAGCTCAATAATTTAAAAAATCAGCTTGTTCCTTTATGGGTTGTTGTGGGACTTAACAATGCATTAACAAATTTAAAAAAACCTCCCGTAAATAGGAAAAGGTACGGAAAAAGTATTCAAAATTTTGAGAGTCGGTGGTGTAATTTTGATGTTGCTGTGAAAACGTAAGTTGTGGGCAAACCGTTTCATGTATGAAGCGCTGTGGCTTAAATTGCTGTAGATTCGTTAGTTTTGCTTCGATTCGTCTCAAAATGTCACACAATATTCATAAAAAGTTTTCCATTTAACACATTAAAAAAAAGTTTAAATAAAACCTTTACTTCTAAGCTATGGACAGGCGTGTAATCTAGGAAGACGGGCCTTTAAAGCCTTCTGCTACTGTTGTTTTTGCAGCGGCAACTGTATGCCGGGGTGACAGCCCTTGGCCGAAGAATTGTTCTACGGGTCAGACCGGAATCGGCTGCAGTAAAAAATCCTTCAAATCGAGAAAACAAAGATATTTGAAAAATGTTTCTTACTTCAGGAAGTTGGCGTCTCCACACAATTTTACAGTGAAAATTAGCTTCGAAGAAATAGTTGACCTATTAATGTGCAAATTTTTTTATATCGAAGAAATAGTTGACCTATTAATGTGCAAATATTTTTATATCGAAGAAATAGTTGACCTATTAATGTTAACTTTGGTGCTTTTTGTTTAGAAAGGTCCGTCCCCACAAACTTAATTTCAATCTCGACAATTGTAGGTTATTACCAAGTCGCTGCTTACTCCGTCCCGAATACTATGTAATTCAAATGCACTTAAGTGATCGCTTGCGCATCGTTTTACTGTTTGTTATTTATAAATCATTATTTTATTGCACCCAAAATAAAAAACAACACAAATAAGAGACAAAAACCACAACGACAAAAAAAACTGTTGAAATAAAATAAATAATAAAATTATCAAATCAATTGACAGTCCAGAGATCAAAGTGTATCGAATCGCAGGAGATCAACCAAGCAACCATCCCATCACATTTCCACAAACCACATTGGAAACAAAATGAAGAACAAGAAGCGCAAAAGAAGGCGAATTGGAAAAGAAATGCAAGAGAAGCGGGAAGAAGGCATGCACAATTACAAATTTTTTTCAGCAAACGCCACCAAGAAGGTGACAACAATAGAAATAAAAGCAAAAACAAAAAAAACATTTGCCGGCACAAACAAAATCAATCTAATTTGATTAGAATCATGACGAAACGAAAGCAATACCAAAATAACAATTACAAACATTTCTAATTGAAACTGATCGCCGCTCGCTATTGACATTGACCTCTACATGGAATTCAGTCGGTGCCGGTGACGGTACAGTCAAAGTGAAAAACGCGGAGTGAGCGGGAAAGTTTAGCTTTTTAATTGTAATCGCTTGGCTTTTCTGATTTTAGTTTATAATCGCCGCAGTTGAAATCACATTTACATGAATTTTGAACACAAAAAAATTTGCGGCATAACACACGAAGTGTAAAGTAATAATAACGGTAAATAATTCGACATTTTACAAAATCGACAACAAAGTAAATTGAAAGAAATTCGTCAAGTTCGAGCAGAAAATAATGGACAAGAAAAATTAGCGAAGAAAACTTACCGCTTCTACCACAAAAGTTTTGTAAAAAAAACCTAAATTTGACACTACTTCAATAGACAAAGTATCAACAATATTTTCGTGGTTGATTATCACAATCACACTTTAATTTAATATAAATCACTATATTTGTTTTAAATACTTTAGAAATATTTCAAGAAATAATTTTCGCAATTTAAAACCATTTACAACTGTCCCGCAGTCCACTTAATAATCGACTGAAATTGTGGAATTGTTTTGATCTCAGTTTAAGGTTGAGCGAACGAACACACGGCATTCGCATTCTTCGGTTGGAAATATGCCGAGATTTAAGGGATTTCAGTTTACGAGGCCGCATTCTTGTGGTGAATTATCAGGGATTAAAATCTAATATTCTCTTAGAAGAGAGTACTCTTCTTATCTCTCTCTCTTTTTATTTATTTGTTATTGTTAGCAGTGATGAAAAACGAGCAGTGTTGCCATTTTGATGCTTCAAGTAATGTTTTGCTCAGAACGGCCACCCAAAATCTTTTAAAAATCGTCGTTCTTTTAGAAGACAAAAAAACACGTCAAAATCGTCATTTTTAATAATAGAAATTGTCGCGAAACGCCACACACAATTCAGCAAATTTGCAGATAAAAAGTTTGCACTTTTAAGAATAAAAAATTCCGCAAGCTAAATGATCACCGTTTTCAGTGGGGAATTCAGACAACAAAGAATTTATATACACAACCCTACATGTTAGACATGATTTGTCCTGATAAAAGACAACTTGTCAATCTCAATTTTCTGTTTATTATGCCGACCTGCCCCTTCATTTTTGTACAGAACCATATGTGCTAATTATTGATTTTTTTGAATTGGACTAAAATAACAAATAACATGGCTTCGGTCTGTAAACTGTGTAATGGGTATTTCATTTGAAAACATTCGGGGTGGGCGATTTAACATTTCAAATTAAAATCGGCTGTAAAAAAGAGTACTGATATTTTTTTAAGTTTCTGGTTTTGTTAGAAGTTTGAACTTTGTCATTTAATAATGGAACACAATATCACTAATATGACTACCGTTCTGTCTCAGCAGTACCACATTCGATCAATCCAATTTTTCAGTACATTTTCGATTGCTTCGGATCGAATGGCTTTAATGGCAACTTCAATTTCATGTTTCGACGCTTCAATTGTCTCTGGATGCTTTGAGTTACAATTTCGCCGATTATTCGATTTTCAACAAAATGCGTAAAATATCGATGCTTGTGTTGGCTGTGCAACACGTGGCCTCGCCTTGTTTAAATCAAATGTCGTTTATGTCATTTTTGGAAAAACTAGGTGAGCATGGCGCAGTAACGGCGGCTTCTTGTTTATTTTCGTAGAACAATGGGCCAATGGTACCGCTAGCCCAAAATCCAAAAACTGTGATTCGTTGTGAATGCATTGGCATCGCAATAGTCACGTGTGGGTTCTCTAAACCCCATATAAGCCAATTTTGCTTATTGTCATAGCCACCGAGATGAACTTTTAATGGCTCACCCTTTATTTAAAAAGTAAAATAAGTTTCTATTTTTCCTTTCCTTGATCTGGCTGAAACATTAATGTTTTTTTTTTAATCAAGAAAACGATTTCATTGTTTTTTTATTCTTGTGCGACAAAGTCGCACATTAACTCAGCAAACACACTAAAGTACAGAAGATAAAAACAGTACCAATGGAACTCGAAGATTTACAACTTCAACTTGGTGCGTCTCCAGTGACGTCTCTTGGCATTGTACCTAATGGTATTGCCTGTACGCAAACGAACCCATTGGGGTACGGAACGATTTTGTTTCAACTTCTTAGCAAGTTTTTGCTTTATTCTGAAGGTTTTATGAGCCGCCATCTCGTCTTCCTTGTTTGAGACAAATCAGTTACTGAAAAAATTAAACAACAAAAAATATGCCAATGTGTTTAGAATGACGTGTACTACTAAAAATAATCAATAAGGGCGCTCGGGCCGTCAAGCTTTAAAAAGGAAGCCGCTCACTTTCATATGCGGGTACTTAAACAAAATGAATTTGTTCAAGGATGCCAAACATAAAAAAACAAAACTTTTTGTTTCTCTTTTTGTGTCAAGCCTCATAAATGCACTTTAGCCTAAAGTTTCAAATAGAAAATAATTTTCAAGGCCCCTCGAACCGAGCGACCTTGTACATTATTTTTGCCGAAATACCAGCCCCATTCTGGGGAGCGAGGCATACTTTTTTCTTTTTTTTCGCGCCACGCCCTTCACATAACTTATGAGTTTTTAAGATTTTTTTATTTTCGTCATTTTTACACTGAAATGTCGTAGATTTAGTTTTAAAATCGTCAAAATAACGATAAATCATCATGATTGGCAACCCTGGTTTTTGTGTTTTTTTAGGCAGTGCGAATGTTGCGTCTTTGCGCTTTTTACGAAGAGATACTTTTCAGTGCTTTTTGTATTGTTTGCCATTGCTTAAGGTTCTTATAAGTATTTATATAAAGAATGACACAGTGATAAAGTATGTAATTACAAATCCGTGGCGTGAAAACCGAAAAACATTAGTACCGAGTTTTGAAAAAGCGTAGCCTTAAGAGGGCAAAGAGCTCCTTTATAATGAAAAATCACTAAATGAAATAGTACTCGTATGATGTAGCAGACATCTTTGAAGTCATATCGGGGGTCAACCGAGATGAAAAATATGTTCTTGAAAACACTTGGTTTATCATATTCTCATAGGGAAACAATCAAATGTAACTAATTTTACATTAAATCATATGGTGTTTTTTTGAAGCAGATACCAATTTAATAGATTTTACAAACGTAGGATAACTATTCATGAAAGCCTATTTTAAAGCCTAACTCTATTTTTCCCCAAATTGATTATAAATATCTCATAAATAAAACACATTACTAAATTTGACCAAGATCAAAAGTAAAATGTTGGTTTTGGAGTGGTGCGTGTCCTTATTATACTCAGAACGTTTAGACGCACGACCATCATCTGTGCTGTTTACAGTGACTTGAAAAAATCAATTTGGCAAAAAAATGAAATTCACTCGTGAACATTTTCGTGCGATCATTTATCATAACTTTCGACGTGGATTATCACGACAAGAGTGCCAGTTGTGCCAGAGAACATTGATGCCGTGCGTGAACTGATAATAAAAGATCGTCATGTGACATACCGTGAGATAGAGGCATCCTTGGGCATTCCTTCCACCAGCATACATTCGATGTTGCATGAACACTTGGCCTTAAAAAAGGTTTGTTCTCGATGGATTTCGCACAAATTCACAAATGCTCAAAAAAGGCTCGTGTCAATTGGTGCAAAGAAATATTGAAAAATACAATCTTGGTGGTTCAAAAGACGTTTATAACATCGTCATTGGTGAAGAATCATGGATCTATGCGTAAACAAAACAGCAATCGACCGTGTGGGTCTTCGAAGACGAGCCAAATTCAACGAAAGTTGTTCGTGAAAGAATCACTTGGAAGCAAATGGACGTCTGTTTCTTCGGCAAAATTGGTCATGTGGCGACTGTTCCGCTTGAGCAACGTAGGAGATCAATCCTGAGTGGTACACCACAATGTGCTTGCCTGAAGTCTTCGGAGAAATTCGAAAAACGAACAATGGATGACGAATCATTGTGCACCATGACAAGCGAGCTCTCTCACATCGGCTCAAACCATCCCCTTTTTGACCGGCCAAAACGACCGGCCGCCATACAGCCCTGAAGTGGCACCCAATGACTTCTTCTTATTCCCGCACATCAAGAAAAAATGCGTGGTCACCGATTTTCTTCGCTAGAAAATGCTGTTGAAGCGTTCAAAAACCATGTTTTGGAGGTGTCTCAATCGAAGTGGAAAAAGTGTTTCGACAATTGGTTTGAGCACATGCAAAAGTGTATAATTCGTGTTGGAGAATACTTTGAAAAACAATTAAACCATTTTTAATGATGAATATTCACATTTTCATCGTAGCTGTAGGAAAACGTTTACCAATAAGGTCGGCTTTAATTGAAAATCGCTTATAGCGTACCACGCAAGAGCTAGATCAGATTTAATTTGTGGTTTTAAGGCGACAAATCCTCAAATTAGGAGGCTCCTTTCCGTGGAAGCTATCAAAAATATGGGGTATTTTCACAAGAGTTTCTAAAGTTTTTTGCTCATATGTCAAATTTTATATCTGACATCTGAGAAAATCGGATTTAATATGTGACTTCTATAGCCGCAGGATCTAAATTCAAGAAAAATCTTTATAGTACTTAAAAATATAGATCGTCCTTGTTTTAAATCTAAACAATTCGCAAAGTTTGCATTCGGTTCATATTTGCAATCAGTACTTCTACTACAACAACAGATATACAAAAGGACGGACCGACATCGTTTATTAAATTCAGATTGTTCGATCGGTATAAAATATGTAAAGACTTCATTTTCCTTTTTCTCTGTCGCAATGTAAACACCAGCACAGTCATAAAACCATGTGTCTAATGTATCTGAAATTTTTTTATTAATTAATTCTGATTTTTTTTTTAAATTATTTGCACTTTAAAATAATAGCCCATTTCATAGAATGATGTAGAGTATAGAAATATTGATTATAAGTTTATTTATGTGTCATACACCTAAAAACGATCGAAAATATGAGAAAATACTTTTCATTCAAATTCTTTGTTTACATTTCACACGTTTATTAAAAGTTTTTATATTTTTTTCTACATTTTTCACCAGATGGTATTTATTTTGATTCTATTTAATGGCGTTTGTAATGATGTTGTGAACTTTTTGCAGTTATGACCAAATCATATTGTTGAACAAAATAAAAATGCCAAAACACTAGTCTTTCTAAAACAGACGTTCGACGACGAGTTTATAAAAGAGCCAAAACGATTTTTATAACATTTAAATTAATGGTATAATTTGACAAAGAATACCCAAGGGAAATAGTATATTTCACGTGAAAAAAGGTTAATATCAATTGCGAATCAAATTAACAAAATGAATCGCCTTTTAACTTGTTTTTTCAAACATTCTTTTAAAATAGAAAAACACAGTTTTGATTTCCGTTTTGTACCCACTCTAATACAAGGACGTCAGCTTAATTTCTTACAAGTTGTCAACTAGTTTCTGTAATTTTGAGGCCAAAGAGTGTGACTGACTTTGGTTTGCTTAGATTTTAGTTCGATATTGTGGTTTAGACAGTTATTTTTTGTGTACCCTTAATCAGAAGTTGTTCCGCCACCGTATTAGATATTACTTATATTTATTAGAGTAAAAAGTATCAGACGATACTGTCATGTTCCTCCGTGTTCCTGTGTGTGAAAATCAAACAAAGGAATGTCTGGCTACAAAACGAATTCTCTGTCGCTCTCTAATGCCCGGTGCGATACTGGCCAGGTGATAACAAATGTTTTGATCGTCTGAAAGTATCGTATCGTCTTGGAAATGCGATTAATTATCATAGTAGTGAATCTTCGTAGTAGAATTCTAGCCACCTTCCCATGATGTTATCACAGTAGTGAATCACCCATCGTAGAATTCAAGCCACCTTCCATGATGTTCCAAGGAAGCGAAAGAAGTGGTTATTTCATCATCACCAATCAACGCTGCCGCTCTCCGCCGTTTAAGCAATTTAAGAGACGATCTTGAAGTCCCGACCCAAAGAGAAAAAACAACCCAGCGAGTATCGAATTACCATATTCAAAATATGAGGAGCTTGCGTTCGTAATCCACCCTATTAATACAAACTAACGACATAAAAGCGTTTATAAAACAACAGGCTGCATTGCAACATACATACGTTAAATTTTATAATGCCGACTTTACTGAAATATCGGGTCATTTAGGTCATAAATGACATAAATACGTTCAAAGATATGATTTTGCCACGAACTTTCAAAAGGTCAATATAATGCAATAAATTAGTGGCGTCAGCAAAAAATGCAGTCTCAAATCTTTCGCAAAATTCCACAATATTAGAGGGCTGTTGAGTCACACGACGAACGATCGCCATGAGTAGCCACAGCTCCGATATTTCATTATTGCCTAACTCTAACCACAGAAAGCCAGTTAACATCGCTCTATACCAAGGAGCTTTGACGGTAACAAAATAGTTAATCTTTGTTAATGAAGGTATTCATGGTAGAACTTTTGTGGTTATGTTGGCTCCAATAATTTAATTTTTGTTTTTTGACATTGCCGCTGGGCAAAAAATAGTATTCGCCGAGAATGTTTTTTATGCAAAATTTGTATCTTTTGTCAAATTTTTACACACAGCGAAAAACTCAGTTGGAACTACTAAAAATCGTTTGAAAAACAGACTTTTTGTTGCAATCACCAACATCCCATGGATAGTTCCATGGTTCGACTTATCATAAGACGGTAGCAACAATATTACGAGTAGAACGGTAGTCGCACATCTTTCAAAAGACGTATTTACTTTACTGATACCTTGACCTATTGCGAGGAATTTAAAATATTTTTTACACTTAATTTGTTTTAGACAACCCACTGTAGAAAAATTATGGTTAATACAACCAATACAATATGGAAGAATACATTTTTTATCGCATATCTGTAGCGAAGGCTGCAAGCAATGATATGATTTCTTTTGTGTCAAATAAACCCTTTAAAAGCCTGAAATAAATAGATATAAAATTCTAAATTACTTTCGTATTTTAATAACATATCATAATTAGCTTTTTCTTTAAAGGGAATGAATGATTTTTTTCTAGAAATGAGAGACTTATTTTGTGTCACATTAACCCCTAAGTAACCGGAAATATTAAGGCTTAAAATTCCTCTTTGTCTTAAAAATTGTTGACACTTTACGAGAGCGACCGCAAAACTAACTGGCCTGGCACATTATCTGTTTTACTAGCAACTTTTTTTTTGTTTTTTAAAAGCAATCTTTTATAAGCCATCTGTCAAAATTTCCGAAATATTTAATTATTATTTTCTTTGTTACAGGTGATTGAAGTAAACAAGTTTTATAATTTTTGAAAAATGGAAAATAAAGAGTTTCGTGCGGTAATTAAACACTTTTATATGAAAGGTTATACGCCACAATTAATCAAAGATGAATTGGATTCTGTTCATGGTGATGATGCACCATCATACTCCACCGTGAAATCCTGGGTTCAACAGTTTAAAATGGGTCGTTCAAGTACGGAAGATGAACAACGCTCTGGAAGACCGAAAACTGCTACTACTATTGAAAACATTAGAAAAATATTTAATGAAGTGACTAAAGATAGACGAATAAAGCTCAGAGAACTTGCTGATATTGTTAAAATACACGAAAAACAAGTTTGGAGTATTTTACATGATGAACTCCACATGAAAAAGCTATCCGCAAGATATGTGCCGCGTTTGTTGACTTTGCCCCAAAAAATCGTCCGTTGGACCAATTCCGAGGAGCTTTTAGCGATTTATCAGCGTAATCCAATAGAGTTCTTGCGCCGATTCATAACTGTTGATGAAACATCACTACATCCCAGAATGCAAAGAACAGTCAAAACAATGGATAGAAGCTGGTAAAAGTGGTCCCAAGAAGGCGAAAACTGTTAAGTTAGCAGGAAAAGCAATGGCCACAGTATTTGGGGTATAATATTTATTGATTGGGGTATAATATTGATTGAGAAAGGAAAAACTATAAATAGTGAATATTATTGTGCATTATTGGATCGGTTGAGTGAAGATCAAGAGTGAAATCAAGATAAAACGACCGCATTTAGAAAAAAAAAGTTCTTTTTCATCAAGATAATGCTCCTTCACACACTGCATTTTTAACTCAACAAAAACTGGCCGAATTACGATTTGAAATTGCTCCGCATCCACCATATAGTCCAGATTTAGCTCCCACTGATTATTTCTTGTTTCCAAATTTAAAAAAAATTCTCGGTGGCAAAAAAGTTCCGTCCAATAGCGAGGTTATTGCTGAAACTGAGACATATTTTGAAGGTCTTGAAAAATCTTATTTTTCGGATGGAATTAAAAAACTTGAAAAACGTTTGATGAAGTGTACAAAAAAACGGTTCTTTTTATGTTAGCCCAGTTACTTTTGCTGTCGCCCTCGTAAAGCCAAAATTTAATATTATTGATCCACTTTACTAAGTTGATGAATAAAATCATTCCAATTGTGCATACACACTTTATTAGATTTGAAAGTAAGAAAGGTCAAAAAAAAACTTCCGTATAAGTCAAATTACAGAAACATATTTTCAAATCGTTAAATATAAAAATTTAATAAAAAAAAACGTTTTTCCAGTTGGACAGTTTACAAATGTTTGTGGTAATGAAAGCCAAATTATAGCCTAATAGTGGAAAATAATTTCCTATTCAGAAGTGAAGTAATTGACCCCAATTATGGACTATGAGAATGCAGTAATAAATTGCTGCTACTAGATTTGTTTTTTATTTACCTGATATTCTCAACCGATCCTGATATTATGAATGTGCAAAAAAACCAATTGAAAACAGGTTTTTAAACCCATAAATAACGTCAGAATCAATTTTTGAGAAGATTTCATTGTTTTCCCGCGCGTTAATTTAGTCAAATTGCAAAAAGTTTAATTTTGGCTCTCTTATTATTCGGTACCCATATGTCCATGTATGCTAGAAGCAGTTTTTGGGCCCCAACATCATTTGTGTGGGGACTACTTATGTATCAAAATATTGGGCTATATACACGTAGAATAAAAGTATGGTTCGGATAACAATATTCGCAGAGAATCATACGATTGTTGGGTATATGGTTGTGGTGCAACAGTTATGAGCATCATAACCAAACTATGATCCTCACAACCATAGTATGATTCACACATAACCATAATATGATGATCTCCACAACCATATTATGATCCTCACAACCATAGTATGATCCTCACAACCATAGTATGTTTCACATACAACCATTGTATGATCCTCACAACCATAGTATGATTCACACGAAACTATGTTATGATCCCTACACCATAGTATGATCACACACAATAATACATTTGACAACAATACATTTGAATTATAAAAATTATTTAAATATAAATACATCAAATTCAAAATAATAGGAGTGTTTTATTTAAGCGTTTTATTAAAAATATTTCAGCTAAACATATTACAGTTTGATTGCCATAATCATATTATTGTTTACATAAAACCCCAAAAACAATACTTTTGTCTCACAAACCATATTTATAATGCTGCTACAACCATATTTTTATTTTTAACTTTTATAGTTCTTGAGTGAATTGCCCCTTGTAAGCGTCTAAGTGCTACTGTTGGGCACGCCGACGAGTTGAGGTGAACGGCTCTTCAGCCACACTATCGCGAACAGCAGCAATATATTTTCACATCTCCTACAGACCCGGTTTGCTCAAGTTTCGCACGATTTTTCCAATTGTACGCACATTTGGACGATTAAATTGACCGAAAAAATTACGAAGTGCATTTTGATTTGAACGCTTATTTTCATAATAAGCCTGAATAACTTTAACGCGTTGCTCGCATGGTTCAAATTGAGTTAGTCTGAAATTGTGATATATCAAATGAAATGCAGAAAACAATTGATGTTTAGTTGTGGTTCAAATTCAACATCGGCCCTTAAAATTTAACCACATTTTAACAATAATAATATTGCGGCAATCATACTATTGTCTAAACTAAATTCCGAAAACAATACTATGGTTGCGACGAACATTTTTTTTATTGCGGAGAACATATTATTATTATTCCCGTGAATATGTAGTAACTACAATTTTTCCAAAGTGTTCCAAGATTGGTTATTTGTCTGTCGTACTGTACAACATTTGATTAAAACGGAATTAAAAAAGGGTGTTCTAGAGCGGTTGTTTGTAAAATCGGGAAGGACCTTTGTACTGGAGCTATTTTTATCTGAGCTGGTTACTGATCGACTTTAAAAACAGAACCAAATTTCATCATCATTGGATGTAATTAGATGTTAATATGTTACTTCTATAAATAAAGACATAAAATCGGTTGAACATATGTGTTCAGCAGATCTTATCTTCTTCCAAATTTCATGAAGATCGGACAACAGATGCTACCTGTAGTTTGATCACAAGCTTCTGAAGCTCAATTATGTACTTTCTTTGCCTTTGCATACTCCAACCAAAAAACCAGCAAATTGACAGCAAAAAACCGGGTAAGCCAACAGGCCGGGTTTAAGCTATATTTGAGAATACGACTGTCGGGTTTTAACATAAAAACGGGAATGTCGGGTTTCGGTTTTGGCACTATGTTTTTGTTCATTTAATCAACACCAACCTGTTTGGAAGCTTAAGGTCAAAAAGAGCGTATTCACTCTCAATTATTTTAATATCGCACCTTGAAACCGTCCATTCGGCGAATTTTATGTTACGAAGTTACAACTAAGACGAAATTTCAAAATAATATCGGGTGATCCATCTAGAGGTATTATTTCCAAAATAAAAAAATACAAAAATTGAAATCAAGTGTGGAATCTTTATTGGTAATTTGTCCAAAACGTAAAATTAGCTGCTTTTAGAACTGACCTCTCAATATATCCATTGCTTCAGCAGCTGTAAAGCAAGTGACACCGTCCTGTTGAATCCAAGTATCGTCAAGATTACGAGCTTCAATTTCAGGTAGCATAAAGGCGCGATAGCGAGCACCATTCACGGTTACGTTTCGGCCATCATCATTTTTTAAAAAAATATGCACCGATGATTCCACCAGCTTATAAACCGCACCAAACCGAGGTTTTCTCTGGTTATAATGGCACGTTTTCAACCTTAACCCGAACCCGAAATCATGATAAAAGTAGTGTGCAGCCACGAAAATCAATGTCACTTTGCCATTTTGTTAAAAACTTGTCTTCTATTTAAATATAGAAGCAAGAGGTCTTGAGCCGGTTTAATCCCTGTTCAATTGGTAAAACTGTCATTACTATCGGTCACATTCTACATTTGACTAATCTACATACTTAGCCCACAGACGATAGTTTTAAAATATGACGCTATGGCCGAATATATAAGTCAGGGGCCAACACATTAGCATGCACATGAGTTGAGCTCTCACCGGTCACTTATTAACATTCAATTTGAAAACAAATATTTTTTTTAAAATTATTCTAATATTTGTGTGTAAAAGTTATTATAAAGCCCAGCAGAGAAAAGCTTAGTCTAACAGCTGTACATACTCGGGTACATAAACAAAATTTGATGATACGGATTTTGTTTCGTTTTGTTATTGTTTATGATGCCAGCCCCAGCCACACAGCCAAAATGATGTCATCAGCCAAAAGATATCGACGCAAGAGATTAAAATGTATTACTTTAATCGGCCGACAGTGTAGAACCGTATATGCCCTTCACGATGGTGTACATATTATTGTGTGTACATACATACAGGCCATCTAATGGAGGAGTTTGTTGCTGTTTTGGTTTTAAGAGGAGGATGTTGGACAGTTCCCATGTGTCCAAGTCAATTGTTGTCGCTTTGCGCGGCTATATGATCATGTGAAGACTAGCATTTAACGCTTACAAATTATTAAGTTTTAGGTGGGGAATAAACCTACCAATTTTTATTGCGAAAACTTCACACCTGGCTGCACAAACTAGTTTTGATTAAATATGACGTTTGTGTTGCTTTGTTAAACACGTACTTTTCTGTGGCTGCAACCGAGTTGACTACACACAGGGGTCTGATTTGTTGCCACAACTGAATATCGCTGCAACCGAATGTTGTTTGGAACATGGCAATTTTCAGTAGTGGATACTGACACTAACGGTTGAAAAAAATCAACATTATATGGTTATTTTGTGTATTCGATTCATCTGGATAACCTATACGTTTCAATACAATTTGTAATATATTTGCGGCCAAAATTCAAAACAATATCCTTTACTACAGAAATTATTAGATACAATTTGGAAAAAAAAAAATTGAGATTCTAAATTATTAAAAATAATTATTCAGCACTTCTCTTCGATTTTTTGGAATTTTTTAAGAATTTTTTGTAGTGACAAGAAACTATATAAAGGGTGATCCATCTATAGGTATTTTTTCATAATAAAAATATACAAAAATTAAAATCAAGTGTGGACTATTGATAATTTGAAAGGACATTTTATGGCATTTATTTTTTGAACATATTTTTTTTCAAATGTTCGCCGCAACTACGCCTCAGGGTTTCTATTCTGAGGCTCCAATTTTGGATGACTCGTTCGAGCATTTCGACCGGTATGGCTTAATTGACACTCGTAATGTTGGCTTCCAAAACCTGAATCGTAGCTAGTTTGTCAGCATAGACTTTGGACTTTACGTAACCCAAAGAAAAATAGTTAAAGGTGTGATATCACCAACTCACCTGTCCTAAACGTGAAATTAGCTGCTTTTTGAAATTATCTCTTAATAGATCCATTGTTTGAGCAGCTGTATGGCAAGTGGCACTGTCCTGTTTAAACCAAGTGTCGTCAAGATAACGGACTTCAATTTCAGGTAGCAATAAAGATCGAAATCATGGCGCGATAGCGAGCACTATTCACGTTCTGGCCATAATAATTTTTTAAAAAAAAATTGCACCGATGATTCCACCATCTTATAAACCGCGCCAAAACGTGGTTTTCTATTGGTATAATGGCACCTCTTAAACCTCATCTTGTTGCTTTTCAGCCCAAATGCGGCAATATTGTTTGACTTTGCCGTTAAGTCAGAAATGGGCCTCATCACTAAACAAAATGTTGTTACAAAACAGCGGATCTTCCCGTTTCTCACAGTTAGTTGCCACCATTTTAAGATAATTATTTTCCAAAAATAAATGCCATAAAATGTCTTTCAAATTACCAATAAAGATTCCACACTTTATTTGAATATTTATTATATTATATTATATTTATTTTTTGTTCTGAAAAATTACCTCTAGATGGATCACCCTTTATAATATAGGGATTATATTTGCTTCCAAAGTAACATGTACTTCAGAATTGGTTGCTTGTCGTAACCTCCTACTGTGGCAGCCAACAGTTTTACTATATTCGGTTGGTATAACCGATTTATTGGTAATAGTATCGTATTTACTATCGTGTGAGCAAAAAGGGTGTTTATCTAACCGAATTTTTTGCCAAGTGATTTCTTTTTTTGTTTCTGATCGTTGCACTTTTCTTGTGTGTGTCAAAATTGGACCAGAAAGTTGTTTCGTCCAACGGAGTAATTATAGTTCTAATCAATTTCCAATGTACTTTTCCTCGGTGAGTGCGTAGCACAGTTTTTAAACCTAGTGATGCTAAAATATTTTAGAAAAGATTTTACTCTAACGTTTCCATTTCCAGTATTTCATAAATGTCCTAAATGTTTACGGCTTTACAAGGCTTCTACATTGAATTTCCCGTATATTGTTAGTTTTTTGTGGCGTAACACTATTTTCAGCTGTTTTCTGTTAACTACTTATATTTATTTTCAAATATTATCACGTAGCACAGTTTGTTTTATTACCAGTTAAGCCAGACTGACTGACTGATGGGGACGTGTCCCTATCGACTTTAAAAAAACCATGAATATATATGGACTAAACATTAGGTAGGATCATCAAATTGAAAATATTGTCTGACCCTTTGGGAAATTTCTAAAAAGTGGCTTTAAAGTAAGGTGAATTTCGTACACGTAAAAAAAAGTATGGTTGTGGTGACAATATTAGAAGAGGATAATCACCCTTATTCTGATTGTCGTCGTCAACGTCGTCGTCAATTTAATATCAATATCACTTCGTTTCAATATAATATCACATCAACGCATTTTTGGTATTCCGTATCATTATTGTCTTGACGTTGACTGTTTATCGATAACTTCAATAAAAAAATCACATACCTAACATTTTTGCGCAGATTTTGTATCTATTCATCCAATTGTTGAAAAATGTTTTTTGTTTCTGATTCAAACTCTGATTCAAGTGATGAAGAAAATAAAAAAAAAACTTATTTTATAGAGAAAGACACTGCGTCTGATGTCATGAAACTACCAGACAACAAGTAAGTTTAAGGTTTAATTAATTTACATTGGCAATCACAAAGTTTTCTTTCATTCAAGATTTCAGAAATACTTTCGTTTAAACAAAAATGCGTTTAATTATGTGTTGGAGGAAATTGCTCCTGAGATGGAAATTGGAGCCAGGTCAAATTGTGTATCCAACAGAATAAAGTTAGCTGCCACCTTATTATTTTTGGGACAAGGATCCTATCAGCTAAGTGTTGGTAACGATTTTAACCTCGGACTATCGCAGCCGGTTGTTTGCAGAATACTGTCGGAAACTCTAAGTGCGTAGGAAAAGGTTATTTGCCCACTTTGGATTAAACTTGAAATGAGCGATGAAGAAAAATCAGAAGCCAAAGTGAATTTTTTTTGAAAAAAATGGATTTCCTGGTGTGATTGGCTGTGTGGATGGAACCCACATTAAAATTTTGGCTCCGAACAAAGACGACCAGCATATGTACTATAATCGCAAAGGATTTTTTAGTTTGAATGCTATGGTTGTAAGTTTTCGAAACTGCAGCAGGTTTGCAACAGCTTCTTCTTACGGGCTCAGTGTAATATATTTATTTACGCCGCCACCTGTTGCTCTCATCTCCGATTTGTTTTCAACCATTTTCCTTTTGACTTTGAACTTTAAGTCTCTCCAAACCTTAACGAAAATATTTAATTTTATTAATCTACAAAAAACCAGGGATATAAGTTAGTAACCTTCTGCCAGCCATCACCATCTCTACTCGGTGGTCCGGAAGCATTCAAAACACTTGCAATGTTCTCCCATTGCTGGTTAAAATTTGTTGGCACTGTTCCTCTTTTGAAACCTTTTGCTAAGGATGGATTTTTCTCCAACTCTTCAACAAGTTTTTGGAACTGTTCATTATTTGTAATTTTCATATTTGCACTTTTGCTTTTGGTTTTTTTTTATTTTAACAGCAAACTTCTTAGTCGTTACCAAAAACTGCGACGACAAAAACAGAGTCGTATCAATTCAATAACAACGTCAATATCATTTAGAGAATACCGAGTTGTGTCAATAGTTATCGAAAAACGACTATGCGAATACCAAGTATCAACAGTCGTCGCAAGATGTCGTTGTTTTGTCTTGACGACGACAATCAGAATAAGGGTGAATACTATTGTTGGGCATATGGTTGTGGTACAAGAACAACAAAAGTATGATTCATACATAACCAAACTATGATCCCCAGAACCATAGACTAAAATTCATTCAGAAGATCATATATTAGTTGTCTAGTCTTTTTAATAGGAATTTGCACATATCAGGGTAATTACTTTCTAGAGCGCATCTACTTAATGTTAACGGTTTTAAAGATTTGGAACACATCCGTTTGCTAAACATTTTAAGGTAAACGAGAGCTGGCAAGAGTGAGTTGTATTTTCGTGGGCAATTGTGTGAAGAAAACTTGAAAAGTAAGGTTTAAAACAGTAGTTCTCATTCGTTTGTGGAGAGCCTGGCCTTATAGAGTTCGGTTTTACTTTCAACAATTGCAGCAAGGCTTTCTGAAGAGGGTTGTCACGGACCCGAAATCATGATAAAAGTAGTGTGCAGCCACGAAAATCAATGTCACTTTGCCATTTTGTTAAAAACTTGTCTTCTATTTAAATATAGAAGCAAGAGGTCTTGAGCCGGTTTAATCCCTGTTCAATGGGTAAACGAAATATTCTCCACACACATATGAAAACCGGGTATCCATCCTTTCAAATCCTTTTACATGAATTCTACTACTACACTATAGAATCTCAGCCAACGAAAAGCTTTCTTGTTCTCTCTCTCTCTCGCTTGTTGTTCTCCCGCTCCCCGGGACTAGAATAAAAAGAAAAAAACTTGAAAACAACAGCAAATGCCGCTGATGTGTAGCAAACATCGAAAGCTTTTCTACATCCACATCCAAGAAGAACAAATCAGTTGCGTGCATACTCTCCATACAAACGGTACACAAGGCGCGGAAAAGAAACGCAAAACGGGTCAAAGTATAACGTGATAAAACGCGAATGAGCAAAAGGAAAGCAGTGAATATTTACACAAATGCAAACCGAAAAATAAAATAAAAATGAAAAAATCAGGAAAAGGAAAATATTAAAATAAAATTTCCTTTGGAATAAAAGAAAGCTAATGTAAATGGATTTGTAAAAAAATTTCTTTAAGGATATGCTTTATAAATATAATGAAAATATAACACAACAACAACGGTACTCAAAAAGATTATAACACACCAACAAGGGGGGTTTTCAAATTAGACCAACGACAAAAACAAAAACAACACCACCACCAACACAGTCCAATATAAATGGCATGGAAAAAGGGATAAATTTATGTGAAAAAATAAAATAGGAAACCCCAACAACAACAACAACGCCATACAGCAGCAACAACACACCACTACACATGCGAGAGGAGCAAATCACGCATTGTGTACATGAGCGGAGGAAGTGTAAGCTCGTTTTGGAGCACACACATGTACGTGCATACTTAGGCCATAGGCCGGAGCAGTTGTGCCAAAGCACATGCACATGTGAGTCACACACGTATGTACATACACACAGGACGACTACGGACGGCATGGACTATTTTGTGAGTGTATGTGAGTGTTGAATGAGATGTGAGAGTTAATGTCCATGAATGAGAAGAGTGTACGAGCGCCTGTGGATGTGTGTGCATGAATACTATTCATGAGTGTGCGTTTGTGTGAGAATTTTGTGTAAAAAATAAATAAATAAATGCAAACGAAATGAAATAGAATGGCATGGAAATAATATGGGTGCTAAATGAAAACAAAAACACACACACACACACACATATAATAGGCTCGCTCTGGCTCCTTGTTGCTGCGCCTCTTGTTATTGTTCTTGTTATGTCCCCGTTTGTGGATGATGATGATGATGTTGGCGATGGTGATGGCATAGTTGTTGTTGCTTCTGCTGTTGTCTTCTTCAGATTCTTCTTCAGCTTCTTCTTGTTTAATGCAGTATACGTGTGTACTGAAGTGTTAATCGGAATTGTTTTCTATTGTCTTTCAGGTCCCCGCTTGCTTGTTATTTTTTGTTGTTGTTGCTCGTCGGTGGCTACTTAATACACTGGTCAACACACAAACTAACTTCATAGTACACGATTTGTTAATTAATTTGTTATTGCGTTCACATGACGTTAAATTTGTAAAGCTCACACAGCATCTGTAACAAATTTGAATTTGTTTTTCGAAGGCAGAACAAAAACCCCGTGACTTTTGTTTTAATAAGCGATTTTTTTTTTAAAAAAAAGTTTGTTTTGATACAGTTTGTCACACGTCTCTCCATTTATTGAATCTAAAATAATCAAATGACATTATCATTCGAAATAAGAGGTCACGTCTACATATAATTTCGTGACTTTTCCAACTTCCCTCATAGTTATTTGAAATGAAACACTGCTCCCATCAATTAACATCTGTCAATGGACTACTGTCAAATTTTGAGAGATGTCCGTCATTTAGTTTGTGTTTAACAGCTGTTCAAAACATACAACTTCGTGGATTTTTTTAAAAATGGAAAAAAGTGAATTTAAATCATTAAACATTATATTAAGCGGAAAAACCAGCCAATCAAACCAAGAAAAAGCTTGATAAATACTATGGGGACTCTGCACCTTCGATTTCAATGGTTAAAAAGTGGCTTACTGACTTTCGTTGTGGTCGCACAAGTATAAATGACGCTGAACGTTAATTAATCAGTTGGGTTTTTTAATTGTTTAACCGCAATTCGAATGAGTTTTTGCAGCGTTTTTTAACTGTGGATGAAACATGGATCCATTACAATACTCAGCAGACCAAGCAGCAGTCTAAACAATGTTTTTTTTTCGGATGAACCGGCTCCGAAAAAGGCCAAGGTGACTTTGTCGGGTACATGACAAAAGTTTTTGGGATGCGCGCGGTATAATCCTTATCGATTACCTTCAAAAGGAAAAAATAATAAACGAAGAATATTGTGCCAACTTATTTGACCGATTTAACGAGGATTTAAAAAAAATAAAAGTTTTTATCTATCAAGAAAATGCACGGGTGCCCAAGTGTGTGGTCTCAATGGCAAAAGTGCCTGAATTGTTACGTCATCCACCATATTCTCCGGATTTAGCCCCCCAACGACTATTTCCTATGTTCTCTACAATAAAAGCATGTTCGTCGCAACCATAATTTTGTTTTTCGAATTTTATTTTGACAACAGTATGATTGCGGCAATATTAATATTGTTGAAATGTAACAATATTATTATTGTCAAATTTAGAAATGAAAATATGTTTGTAGCAACCATATAAACATGGTTGGTGCAACAAAAGTATTGTTGTTTAAAATTTACTTTAACAATAATATGATAACGGCAAACATACAGTATGGTTGCGACTATGAACATAACAAAACAGGTTTTATAGAGCATACATGGATGTGTGTGCGTATGTTTTTTTTTTTAATATACCAAAAAAACACATACACACGATACAGTGCATAGTTGTTGTCCGTTATAAAAAACAACAATCGGAAGGTAGTTCGAGTGATTTTTATTGTGTTACTTTGTTTGGTGAAATACACTACTGCCGGCTGATTCTCGTTTATTTAAAATCTGCCTGCACTTAAGTATATAGCCATTTATCATGATTTTATCACATTCGTTACTTAGGGTCTACGGATGCTGAAGTAGCATTCATCCCAGCTGGCAACTAAAATTATTTTCGACTGCCGTTGGAATATATATTTTTGTTTCTTGAATGGAATGTTCAATAAAAACATGGCCTCAAATCTGACTATGAACGAATTGTAATGCAATTTAAAATAACTTGCTTGATAAAAACTTTTATTTTTGAATAACAACATTACCCAATCCTAATAAATAATTTTGGGGATCATAGTATCGTTGAGTGAATCAGACTATGGTTGTAGGGATAATAGCATGGTGGCGTGTGAATCGTACTATGGTTGTGTGGATCATACTATGGTGGTATGAGAAAAATACTACACTCAACCGTACTAATAGTATGGTTGAGTGTGATTCATACTTTTGTTGTTAGGATTATAGTATGATTGTGGAGATCATATTATGGTTGAGTGTGATTCATACTATGGTTGTGGGGATCATAGTATGGTTATGTGTGAAATATACTATTATTGTGAGGATCATAATATTGTTGTGACACAACCATATACCCAACAATAGTATGATCCTCTTCGAATATTGTCACCCCAACCATACTTTTTTTCTGCGTGTATTTCCAAACCAAAAGAAATCGCTCGGTGGAGAGATTCAGCTCCAACGATAAAATTATTGATCAAACAAATGCCTATTTTACGGACCTCGAAAAGTCCTATTTTTTGGAAGGGATACAAAAACAGGAGAAGCGTTGGAATAAGTGTATTGAGCTAAAAGGAGATTATGTTGAAAAGTAATAGTTTTTTTTGGAAAAAAAATGTTTTATTCGAAAATCACGGAATTATTTATATGCCCTCGTATAAATGTATATTTAAGATCACACTTAAAATAATAAGCATGCACCTGTGACGTCCAAAAAGCGATCAGTCTAAACAAGTGGCCATTTGCATATACGTATGGAGACATAGTTACTTAGCAAATTTCACTACAAATCCAAATATGGATTTACTGGGGTCGGTCTCATGGACCTTTAAGGCCCAAAAAACCAACCCTTGTAGAAAAAACTTGCGACAAAATGTAAATATAGAAGTATGGGTCAAATTATAACAAAGTTCACCACAAATAAAAGTGCAAAATCAAATGGTGTTAAATATTTAAAGCTTTAACAGAACCTGTTATAAATTAGAATTTGTTTTACGTTTGCTCTCGCAAAAAGAATGTTGTGTTTCTTAAATTCTCGTAAAAGCTTATTCCGACTTTCTTCTACAGTTTATCGTTTTTAATTTACACATGTTAGCTTATCGATCGGAATCGATTTTTTGACCCCGATTTTCGTTTTTTTTTTGTAAAATTACCTTAAATAATTGAAAGCTAGTTTAGAAGGGTTGGACGCTACGCATTTAAATTTTGTCATCAATGTATCATTACAGTATGTTAGTGGGTCGCCATATATGGATTCGTAGTGAATTCGACTTTAATTTAAGTACCTATTTACTGGCGGTCCCTCCATTTGACAATACAGACCATTTTGAGAACCATTGGATAATGAGTCTGACCCCAATTTGAGTCAAAACTTCGAAATACATTCATAGTTGGATTCGTAGCCAATTTTTTCTTTAATTGGGTACCCGGTTTTTGAACCACATAATCTGAAACCATTTAAATTACGCCCTCTCTTAAGAGTTGAGTTGCATTTCAGCAATTACTCAAAAAGTGTACGTAACCTCTATCCAGGGAAACCTAAACCTTATAATTTTTCGACGATCGAGATTTCAACAGACATACAGATGAACGTACAGGGAAACCCTCTTGGAATTTTTGACGATCAATAATTAGAGATATTGCAAACGGAATGACAAATTTAGTATACACTCTATCTCTCGGTTTAGAAGAATCCTCCCATGTTGGTCACCTTGCAGCAAATATGGATAAGAAATATTCTAGTGTTAAAAAAGAATTAATTTTTGCCACATGTGCGGCACATTCCCTAAATTTTGTAGGTGATGAATGTGGGAAATTTAAGGCCATTAGGGTCATTTGCGATTTCGTTTACCTCTGCAACAAGTCCAAAACTAGCCACCCACTGACAGCCTTTGACTGGTATTCTTTTTTCCTTAATATTATGAACATGCATTTATTTTCAGAAAAAGAAGGAGGAAAATATTAACATAGCATTTTCGTTTATTAAGCATAATAATTCGATTTCCACCAGGAATTAATCGATTAATAAAAGCGAAATAAAATAAGTTGATCGATTTGTCGAAAATTGATTTTCAGCTTTGGTTACCAAACACTAGTCGATGCGTTGGTATGAGGCGTAATTCCTCATGTCGAATATGACAGAATACAAATGTCAAAGAATGACAGCGCGTTGCCTACTGACATGTCTAAGTTAAAAAGCTTAAAAAACTTGTTACAAATTCAAAACAAATTCTAGTCGACCAGTGTTATTGTGGTTGATGCTGATTTTATTTTGTTGTTGCTGTTGTGTTAGACAACCTTCCTTTTATGTGTGTCTGCCACAAAAAGCCATGTGCTACAACAACATCGACTTCAACAACAACCACGCCATTAAAAAATACACCAATTTTTGCGTCGCAAGGCAGGAGTTGGCGGGGGCCCGTATGCAAAAAAAATACTCATGTTCAAAGTTAAAGCCCCAATTGAAAGCTTACCCAAAACAAGGTTAAAAAACATTTTTTTCAAAGGGCTATTAAAGATATTTTGTTATAACAACTTTGTAAAACAATCAAGCATTAAAGCCGAAATTAGGCAGACCCACATAAAAAGGGTATCCTCCTTTTATTAATTTAGTCAAAGAACATCAAAGATTTACACAAAAATTAGCGTTATCTTCGGTTACACTTAGCATAATTAAACAATTTCTGAGGTGGTAGAGGGCTTACTTTACCTGACAGTTGCCAGGATATGTTGCTAATATGAAGGATTGGCAAAAAAAAAATATTCCCTTTATGTTTCCCCTCTCCATTCAGTGAGGTAACGCCATTAAGTATTCTGTATGTTACACAAGTGATTTGCATTCTTATATGTTGCCGGCTTGCTGCCGGTAAACGGGCATTTCGTCATCTGACGGCCGAAAAACACAATAATTTCATTTCTCTGTACGAGTATTTTGGCAGCAGTCAGCATTTCATTCAATTTTATGCTTCTTCTGGAAGTAGTTCGTCTGTCTGTACCCTGAATATTGGTTGGCATGAAATGTACAAATAAGGCTAATCATGTTACCACAAGAAGCAGCAGACTCTGAGTGCCTTTTATTGATAAAACCTGGTTGGGGCAAGGAAGTCAGGAAGTTTGGCTGTCTACTCTGATACAAAGAAATACTATAATTGTATTTTCTTTTACCTTATAAAGAAGTGACCAGGGAGGTTTAAAAAAATTTTCATTGGTTGAAAGGCCAACTCCGTTTTTTTTTTGGGAAACTTTTTTGGCGACAGAGTTGTTCAAGTTAATGTTTATTATAGCGGCATTTATTTAAATGGCTTTTTCGTTTTCTCCAGGGAAATATGATAAATATTGGCAACCAGTCGGCTCTATCGATTGCCTTTACCAAGGACAGAACACCGAATCTGCCAACATAGTTAAATAAACTAGAGAAGGGGTGGTAGTTGCCATGGTATTTAAATTAAGGTGACAAGGTCAATGAAAATCGAATTCTCACATAAAAGTTTCCCTACTTTTCCTTTTAAAATGTAAAAAATTGTTAAAAATCTATATTACTTGCTGTAATATCTATTGATAAAAACTCAAACTTGAACATATGTAAATGAAAACAAAAATTGTGAATAAAAATGAACAAATAAATAAAAAAAATAGAATTCTTGCCACCCAAGCAGAATTCCATAGCAGAAATTATTCTAGTCAAAGACGATAAATTGTACAAGATGGGCGATGTGCTTCTTCTTTGCAATAATGTAGAAAAACATGTTTCAGTAACCCACATTCGTTTGTAAATAATCACTAGAACGCTAGAAAGCCAAAATTGGAACACAAAAAACACAGAAAACACTAAATCCGCACACTTTAAACACAAAAAACAATCTCAAAACGATTTTTACTCATCTCTGTTTTTCGATTTGTCGATAAATCTCAAATCGCCCATTTTCACAATTTATCGTTGTTGATTATAGTCATCTATGAATGATAAACTTCATATTATCTGACATTTTAAAACTGCCTGATCTAATATTGATTTTAAGGAATTATAGTGGATGACCAGCTTAAGTGTTGGTTAACTTAAGATAAACTGAATTTTGGCTTAGCTAAATAGTCTTAAAGCTTAAAGTTGTGTGTTCCCTAAATGGGAAATCTCAGGAACCAGAAAACTTTAAAAGCTTATCAAAATGTTGAATACTTTAAATAAAGTATTTAAGATGGTGATACTTCTTTGTGTCCTCCTTTCAGTACGGTTTGTGCGTATAAAAGGGGGCTGTAAAGTATGGCCAATAATTGGACGAATATACACCGACTCAAACATTTGGAACGACTCTGGTCTTTGACGAACTTTTAAGTTTTCATTAATGGGACTTAAGGTTCATCGGAAAAAGTAGATTTGTTTGAGCACTTGCTCAATACATCATATAATTATTAGTTTAACGGAAAAATCATTTTTCGAAAACCTGCATAACCGGTGAAAGCGATTGAACCGGATACAAATCACAAACATAAGAAGTTTTAATTAACGATCTGCTCTATAAAAAAAATATGGACAAGATCACATTCAATAACAGGCTTTAAGAGCGTCCAAGTTCGAAAATTGGATGGGACACTTGCATTGTAGCTATTCCAATATACACCCAGAAATGGGCCGATTTTGTTGTGGATGATTATTTTCGATTTCAAAAAAATTTGTTTAAAATTGGACCTAAAACGTAAAAGATATAAAAGCGACATAGATCAAAATCGGGATAAATATATTACGGGAGCTAACCCAAAACATGTAATGATGCATGCAAAGACTACCTCGGTGGTCGGCCAAGGCGGTAAATTAACAATTTCGAGTTGAATAGGGTGATCCATCTAGAGGTATTTTTTTTTAGAAAAAAAATTAAAAATTCAAATCAAGTGTGGAATCTTTATTGGTAATTTGAAATAACATTTTATGGCATTTATTTTTTATATATAATTTCCCTCAAATGTTGGCCGCAACTACGCCCCACGGTTTCCATTATGAGGGTCCAATTTTGGATGACTCGTTCGAGCATTTCGACCGGTATGGCTTTAATGGCAGGCGTAATGTTGGCTTCCAAATCCTGAATCGTATCTGGTTTGTCAGCATAGACTTTGGACTTTAGGTAACCCCAAAGAAAAATGTCTAAAGGTGTGATATCACTCGATCTAAGCTGCCACCTCACCTGTCCGTGAGGCGTTAAATAAGCTGCTTTTTAAAATGACCTCTCAATAGATCCATTGTTTGAGCAGCTGTATGGCAAGTGACACCGTCCTGATGAAACCAAGTGTCGTCAAGATTACGGGCTTTAATTTCAGGTAGCATAAAGATCGATATCATGGCGCGATAGCACCATTTACGGTTAGGTTTTTCGATGATTCTACCACATTATAAACCGCAGCTTGGCATCTCTTGAACCTGTTATTGTTACTCCTCAGCCCAAATGCGGCAATTTTGTTTATTTGTTTATTGACTCACTGAACAAAATTTTGGTCGGATACAGCGAATCTTCCCGTTTCTCACAGAACGCTCATTTTCATAATACAGTTGCCAACATTTAAAGGTAATTATTTTCAAAAATAATAAATGCCAGAAAATGTCCTTTCAAATTACCAATAAAGATACTACACTTGATTTGAATTTTTATATTTTTTTTTGTTTTGAAAAAAGAAACCTCTAGATGGATCACCCTATATTATGGGAGCAAAACATGTAATGATACATGCAAAGATTACCTCGGTTGGCGACTGGACGAACAAGGCGGTATATTTACAATTTCAACAAGATCGGGTTGAATATGTTGCTTTTAGGGAGGCCTTAAAAAAGTAGGGATAATGCTTTTTAAAATATGGACCAATAGAAACCGACTTTAATAGTTCGTCCTTGGCCCAATGTTCGTATAAATCGAAACATATTTATTAAAGCAGTAGATGGACAGGCTGATGAATGCCCCTAAAGAGGGATTGACAAGATCAAATGACAAAGTTCAACCTTTCCAATAAAAAAAGAAACTTGAAGAAAAAATAATCAGTACATTTTTTACATCCGATTCAAATATAAAATGTTAAATCGCCCACCATGTACAAGACCGGAAAGTAACCCTGATGAAATTATACTTTAGCGATATACAAGATACATTTAAAATTCGATCTAGCTCAATTGAAGCATAACTATCCTAGGTGGAAAGGATCATAACGGCCAATGTATTCATAAAGCCGCAAAGAAATATGTCCCGTCCGCTCTAAAAGTCACAAATTACCTCTAACCTGCTCCAGAAGGAGGCGCGAAATCTTTTAAATATTAGATTGGAGTAGGGCATCTTATAGTCAGCCCCGACCTATTTAAACTTATTTTACTTATTTTTGTATTTCTGATGAAAAGTATTGTCCTTTGGTAATTATGCCGGCAATGTTTTAAATCAAGTTTTCCAAAATAATAAATATTAGCTATGTATTTCGGGCCGGCTTTGAACAGTATCTAAAGTGTCCAGCTGACTGATTTTAAAGGACTCCTCTTGCCCCTATGTGAAATGTAAGAAATGTACGTACGTTTGTAATTAGGAAAATCTTCATTAAGCGGATTTATGCCGTTTTCCAATTTTCCAATGACCGATTTTGATGTTGCTTGCTGTGATTGTGGGCATCATGAAAGCGTAGGTACGTTAAATCTCCCTTTGCTTTGACTTGAGATGTGTATGGACGAATGTAACAGCAATTCCTAGTGTAGTCTGCAATTTGTCCTGTGCGACAACGAATGATGAATGTTTTTCGACGAGGCAAGGAACAAAGACACGCAATGTTGCATGAACTGCCACACTTACGACTCATTTGTTGCTGTCGTTAATTTCATTCTACAAATGACGCAATTGTGTGTTATGGTGAACAGCGAGTGATTTTTCCCAAATCAACTGGTTAACATGCCTTCCAGTATTAAGGTCGACTTTGTTTGTTCCGAAGATTTCTTTGTTTTTGGCAGCCTTTAAAGTAAAACCTAAAATAAATCAAAACGGTTAATTTTTGCAATAGATACAATTAAAGTCAACACCTGTTTTGGATGGGTAGGTAAAAAGTACGCCAATTATAGGTTTGCAAACAGTTGAAGCATTTCCTTTGAAAGACGTGCCCACAGTTCAACTTAGTTCGCCTCTGCAATGGTTTGCTATTCCATTAAATATTTACTGCTTCCAATTCTTGCACCTTGTGTCTGTATTTTTCTTTATTTATTTCTTAGTTTTCATATCCTGCAATGAATACAAGTTAAAGGTGAGAGGTATTTATCAATTAACCACGCTCCAAAGGTGTTGTTAACGAGTAGGGCTTGGAATACCTCATACGCGAAAGGTTGTTCTGGTTAATTACTACAATCAGGTGATTGAATGTTTCATTCACATTCAATTTAATTAAACGAACTATCAAAGGTTGTAAATAAATTAAATTACATAGCTAGACAACCGTGGGCAAGTAGCGTGTCCCGGAAAACGCAAGGTTAAAAAAACGATTTTCTGTTCACGGAAAAATCTTAAAAACCGAAGCACTTCTGTTAACAAATTACTTAATAATTGCGAGTTTTCTATGCAGTTTTAATTATTGAGGCTTATAGTTAAACACAAATAATGTTTTGAAACAAATCTAGAATTTTTAAACTAGCTGGCTAGCTTTGAAACTGTATGTATTTTCCAAATCTGCCTAAAATTTGTCAACCGTTGAGGCCCGGATAAAGTCTTTAAGGCCAAAACGAGCGATCTATAGCAAATATGGGAACATCTAAGCAAATCTTTCAATGAATCTACGAACAAAGAAAAAATCAGTTGGAAATCGGTCCAAACTACAAAAATTCGGTTGGATAAACCGAATTTATGTTACAATAACCAACATTACATAGTATTGATGGTAACATGGTTCGAGATATCATATGATGGTTGCTACAACCATATCCAATTTGCAGCCAATTACACAGTTTTACAAACCGACTTCCGTTTGATACTTGGTTGCGACAACTGGTGGTTATGGTAACCAACCAATTGTGATGTACATGTTACTTTGGTACCAATAATTGGTGGTGACAACAGATTAGTTCTTTGTAGTGACCAAACCCTGTTTAGTTGGCTGTTGTAACCTAATATTAGTTATTCCAATAACTGATATTATGTTACAATATCGGTTTAAGTCACAACCAAAATTTTGTATACGAGGAAAACATATTTCGAAACCCTCAAAAATGTATAAAAAATGGCCAGACAGTTTAATTTTTCTTGGGTTAGATGGTTAATGCTTCCAAACGAGACTGCCATACAAATAAAAAAAAATATTTTCTGGAATATAGAAACAGGCTTAACTGTTATCGACAGTTAAGCCTGTTGACAATAAATATTGATATATGCCTTAATTAATTCTTTTTCGATTGGGGCATCACTGCAATGATTATCAAAACATCTATTCAAAAAACGTATTTTTTCGGATCAGTTGACCCATTACAAGGCGGTAAAATATTTTATTTTTTCAAGAAATACTTGTAACCAACAAACTATAACAACAACCAATACATGTAAAAAATTCAGTTCCAATAATCATCATAGGCAGTTAGGATTGTTTTCTTCAACCGAAAGTGTCAGTTCCGTCTACTGAAAATTGCTGTCTTCCCAATTAACATTCGGTACGTGCAACCACCAACATTAGGTTGGCAAAAAATTCGGTTGTGGCAACACATTTTTTTCTCTGTGTGTAAATATGGATTTACTACGAATCCGTTCTCTGTGTGTAAATACGGATTTACTACGAATCCAATCAGTTTTCTCAGCTACCTTGAAAGCAATTTTTTCTTTGCAAATTTACACTTTGACCCAAAAATTTCTCAAAACTTAAAACAGAACTTTTTAAAGTCTCACCCGATTTTGATGCGACAATGTTTTTTAATCATATGGTTTATGTTCATTAAATCGAATGTAAACTATTGATTGTGGAAACTAAAGTTTAAGTAGTAACAAATCCTTATTGTAGGCGTTTTTTAAGCCCTACTCTAGGAAATTCTGATTATTTTCATAAATTAAAGAACTTTTATTGACTCATCGTTTTAACCATTTTTGTACCAAGTTGGAAACTAAGTAAATATCAATATTGGAGATTTTCTAATCCCATTTAAGAATTTCTTTATTTTTTTCTTAAAAATCATATAATTTTTTCTGCGGATGTTGCCTTGCAAAATCTGTGCACCGTAGGGCCATACTTTTAGCAGTTGCCGCAAATTCATTAGAAACTCCTAAATGTGGGACTTTGTTCTCCGTATTATGCAATCAGAGATTCTTTCCATAAACATGACAGTATTTATTGTGATTATGTTCATTTTACAATTAAAAAAAATATCCCCAAGGTAGAACCTCGTTTTTAAAACTACAGCAAAATTAGTAAACAATATCAATTTTAGAAATTTACCTTGCTTATTTTCGGGTTTTTTAAAAAAAAAATATATGGAATTTTCCTATTAATGTTTTTTTTATAATCAAACTAAATTTCAGAACATAGTTAGCCTACAACTAATCTACACACAGAGAAACAATAAGTGGAAAATCGGTTGAGATTACAAAAATTCCTTTGCAAAAGAAGAATTTCCGTTGCAATCACCAAATGATTTTAATCGTAATATAGGGTTATTGGTTTCCGATGTGAGGTTTTCAAGAATATATAAATCGCATATAATTTAATGTTATGGCCAAGAATTTAGCTTTATTTTATAGATAAGGGTTTGC
Source organism: Hydrotaea diabolus (assembly GCA_963513945.1). Classification (NCBI taxonomy): domain Eukaryota; kingdom Metazoa; phylum Arthropoda; class Insecta; order Diptera; family Muscidae; genus Hydrotaea; species Hydrotaea diabolus. The sequence goes on along the minus strand of OY740720.1, from coordinate 29,765,433 downwards.
CCTTATCTCTTAAAAATGATTTCGGGCAAGCGGCCGCCTTGGCTGGCTCGAAAAAATTCCAGCCGAGGCGCAATTTTCGACCACTTTTTTCAGCATTTGGGGCCGTGTCAGCAATAACGCGCCGAATATTCTCTTTCAAGGCGCCAATCGTGTCGGACTTATCTGCGTAGACAAGCGACTTCATATAACCCCACAACAAATAGCCCAACGGTGTTTAATCGCACGATCTTGGAGGCCACGCCACAGGCCCACGACGCAAGATAATGCGCTCACCAAAAGTTTCCTTCAATAAATTTACTGTTTCGTTGGCTGAATGGTATGTAGCGACGCTTGTTGGAACCAAAGGTCGTCCACATCAACATCCTCAAATTCAGACACGAAAAGGTCATTAATCATGGCTCTATAGCGTTTCCCATTGGCTCTAACATTATGGCCGGCTTCATTTTTAAAGAAATATGGACCAATGATTCCCTCTGCCCAAAGAGCACACCAATCAGCGACATTTTAAGGATTAAAAGGCGTCTCAACAATGACTTGTGGATTTTCATTACTCCAAATGCGACAATTTTGGTTATTAAAGTACCAATTCAACCAAAAGTGAGCTTCATCGGTGAACAAAATATTTCTTATAGAAATCAGGATCGGTCGCCTTCTCGATTTGGGCCTATTCACAACGATTTGCAAAAGTTGTTGCGGAGTAAGACTATGCATTATGAAATGGCAAACCAAACTGAGCATAAATCAAGAGACAGCTGTCAAAAAGACCAACTCCGTAAAAAGTGTGGTCAGCTTGAAAACCACACGTCTAAAAAAACAACCTTTAGATATTCAATTCGACAAATCACAAGATGAAAACTATGAAAATCGTATTTTAATACAGCATTGATCAGTCATACCAATGAAACGCGGAAAATAATAAATATTTTTTAATTAATGTTGCTGTAACCAATTCTTGATAATGATTACTTAAATTCTATCAGAATCAAAAACTGGTTGGTAATGGAATTTTTTTCAGCAAACAGTTTTTTGCCTTTGAAGAAAATTTAAACTTTTTTCGCTGAACACGTGTGGCATGAAGATTGTTAGATACAAACGATCTTGTCAGGAGGTTCGGATACTTCGTCTCTGTCACCGATACTTTACTTTCATTTACTAAAACAAATCTGTTTGCTGCTTGTAGTAAAAAAACCCAAGTTTGGTGATTCTTTTACAGGAAACTTAAGCTTTTTTGCATACAAATCATACAGTTTATTTCATTACTTCATTAAAACAATTATCTAAAAAAAAGCCGGCAAAATGTATAAATTTTAGAGAGTTTCTTCCACTCTTTTTTGATTCTATGCAATCCTTTTTTAGAAACCAACGAATTTGTTTTCATTAATAATCTTTACTGAAGTGATTATCCTCATTTTAGAAATATTGAGAAGTTTTCATAAAGATCATATTTTTTTATATTCTTCTGACTACAATGCAAAGCAAAGCCGGACCTGCATAAGGCTCTAATTGTGAAAACTACATTAAAACTTGTCAAAATATTTCCAATTATTGGGAAATATTTTCATATTGCAAGGAATGCTGTGATTCTACATTAGTTTGAAAAAAAAACTGTTAATAAGTAGATTGATTTGTTATTTATTTCTCTGACGGAACACACTAATATCTATCCATACATTTATTAGTACATTAATTTCTAGATACTAGGTAGTCTTGTTATCCACATGAATATAATTTACCCACTTTGTATTGTTATTGTATAACACAAACATATTAACAATACATAAAATCTGCCACTTTGCCATTAAGGCTAGCGTGCAAGTTTACCTGTCCTCCAGAGCATAATTCGTATTCGACTGTGGGGGGTATTGAAAAATGTTTTTGGAAATCAACTTTCTTGCCGGAAGTATTGATTTTACTCGATAACATGACATATCGAGCGTAAGAAATAATAAAGGCGTATTTATAGATCGCAATGAATTTTTGAAGAATGTTGAATATTATTTTCAACTCATTATACACCTTACTATAGTGTGAAATAAGTGTTTGCAATCCACGCGGGAAATTTTTACAACCTGGGCTGTCAAAGAAACCAATGTTGTCACTATTGGTTTTGAAAACGATAAGAAAAAATGCTTTGGTGTCATGAAAACCAATGTTATCGTCGTGTTCGGTTTTATTTACATTATAAATGGTCAAAACCAACTTGGTTTCATGACACCAAATGAAACCAACATTAGTTTGCAAAAACGACAATTAGCAAAACCGACATGGTTTCTATGACAGCCCTGAATGTGTCCCGGAAATTTGCCAAGGCATCTCGCGGACAATTTGTTTAACCTTTATTACCATTAAAATTTATATATATATATATATATTTCTGCTCGTCGTAATAAAGTATATATTTTCTTGATCGTCGGATCTGTGGCGTAGAGCACGATAGCGACAACAAAATATGCGGAAAATTTGCTGAATGAATTCTTATAGTCCAGCGGTCCAGGGGGATTAAAATTATAATAAAGAACAAAAGATCAATTGATAGCAGGTTAAACTAAACGTGAAATTTTTCATATAAATTGCGGGGGGTAAAATAGCAAAATTATTTTCGAAGACACGATTAAAACTTCCAAAACTGGGATGTTATTAGATTTATGGACCCATGATACCTAAATATCGTACCACAAACAACCTCCATGATTTTAACAAACATTCACCTAAAAACGTGGACATATGTTCACTCAAAACTTATTAAATTAAGTTACTGTTTGAAATGTGCTACCATTTTATGATCCGCGTGAAATAAGGACTTTATCGCATAGACCGCAGGAGCCCAAAACACGGTCCCTATAGGCAAAACAATCGACTCATAGTAAATATGGAACTATGCACTGAGAGAATTATGTTCGTACTATTTATGAAACATTCTTCTTTTTATGTTCTTCGTACATTATTAATATTATTGAGGAAGTTTTTCGTACGTGTATTTTGTTAAGTTTCGAATAATTTACGAACCGGCTTCTTAAAAGTTTCGTAATTTTACCTTTTCATGTTTTATAAAATATGGCAAGTCATCGTAAAAATTGTATTCATAATTTTTAGGAACATTTTCGTTCACATTTCGCAATTTTCTTCATATGTTTTACGAAAATATTCTTATTCAAGTTCATTAGAAAAGAATTCAACATTTTTAAGAGCCTAATTTGGTGCATATGGTAATTCTCATTCATTTAAATGTGACTACTGTACGAGGGCTGCTATATATATTGCTGGCCTAATAATGAAAATGCGAATATTTATCATCAAAAATGGTTTTATTGTTTTTCTAAGTATACACTCCGATACAATCCACTCCGATTGAGACACCTCCAAAGCTTGGTTTTTGAACGCTTCAACTGCATATTCTGGCGACGAAAATCGTTGACCACCCATTTTTTTTCATGATGTGCGGGAATAAAAATAAGTCATTGAGTGCCAAGTCAGGGCTGTACGGCGGATGGCCCATTAATTCGACGTTTTGGCCGGTCAAAAAGGCGCTGGCTTGAGCCGATGTTTGAGAGCTCGCATTGTCATGGTGCACAATGATTCGTCTTCTCTTGTTCGTTTTTCGAATTTCTCCGAAGACTTCAGGCAAACAAATTGTGATGTACCACTCAGAATTGACCGTCCTACGTTGCTTAAGCGAAACATTCACCAAATGACCAGTTTTGCCGAAGAAACAGGCCATCATTTGCTTCTTTCACAAACAACTTTCGTTGGATTTGGCTCGTCTTCGAAGACCCACACCGTCGATTGCTGTTTTGTTTCGGGCTCATACGCATAGATCCATGATTCGTCACCTGTGACGATCTTATAAACGTCTTTCGAAGCACCACTATCGTATTTTTTCAAAATTTCTTTGCACCAATCGACACGAGCCTTTTTTGAGCGATTGTCAAATTGTGCGGGATCCAACGAGAACAAACCTTTTTTACGGCCAGGTTTTAATGCAATATCGAATGTATGCGGTGGAAGAAATGACCAAGGATGCGATCTTGCATTATCAGTTCACGCACGGCATAAATGTTGTCTGGCACAACGGCCATTTTTGGACGACCTTTACGAGTGTCGGTCAAGATTGAATTCATTAAACCAGTTTTTCACAGTGTCATAGGATGGTGCTTCATCTCAATACAAATATTTAAGTTCGTCGATGCACTCTTGTCGTGATAATCCACGTCGAAAGTTGTGAAAAATAAACGCACGAAAATGTTCACGAGTTAATTCCATTTTTTGCCAATTTGATTTTTTCAAGTCACTGTAAACAACACAAATGATGGTCGTACGTCAAAACTGTCTGAGTACATTTATGCTAAAAAATGTCAAACTTTCCAATGGAAATGTCAGATGGCGTTCAAGTGCAATGTTCAAGTCATAATAATTATAAAAGACCGAATAAATGTAAACAAAACGATAAAACAATTTCATGAAGTTTGATCTTTGTCGTGAACATTTTTCTCAACAAATTATTAACAAATCGTATAATTTTAATGAAATAAGTTCATGTTTACTGTAAAAAATTGTCTGAAAAAAATATGAAAAATATTTAACAATTTTATGAAAAATAAGTAATATTTTATATAAAATAACAACTTCGTACAACGTAACATATATTTAAAAAATATGAAAGAATTTCTTAAAAAACTAAAAAAAAAACTTTCATTTAGTTCTTAAAAATTGCGATTTATTATTATCAAACCAATTTTGTTATTTTAAAGAATTGTTTTCATATTTTTGTTATGAAGATTTTCTGGCTGAAAAAGTATTTCGTAATTTATACGAAATATTTCATAATTTTCACAAATATAATTTTTTCAGTGTGGAAATTCAAAAAAATAAATTAAATTACTCTACGAATCCAAATTTTACATTTTGTTAAGATTTGCTGATATTGGTGCATGGACTGATGACAAGTAAAGATTCCAATACCTATATATTCTGTTAAGATTTTTAACCCTTTAGACGCAAATGGTAAATAGACTTTTCACACTCCTTCAACAAAATTCAAAATTTTCTTAATATTATTTTTTGTCTCTAAATAATCTCCAATCGATATCTCCATTCTTTCCAAAAAACATGGCGTACACTCTCAATGTTTTAGAGTACTTCAAAAGCATAAGTAAAAAAATGTTTAGCCTCTATTAAGTTTTACATTTTTGAGTTAATATGCTTCTGTTGAATAAGAGTGGTATGTACTCGTATGTGTGCCAAATTAAAGCAAATTTCACTGGAAATCCATATACGAATTTATTTTTTAAATCTATCATAAAATGATATTCGGAGCACAAAAAGGAATTAAATCAAATATGGGGTTGTTTCTCTATATTGGCGTAGAGTAAAGCTTGGAATATTTTCCCCCGATATTACCTAAAGACATTTATCGCTATTGCAGGGAAATGAGACATTGTGTATCGACAAAAGATCACTGATGCCCATGGGTTTTCTAAAAGCCTCTGAAGTCTACTTCAAAACTCAGTTACAACTCTAAAAGCTTACAATATTATCAAAGCAGACTATTTTTTTTAAACAAATGTTCAAAATACCCCCACTGTGTTTTCTAGCATATCATAACTATTCGAATATATGCGTATGCGGATATCTAATCAATTGAATCTACGTATACTTGTATATGGATCTGTGTGTGTGTGTTTTCAGTTCACTTTGTTTCTCTTTGTTCAACCCAAAGCCATTGATTAAGAGATATGGCCACATATCCTGGGGCGTCGAGTGGGTGAAGGTTTCCACCTCCATATTTAGCATAAATCACATCCTAAAAATGCATATGCCCGGGCACTGCTGGCGAACGCCGACCAATTCCATCTACAGCTCGACAATCAGGCACTCTTTGAGACTTTGTGCGAGTGTAGTAGTAATCATAATATTCAACAGCCTACTATTGAAGTGGCAAGTGTCTGTGTGTGTGTGCGCGCAGTAGGGACATATTTGTATCCATATGGCAACGTTGTAATGTAAGAGCGCCTTAAAGTCATTTGCATTTCCATGGGTATCTTCATTAAAATGTTTTCCTTTTCTTTTCTCTTTTCTGGAGAGTGGAGGATAACATTAACTTGACATGCTTTTCGCTTTACGATGCCTTCTGCTTTTGTCTTAAGTTCCTTTTATACTATCTTGAGCCACATCCATGGAAAGATAAAAGACAACATAAATGCGGCATTTGAGGGTTTTTTGCGCCCCCTCTTCACTCTATTCCAGCGTGGTTTTTCTAATCAAAGTGCCTTTTTCGAGTAGTGTTTCTTTCTGTTAGCTGAGAGCCTATGTATGCTGTTTGGATTACACTACACTAGGTGGAAGGTATACTAAGTTTGACTAAACGTTCGACTAGAGGTTTGGGTTGGTTTAAGCAAAAAATTACCAATTAACACAATAAAACTATTGTCCGACCATCCTCGAGGATGACCATGTCAAACACCACAAGTGTCCCCGAGCTGCTGTTAAAAGCTCTTGTACATCAGCTGACTGTGGTTGTGGTTTTTGGCCAGAACATCATTCGACCGCATTGGCTAGGGAAAATAAGTGGTGTTACATTTTGTGCAAAGCTGAGCAATAGATATGGATTTCATAGACTACCAAAAAGGGACAAGTATTGGTTAAATAAATAAAAAGTTTGGTCGTCCTTTTATTTGTCAGCGCCTGTGGTTCGCTGCCGTCGGACTGTCTGGCCGAATTGTTTAAACCTACAGGGTAGACGAGCAAGGTATCTACAAAATTTTCCGCACAATTATTTTTAAATCTGTATACGTACTCGTATAGATGTCGCTTATAGTAAACGTCTGCCTATTTAATAGAAAGATTTTGAGTTCTCGTGGCAAATTTTGAATTTAACCAAGACCTGTCAATATAACAATAATTTTTGTAACCACTGATTTTCTGCAGAATTAAGTTGAAAAAAATCAAATTTAGTGCTGCACTCAGAGAACAGATTCGTTGCCACAACCGAGTATTATGGTCAACCGAATGGTTGAGGTTATATGCACCTCGAGAAAATGCTATCATGTCACTGAATTATCGGTAGAAAACACGAAGAATCCAAAACTCCAGAAAAAATTTGGATCAAAAAGATAAATTAAATTTTTAGTAGAGGCAAAAAACTGTTTTTTATATATAGGATGATCCATCTAGAGGTATGTTTTTCAAAATAAAAAAAATACTAAAATTTAAATCAAGTGGGGAATATTTTTTATTCATTCGAAGGAAATTTTATGCCATTTATTTTTTGAATATAATTCCTTCAATGACTCATTCGAGCATTTTGACATGCGTAATGTTGGCTTCCAAGACCTGAATCATAGCTGATTTGTCAGCACAGACTTTGTACTTTCCGTAGCTCCAAAGAAAAAAGGCGTCCATCGTGTCGAGCTTTTCTGCGTAGACAAGCGACTTCACAAAAACCCAAAAAAAATAGTCCAGCGGTGTTAAATCGCACGATCTTGGATGCCACGCCCACGATAATTTGCTCACCAAAAGTTTTCTTCAAAGAATTGATTGTTTCGTTGGCTGAAAGGCAAGTGGCACCGTTCTTTTGGAAACAAATGTCGTCAAGATTACGGGTTTCAATTTCAGGTAGCAACCCATATCATGGCGCGATAGTGAGCACTATACACGATTACGTTCCGGCCATTATCATTTTTGAAAAAATATAAACCGATGATTCCACCAGCTTATACACCGCACCAAACCGTGCTTTTCTCTGGATATAATGACACCCCCTGAACCTCTGCTTGTTGCTCTTCGGCCCAAATGCGGCAATTTTGTTTATTGTCGTTGCCGTTGCGCCAGAAATGGGCCTCATCACTGAACACAACTTTAGTCAAAAACAGCGGGTCTTCTTGTTTTTCGCCAAACGCTTATTATTTACATATTACAGTTGCCAACATTTGAAGGAAATTATATTCAAAAAATAAATGTCCTTTCGTATGAACAATAAAGATTCCATATTTGATTTGAATTTTGAATGGATCACCCTATACTTGAAGTACTCTTAAGCATAGTGAGAATCATGTCGAGAAAAAGGAGGAAAAGATGATGGAAGATTTTGATTGAATAAATTAAATTAAACGATTTGCATAAAGCAGTAATAAGAGAATTTTTATCGCTTTTAAGTATGATCACCAATATTCGGTCACAACAACTAAATTTTGGCTAACCAATGGGGTTGCCACAACCACCAGCTATGGTGAGTTTCATTCAATACGATTATCATATTTATCATATTGGTGTAAATCTAACCCAATATCCATTTCCTTATAGATTATAAACATTTGGTGATTGCAACTAAAAGTCTTTTTTTGCCACGGAATTTTAGCAGTTCCAACTGATTTCATACTATTTTTTTCTCTTTGTGTGGTCGGTAGTAACTGGTGTAATATCCACTTACATGGAGACAGCATCCTGAAGGTGGACAGGAGTAGAAATAATACTTGTTCTTTCTTTCAAAAGGTCAAACATCGCACTGAGTTTCCAAATAATACTACGATGTCGTGCAATGGTAGGAGGACTGATTTGGCAATGGATACGTACTTACATCCTAAGGCCAGCTCCATGAGCGATTGTTGGTACAGACTTGCCCAATAAATGATCAAAAAACTCTTCGTTCTTGGTCGTGCTACATCCAGGATTAACTCATCATGTTCTACTTGGTCTCTCCATCGGAATCTTGTTTTCCTCTGCCCACGCTCTACGTGGCAGTTATCGTCTGTCTTACTTTTTGTTTTTATTTGCCTGGCATGTACAAGGCAGCGCTATCGTTATATTTTGACACGGATACGGATGCAGCGTGCCATGTGTTAAATTGCCTCTTAGAAAAAGCCATCCAGTACCAACAATTTCCAATAATTTATGATAGACCCGTATAAAAAAAAACGAATTCCAATTGCCCAGGCACGAAAAAATTAAAACTGCAACTGAACGTCTGAAAAAATACACAGAAAAATGATGTTTGATTAAAAATTTGCAAATTTAATTAACTTATTATTATTCAAAAATTGTGTGATAATTAAATTTATACAATTAGAGCATAAACTTTAATGTCGATTATTAAATTGACACTCAATAAACAAATTTAAGTATTGACTACAAATTCTGTAGGAAATCAGAAATATATAAATAAAAAATTGTAGAAGTGATGGAAAAACTGACGTCAGCTATCAAAAATAGTTGCAAGTGCATCATTCGCACCTAATTTCTGAAACCTAATTTAAATTTTCTGTCAAAACAATAACAACAACAATTTAAATACAATTTGATAGTAGAAAAATCAGAATAGTTGGCATAATAATGAAAAAATGACATTGAATATTCGTCTAAGCCATCGACGAATCGCGTTTTCCTATTAGAATCTTTCTATAAATACGAGTATACTTTAAATATGATCAGCGGCTATACACTTAAGAGCAGACAGCTACGTTTATTAAATGAGAATTACTAGATGTATTGTTTTCCAACGAAAAAAATGAATTATTTAAAATCACTTTGTGCATGCTTATGATTAGCTAGCTTTATTTAGTTTGAAATGGAAAGAAATGGTACACCCAGTCCTTTTGAGCTTGTTATTTTACTCTATGTATAGGGCTGCAGGTGCCCATGGTCTACGTGTACCTGCAAAGCTATTCAAGGCTGGAGGATCAGTTAAGGAAGATCATGCATCAACGGATCTGCTTAATTTGGTCTTAGTTTTCTGTTCATGAAAAGGAGTCCGCTCTATTTATGTCAATTACAGTGGCATAAGTTTACAACAAATTGCTGCGTGTTCCTCCTAAGGAAATTATGTGAACGTTTAAAGCCTCGGGTCAACAACTCCGAGTTTATATTTGACAACTCTTCAACAGACTATGAGTAGATTAACATATTTCGCGAACCCTGAAAGGGTCTCAAGAAAAGCAAATTGACCGCCTTCGCAAAATAGTCTCCTTGGGTCGCTAGCAGTTCAATCCAATTTATGACGGATCGCCAATACTAGAATGTATGACGGATCGCCAATATAAGAATGTATGATGGGTCGCCAATACTAGAATGTTGGCCTCAATCCCACGACAGCCGGTTCTATGGACCGGATTGATCCGAAGAACAATTCTTCGGCCAAGGGCCGTCACACTGGCACACAGTTGACGCTACAACAACAGAATGTTGGCATCGAACTCGGCCATTGCAGTGAAGTATCCCAGTAAAATATATATGAATTAATCCATAATCAAGCAATATTGCTGCTGTATATATTTCTGGACTTGAAAATGCGAATATTTATCATCAAAAAATGGGTTTATTGTTTTTCAAAGTATTCTTCAGCATGATTTATACACTTTTGCATGCGCTTAAACCAATTGTGGAAGCACTTTTTCCACACCGATTGAAACACCTCCAAAACATGGTTTTTGAACGCTTCAACAGCATCTTCTGGTGACAAAAATCGTTGACCACGCATTTGTTTTCTTGATGTGCGGGAATAAAAAGAAGTCATAGGGTTCCAAGTAAGGGTTGTACGGCGAATGGCCCAACAATTCGACGTTGGCCGGTCAAAAAGGCGCTGGTTTGAGCCGTTGTGTGAGAGCTCGCATTGTCATGGTGCACAATGATTCATTTTCTCTTCGTTCGTTTTTCGAATTTCTTCGAAGACTTCAGGCAAACAAATTGTGGTGTACCACTCAGAATTGACCTCCTACGTTGCTCAAGCGAAGCTGTCGCCACATGACCAGTTTTGCCGAAGAAACAGGCGGCTATTTGCTTCGAAGTGCTTCTTCCACGAACAACTATCGTGTGTGAATGTGGCTCGTCTTCGAAGACCCACACGGTCGACTGCAGTTTCGTTTCGGGCTCATACGCATAGATCCATGATTCGTCACCTGTGACGATCTTATAAACGTCTTTTGAAGCACCGCAATCGTATTTTTTTCAAAATTTCTTTGCACAAATCGACACGAGCCTTTTTTTGAGCGATTGCCAATTTGTGTGGGATCCAACGAGAACAAATCCTTTTTACGACCAGGTGTTTATGTAATATCGCATGTATGCTGGTGGAAGAAATGCCAAGGATGCCTCTTTCTCACGGTATGTGACATGATGATCTTGCATTATCAGTTCACGTACGGCATCAATGTTCTCTGGCACAACGGCCGTTTTTGGACGAGCTTCGTCTTGAGCGAATTCAATCAAACCAGTTTTACACAAGAAACTGAATATTGTCGACACCTCCGCTTTTATTTGGCCACTGCGAGGACGATCTTGGAACCCGGACTAAAGATTTGGAACTACAGCTCGGGTATATCGACGATTTCGAGCTTTAAATTGGGAAAACCGCTCTATAACTGAAATAATTGATGGTCAGTCTTTTGAAGAACACAGTCTTTGAAAAACACGTCTTTTTTAAGAACACAGTCTAAAAAAAACACCCTTTACAAACTTTCCTTAGAGTTGCCATCTGTTTTCCAACACGGATACTTATTGATCCACCTTTATAAATTGGCCTAAGAGTGTCCGTCATCACAACACGATGACCACAATAATTCAATGGACATTTTTTCAATGATCAGAGTCAAGCAATAATAAAACATACATTTTAAATGTGTAATAATTCGGTTATATCTCCCATTACAGCATGTATAGCCAAGGGAAGCGTACATCTAAGTCGACCACTTCGAATACATAAATTAGACATGCTTACTTTGCCACAGGTTTTTCGTACGTCGTAGACTTTTTAGGTCATATTCATAAACTAAGCTTATTATTCAGTTCATACACGGAGAATTATAAAATACAGAGCGGGAAAAAGCAACAGACAGAGATAGAGAGTAAATGAAAGAGCGAGACTGCACAACAGTAACAGAAAACAGCGCATAAATCTATGAACAAGTGGTGTATGCACGTAGACTGTATATGAAAAAGCTTCCTGTTGTTGGTCCTTTAAGCCAAATGAAGCGTGTTATGATGTCGTTATTTGTATGCCTGGCAATACAGGATACCCTCGTAACCACATTTACGCTCATATTCCTGCAGGCAAACGCGCACACACACACCCACCCACCGACTTTCGCTCAAAACATACACTCACGGCAAGCAAACAAAAGCTGGAGTCGCAAATATTTGCTTGTGTGCCCGATTGTGAGTGGGTGTGTGTGCGTGCGTACATCTGTGTATGCGTGTTGATGTGCATATAAGTTGCGATATTAAAATCTTAGTCCATTGTATTTGCAGTAGTAGTAGTGCACAGTGGTACGGGATATCGAGAGATTAAGTCATGAAATTTGATATGTTTGAAGGGGAAAGGAGAAACAACAAAACTTTTGGAAAGTGACATGCAAAAAATCTAGTGATGATGAAGTTGTCTCAACAAATTGTGTAGAAGAGAGTGTATTAAGGGCACAGAGTACGTTGTGGCCTATGTGTAGAAGATGCTATGTAGTATTTTATCTGCTCAACCAAGGCTATGGTATATTAATTATATTAAGAAAACAAATAAAACTGGCATTAGGTTCAGATGAGCCAAGTCTTACATTGTTTATTGTGTACTGCAAAATTACGTTGACAATGAAAGATGTTGTGCTTAGAAGTAACTAGATTATAATTTTCCATAAAGTCTTAGAAATAGTATCACATTTAAAGAGTAAATTCCGACAGCTTTCGCTTGATCCTTACATTGTCACGTCCTTTTGTAATGTATGGTTTTACTACGACTTACGGCCGACACATACATATGCCATGTCCTGTTATTTATTTTATTTACTATTCCAAGCTCTCACCACCCCACTGTGTAATATAATGATTGTATGCGGCGCTACAGTAGTTGACCTCTTGGCGTCTGTTTTATGAGTTTTAAGCACAACGTGTCTAATGTCTAAACACGTCACTCTAAAGCGTGTGTAATGTGGTGGCGAATAAACCAAAACCACATAAACACGAACTCTCACCCTGCTACCCTCCACCACCATCCCACCCACTCAACATTGTGGAAAAGGTCATTAAAACCCAATTTTAAATTGACCACGATTTTGTTGCCTTTTTAAAGTGTAGTACATTTTAGTAGAGTTAGAAAAGGGGAACACGGAAATTATCTTTTTATGCGTATATTCATGTGCAGCTGACACGAGACACGGATGTGATTAATGAGCCTTGCTTTGACTGGCAAGAATACGCTGTCCTTCAGCTTTAAGAAGCATACATTTGTTGAAGTTGTTACAAAGAAACTTTAAGATATATGAAATGTTTTGATAGATTTTGTCCCGTAACCCTCAAACCATGGTCAAGTCATCAATCACTTGAACCTGAAGTAAACAATATTAGCTTGATATTCTAACAAACTGTAACTCCATAAGGGAAAAGTAAGGGGAAAAAATAAGTTTGAAACCGGATCAGCCGAGGACAATCTCATCATAATTTTGCGAGTATATAAACGACATCAAAATTAGTGGGAATTAGAGGGATACGTTTTTTAAGGAAGCGGGAAGTGGGTCGGAACAAAAATTGTTTGGACAATCTTGGAAAGTAACGCACCTTAATGTTTTTTGTTAATGCACCTACAAAATCCTGGGTCCTATGCACCATGAGCTCGAACTTTTTGTGTACAGAAAGTGTTATTTTTATTCGTGCATCTACGTTGACTCTGGAAAAAATTTAAAAAAAACTCTGTTGTAGCTATTATAGAAAAGGGTGATCAAATAATAATAATACCTTTTCCAAATGTTATAGATAAAATGTTGTTAACCTACTAATACCATCCAGCTATCCCAGCGTTTAGTACAGTATGCCATTGTATCCTGCATCTGTTTATGCCTGCCGAACTTATGGAATGAATTAATAATATTGTCGAAATTCCGGCTCAATTTTAAATATGTCACGTGGATTTCGTCGTGAGATCTGGTGTCAATATGGCATAAGTGTGTAGGCATTTCGTAGTACCGTGAAATAGATTGAACTTAAATACACTTTTTTGAACCTTAAGCCACCAACCAGACAGAGATGCAGCAAAGCGGAGCATAGCGGACAGTATCGATAAAGAACGAAATATGTAGGACACGAGTGGTTGTCTTTAGTGAGTTCACCCTTCTTGTTTTGCGTTTAGATTTTGGTCTAACTCGTAAAAGATTATGTTGAAAGAATTAAAGCGGGCCTCAGGATGTGTTTGGGTATTAATCTAAGTACACGTAGATAAAAATATGGTTGGGATAACAATATTCAAAGAGCATCATACTATTGTTGGGTATATGGTTGTGGTACAACAATCTTATGATTCACAACAATAGTTAGGTTCAAAAACAACCATACCATGAGCCTCACAATAAGTATGATTCATATTATGATCCTTACAACCATAGTATGTTTCACATACAAACATAGTATGATCCCTACAACCATATAAGTTGTATGCTCACACACAATTATACTATGATCCCCAAAACTATTTATTAGAATTGGATTAAGTTGTCAACAATAGATTTGAACTATGAATATTATTTAAAAAGTACATTGAATGCAAAACAATAGAAGTGATTTATTTAAAAGTAGAAAAAAAAACAAGTTAAAAACGTAAGCGTTTTTATTAAAATATTTCAGTTAAACGCAGTTTGTTCGAAAATTTTAATTTTCATATAAAAAGTACAATTATTGCATTAGATTACAATAGTAGTAGTAATTGCCATAATGATTGTCATACTCATATTATTGCTAACATAAAACTTAAAAAACAATACTTTTGTCGCACCAACCATATTTATATTGTTGCTACAGCCATTTTTTTTTAAATTTGGCAACAATACTATTGTTACATTTGGGCAATATTTATATTGCCGCAATCATACTTTTGTCAAAATTGCATTAAATGAACAATACTATGGTTGCGAAGAACATACTTTTACTGCGGAGAACATATAATTGTTGTCGTGACCATATAGCAATCATATTTTTGCACTTTGTGTATATTTCACAAGTTTTTATCTAACGATATCCAGAATGATAACACAGTACAACATTTTTCAGGTGATTGATTCGTGACTCAATTCTGATAACTGTTTGTGAAAGTAGTCCCAAGAAGAACTTCTGCATCATTCGTTTGGTCAAGATACATCAAATAATAGTTTAATAATTAATTTGAAGTTAGTAAGTATCGTATAGGGGAATTTGTCACGTATTAGGCTCTTTTGTTTGTCATAACTCGAGAACCACTAGTCCGAATAAGCTAAAACAAATTTAAAAAAATTAATACAATTCCTTTAATCTGTTCATACAATATTTCTCAACATAAGCAACAGTTTCGCAGATATAAATAAATGTATGAAGAAAAAAATATTTTTTGTCTAAAAAATTAAAGTTTTTCTTAATTCATAAAAAATACAAAACGGTAAAAAGTGTCAAGTCCTATGAGTCCCGAAATCATGTATGGTACTGTGTAATCCTTTTAAAATAGGCGAAACAAGAGTTTAAGGTTTTTTAAATTGAATGATAAATCGGAAAAATAACCTTCAAAATATGAGGTCAGTTCATTTGGTCTATTCTGTAAATGATTATGCTGATATAAGAATAAGAGCTGGTCGACCAAAAGCCTCAGCGTGTCTTTGCTTATGTTTGTCCAAAAATGTATATTATCGCTCGAAGACCATTTTTGACTTAAGAGGAAAAATGAGCTGAGTATAATTCACAAGTTTTTATCATACGATGATCCAGAATAAAAAATCTTTAAATTTAGGCCAAATAATATAAAATGTTTTTTTTATTACATTCGACATCCAATTAAAATCATCAACATGACAATCTGACTTTGGATCCGGTAGCCACTTGCGCCCTGCATCCATATTATTTTTGAGGGTTTATTTTTGACTGGTGGATTAAGGTTCAAAAGAGTGTTTCAAGTTGCAAACTTTTCAATGGTGTAAAAAATTTGGTTGCGACATAATACAGTAGACGCTCTCAAATTAGAACTTTTAGAAATTAGAACCATTGTTTTAATGCATTGACAATTCGGAAATTAAACTTAAAAGTTGTAATAACATGTGACGCAAAAATTAACTATGATATGATACACTGCCACCGCAATCCAGCAGTTGGATAATAACATTTTCCCTTACTTCAATTAAATCTTTTAAGTTTGAAACATTTATGTGATATAATTTGACTGAAATGTTATTGAAGTTTTCGTTATTCTAACTAAAATACTCAAAATTGGATTAAAGTAGTGTATTCGCCTTATTTTTGTAAAAAATAAAAAAAAAACGTCCAGGAATTAGAACTTTTCGGAAATTAGAAACACCCGAAAAACAAAGTGGTTCTAATTTGTGAGCGTCTACTGTAACAACTAAACTCAATTTTTGCTGCGGAAAATCTAATTTTTTAACGTTCAAACACGTTTGCCAGTTCTGACGAAATGGCCAACCATCCGGCATATTTTGAGTGTTGGATGGCATTAGTAGCTTTGACAGCTTCTGAAATAAAATAATTAAAAAAACGTTCATTACTATCTAGTCATTGTATATTAGGGATTAATTTAAATTTTAATGCAGGCTACTAGTAGGTATGCCGACTATGATACTACGGTGCCTAATCCATGATGATGAGTAAGTACAGGGTGGGCGATTTAATATTTTAAATTTGAATCAGCTGTAAAAAAAACTGATAGTTATTTTTTTCAATTTTCTGGTTTCATTGTAAAGGTTTAACTTTGTCATTAATTAACGGAGCACAATATCATTTACATGACTACCACAACTGGCTCGACAGTACCTTATCCGATCAACCCAATTTCGATTGTTTGGGGTCGAATCTCCTTAATGGCAACTTCGATTTCATGTTTCAACGCTTCAATTGTCTCTGGATGATTTGCGTAACATTTATCCTTAATGGCTTCCCACAGCGAATAATCCAAAGGGCTCAAATCACAGCTCCGAGGCGGCTAATTGACATCACAATTTCGGCTGATTATTCGCTTTTCAAAAACAGACATGTGGCCCCGTCTTGTTAAAACCAAATGTCGTCCATTTCATTCTCTTGAATTTTTGAAAACAAAAATACGTTAAGTATGGCGCGGTAACTCTCACCGTTGACGTAACGGCGGCTCCTTGCTCATTTTCGAAGACAAAATGGTCCAAAGATGTCACCAGCCCGAAATCCACTCCAAAGAGTGACTCATTGTGAATGCATTGGCTTCTCAATAGTCACGTGGGGGTTCTCTAAACCCCAATATGCATAGCCACCGAGATGAAAATGAGCTTCATCTGAAAACATGATTTTTCGGTAGAATTTTTCGATAGAATTTTTCAGCCAAACAATCTTCAGCCTATTGGGCATGGCGAAAACGCTTCGGATCGTGTCCCATTATTAAATGACAAAGTAAGCTTTTTCTTAGAGCCGAAGCGAATTTAAAATTTGAAATGGCCTACCCTTTACTTTCCGTCCCTGTCAAACTTAAGTCCTTGTTCGCATATGCAAGCCAAATCCATGTAATTTTATATATGTGTGATGGTAGTTCAATCGAAAGTCGAATTAAAAATTTTTCTGCGATTTTAAACTCTTTCAATCTCTTCATTTTGAAGTTTCTCACTCTCTTTAACCTAACAAGTTTCCGATCTGTGATTATACGATTTTTATTGTTCAGAACTCTCTAATTTTAAAAGGGTCCTCCCTGTCAATTCCTTGATGAGATGTTAAAGAGAAATACGTTTAGGGCAAAGGTGTTGATTTTTGCCCTAAACGAGTGTAAGTTCAAATGGTCACGAACTTTTTTATCAGTCCTTGTTGTCGTTGTGGCTTTAGTGTCTTTCATAATACTTGGCTGTGATCCTTATGGTTTTGTTGGATAATTGCCCCTAAACTAAGTTTGAGCGTGTGTGTGTCAGTGTCTATGGATTGACGTCTTTATAAACCCAATCGAAATTGCAGAACTTTTAAATCATTGAATGAATTGAACCACACAAATCACAAACCTAATGTTGTGTGACACTGTGCACATTGTGCTACTATCCTGTTTAATGTTGTCCTGAATCCACACATTCACATACTCATTCTCAGACACACGCAATTGCTAACGTCAACTGACTTACACGCACACATGCACACACACCAATAAATCTCATAAATATTGATTGGTTCCAAATATTCTGTAAGGCAATTGAAATTAAGTTGTTCAAGGCAGTGGTGTATAGCGGTGGGCCGGATGTGAACACATTCAAAAGTAAATGCATGTGTGTGCGTGCGTTGGTAGCAAAAGGATCCGCATATGTTTTGAATAATTCTGCTGCTGCGAGCAAGTGCCGCCCAGGGTGTCTTCGTCTTTCAAGTGTTATTGTCACGGGTATTTTGTTTTTTGTTTCTTTCGTGTTTGTAGCAGTAGCGAATTGGAACCTTGTGTATTTTTTACCGGCATTTTAAAGTGGCGATTATGAAAATTTTTCTTCAAATAAACGGATGTTTTTACTCACAATCAATGAACTGAAAGTGTGTGCGCGTGTGCTGCGAAGGCGTTTATATTTCGTCCTTCTTCTTTGCGGGAAATATTACAAATGTAAAGTGATTTATTTCTTTATGATAGGAAATAATGCCTATCTTTGGCAACGAGAAAGGAAATCAAATATTATTTCTTTGAGGTAGAATCGTAAAAAGCAATAATGCTTTGCATATTTTTAATAGAATCAAAGTAAAGATATTGGCAAAAATTTTTTAAAACCTGAATAAATAAATTGCAGAGCAGACGAATTTTTTCGATAAAAATAATCTAATTTGTTTAATATTTGCTTACTAAACAATTAAGTAGGATTATAATCGCAGACCAAACAAATACGAGGTTTGCTATATATATTTCTATATATTTCCCAGGTAACACTAAGTGTTGCCTGGCGCCATCTGACATTTCCATTGGAAAGTTTGACTTTTTTTTAGCACAAACGTACTCAGAACGTTTTGACGTACGACCATCATTTGTGTTGTTTACAGTGACTTGAAAAAATCAATTTGGCAAAAAAAATGGACTTAACTCGTGGACATTTTCGTGCGATAATTTTTCACAAATTTCGACGTGGATTATCACGACAAGAGTGCATCGATGAGCTTAAATCTTTATATGGCGATGAAGTACCGTCCTACAGCAGTATGAAAAACTGGTTTAATGAATTCAATCGTGGCCGACGCTCGCTCAAAGACGAAGGTCGGTAAGGTTGTCCAAAAACGGCCGATGTGCCAGAGAACATTGATGCCGTGTGTGAACTGATAATGCAAGATCGTCATGTGACATACCTTGGGCATTTCTTCCACCAGCATACATTCGATATTGCATGAACACCTGGCCGTAAAAAAGGTTTGTTCTCGTTGGATCCCGCACAATTTCACAATCGCTCATAAAAAGGCTCGTGTCGATTGGTGCAAAGAAATCTTGAAAAAATACGATCGCTGTGCTTCAGAAGACGTTTATAAGATCGTCACAGGTGACGAATCATAAATCTATGCGTATGAGCCCGAAACAAAACAGCAATCGATCGTGTGGGTCTTCGAAGACGATCCAAAGCAAATGGTCGCCTGTTTCTTCGGCAAAACTGATCATGTGGCGACTGTTCCGCTTGAGCAACGTAGGACGGTCAATTCTGAGTGGTACAACACAATTTGTTTGCCTGAATCTTCCGAGAAATTCAAAAACCGAAGAAGAGAAGACGAATCATTGTGCACTGAGTGGAAATATGTGTAAAAGCATAAGGAAGGGAATACCTGAGTACCTAGAGATAATCTTTAGGAGGTGCTTTAGGGAGGGTTGCTTTCCTGAGGTTTGGAAGCGTGCCCGCATTGTTGTTCTGCTGAAGTCTCCCGATAGAGTGAGGAGTAATCCTCGCTCTTATCGGGGCATCTGTCTCCTTCTAGCATTCGCAAAAGTCCTGGAAAGGATAATGGTGAACAGACTTCAGGAGAACGGCGATGCAGCGCTTTCTGACTTTCAGTTTGGCTTTAGGAAGGGTAGAAGCACGGTGGATGCTTGGCTTCATATTCGCCGAAGCGTTGCGGAGCCATCCGCTGAGTATGTCCTGGGCATTTTCGTCGACTTTAAGGGTGTGTTTGACCACCTCTCCTGGGGTGGCGGCGTCATGCGGAGGTTATGTGCAGTTGGCTGCAGCGAGATGAGACTTTGGGAGAGCTATTTCAGTGGCAGAAATGTTTGTGTGGAGGGTGCCAATGACACTGTATGGAAGACCGTTGAGCGTGGTTGTCCGCAAGGATCCATATGTGTTCCATTCATTTGGAACATAATGATGGATTCCTTGTTGAGGCAGCTTGGTCAGTCGTACAAGGTGTGCGCGTATGCGGATGACTTGCTCATCCTGATTGAAGAACAGTCTCGTGCTGCTCTGAAGACTCAGGGTGAGATGGCCATGCGCGTTGTGTCTGAATGGGGTGCGTGTGTCGAAGTCGCTGTTGCGTTGCACAAGACTGTGATGATGCTGCTGAAAGGCAGGTTGTCACGGGCTCGCCCGTCTCTTATAAGCATTGGAGACGTTAGTCTTAGGTATGCGACTGAGGAGAAAAATGCCTAGGAATAATGATGAGTGTGAGGATGAACTTTTTGGTACATCTCAGGAGTGACTGGGGCCTCAGCAGGCGTGCCACTCGTACTTTATATGCTGGCCAATTTGTTGCTTGCGCAACATATGGCGCGCCTATATGGCACGAGATGGTCATGCCTGTTGCTGGCAGAAACAAGGTCTCAGCGACAAGACCTAATTTCAAGACCAAGACCGTCCTGCGTGCCAGTGTGCTGGACGGTATCGACGGACGCGTTGCAGGTATTGCTGTGTGTAGTGCCTCTTGACCTTGAAGTAATCCGCGGAGCGATTGCTTACAAGGCCAAGAAGGGGCTTTCGGCGCCGGGAGGTGAGGAGTGCGTGATCTCAAGGTGAATGCAGCGGTGGAGGGAAAGTGACAAGGGCCGGGTGACGTATGAATTCATACGGAACGCGGACTTTGTTAAGGGACGCCCTGACTTCGGCTTCGGCCTAAGTCTGGGGTTGTTACTGACTGGTCATAGCTCTCTTAATGAGTTCCTTCATCTGTGGGGTCTCTCCGAGACTCCCGATTGTCGATGTGGGGTGGTCCTGAAGACTGGAACCACGCCCTGTTGGTATGTCCGTTGTACAGCTACATAAGAGACTTGGGTGGAATGGGCATTGTCTAGACTGTTGAAAGGTCCGACTTCAGTCGCTGCTTGGGGGATGATCGAGCGTTTAGGAGGTCGGGGGGATGTGCTCGTGTAGCCTTCAATAGGAGAAGACTCGAAGGAGCCTAACGGGGTTTTTCTGGTGCGACCATTCGCGGATAAGGCGTGGCATTGTCGTGGCCTCATACAATCGTCGTTGGATCGTATTCGTCGTTGTTGTTCCTCTGCCGTCTTGTCTTCCGTGAGGTTAAGATAGTCATCGACCCCTAACCAAGAGGGAATTTATGACCCATAACTGTCATGCTTCGAATTGGTACCGGCGGAATCAATCCAATGGGGCGTTGGCCGTCACATTGGTACGGTCCCAGTGTAATGGCACACCGTGGTTCAGGCTATCGTGGCGATAATGAAGTAAAACTCGGCGAATCCGCTTGCTCATAAGGTATCATAACTGTCATGCTTAGAATTGGTACCGGCGGAATCAATCCAATGGGGCGCTGGCCGTCACATTGTTACTGCCCCAGTGTAATGGCACATCGTGTTTCAGGCGATCGTGACGATAATCACGTAAAACTCGGCGACTCTGCTTGCTCAGAAGGTGAATCTGAGGGGGATCGGATTAAAATAGTGGTTTAATCAAAGATGGGCGTTGGTCACACAATTCTATGTGCGTAATTTGGTCGAAGCTGGAAGTTCTGAAATCGGGTAAAACCTATGTATGATGTCAATATACGTATCGATGTGGACCACTAGGGCTCTTCCTTGGACCAATATTGAGCAATGAGCCAAACTTTACCAAAATCGGTTCATACTTGAATCGTTGATTGCGACGATATGTGAACAGACAGACGGACGGACAACGCTCAATGGAATTAGACAGTAAATCTGAATCGATTGGTTAAAAAAGTCTTAATTCCCTGAATTACAATGTGGTGTAGGTTTTATAAAGCCAATGATTTTTGAGGTCATTTTAAATTCCAACAGATTTTGAAAATGTGTATTAAGTTTAATTCTAGTAATCTTACTCTTTAAAGTCTATTCATACAACGCAATGCTGACGTTGCTTTAAAAAGAATCCTTATTCAAGGACGGACCAATTTGAACCAGACGCTTATGACTAATAGTTATTGGCTTTAGTGCGTAAAGGCATTTACACTTGAAATGTTTTCTGTCGCCACATATAAATTATGGAGTTTTTAATAAACTTAGGGGGTAACAAAAATAACTACACACAAAATCTGGCCATTTGATAGATGTGTTGGTGTAGAGGATCTAAAATTTTTATACATTTTTTCTCTACTCTATAAAAAATTTTATTTTCCACATAACAAACCAACAAGAAAATTGAAAACAAAAATGCTAAGCTTTCACGTTACTTTATTTTTCACATAGGGGACTAAATTATGAATTATTACCTACATCTTTATTACGTTTTGTTTTTTGCTTTGTCGTTGTTTCAACACAAGCCATTCTCTGTGGGCCGTTGTAAAGTAGATGAGATCAGCGAAATGCCGTCCTACGCATTACAATTTAAGACGCACGAGGACTTGTTTTTATTAACATTTGCCTTTGAAATGTGAGGAGGGTTCTTGAAGAGAAAAGAGTTTTTTTAGCCTTTTTTAGAAAAAAGAAATTGCTATTTGTGTGCTAAGAATCCTTCTTATATTTTCACTTGAAATCATAATTACTCCTTGACGGGGAAATGTTCATTATGGATGTTATCATATTTTTAGCACTTCGTTTGCTGCGAAAAGTTTTGGCAATTTGAGTATAACCCTGGAGGGAATTTTATGTAGGAAAAACAATAATTTTTATGTCTGACATTAACTTTGTGAAGTTAAAAAGTTTCATACCTATGTTCGTACAGGGTGGTAAAACAGTTAAAAATTTTCATGTGTAAGATTGACACAGACATCATTTTTCGCTTAAATCATTGACTGTCAGTCGGTCGAAATCATCTTATGAATACTTGCTAAAGTTGTTTAAGATAACGTTGAGAAGCCTTTTAAATGTGTTTCCAAATTGCGTAAATCCAAATAAAACACCCACACAGTGTTATGTACAGGGTTTACCATTAAGGACATAACAATTTTATATATTAATAAAACACAGAATATTTAAGATGCAGAGTTTAAATTTATTCTAGGTGTAGTGCAGATGTTACATTTTAAGAATAAAAATCGAGTGTACAGCGATCTATTCTTCGGACCCAATTTTCCACCACTCTTGCACACATTTCGACCGGAACATTGGCAATTTCGCGTTGGATGTTATCTCTGAGCTCGTCTTAAATTGTTAGCTTGTTGGCGTAGACCATTGACTCGATGTGGCTCCATGAAAAGAAATCCAATGACGTTAAATTGCATAAAAGATGTGGCCATTCGACCGGACCATTTGTCAAGATAACACGTTCACCGAATTTCCCTTTCAGCATATCGACTGTCACGCATGCTGTGTGGCTAGTGGCACCGTCTTCTTGAAACCACATATGGGCGATATCAAGCTTATCCAATTCTGGCAAAAAAAAATTCCAACATGGCACAATAGCGCTCTCCATTGACGGTAACATAACGAGTGTTTTCATAGACAAAAAATACGGCCCAATCACATCTCCGGTATGAAAACCACACAGTTATTTTTTGCGGATGCAATTGTGTCATTCGAAAAACATGTGGGCTTGTTGCTGTCTAACAACGCATATTTTGTTTATTGACAAAACCACTTAGTCAAAAATTAGCTTCATCGCTCATCCCGTCGAGTGGGACGATTATTAGGCCGGTAATTGGAGTAAGCGCTCTTAAACTTGCGACCACCGATTAATGATTTCCAAATGTTACTCGTAAGTGAACTATACCACATAGAAAATGTTGACTTCGACTAACGTTTTGACACTCAAAGATCATTAAAAATGTTTGCGAGTTAAAAGTAAAAAAAAAATAATGATCTAAAACAGTTGTCACTGTTGGAAAACCCGTTATATAACGGGTGACTCATCTAGAGGTATTTTTCAGAACAAAAAGGAAATATAAAAATTGAAATCAAGTGTGCAATCTTTATTGGTAATTTGAAAATACATTTTATGGCATTTATTTTTTGAATATAATTTCCGCAACTACGCCTCAGGGTTTCCATTCTGAGGGTCCAATTTTGGCTTACTCGTTAGAGCATTTCGACCGGTATGGCTTTAATGACACGCGTAATGTTGGCTTCCAAAACCTGAATCGTAGCTGGTTTGTCAGCATAGACTTTGGACTTCACGTAACCCCAAAGAAAAATGTCTAAAGGTGTGATATCACTCGATCTAGGCGGCCAACTCACCGGTCCAAAACGTGAAATTAGCTGCCTTTAGAAATGACCTCTCAATAGATCCATTGTTTGAGCAGCTGTGTGGCAAATGGCACCGAAACCAAGTGTCGTCAAGATTACGGGCTTCAATTTCAGGTAGCATAAAGATCGATATCATGGCGTGATAGCGAGCACCATTCACGGTTACGTTCCGACCATCATCATTTTTGAAAAAATATGCACCGATAATTCCACCAGCTTATAAACCGCACCAAACCGTGGTTTTCTCTGGGTATAATGGCACCTCTTGAACCGTTTCTTGTTGCTCTTTAGCCCAAATGCGGCAATTTTGTTTATTGACACGGAACAAAATTTTGATCGAAAACAGCGGATCTTCCCGTTTCTCACCGAACGCTCATTTCCATAATGCAGTTGCCAACATTTGAAGGTAATTATTTTCAAAAAATAAATGCCATAAAATGTTTTTCAAATTACCAATAAAAATTCCACACTTGATTTGAATTTTTATATTTTTTTGTTCTGAAAAAAATACCTCTAGATGGATCACCCTATATAAAAGGTGGTCCAACTAAAACACATGATGTTCATTGTGAATAAAACAAAAAGCTTTTCAGAGAAAAATCTTGTTATTTTTTATGATGATAGAAGGATCTATGACAATTATGTGTGAAGAAAATATCGGCTAAATTCTCTTCGCGGCTTCGGTGGCATATCTCAATCCGATGGTCCATATTTTCAATGACTCTGAGACACAATGAAGGTTCAATGTCGTTAATGTGCCGAATAATCTCATTCTTTAGCTCTTTAATTGTTCTTGGCTTATTGAAGTACACCTTTTCTTTTAAATAGTCCCACAGAAAGAAGTTCAACGGTGTCAAATCACATGATCGTGGCGGCCAATTAACATCGCCACGACGTGAGATAACACGGCTATAGAATTTCTCGCGCAAAAAAGCCAGTGCTTCATTGCCTGTGTGGCAAGTGGCACTATCCTGTTAGAACCACGTATCGTCCAGGTCCATACCTTCAATTTCTGGCCATAAGATGTCCATGATCATCTCGCGGTAGCGAACACCATTCACGATAACTGCTTGGCCGACCACATTTTCGAAGAAGTACAGCCCGATGAGGACGCCAGCCCATAAACCGCACTAAACAGTAACGCTTTGTGGATACATCGGCTTATCAACAATTAATCATGGATTCATATTTACCCAAATGCGGCAATTCTGCTTGTTAGCGAATCCACTAAGGTAAAAGTGTGCTTCGTCGCTGAAGATGACTTTAATTGTAAAGTCACCATTCACTACGGTTTGTTCAACCAAACATTCGACGTATTATCGACGCTTGAAATGGTCAGTAAGCTTTAGCTCTTGAGTCAGTTAGTCAACCTTGTAAGCGTGTAAATTCAAATCATTTCTTAATATTCGCATCTGTGATGTTCGTGAGATGTTCAACATAAACTATCATCGCTAACATCCGCAGAACAAACTAGGCGATCATGCACAGGTGTTTTCATATTTCCCACAGACACGATTTGCTGAAATATGGATACAATTCCCCCGATGGCGGACACATTTAGTCGATTATGCTGACCAAAAAAATCACGAAGTGCACGAAATGTATTCTGATTTGATCGTTTATTTTCGTAAAAGGTTTCAACAATCGTAACGCGTTGCTCAATTTGATGCTTCTCCATAGTTGCATTTGTCAAAAACTGAAACAAGAAATGTCAAATTATGTTAGGCAAAAAACTTGACTTTAAATTGTGACTCACAATTAACAATGTGCATTAAGCTTGGACCCACCTTTATTTTATTTTTAATTGTTTTCCGAAAAAACAAATTTGTGTAGCATTAAAATTCTTCAAGTAAAAATAGGCAGTTAACTAGAATCTTAACTAGCTACACTCCCTGTAGAAGCCTGGGGTAAAGTATCTTCAAGTGAACACTAATGTCTACTCGCTTGGTTGACCCTTTGTTGATATTGTCAACAAAGCGTCTACACTTTTACTTTTGCCTTCAAGAATATACATTGTATCGGAAGGGTTTAGATATAGTTCACGGATTAAGCTTCAATTTTTTTTTTTACTTTTTTAGGGCGGTAGAAGATTAAATTTCAAGAGAAAAAAATATTGTGAAAAATCTTACCTAGGCATTTCCCCCTTTTCAAAAAAATCATGATCTAAAAGCTCAAAATCGAGAACCGCCTCGCAATGGGTAAATGGATCGCAGATGTTTATAATGGATGATCCAAGTAGAGATACTTTTTTCAATAGCCTTTTTTTGACAGATCACGTGTGAGTCGTGTCATGCTGTAATGTTATTTTTGTTTAGTATTGTTTGGCATTTCTTCATGGAAAGACTTACGCCTTAACAACGTTTACAAATCGTTTAACTTTATTACGAAAATTCACGT
Source organism: Hydrotaea diabolus (assembly GCA_963513945.1). Classification (NCBI taxonomy): domain Eukaryota; kingdom Metazoa; phylum Arthropoda; class Insecta; order Diptera; family Muscidae; genus Hydrotaea; species Hydrotaea diabolus. The sequence goes on along the minus strand of OY740720.1, from coordinate 29,738,552 downwards.
TCTGTTAGGAATGTGTTTCGTGCACTTCGTTTAACTTATAGTCAACATAATCGGCCTACTGAGCCTGCTATTCACAACACCATCACCCATCTTGAGACCCAGCATTCATTATTGGATAATATTCGACCGAATAGACCGCGTCTAGCACGCAGTGAAGAAAATGTAGCGGCCGTAGCTGAGAGACCGTGGTGAGTCGATTCGGCGCCGTTCGTAACAACTCGGACTAACGTATGGAACGATTTGGCGCATTTTACGTCGAGATCTTAAATTGAAAGCGTACAAAATACAGCTTATGCAAGAACTGAAGCCGCCCGACGTTGCCAAGCGACATCGCTATGCTCTATGGGCTCTTGAAAAGTTCCAAGAAGATCCGACGTTTTCGAGCCAAATTTTGTGCAGCCCATTTCTGGCTCAATGGGTATGTAAACAAGCAAAATTGCCGCATTTGGGACGAAGAGCAACCAGAAGATGTTCAAGAGCTGCCATTTCATCGAGAAAAAACAACGGGTTGGTGTGGTTTGTGGGCCGGTGGAAACATCGGTCCATATTTCATCGAAAATGATGCCGGTGAGATCGTAACCGTCACTGGCGACTTGTATCGTGCCATGATAACCGACTATTTGATACCTGAAATTGAAGCTCGTGATCTCGGCGACATTTGGTTTCAACAAGACGGCGCCACTTCCCAGATATCGCATCAATCAATGGATTTATTGAGAGAACACATAGGTGAGCAGATAATTTCACGTTTTGGGCCGGTCGATTGGCCACCAAGATCGTGTAATATCACACCGTTAGACTTTTTCCTGTGGGGAAAGGTAAAGTCTAAAGTTTATGCGGACAACCCCGCTTCGATTCAGGCCTTGGAGTAAAACATCTCGCGTGTCATTCGCCAGTTACCAGTCAAAATGCTCGAACGAGATATCGAAAATTGGACTCAACGGATGGACTATCTGAGACGTAGCCGCGGCCAACATTTGATAGACATAATCTTCAAAAAATAAATACCAAAGAATGTTCTTTCAAATGATAATAAACATAACCCATTAAATTTAAATTTTCTGTTTTTTCTTTAAAAAAGTAGGAAACCTCAAAATGTATCACGCGTTAAAACCAATATTTTGATTATCTTTCCAACAAATTCAATCTTGATCCAATAAGAAATAAGGACAAGATACACATATACATTTTCAAACTTTTGGAGACCGCAACTCGGGAAATATTGACTTATTTAAATCCCTATTTCCTAAAAAATCACAAATTGTAGCTATGCCCGTAAACTAGAAATTGATCCGAAATTGAACTGGATATAAAATTCCCAATGTAGGCAACAATTATGACAGAGAAGTAGAGAATCACTGGTTCCAATGTCATTAGTAGATTCTCAATGGCAAACACATGTTAAATGTCTACTTAGTAGGGCCATAATTACTGTTACAACATTGAAGACACCCATTTCAATAGTAGAACTGAACATACCCCGTTAATGTCATATGGGTTTTGAAAGCTAACCTCAATAGCGATAGTCTGTAACGGGATTTTAAAATTGTTTCAACTTTCATCATGGAGTGTTTAGATAATGAGAACCGTATCGCTGTAATAGCGCTTTTCAAGTGTGAAATGAAAAAAGCGATATTTTCAAAACGCTTCGATCACTAGGGATTAGCCGCATGATCATCTACCGATGCATAAAACTGTTTGAGGAGACTGGAGATGTAAAAGACCGCCACCGGCCGCCCACGCTCTGTTCGAACACCACATGTTATCCGTTTAATCAAGAATTCACAGAAATCCGCTCTGAAAACAGAAAATCATGGCCCGTGAGATGAATATCACGCAAAAGTCCATGAGTCGAATCATTAAAAAAGACTTGGGACTTTCAAACGACGTACCGGACATTTATTGACTGCAGCTTAAAAAAACTTACTGATGAAAACATTTTTACCGTTCAGGAAAAATTTAACAAGCAAAATGATAGAGTGTATGCGCGGTCATTTAAGGAAGCATCTGAACTGATCCTAAGGGTGGAAAAGATTACCCTTTCCCAGCTTCAGTCAGGGTTTGGTGGGGTGTCTCTTACGATGCGGTTACTGACCTGCATTTCTGCGAACAAGGAGTCAGAACATCGGCCAAAGTTTACCAAGAAACCGTTTTGGAAGCTGTTGTGAAGCCTCTAAATAATTCCCTCTTTTAAAACCAGCCATGGACTTTCCAGCAGGATTCTGCGCCGGCCCATAAGGCTAAAACGTCGCAGGCCGGGCTTTGCCACAATTTGCCAGCGTTCATTTCCTCTGAAAAATGGCCCTCAGGCACTCCAGATTTGAACCCACTGGATTACAAATTGTGGACGGCTTTACAGGACAAGGTCACAAAAGATACCCCAACATTGGATCTCTTTAAACTGCTTTGGTTCGAGCTGTGGACAATTTTCCAATGAACGAGGTTCGTGCAGCTATTGACCATTGGTCAGTGCGACTTAAGGCGTGTGTAAAGGCAAGGGGTGGACATTTCGAATAAGTAGATTCTTTTTGGATAAAATATACATCAATATATATATGTTCAAAAAACATTCAGTACTTTTTATTTTACAGCATAAAATGTGTGTAACAGTATTTATGTCCCTACTAAGTATAGCAGAAAGCATTGCCTGGGGTATAATTGGTCAGTAGTACTGGTGTAGTACTGGTCAATAGTGAATCAGTACAGTATTACTATCGAAATTTCCTACAGTGTTGCGAGTAAGTTAAATGAAAAGTCTTCACTACTTATCTTCTTTTATTTTGTTCTTCTTCTATCACTTTTATCTTGGGAAACCACAAAGGACCGAAATTAGTTGGCCCCGAGAAAACTTGTCAGTTGTAATCTCCACTGCGTCCCACTCAACCTCAGTTAATAAATCGTACCACCTAAAAAAAGGCTTCAAATTTGCATAGAATTCAAATTACCCCCACTTTTTTTTGTCCCCTGACCCATTAGCGAGTGACTTCTTTTTGTATTTTTCGATTTTCATTGTCTATCTGTCATGCACAACTCGTTCGCTTGTTATTTATAACCGACAAACCGACAGACATGTCTCAGTTAATTACCCACGCTCTTATAAGCCCTGCGATAATCTCCGTGTTAAATTGTATTCATTATCCCCTTTGCATGTGATTTGTCATTAAATGTTTAACAATAAAAATTCCATGTTCTGTCATTACAGGTCGTTTTATGGACACGGCTAAATTTGAATAAAAACAAAAAGAACAACAACACCAAGTGACCAATTTAATCGAATACAATAACCCTTTCGAAAACCATCGACACGAACGTGAGTGGTGAATGGAGGGTTCCATCCAGCCAAAACAAAAGGACTCGCACAATAGACATGCAGGAGTTGATATAAAAATTGCATTTAAGGACTTGTGTGTGTTTTGTAGTGGCAGAAAATAAAAAGAACAAAAAACAGAAAACAAAAAAAGGAAAACGCTGCCATAAATATTCAAATGATTACTTTTTGTACATTTCACCGGCACTGGAGCAACATGTTGCATACCGCCGCTCTGTGTGACGGTGCTATACGACTGTCAATGGCTTTGACTTCGGCTGCAGCACCGAAATTTGCGTGATGTTCAAACATGACACGTTCGTTGGAGTCATAAAACAAAAGGCCCAAATTGTGTTGTAAATGTGGAAATGATTACGATTACACACACACGGACACAAGCTCCCAACTGCAATATAGCCTCAGCGTGTAACGTCATAAGGAACCGAAAAAACAACAACAACAGTGTCTAAGTAAAAGCAATAACAAAGCAACCATAAGAAGGCTGTCCCACAGAAAACCTCACATGCCGAGGCAAATTAAGTCAAGCGCATCGAACAGCAACCACCCACTTCGGCCAAGGACTAGGTACGACTAAATCAAGTGATTAAATGCCACAACAAAACATGACACAGTGGTCGTAAACAAACAAAAAATATGTAGAAAAAAATAAAGTGGGCACGGGCCAATTTACCTCTGCTATAAAACAGACTTACCTCGCCTGTTTGAAAGTTAAGCCATATCGGATTAAAGAGACTTCTAAAGCTGCAGGAATTTATACAAAATCATCGGGTTGGCCCGATCTTAATCAAATTCGGCACATTTAATCAATAATTAACCGAAAAAGAACGTGATCACATATTTCTATATCCTCCACCGAAGGGTGGATGGTTTACTAAATTTGTTATTCCGTTTGTAACACCACGCAAAATTGATCGGAGACCCTTTGAAGTATACAGGGCGATTCATTCACGACAAATTTCACCAGCATATTCCTTGGCTCATACGGGATGGCCCGATCTTAATCAAACTCGACAAAAATTAACCGAAAAAGAATTTGTTTACATATTCTTAATTATTCCGCCGAAGGGTGGATGGTTTACTAAATTTTAAATTCTGTTTGTAACACCACGCAATATTTATCGGAAACCCTTTGAAGTATACAGGGCGATTCATTCACGACAAATTTCAACAGCATATTCCTTGGCTCATACGTTATGGCCCGATCTTCATCAAACTCGGCAATAATTAACCGAAAAAGAATTTGATCACATATTTCTATATTCTCCGCCGAAGGGTTGATGGTTTACTAAATTTGAAATTCTGTTTGTAACACCACGCAATATTGATCGGAAACCCTTTGAAGTATACAGGGCGATTTATTCACGACAAATTTCACCAGCATATTCCTTGGCTCATACGGGTTAGCTCGATCTTAATCAAACTCGTCATATTTGACCAGTAATTACCCGAAAAGAATTTGATCACATATTTCTAAATCCTCCACCGAAGGGTGGATGGTTTACTAAGTTTGTTATTCCGTTTGTAACATCGCGAAATATTGAGCGGAGACCTTTTAAAGTATACAGGGCGATGTATTCACGACTGGACAAATTTCAACAGCGTACTCATATGAAAATACGTCCATCTACGACCATGCCGGAAAATTCAAGGCGGCAAAATTGCAGCGTTTTGAAAATTTTCAGATCGGTGGTCGGAGGGTACTAGGGTGAAATTGCTAAGTTCTGAACTAGTGATCGAAGCCCAGAGGTCCTACCGTTCCCAAGTTATGACTATTTGAATGAAATGTCAAAAAAAATGTTTCTTTTTTGGAAGCGAAATAACAGCATACGTGGGCTGCCATATATATTTCTGGCCTAATAATGAAAATGCGAATATTTATCAACAAATATGGTTGTATTGTTTTTCAAAGTATTCTTCAGCATGATTTATATGCTTTTGCATGCGCTCAAACCAATTGTCGAAGCACTTTTTGCACTCCGATTGAGACATGGTTTTTGAACACTTCAACATCATCTTCTGGCGACGAAAATCGTTGATGTGCGGGAATAAAAAAAAGTCATTGGGTGCCAAGTCTGGGCTGTAAGGTGGATGATCAATCAGTTCGACGTTTTGGCCGGTCAAAAAGGCGCTGGCTTGAGCCGATGTGTGAGAGCTCGCATTGTCATGGCGCACAATGAAGACTTTAGGCAAACAAATTGTGGTGTACCACTCAGAACTGACCGTCCTACGTTGCTCAAGCGGAACAGTCGCCACATGACCAGTTTTGCCGAAGAAACAGGCGACCATTTGCTTCAAAGTGCTTCTTCCACGAACAACTTTCGTTGGATTTGGCTCGTCTTCGAAGACTCACACGGCCGATTGCTGTTTTGTTTCGGGCTCATACGCATAGATCCATGATTCGTCACCTGTGACGATCTTATAAACGTCTATTCAAGCACCGCGATCGTATTTTTTTCAAAATTTCTTTGTACCAATCGACACTAGCTTTTTATTTTATTTATTTTATTTATTGAGCGATTGTCAAATTGTGCGGTATCCAAAGAGAACAAACCTTTTTTACGGCGAGATTTTTATGCAATATCGAATGTATGCTGGTGGAAGAAATGCCCAAGGATGCCTCTATCTTACGGTGTGTCACATGACGATCTTGCATTATCAGTTCACGCACGACATCAATGTTCTCTGGCGCAACGGCCGTTTTTGGACGACCTTCGTCTTTGATCGAGCGTCGGCAACGATTGAATTCATTAAACCAGTTTTTCACAGTGCTATGAGATGGTGCTTAATCGCCATACAAAGATTTAAGTTCATCGATGCACTCTTGTCGTCATAATCCACGTCGAAAGTTGTGAAAAATGATCGCACGAAAATGTTCACGAGTTAATTCCATTTTTTGTCAAGTTGTTTTTTTAAGTCACTGTAAACAACTCAATTGATGTTCGTACGTCAAAACGTTCTGAGTACGTTTATGCTTAAAAACGTCAAACTTTCCAATGGAAATTTTAGGTGGCGTCTGGCAACACTTAGTGTTGCCTAGGCCAGAAATGTATATAGGCCCTGGGCTACGTTTAGGTATTTCTTAAAGGAGAAAAAAAACAAAAAATCCAGAACATTAGAACTTAGCAATTTTACCCTAGCACCCTCCGATCACCGATTCGAAAATTTTCAAACCGCTGCCTTTTCGCTCCTTTGCATTTTCGGGCATGGGTGTAGGTGGACATATTTTCATGAAATGAGCCAAAGAATACACTGGTGAAATTTGTCCAGTCGTGAATGAATCACCCTGTATATGCATGAGTATATTGACCGTGTCCGATTGGAAAATCACTCACACTTTCTAGAGGAGTTTTTTCAGAACAAATAACAAATATAAAAAATCAAGTGTGTAAAATTTATTGGTAATTTGAAAGGCCCTTTTATGGCATTTATTTTTTGAATATAACTTCCTTCAAATGTTGGCCGCAACTACGCTTCAGAGTTTCCATTCTGAGGGTCCAATTTTGGATGACTCGTTCGAGCATTTCGACCGTTATGGCTTTAATGACAAGCGTAATGTTGGCTTTCAAAACCTGAATCGAAGCTGGTTTGTCAGCATAGGCGTTGGACTTTACATAGCCCCAAAGAAAGAAGTCTGATTACACACGATCTAGGCGGCCAACTCACCGGTCCAAAACGAGAAATTAGCTAGTCTTCGAAATTACCTCTCAATAGATACATTGATTGAGCAGCTTTATGGCAAGTGGCACTGTCATGTTGAAACCAAGTGTCGTCAAGATTAGGGGCTTCAATTTCAGGTAGCATAAAGATCGATATCATGGCGCGATAGCGAGCATCATTCACTGTTACGTTCCGGCCATCATTTTTGAAAAAATTTGCACCGATGATTCCAACAGCTTATAAACCGCACCAAACCGTGTTTTTCTCTGGGTATAATGACACCTCTTGAACCTCCTCTTGTTGCTCTTCAGCTAAAATGCGGCAATTTTGTTTATTGGCTTTGCCGACCGTTAAGCCAGAAATGGGCCTCGTCTCTGAACAAAATTTTGGTCGAAAACAGCTAATCTTCCCGTTTCTCACAGAACGCTCATTTCCATAATACAGTTGCCAACATTTGAAGGTAGTTATTTTCACAAAATAAATGCCATAAAATGTCCTTTCAAATTATCTATAAAGATTCCACACTTGATTTGTATTTTTATATTTTTTTTTGTTCTGAAAAAATACCTCTAGATGGATCATCCTTTACAATAATAGAAAAATGAATTTGTTTATAGAAAACCATAGAAAGTTTGCGTTTAACCCTGTTTGTTACAAATATTTAGCGTTTTTGGAAAGAAATTTATTCAAGAATAACCAATAGGCTTTAGCGAGTTTAAGCGAGCTCGGTAATTACTCATTTATAGTATTTCATGAATAACTTTTTTTCTATAAACTCTAAGCTTTATATTAACCGTTTTATGACTCTTAGAGTTGTTCTGGTCATTTATAGACAGAAATCTCTAGTTTCGTTTTTCAAAGTTTTAAAGTTTACGCCTTAGCGGCCACCTACTCGCTTAATAGCTCGGTTATCACTCGTTTATAGTATTTCTGGAATAGTTTTTTTTCTATTAAGTCTAAGCTTTTATATTACGCGTTTTTTTTTTGCTTAGAGCCGTCCTGGTAATTTATGGACAGAAATCTCTAGTTTTGTTTTTTTAAAGTTTCAAAGTTTACGCTTTAGCGACCACTTTTTCGCTTACTATCCGAGTACGAAAAGAGCACGCCCAATATGCCGTTTATTCCATAGTGTATTTAAGGGAAGAAAAAAACTATGTAAAAATATTTGGCACATTTCAAGCTTCCTGAAGATTTAAGGCCGTATCGCGCTAGAAAACGCAAATGAAACCCGATCATTTTAAAGTTTCCTACGGATGTGACTTTTGTATACCAGTCGGTCCTTAAGGTATTTTAACTGTTTTATCATATAATTCTTTAACATCTGCTAAACAATCCGCGTTCTATTAAACTCAAACGGTGATTTAAAAGTATTCCCCTTCATACCACTGTGCCTGGTATCCTTTACTTGTGACCCCAACAAAAGCTCTTCCAAATTAAAGCAACTCAAAAAGGAGTCTAGAGTAGGCGCAATCAAAAAAAAAATTACAAGTGAAAGGGAAAGACAAGTTAACTTTGAAGAATTTTTCTACTCTGTCTATTTGTAGAATAACGCAATAACGTGAAGAAAATATAAACAAAAACAAAAGAAATGCTCAATTTGTAATAAACAAAAGACCAACAAAAAGCAAAAAAAAAACTAAAAAAAACAATAGCCATAAAAAAACAAAACCTAAAGAACCCTAAACCAAACAATCTCAACTCAGTGAAATAATGACGTCACTTCCAACAAAAACAACAACAACAGTCACTCTTGTCAACCGCCACAACCTACGAGACTCGCTAAGCAATTTGCCACAAAAACGAACAACAACAACTACGACTAGTGCTGTAGCATTCTTAAGGATATGCCCAAGCGTTCAGCCTGCCACCCACTAATTGTCAGCCCACACTGGCAAACACCGAGACCTAGCACGCAGCGTCAAGAGCAAGAGCGAATGCGACGAATGTGATTGTCTCGACTGAAAAGTGAAACATCAAAACTATTTCCCAGCAATTATCCGGGGCTGTTGACACTAACAAACGGTTATTGCTGCTGCACAAGGATACTAGCAGAAGCCTATAACGTTTTCCCAAGATCTCTTTTTTTGCCTTTCCTTCTTTTGTATAAGTATATTAAAAAGTCTCCGGCTTTAGCGTCATCAGCATTGTCGTAGTGTTCTTCTGCTCTTTCCGCCTCGCCTACATCCGCTTCCGTTATCCTGTTTACGGTGCCAGCAGCAACAACAACAGTGTCTGGTATTTATTGTCGGACCGAGAGCCGTTTCGTTGATGTGTCATCATCATAAACAGCCGACGTTGTTATCCTTACCAAGAAAGGACTCTGGTGACTGAATGTGACGCCCACACAAGGCGCTCGCTCGCGGTGGCACAACACAACAGTTGGCCCTTTTCCGTCTGTCAGTTTGGCTTTGCAGTCGCTTCGCTTACATTTCGTTGCTGCTAAATAAATAACGAGAAAGGGAGAAAGCGAAAGAAAACGCCTATACACAATGTCGGAGAATTTACCTTCAACTTCAACAGGTAAGTGTATTTGTGAATGTATTTGTGTAAATGTACTCGTATATCCATAGCGTTTGTTATTGTTTTCCTTGGCAAGTGTCAATGTCGATCAATGTCCTTCTTCCAAGTAAGTTTATTAGTAACAATTCCTTAGGCTTGTTACCAATAACCGGCAAGGAAGCAGTGGGAGGGCTGGTAATGTTGGCCTAAATATTTTGCCTAAAGGTTTGGTCGGAATTTCTCTTAAATGGCCGCAATTATTCTCCTTTTAATGTTAAGGATAATTAGCCAATCCAATTATAAGGATTGCATTTTCATTTCATGGCGTAGGTAGCCTACTCGTACCTTTATAAGGCCGGTTTAGCTATCAGTTGTACGCATGTAAAAATTTTTAGTAATTCTGTTTATCCAACAAAGTGGTTCTAGTGAAATCGTTATGGAAATATTAAGATAACGAATTAATTGTATTATAGCGTTTTTTTTTTGCTGGCCATTTTCAAATTACAACAGAGTTTTTACGTTGCTATAATGGTTTAGTATGTCGCCACCGAAGAGTTATAACGTTAAATACTATAATATGATTTAATATAATTCCATGGTCGCCTCGAATCAGGGCAAATAAAGATTACGTGGGTAGAAATGGTCATATATTGCCATTTTAAAGAATTATTAGCTTGTTCGCGATGATTGGCATGATCATGCTTTATTTTAAATTTGACGATGTATTGCCATTTTTAGAAACATAATTTATCGCGTTTTTCATGATTTATTTTCTTTTTCACGATGAAAATCGTAGCTTGCCGATTTTCAAAAAGAAATAAATTTTAAAAAAATTTTATAAAATTGTAATTTTCAGTTTCTAAAGAAAATCGTTCTTGTGGCGATTTTTTAAGTAATTTTTAAGTGATCTGTTGGTTATTTTTAAAGTAAATCGTATCTTAGAGATTTCTAAAGAAAATCGTTCTGATGGCGTATTTTAAGGAAAATCTTTCTGTTGAAGATTTTAAAAAAAGAAATTCGTAATTATGACTTGAACAGTTTTTATTCTGGTTCGAAAACTTTTTGTTGTTTCTTTTTCAGACAAAACGTAAAAAATTGGTGAAATGTATTTGCTATGGTTGCCAGGCAGACTGTACAGCTGTTTCTAAACCCGCCAAGGGTTTTCTTTAGCAGCACCCGTTCTGCTGGCAATTTTTAAAGAAAATCAATATGTTGTCGGTTTTAAAGAAAATTGTTCTATTTGCTTTATTTATTTTTATTTATTTTATTTATTTATTTTTTAAAGAGTTGTTTTGAGATTTATAAAGGAAATCGTACGGTTGGCGAGTATAAAAGAAAATTATCTGTTGGCGATTTAAAGAAAATCGTTCTCTTGATGTGTTTAACAAAAAAAATTGTAGTTTCCAATTAAAAATATCATTATAATGATCATGATCATTATAAAAAAATTTGAGAGATCTGTTTTTTTTTGAGAGAGAAAACTGTTTCTTGACGATTTTTAAAGATAATCGATCTGTTGTCGATTTTGATAAAAATTGTTCTGTTGAAAATTTAAAAAAAGAGTTCTTTTGGTGATTTATAAAGAAAATCCTTCGTTTGGCGGTTTTTGAAGAAAATTTATCTGTTGGCGTTTTTTAAGAAAATGTGTCTGTTAGCGATTTAAAAGAAAATCGTTCTCTAGCCGTATTAAACAAAAAAAAATCGAAGCTTCACAAATTTTTTAATCGTAATTTTGACAATTATTTAAGAAAAGAAGATCGTTCATTTGAAGATCTATAAAGAAAATCGTAGATTTAACAACTCTTAAAGAAGATCGTAGATTTGACGATTGTTAAAGAAAATCACAGTTTTGACGATTCTCAAAGAAGATCAAAGATTTGACAATTTCTAAAGAAACTCGTAGTTTTGACGATTTATAAGAAAATCATAAACTTGACGATTTATAAGAAAATCGTAGATTTGAAAAAAAAATATTTTTTTTTGTTTTTGAAAAAAAGCCTAAAGTCGGACTAGCTACAATACAATCCAATATACTTATACAACTTAAAGGTCTACGATATACTTAGAAATTGGAAATAGTTGTCTAAAACGTAAAAAAATATATGGAAGAGCTTTTACATGCTGACACTCCGATAATAATTTCGTAAATTTTCAACAAATATTTTATTGAATTTTAAACAAACGGATATTAGGAAGAACTCAGCGTAAGAAAAAAAGGCTTCAGTGTGTTTTGAACATGCTTCTGATTTTAAATTTATATTCTGTCGTAATTTATATTCTGTCGTTGAAAAATAGGTATTTTGACATTATTTAAAAAAACGCCCATTTGAATCGGCATTTTGATATTTTTTTTTAAAGAATCGTCATTTTGCAGATAAAAAATGTTCTAAAAAATATGTTGTCTATTTATTTTACTTTTCCTGCTATAACGTGCTTCTCATAATTCTATCAGAAATTGTATGATCGTAAAAATGACGATTTGTCGTACTTTTTAGTTTAGAAGTTTATAAGAATTAGGTTCTACTTGGTAGGGATTACGCGAAGCGAGCACAGGCTCGGGTTCCCCATGCATTTTTTGTTTTTAAAAATTCAACGAAAATGATTTTCTCTGAAATATGGCCCTCAGGCAGTCCAGATTTGAACCCAAATTGTGGACGGTTTTAGTGGACAAGGTTTGTCATAAAAGATACCCCAACATTGGGTCTCTTAAGACTGCTTTGGTTAGAGCTGTGGCCAATTTTCAATGGACGAGGTTCGTGCAGCTATTGACGATTGGCCAGTGCGACTTAAGGCGTGTGTAAAGACAAAAGGCGGACATTTCAAATAAGTATAAGTAGATTCTTTTTGCATACAATATACATCAATAAATATATTAAAAACTACTTGGTCCAAAAACATTCAGTACTTTTTATTTTACAGCATAAAACGAGTGTAACAAAAATGTAAAGATCATTCGGCTCTGTTGTATCGAAGTTTTCGATCTGCTTTGTGTTGTACGAAGTTCAGAATTAAGTTTTTATTTAGTATTTTTTGTTCTGAAAAAATACCTCTAAATGGATCATTCTATAGAAGGAAATTTATTCATAATTATTCTACAAATGATACAAAATCGCTAGCCCGTATCAGCAGTTCGTGCGCTCCAGGACTTAAACCTTCCACACGGCTAAAATACTTAAGCTAAACTGATTTCCTTTTACGTACATCATATTAAAACCAAATTCATCAAGCTAATGGTGGCGAAATATAAATTACCCCAAGAAGTATGCAATTATTTTTCGTGTATTTTACACCCGCCACACGGTACAAGGACATGAAGCAGTTGTTATAAAATATTAAATTGACACTTGCGTGTCGTTTAATTTTGATCTAAAACATACAAACTCTCTCTCTCTCTCTCTCTCTCTGGTACATACAAAGGCACACGTTTTGATGACAAATTCTGTTTTAAAAGGTAACGAAATGTTGAATGAACTCTTTTTTTTTGTGCGAAACATCCTTCCTTCCGTTTTCACACCGGGTTTTTTTTTCGTCTTCTACCGTTTTTCGTTTTGAGTAAAGTGACTTTTGAAGTAATTATTCACACACTTGCGCATGAGAAATTCGTTGAATTTTTAAAAACAAAAAATGCACGGGGAACCCGAGCCTGTGCTCGCTTCGCGAAATCCCTGGAGTCATATTAACGTGTCCGTGTCTGTTTGTCAGTGGCCGGGTAGTGTTTTTCGTTTTTTTTGTGCAGTTGTAAAAACTGAAATACGTTCAGCAGATGATGTCACTTTTTCTGAAAATGTATGCGTGCGCGTGAATGTAAGAATATGATTGTGTGTACATGTAATGAAGACACATACATATGTATTTATGTTTGCATATGCATGTGTTTGGTTGTGTGTGTGTACACAGACCAAATACTCTGTGTTTGTAGTAGATGGCGCTTAATGATAACAAACGAAACGTTTTCATGTTCCTGTGTCCTTATTCATTGTGTAAGCATCAACTTATCCTTAACATGCAAAAAATGGCAATCGTATGTGTGAGGGTGTATGTATTCGTGTTTATGTGTGCCTATCTGTCTGGCAGCTAGTGTGCGTGCTTTCTGGCTTGTTCAGATGTCTGTGTGGTGCCAGAGGATTTGCCTGTTAAATGTCGTTCTGGGATAGTTTTAAATGGTTTGAGCAGTGTAAATGTTAAAATTTGTAATTAAAATCTGTTAAATGTGTCATATGGAGCTTATGCCGTTAAATGCCTCCCCCTCCGCCTTTGCCACTACACAGACAAGTGGATACAAGTGAAGAGTAATTGCACTATAGTAGCACTCCTTTGTATGTCCCCCAATAGAGACCGTATGTTCAGTTAGGCCTTATGTTTGCAACATTTTTTAAAATTTATCTCAGAACATATGAATTCTTGTAAAATTGTGGTTAAGGATTGGTGTAATTATAAACAATTAATAGGAAGGACAATCATTGTTTACGATAATGGTCCCAAGCTTCCCTTGAAATACTGTGATTTTTTCTAAATTTTTAAATTAAATGTCGATTATTTTTCAATGGTCGATAAGTAAAGTGGCATGTGGAAGCTGACATCGTAAATATATCAAAAGAGCTTGTTGGCATTATATTGCATGATGATTTGTCCACGAGAAAGCTCTCATCTAAGTGGGTGCCGTGTTTAACCACTGCTGACAAAAAAAAAACCACAACAACGGCTTGATGTTTTTATGCAGAGTTTAGTCATGCGTTTGTGGCAATTGTTGAAACAAGGAACCATCAACTCAGTATGGAATAATACCAATCGTCATCAGAGTATACATCAGCCGGTGAACCTCGTCGCATGATAAAATATACATCGACTACCATAAGATGGGAAATACATACCAACAACACTGGATATTATTATTAGCGCAATTTAAAGCCTTTAAAGCCAAATGCTTTATTTGAAGGCCCAAGCAAAACTGAAGCATTTAGGCTCAGAGAAACCGCTTGCTATCGTCGAGAAGCCAATAACAGTTTCGGGACAGTTTCAATATTTCAGGAAGTCCAACCAACATCTCTTTGACGAAAAATAGGGCTTTTACGATCCGGTGTGAAATCTTTTTAGATACCAAAGGAGTGCGCCAGATGTAAGTACTGCTGATGTGAATAGGGCTGCTTTATATATTTCTGGCCTAATAATGAAAATGCGAATATTTAACATCAAAAATGGTTTTATTGTTTTTCAAAGTATTCTCCAGCATAATCTATATACTTTTGCATGCGCTCAAAGCAATTGTCGAAGCACTTTTTCAACTCCGATTGAAACACCTCCAAAACATGGTTTAGAACGCTTCAACAGCATCTTCTGGCGACAAAAATCGTTGACCACGAATTTTTTCCTTGATGTGCGGGAATAAAAGGAAGTCATTGGGTGCCATGCCAGGACTGTACGGCTGATGACCAATCATTTCGACGTTTTGGCCGGTCAAAAAGGCGCTGGATTGAGCCGATGTGTGAGAGCTCGCATTGTCGTCTTCTCTTGTTCGTTTTTCGAATTTCTCCGAAGACTTCAGGCAAACAAATTGTGGTGTACTCCCACGGACCGTCAAGCGAAACAGTCGCCACATGACCAGTTTTGCCGAAGAAACAGGCAACCATTTGCTTCGAAGTGCTTCTTCCACGAACAACTTTCGTTGGATTTGACTCGTCTTCGAAGACCCACACGGTCGATTGCTGTTCTGTCACTCATACATCCATGATTCGTCACCTGTGACGATCTTATAAACGTCTTTTGAAGCACCGCGATCGTATTTTTTCAAAATTTCTTTGCACCAATCGACACGAGCCTTTTTTTGAGCGATTGTCAAATTGTGCGGGATCCAACGAGAACAAACCTTTTTTACGGCCAGGTGTCTATACAATATCGAATGTGTGCTGGTGGAAGCAATGCCCAAGGATGCCTCTATCTCACGGTATGTCACATGGCGATCTTGCATTTATTCGGTCTTATATCATTATTATGACTTGAGCAGTTTTTAGTTTTTTATTCTGGTTCGAGACCTTTATGTTGTTTCTTTTTCAGAATCAACGTAAAAGAAGGTTGGTGAATTGTATTTGCTTCGGTTGCCAGGCAGACTGTACGACAGCCGGTTCTGTGGACCGGATTGACCCGAAGAACAATTCTTCGGTCAAGGGCTGTCACCCTGGCACACAGTGGCCGCTACAACAACACCAACAACAACGATCCTGCATTATCAGTTCACACACGGCATCAATGTTCTCTGGCACAACGGCCGTATTTGGACTACCTTCACGACCTTTGTCTTTAAGGGAGCATTGGCCACGATTGAATTCATTAAACCAGTTTTTCACAGTGCAGGATGGTGCTTCATCGCCATACAATGATTTAAGTTCATCGATGCACTCTTGTCGTGATAATCCACGTCGAAAGTTATGAAAAATGATCGCACGAAATGTTCACGAGTTAATTTCATTTTTTGCCAAATTTTCTTTTTTCAAGTCACTGTAAGCAACACAATGATGGTCGTACGTCAAAACATTCTGAATACGTTTATGCTAAAAAAAATGTCAAACTTTCCAATGGAAATGTCAGATGACGCCAGGCAACACTTAGTGTTGCCTAGTAATATGTAAAGCAACCCTCGTACTAAACCTCACTCCCTAAACTTCAACCACTCCCCCCTACAAACGTGACCAAATTTATACAGGTATTTTCTAAAGCAAGGATAACCATGTCAGAAATTCTGTTAATAGTTCACCTCCATGGGACCTTCTATCAAAAGCTGTCAAACTGCCGATAATTTCGATAGTTTAAGTCAACGCTATCGATACTTTCGGATAATTTGTTAAAAGTATATAATATTGCGTTTTTATACAAATTCCATATTAAAGAAGAACACAGTTCACAAATACATTCAATAAACATGTTAAAAAGGCTAAATTCGGACGAGGCCGACTATGAGATACTCTAATATTTAAAAGATTTCTTGTCTCTGTCTGGAGCTTGAGCAAGATCGTACTTAAAATGTAACTTCTACAGCGGGAAGATCATTTTCCGCTGGGCTATATGAATAATTATAGTCCACACAATACGCAGAACCCTAAATCAGAAGGGACATTTGTGAGAGGCTATTCAAAATATAAACCAATATGGTACTATTTCCTCGAAATAATCGCTTTTAGCGCTCTGTGCAATATTTGGTCGGAATTGCATGAAATATGCGGCTTTTAGAGCTGTAGCATTTTAAATCGGAAAACATAAGTTTAATATAAATCGGTTCGTATTTGTGCCCTGTACATTGAGTACACTAATAGATGGATGAACGGACGGACATCGCTCAATGGAATTAAATAATAATTCTAAATCGATTGGTTAACTTAACGTCATCGGATAATTATTGTGAATCGATTGGTATACTTATCATTAAATCGTTTTTTATTTCTTTAAGGCGTTACAAATATCAGCTCTACGTCCCAATACCCTATTCACATAATTAAAATATTACAATTTTTAGAAACGGAAGGGAAAAATAACAAGCTTAAGTCTGATGGTAGATTAAAGCAATCAACACCAATCTGATTCCGCTTCTCTGTTTGGAGCCGAAGCAAGATCGGACTTAATATGCGATTTCTAGAGCAGGATATAATAAGTTGGGACCATATGGAAACAGACCGCTATGGTCAAACTTAAACAGCTATTCTTCATTTGCTATTCCTATTAAAGACAATGGAAATAAACTGGTGCTTCAATATGTTGTTCTATTATCAACTGTGTGCCGGGGCTGTGTGCCCAAGCACTGATGCTTCGGGTCTGTATGGTAAATAGAACCTTCTACCGATACTGATGATGTCCCCCATTTTCAGGTTTTAAACTGTCGTTTCTCTCACCTGGGTTTTCTTGTCTTCTTATTTCATCTGGCGGTTTGTCGACTGTCATCATCCCTGCCACCATTAAGGCTGTTTCACACGATATACGTAGTTTGAAATCCAATTAAGGTTCGTAGGACACTCTATCGATAAATTATGGTTAGCTTTCGTTTCGCCTCTTTTCTTGGTTTCGAGACTGCCCTATACTAGGTTTACGGAATTATCGACTATCGCTAGTTATCTCCTTCTAGTAGGCTTGAGACTAGTTTGGAATGTATTCCGGCTGTGTTTCTCTGGGGCAAATTTAGCTTGTTTTCTAGCTGAACCTAGGTATTTAAGAGAAATTGAAGATCGAGATCGTGGTTCGCTTGTTCTACATCTAAGCTTCTAGTTTCGGTCTCACCAGATGTATACCAAAGTTCATCATATCTTAGCATTATATTAAAACGGCTATGGAAATATTTTTGACACACTTTTAGGGACGAAATTTATGAAACAAAAAATATACAACCGGATAGGGCTTGCCTCAAAGAATCATGTTTTTATTTAGGCCTTGGTATGTGAAAGGAAGCAAGAGTAGCCTATATTTGTGGTTTCGTGCTTTAGATCACTTTTTATAGAGTTGGCACCAAGGTTTAAAAGAATCAACTATGTAAAAATGTGTTTAGAAGAATTCTTAGTGGGTCAGGAATTTCGATCGCTGCGATCTACTAATAATATTTGTTAAATGTGCTTGGCAGCGGTGACGAGACCAGGCTGTGTTGTCTTAAGACTTCTTTGTAGTCTTAAGACTTCTTTGTAGTCTTAAGACTTCTTTGTAGTCTTAAGACTTCTTTGTAGCCTTAAGACTTCTTTGTTGTCTTAAGACTTCTTTGTACATGATATCCCAAAGAAGTGGATAGGGCCCATCGACTTTTGGATACAATAAAAATGACCGTTTTATGTATTCTCTAACAGACACTCCCACCTTTGAACACTTTCCATAGAGAAGGGTGTACAAGATTCGACCAAGTCCAACCAAGCAACTTTCCTCCTGCTTTATTACAAAATACGTATGTATTAAAAGTTTAGCTAATTAATGTAAGTAAGTTTTATGGCTAGTTTTGCTGGTAATACTTTAAGAACACATGTACGACTATAATTACTGATTACGATCCGCGCGCTGTCCGTGCGCTTAAAAATAAAAAAATTTATATGCATTTTTCTCCACGGCTGCCAGCAGTAGATGTGATGGAAATGTTCTTTTAGTCAGTCACTGGGAGACAATTAGGTCATATGTGAATGTGTGATTAACATGAAAGCAAATGGGTTTGCACTTTGTGGAAGGGGCAAGTGAATTGTCATTTCGCCCGAGTTTTTTGGGAAAAAGGTGTGTTAATAGGAATATATGACTTTTGGCATTTCGCTGGTAGTCGCATGTCTCATTTGAATGTTTAGTTGAGAGGAAGATAGGATCTCGCAGAAAAGTTTGGGGGTAAAAGCCACATTCATCACTTTGAGTGCAGGTTTTAAAATTACAATTAGTTTTTATACTATAATTTGGTGTGGGTGGATTCATTTGGCTCATGTTGTTCTCGTATAATTAGATAAAAACTATTGTTCAAGAGATAGATGAAATCAAATGCTACAATGAGCAGGGCGTATTATATCTTAAAACATTTTTTTAGATGGAAAACAGGGATTATATCCGATTCAACTTAAAACCCTATCTCTTTTTTTATTAAAATTATCTATATTTTTAATTAATATTGGTATTTCATATTAAAAAAGTAGGGCCTCTTTCCGAAACCCCTAATTTTTTATATCAAAAAAATGAATAAGAATTTAAATATTTAAAATTAAATTTAAAAAAATATAAAACCAACACAAATATTCAACTTAAATGCCTACCTCTTTCCATTAAAATTATCTATATTTTTTAATTAATATTGGCATTTCATATTAAAAAAAAAGTGGGACCTCTTTCCGAAACCCCTAATTTTTTATATCAAAAAATGGATAAGAATTTAAATATTTAAAATTAAATTAAAAAACTATAACACCAACACAAATATTTTTAAAATACACATTAACGATTTTTGAATTATGGCAAAAAAAAGTTCTAAGCAAGTACGCGTTTTTTATTTGAAGTTTTTGAAATTTTTGCATATATTAAATGAAATAATGTTCTAAAGAATTAAAAATGAGAAATAAACGTCTTAAAGTTAGTTACATAAAAGTTAGACATTATTTTGATATGTATGGCAAAAAGTATGTACTACATTTGAACCTGGTTAGCATATTTACAGGGTTTTCAAGCTATAAAATGTGTCTGCGAAAAGCGCAAATTTGTTTTAAAAATTCAATTAAATTAAAAAAACAAAAGGTAAGTCGTTTTTGACTTAAAGCGAAAAAAATGTCACACTCGTAAAATGTCATACTCGTAATTAATTTAAATAAAAAAAAACAAAAGTTTGTCGTTTTTGACTTAAAGCGAAAAAAATGTCATACTCGTAAGCTGGTACACAATTTAGATTTAAACTTTTTATATTTTCGCAAAGGTGCTCGTATTATAAGAAGAAATGTCAAAAATTGAAACACGTCATTATTTTAGAATCCTTAAATGTTTAAAAATATTGTAAAATATATGGCAATAGCTTTGTACTAATTTTGAGCAAGGTTAGAATAACATTGCACATTTTACAGTTTCAAAGTAATACATTTTCGCTAATGTCTTTGAAAAAAACGCCTAAATATTTCAAAAAAATCGATTAATCTGTCCGTCTGATTACTATTTTTTTAATCAGCACCTTATAAGATAATTGGCGAAATTATGAGAAAAATAAAATCAAACAAATAACATAAATATATAGAATAAGAAGCTAAGAAGACTCGGCTAAAGCTTAGGGTGTGCCAACTTCACTGGCTTATAACTTTATTATATTTGACCGCGGACCTAAGGATAAAAAAATCAATTTTCTTTTTTTGATATGGACAACATCTGAGCATCGAATGAGACCGATCCCATGCCCCAAAAGTGTTCCCTCCCAGAGATATGCGCGTTTTATGAAAGTGAAGTCGACGATCCTAAGCGAAAATAGAAAGGGAGGGACCTTATCTTTAAAATGGCTCTCCTGAACAAAACTGGTTTGTAACCTTGGGTCCCTTTCTATTTTGCGCGTCACATATACTTTATAGGGTATCAGATCAATATTTTGAGGTGTACCCAACGAAAAGCCAAATTTGATACACCCCCTCCTATGATGGAGAATATAAAAAGGCTTAAGTGGAAAATTATCATTTTTTTATTTTAATACAGTAAAGGCAATACTAAAATGACCTATTTTTTATTTTGGAAGAGTTATTTAAGACTTCTTTTCTATCGGACTCACTAATAAATTGTTTTCTCTTGTAAAGTTCTGCGACATGTTTAAATGTAGTTAGCAAAACAATAGCACTTTCTCTTGTGCAATTGAATTTTCGCCACCCCCAGCGCAAAAAACCCACATACAACATTTATGCACTTCACTTTCCCCACCACATGTCACATCCTCTTTTTTCGAATAAGGCTAAGACTGACTTTTATCAACGATGCGTTAAAAAACATGTCGCCCAAAAGTATGCAATTATCTTCAGAGTTTTTCAGCACCCTGCCATAGTGCAATGTTTACATTTAACGCGCACCTTTCACATTTTTAAAATGCCACACATACATGCAGCAAAAATCATATAAAATACTTTGACATTTTAGTTTTTGCAACACTCTGTGGTCGACACAGAGAAATTTCTAACCAAAAACTATGCAATTACTTTAAAAAGAATGTTTCATAAAAAGTTGTAAAAATTGTTAGAATTTCTTTAAACTTTTTTGCATTTTCTGTTAAAACCGAACCACCATATAAGATCGATTTCTTTATTTATAGCGGAAATGTTGCTTTTTAAGTTAACAAATAAGACATATTAACAGAATAGTAATGTTCATTGTCTATTTTTAATTTAAAAAAGGAACCTGGGTCACCACTTACATACCAGATCCTATGCCTTTAGTGGTTCTTTTGCGTTAATTTTCATTTATAAACCCCTTACTTTGTTCCGCTAACGTGAATATGGAGACCGAATAGTTTATTATTCTTCTTAATCATTGCCTACCTTTAGGTGAGCATTTATTTCCTCGATTTTACCATTTACGCACAATTGAAATAGTCAAGTGATTTTCAACAGCTCAACTTTGATTTTTCTTATTTTCCCCCTAACCATATAAAAAAGAAAAACTTTTCGAAAAGTTCCGCAGTGAATTGTATGCCAAGAAGAAAGGAAAACAAGAATAAGTGTAACAAAATTAAATAGAGCATAGTTTTAGGTAATTTAACGCACAAAATAAAATGAACGTGAAATAGCCTTGGAAATAAAGTCAAAGAACAATAGAGATTCGAAATTTAATTAACAGTTTCTGTTTAATTAGAGTAAAGATTTTCTGAATTAATGTAGCATACATTTGGGGGTAATCACCAGAAGTGAGAGCTTAAAAACGAGGTAGACTAACCAGCAGTGCAATAACGGAAAGTTTACAATATTTGCCAAGTAAAGTAATCTTTTCGAGACAAAACTATTTTAAACATATAAGGCTAACTCTTAGGATTATTGAAAAAGAGTTCACTCACTTTCGGTTTAAGCTGGAAGTTGTAGTTCATAAAAGAGGTAGACTAACCAGCAGTACATTAAGAGAATGTCTATAATATTTACCTAATATGTACCTCGTCCTTACATTGAAATCTAGATTAAGCAGAATTTAAAGCATACTATAAGGCTTATTAAAAAGAGCTCTCCAACTTTTTGTGAAAACTATGGCGTAATCCTGCGACAACAGTTTAAGAAAAAACTTAAAAAGAATAACACTTAATAATCTTCAAAAGATAATAATCGTTTAATTTATAGTTGGCGGATTTTCTCACTGTCACCACAAACTAAATGATAAAAACGAGAAACTCTAAAGATAACAACGCGTACAATTGCTACCACAAAAGTATTATATTTCCTTCAAAGATTTGTGCGCTCTTAGCTACTTTAATTAATTCAGCTGAAACTCGCTATTAAATTTGCAGCAGCTGCTTGCTTAAGCAGCAGCAAAACTAAAAAAATTATCAAAGCATAAGTTTAGGATAGAGAAGGAATTTTTAAAATCCACAGCCATCATTTCAAAATTCTTTCAACTAATTTACCATGCAAGCCACCTACTCACTACAAGTGCTGCATAATTCGGTGGAGTGGCCCCACAGAGAGAAGGCGGCAAGTGTTGATTAAACAAATTGCACTTGTGTTCCAATTCAATGAAAACTAAATATATATGTTTAAAAAAACAATATAAACATTTTGAAATATTCAACAGTATTTTAAATACTTGTTTGTTCATAGGCTTAATCTTGTTGTTTTTCCCTCTTAGGCAGTAAAAACAACCAAAACTAAAAATGTTGTATACTTTTGTGGTGTTTATAGTATTAAGCAAACCCCATTGCATACTTCCAGGGGCTTTAATCGGTTTACGTAAACAGCAGCAACACAGAGTATGAATATTATTGTTGTACTTTGGCCCTGAGAGAAAGAACAGGTGTATGAGGAGCTCGAATCTTGTACACCCTTCAGCAGCAGGGAGGTCATCCCACATCATCGTGTGAGACGAAGCCATCGAGGTCAAATTAAAGTGCTTGCCAAAAACAGATGCGGAATGTAACGTACCTCATTTTGAGTTTCCATGGAGTGGTTGTCATCGCGTGTGCGACTATAACACAGGTTGTCCCGGTTCAAAAGCGAGAGAACGGAGATTAATTTCTCAGCAAAAGAATCTACGTCCCCGAACATAGTTCTACTCTAAGGGCTGAGTGACACGATAAACTTCCACATAACATCGACATAAGAATGTGCTGCAAACTTAGCCCAATCTTCTCTTGTTGGTATAAGCACTGCAATCTAATCTAAAGCTTCGAGTGATTTTTTAAACGCTTTACAAAATTTCTAATCAGTGCCTTGTAGTCAGTATATTTCAATTTATCATGCAACTCAGTTTTGAAAGATCAGACCTCATCTTAACAGACGGTTTAAAAATGGAGAAATGAACGTGCTTAGAGGTTTCAAATAGAAACTTCATACAGACCACCAAACGTTTCAAGTAAGTTTCGAGCCAGAGATATTCACAACAGTCAAGACAGCCTACAAAAGTTGTGAGCAGTTTTAAACATCCGTAAATAAAAACACTACGTAGACAGTCATGCGGTCCTTAAAGTTCTCCTTCCAAATACAATAAAATTCAGATACGCCTTAGAATGTTTGAAATGTCCCAATCTAGGTCCGAAATTACAGCGACAAAGCGAAACATGCGATAGCATTCCCACACGCAGAGAAGAAATAAAGTTACTAAATGGTCTCCGCAATAAAAGTATGTTCGTCGCAACCATAGTATTGTTTATTAAATTTTATTTTGACAATAGTATGTTTGTCGCAATATAAATATTGATGAAATGTTAAAATATTATTATTATCAAATTTAAAAATTAAAATATGGTTGTTGCAACAATATAAAAATGGTTAGAGTAGTTTTTTCGGTTTTATGTTAACAATAATATGATTACGGCAACCATACTGTATGATTGTAATTTTTCTTCATTTAAATATGCTTTTTGGAACAATGTTTTGTTACGGATCTAATGCAATAATAGAAATTTAAATTTACCCAACAATAATATGATGCTCTTCGAATATTGTTATCCTAACCATATTTTTTTTAAGTGCATGTGCCAGAAATGGCATAGAACCAGTTGGTGGACCAAGATTTTCGCGCATGCCAATGCCTTTTGCAGTGGTAACTAATCGTATCGATAAATAAGGCAAAACGGAACAAGTGGATAAATTAAGTTCGGCTAGGCCGAAGCTTAAATACCCTCAATTAATGTCCAAAATAATTTTTTTGTCAAGGGGGCGTGGCATTGGCCTTTTTCTATTGAAACTATCAACTACCATCGTAACACCGGTATTAGTTCACGAGTCCATTCATTTGGCTATAAGTGCAGTTTTTTAAGGGGGCGAGGTACCGCCAACTTGTCCTTCAGGATTTGTTTCGATGCATGCCTACATCATGTGTTACAAATATCATCGTCGTTTCATGAGTTCAGTTCATGAGATATTGTGTTTTTACATTTAGGGTTGTTGATTTTTCGAAAGGTTTACTCAGTCCTTGTGTAGGGAAAGTTTTTATCTGTTGACCATTCTGGGTCATTTTCAATAACAACCGTTTCAGCCCATCAATGCATGTTTTTGCAAAATGTTAGCCACCTAGCTTTAATAGTGGGACCTGTAGTTTGCTTTTCACAGACACACGTTTTTGCAAAATTCAACACATGTTTTTGCAAAATTTTAGCCACCTACCTGTAATAGTGCGACCTGTAGTTTGCTTATGGTATGAAAATGGCTAAGGTAGGACTGACTATATTCACTTCTTCTTCTTTCCCAACGCTCAGTGCCTTGCGTTGGGAAAGAAGTCGAATGGTATGGGTATATCTTGGAAAGACTGCTGCGGAAGCTGCCACGACGCAAAAATAGCTTTGAAGCAAATTCTATGGTGACCTGAAAAAGGCAACCGACTTCTTTAGCGATAGATATCGACAGCACCAAATGATAAAGCTCAAGGAATCCCTACCGATTCTCATCTTTATATACTCATTCTTTTCTTTTTATACCCTGCTTCGAAGAGTAGCAATTCGAATTAAAACAAATGTTGCTCCGAATCAATTTATATGTAACAAATATTGTAAAATATTGTAAAGTGAGATTAGGCAAGGGCCTAAAGGGTCCAAAAAACTCACCGATTCATTTTGCTCTTAAGTACCGTAAAAAAATCAAGTTTCACTTTTTTTTTGATGTGGACCACATCTGAGCATCGAATGAGACCGATCCCATGCTCCAAAAGTGTTCCCTCCCAGAGATATGCGCGTTTTATGAAAGTGATGGTACACCAAAGATACACGTATTTAAATCTTTAAAATGGCTCTCCTGAACAAAACTGGCGTTTACCCTTAGGTCTCTTTCTATTTTGCGCGTCACATATAAGGTTAACGACTTTAATTAATTGTTTCTTCCTTCATTTTCAATTAAAAATGCTATTCCAATAGAGCTACTTATGGCCACCGGATAAGGTTTGGTCTTAGGAGCGGGTAGCCCTTTAACCTAGCTTTAAAAGAGTTATAATTACCTTACATTGATAGAAACCTTAGGGTTAAGGTAAGTTAAGGTCTTATGAGGAACATGATATCCCTAAAATGCAACTTGACCCCAAACACATATACTTATGACAGCTCTTCTCACGCCCAAAATCTTGAATTTTAGTCTGTTCTTAACCTTAACAAGTCTTTAGCTTTAGATTAGACTTACATACGCTTTGATCTTCCGCGAGAGACTTCCGTTGGGTTATGACTAAGATTCCGTAGGTCTTCATGGAACACAATTATAAAAAACTACAAACGGAATATCAAAACGAGAATACCGCCTTGCTTTATCGGAGGGTATCTACAAATTTGTTTAAAAGTATAACCTTACGGGGTTGGATATGAATTAGCATTCATATTATTTGGAACAGTTTTTAATTATAAACAACGTGGCAAATGCGAACTTCTAACCACCATGTTGCGCTTCCAGAGAGAACTTGAAATCATTGTATGTGAATAAATGTTTTTATGCATTTCATATTTTCTCATCGTTTGGCACAAAATGCAATTTAAATATCCTTGGAATGCTTTACTTATACAAAAGTATAAAATAATTATGTTGCATATATTTGGGCGAGGTTATGCAATATGTTATTGATGCATAAACACGCTTTTGGCAGAAATCGTATTTAAAAACTTTTGGGGTCTGCTTTAAGGTGTGTTGAAGACCAATAACTTTGATGGTTTTCTTAATACTTGAAGTTGGACAAATGTTTTTCGCTTAGACTATAATTTTAGGACGCAAAAGACAATTATACAAAAGTAAATTCTGTGAAAATAAAAAATTTCATATTATGTTAAAGCGATGCTGACAATTAATTCAAAACACAATACTATTTAGACGCTATTTGATTGTAAGCAGTATATAGTTTTTTTTTACAATGGCTAATTATTCTGCGCCCTTTAGTGTCCATTTAAGTAAACCAAATTTATGTTAACTTCGTCACCATGAGGCTCGATTATTAAACTTTTATAGAACTTTTCTCTATACACTGACAAGCGTCTTTATGCCCCACATCCCT
Organism: Hydrotaea diabolus; assembly: GCA_963513945.1. Classification (NCBI taxonomy): domain Eukaryota; kingdom Metazoa; phylum Arthropoda; class Insecta; order Diptera; family Muscidae; genus Hydrotaea; species Hydrotaea diabolus. The sequence goes on along the minus strand of OY740720.1, from coordinate 29,711,959 downwards.
TTTTAATCTATCTTCTCCCCCACCTTTTCGCATTTTATATGTTGACTCTACTTAAATTCTTTGGCAACAAAAAGTTAAGTGGAACTGATTAAAATGTTATATTTTTTGTATTTAGTTTTTGAGGGTAGACACAAGTTTATCGACGCAAAGTGTTGCCTACTTTGAGGACGCACTAATTCGTGCATGATTTTAGGCCAAGTGTAAAAGAACAGCCAAAGCCTTATCTTATACACGGCAATTTCATAACAATCGATAACACAATAAAGGTAAAAGTTCCTTGATTGACAGTTTTAGAAAGAAACTTTGAAATAAACTTGAATATACGAAGCCTTGGAGTGTTGAAAAATATTGCCCACCCTTAGGCTTAAAAGTAATATTTAATGGGAAATGAATGGTTTTAAAGAAAAGTTTATTATTTCGGACAGGTTAAGTGCCGAAGTATGAAAAGAAACCTTTATAATACAATAAATAATGAAGGATTATAACTTAATTTGAATAGGTACACAATGTTTAAAGAAATTGTAAAGACGTTACGAGGAATGATACTGGCGTAAAAAAAATTGTGGCGGTTGCTTCGAAAACTCTAAAAAGCTTATGTCTTGCAAAAAAAATTTGTATTAAAAAAAAACTTAGGTTGAGACTGATTCTACAACTCCGATTAGAAGAAAGTGATCCTTACGAAAACTGAGTTATTCCCTTAGTTTTTTTTCTTCAAATAAAAATCAATTAACCTTAAGGTTCTCTGATATTTCAGTATAAACTCTCATTAACAAGTAACCAATCCCACGACAGCCGATTCTATGCACTAAAGCAGCAGTTCTTCGTAGAAAATTTAAAAAAAAAGTAAAAAAAAAAATTATGGAAGAAATAAAAAAATGATATAGGCCAAGCGTTACATATACACTGAACCTACACTACGATTCTAAAGCGCAAGAACAAAAGTGGTCCGTGTTTTGGGCCCCGAAGGGACCACTTTACCATTACTCGGTCAAAAAATTCCGAATTACTCTAGATTTAAATTCATAGCAAAATTCTCTTTAATTTAAATATTTATATGTCAATATTGACCATACATTAGGGTGGGCGCAAGTGACAAGGAAAATCTACGGATCCAAATAAGAAACTTTGCCAGAGGAACCATACATCTAAAACGAATTCTGATGTCCCGACTTTTGACCCGTCGGTTCAAATTTTGAAAAATCCCACTTTGACCAATATAGAGTCCCAATCGAGTTGGTTTTTCTCTTTAAAAATTTAATTTTTCAGAGCATATGTAAATGAAAAAATGAATTTAACCTAGTAATAGAAAAGAAAATAAAAAAGTATAGTCTTTTTTGCTTTCAAGTACGGGTTAAAAAGGGACATCAGAATTCGTTTTAGATGTATGGTTCCTCGGGCAAATTAAGACTTTTTAGACAAATACTCAAAAAGTGTACGAGGGTTGCTATATATATATTTCTGGCCTAGGCAACACTAAGTCTTGCCTGGCGTTACCTGTCATTTCCATTGGAAAGTTTGACATTTTTTAGCATAAACGTACTCAGAACGTTTTGACGTACGACCATCATTTGTGTTGTTTACAGTGTCTTGAAAAAATCAATTTGCCAAAAAAAAATGGAATTAACTCGTGAACATTTTCCTGCGATCATTTTTCACAACTTTCGACGTGGTTTATCACGACAATAGTGCATCGATGAACTTAAATTTTTGTATGGCGATGAATCACCATCCTATAGCACTGTGAAAAACTGCTTTAATAAATTCCATCGTGGCCCACGCTCGCTCAAAGACGAATGTCGGGAAGGTCGTCCAAAAACGGCCGTTGTGCCAGAAAACATTAATGCCGTTCGTGAACTGATAATGCAAGATCGTCATGTGACATACCGTGAGATAGAGGCATCCTAGTGCATTTCTTCTACCAGCATACATTCGATATTGCATGAACACCTAGCCGAAAAAAGGTTTGTTCTCGTTGGATTGCGCACAATTTGACAATCGCTCAAAGAAAGGCTCGTGTCGATTGGTGCAAAGAAATTTTGAAAAAATACGATCGCGGTGCTTCAAAAGACGTTTATAAGATCGTCACAGATGACGAATCATGGATCTATGCGTATGAGCCCGAAACAAAACAGCAATCGACCGTGTGGGTCTGCGAAGACGAGCCAAATCCAACGAAAGTTGTTCGTGGAAGCAGCACTTCGAAGCAAATGGTCGCCCGTTTCTTCGGCAAAACTGGTCATGTGGAGACTGTTCCGCTTGAGCAACGTAGGACGGTCAATTCTGAGTGGTACGCCACAATTTGTTTGTCTGAAGTCTTCGGAGAAATTCGAAAAACGAACAAGAGAAGACGAATCATTGTGCACCATGACAATGCGAGCTCTCACACATCGGCTCAAACCAGCGCCTTTTTGACCGGCCAAAACGTCGAATTGATGGGTCATCCGTAGTCAACGATTTTCGTCGCCAGAAGATGCTGTTGAAGCGTTCAAAAACCCATGTTTTGAAAGTGTCTTAATCGGAGTGGAAAAAGTGCTTCGACAATTGGTTTGAGCGAATGCGAAATCAGGAATGTATTAATCATGCTGGAGAATACTTTGAAAAACAATAAACCCATTTTTGATGATAAATATTTGGATTTTCATTATTAGGCCAGAAATATATACATATATCAGCCCTCGTACTTTGTACATACCTTAAAGTTTTTTTTTCAATTTTGCTCACGTACAATCCCAAAAGGCTTATTTCCGTTAATTTTTGGCGTAACATTTTTTTTAATTTTTCACAATTTATTATCAAAATGGTTTATTTATCAACGTAAGTAAGACCTTCTTTTAATAAATAAAGATGAAAAAAAACATATTTCCATGTTAAATATTGAAAAAATAAAAAGTTTCTCTGTGACCCTGAATTGAAACTAAAGAAAAGCTTAAGCAGTTATCTGTCGAATAAAGAAAAAATACTAAAATGTCTCTATAGGTTTGGCCAGAAAAAAATCATTCTGAACCACTGTAGATCAATATTTCATTAATAGATGCGCAGAAAAGCCAACTGAAAATAAGGTTTTTCCCTTCGGTTCTTATATAAGGCTCTAAATTTACCCAGAATTTAAAAACAATGCCAAATTAGGATTTACTGATTTAATAAAACGTGGACCCATTTGTAACTACAGGGTGGCCCAAATAAGACCAGCTGATGTGAAACACAAATATCTTTTTTATTTTTCAACATAATTTATTTTTTCTTTTTGCAGATTATAACTGAGCTCCTGGAAATTTAAAATGAATACGTACAGTCCACAACAACGCATTAAAATTATTGATTTTTATTATTCTTCTCAACGATCAATTGTTCTGACGCAGCGAAATTATCGCCCCTTTTTTTAACGTAAGATCAGCGCCCACATCTTCCATGATTACAAGTTAAGTTCACAGTTTTGAGGAACTGGGTTCAGTTGCCGACCGTCTAGGAAGAGGTGCTCATCGAAATATTCGTACTGAAGACAATGTGGAAGCTGTGCAGCAGAGTGTTGCATATTTATTTGATAATGAGGATGAAATGCCAGAAACGGTCTCCGGGGCTTCTTACAGAACAATGATCGACAACTTTTTGCGGCCAATAGTAGAGCAACATCCTAATTTATGTTTTCACCAAGATGGAGCCACTGCGCATACATGCTGCGTGAAATTTTTGGTAAACGCATAATTTCAAAAAAATCAGATTTCCCTTGGCCTCCTCGTTCACCAGATTTAACTGCGGCCGATTTTTTTTATGGGTTTATTTAAAAGACAAAGTGTATGTTAACAAACCACAGACACTTGAACAGCTCAAGCAGAATATTCGAGACGAAATACGGCGCCTGCAACCAGAAACATAACGCCGTGTAATGCAAAATGCGCTCAAAAGAGCCAATGTCTGTATCGAGCAAAATGATGGTCCATTGTCTGATGTCATATTTCACACATAGTCACCTTAAATTTCCATAAAATGTACTTAACATATAAAAATAAATCATTTAAAAAAACCCCGTTATTACAAGAGTAATACGTGTTTTACATCACTAGGTCTCATTTGGGCCACCCTGTAAGTGTCTATCTACCTACGTTATAAACTTTGGCATATTTCATAAAGATTGGTTGTAAAAAATGGCTTCTAGAGTTATAGGCATCGAATCAGTAGAGCATTTATGTGGGAGCTTTATCTTAAAAGCGTCTGTCCTTTGTCCAGCAAACCTACTCCGTTTTACAAAGTGGCGCAGTGGCATGAAAAAACTTTTGCGGGAATTTTAAAATGGAACATTTCGATTAGGAGACTACAGAAAAACGTCATGCTGATAAGTACTAATTTAACCTATTATCAGTAAGTACTTATTTCTGGATTCAAAATAATGCAAAAGGTAATAAGTGTTCATTACCTGTAATGCAATTGGTAATGAGTTGCAATTAGTTTCTGCTATGCAAGTCGCCTATCTTAGCGAACAACCTAGTACTGTAGAAGATGGCAGTAAACAAAACTGGAGTGAGATTCAAAATTCATACTGGTATGTATGTATTAATGCCCGCCACGGCTTGGCTGGCAGTGCTTTAAGCGGCGCGGCCAATTTTTAAACTCAATACTATTTATGCGGCGTTTTTATGAGTGTCTAGAAAAGTATCTAGCAGAAACAAGATGTCATAAAGAAGATAATACCATTTGCTTATCTTTGCCATGTTCCTAGTGATTAAATTGTTTTGCCTTTCTCTCTAAAAATCATACTTTGAGGAGTGAGTTCCTTTAATCCTCTCTCTCAAATATTTCTGTTTATTCATTACACATTTTAAGTGCCTCATTAGGGGATAATTACATTTGGCATTAATTGAATTTCGATTTTAATGAAATTTTCACATCAAACTTTGATGCTTTTGCCGATTATGCAAATTTAAAATGGCTCAAGTCATGGGTATTTTCAAATTGTTTTCTTTAACATTTAATTTAAAAATGTACGCATATTTTCCATATTGTCCAATTTGGCATACTTTTGGGTTCCTCTAAGGCTACGCAACATATTGCATACTTTGCGGCTGAACAATAAATTTATTCAAATGTCACGACTCCACCAAAAATAAAATTACGAATTCATAGTCATCAGCATTGTGGCAGCATTGCCAGAGCATCGCCACAGGGTTTTGTTATCACAATTTTTCCATCTTATTTCAGAACAGTACTTGAAGTATTAAAGATTTCCAGTTTGTTACGGAGAATTTCAATAGGGTTTGTTTATTCATTTAGAAATAATAAAAATAATAAGAGCATTTCTTATTATGCAAATAGAAGATTTTTTTGTCGAACCAATTTTTTATATTATTAAATGTAAATGCGTACTTTGTAATTAAATGCGAGAGGTCTTGAAGCAAAGTCCAACTGGTCTGGCTCTTTAAGGACCAGTGTCACAAAATTTATAATTTAGCAGAGAAGTTAAATTTAAATTGACTAGAAACATCTAAATGTAAAATAGATACAGGAAAGTTTTATTTTCCTAAGTATTTAAAAAACAGCATCATGCTCTATCTACTTCTAATAAAGTGTGATCGAAATAGTTGTAGGATTTTGCATCGACGTTAAAGGTATATTGGTAAGTCCAATCCATAATTTACGGAGCACGAAATTATTTATTTGTTTACGTGACAACCCAATTTCTCAAAATCTTCGTTGCCAAAAGGGTTCTAAAATTTTGAAGCGGACAAAAACTGAACACATGGCTGTAAGATTCTTCTAATCTATTAAATCCCCCGGTCTTGATTAAAAAACCATTGAACATTTTAACCCCGTAGCTCTTAAAACTATACATTGCCTGTATTAAGCTATCGGATATTCTGGTCAAATGGAGTCAAGGAGTTAACTGTGGACTTTATACCCAAAACGGGAAATGCATTACACAATAATCATGCCTCAGCCAGCGTATTTACCAGACTTGGCCCGCCCTTTTTCCTGTTCCTAAAATTGAAGTGACCCATGAAATGACTGCGTTTTCCGACGATTGAGGGGATAAAACTAAATCGGGGAAAAGTGCAAAACACGTCTTATTGGTATGCCTCTTGCAAACAAACTCAACCTAGAAAATATGTTCGAGACAAGTTTAGTAAAATAAAAAAAATCCCCATCGAATGCACGTAGCCTGTGAAATTTTAAAATTTCACCTTTTCCATTGAACACACCTCGAACATGCTCAATCTCAATCTAATCGTGAGTATCAGAAATAGGACTAGGATTTAAACTGATAAATAGCCGAAGTCATCTATTTTGATGCTCAGGCTTCGATAAAATTTCTATTATCTGTATCACTGAATTCAAGCCCTCTTTCCAAGCAGCTCAAAGTCCTCCCAACCGGGGCAAAGGAACATTCTAAAGAATGATAGAGCGGCCTAGCTGGCAATCTGGAAGTTGTGGAAAACCCCTCTACATGCACGAAATTCCTAATATTTTTTCTTACAGAACAGTGCTTGACAGGCTGAAATGCAGTGAAACTGAAGGAATAAGCTGATAACTTTTGTAGAAGCCGTCAGGCGGGATAAGGTGCACGAAGACGTGCAAGTAGAACACTTCGTTCTCAATTTGTGTGCTAAAGAGTTGAAATGTTTAGGATCGTACTCCGTTTTGGACCCCTCGTAATATTCAGAGCATAAAAATGTGAGCAGGACGGATTTGGTTAAACAGGAACTGATCAGATGGAGAGCAAAAGATTCGTACTTAAGCCACATTGCCTCCTAACCTGAAAGAGTTAATAGTACAAGTTTTAATGTTGAATTAACCAAAGACTATAGTACAGACAATAACCAAGTCTAGCGAAGTTCAACGATATTGGGCCATGTTTTTACAAAGAGTCCATACTAAGGTCCCTCCCGAGTTGAAGTCCTGCTCAAATTCAAGATGGCATTATAGTCAACCCTACCAAAGGTCGACCATATTAGACCAACTTTGAATGTAGCCATCGCACAAAGGATCCCTCCGATTTGTGATAATAGTGCTCTGCAGCCAAGAAAGGCAATTCGAACTAGCTTAAATTCTTTATTTAAGTGCGTTATGAGTGACCTTTACCTAAGTCTTCATTTTCATATAGCACCCATAAAACATATTCCTCCCACTCTAGAGTTAACATATTACGCTGGACTAAGGCACGAAGCCTTCAACGTGATTCAACTGAAGCTTTTTTCCATTGTCGTGATTCAACTTAAGCTTTTTCCATTTTTTCCGGTGTAATTACTTAGTATTATTTTATTACTTGGTAATATCATGTCATTACTCTCTGCATTATTTTACCATACAATAATCACAGTGGAAAGTCAAGTCATTTATTGTCATGCTAATAATGATGACATCATGTCATTACTGAATAATGTCATATCATTATTTGGTAATGTCATGTCATAAATGGGTTATGCCATGACTTTACTAAATAGTTAATGCCAGGTCATTACTAATGTCAATACTGGGTAATGTCGTGTCACTACTGGGTAATGTCGTGTCATTACTGAGTAATGTCGTGTCATTACTGAATAATGTCGTGTCATTACTGAATAATGTCGTGTCATTACTGAATAATGTCGTGTCATTACAGAATAATGTCGTGTCATTACTGAATAATGTCGTGTCATTACTGAATAATGTCGTGTCATTACTGAATAATGTCGTGTCATTACTGAATAATGTCGTGTCATTACTAAATAATGTCGTGTCATTACTGAATAATGTCGTGTCATTACTGAAAAATGTCGTGTCATTACTGAATAATGTCGTGTCATTACTGATTTATGTCATGCCATTACCTAGTGCATTATTTTGAGCCATAAAATAATGTCATATTTAAGTATAACATTATTAAGTGCCATCACTGGGTAATGTCATGTCATTACCATCTGCATTATTCCGAGCCAGAAAACAATGACATATTTAAGTAGTTCTAGCAAAGTTTGATAATTTATTTATACTACAGAGTTATAAAAGGTCAGTTAGGTAAGAGCAACGCCTTGAAGTTTCCAGGGAAATACATAGCAAATGCTATACGCAGAGTAGGGGCCCAGGTTAAAAAAATATTTAGTTAAGATTAACCGAAAACAGTGAAAAGAACAACATTTGACTTAAAAAATCCTGACCTAATTAATAGTTAAAATGTTGCATTTAGAAAAATTTCAGTTACTAAAAACTTGTACATTATAAAAAACTGCGCTTTTGAATGAATTTTCCTTTGAAAACAGCATTTGCAGCAAAAGTTTCAATTCCTTCTTAAAGAAAAAAATTCAGTTAATGCGTGTTGCATTTTTTTTCTATGAAAAACTTTCTGTTACTAAAACATGTTTTTCTTTATAAAAGTATTAATTCCAAAGACAATTTTATTTTAGAAAAAGTTTTAGTTACTTTAGAAAAATGTTTAGAAAAAACCCTAATCACTATGTTACATTGTCCAAAAGCAAAACAAAAAGTGTTTGCTACTTATACTTTTGATCTGTTTCAAACTTACTGCTTAAACCAGATGACTTTGAGTTTAATCTATTAGAACTTTAGCAGCAAAAAATAAACTTCCCCGAGGACCCCACATATTCCAATACTCACTGAAAGTACACTTTCTCCTCCTCCTCTGTTTTCTATTTAGTATTAATTTATAGCTTTGCTGATTTGTGAAATAAAATGATTTCACATCGTTTACGTGTTAAAAGCGAAATAAAATTTTATGTTTTCGCATGGCTGTATCGACATTTTGCGCCCGCTCTTTAATCATCGTCCCAACAGACACCTGCTCTTCCGACTGTAATGCCATGCACATACTATTTTGTCAGACGACAGCCATGGCTTTCGACATTCATTTGATGTGGCAAAGTACTCGTTCGTATCGATTATAAATAAACGTAACTTTAAATGACCTGTTGATATCACCGTGTGTCAAGTGAGTTTGTGGGAAGATAACCTTCGGAGTGGTGGAGTGCATTTATTGGATGTCGTCCAATTAGTTATTTGGGTAACACCGTCCGGTATGGCGAAATGACCGTTCAAAACTTCAAACGATAGCTGTCGGCTGTAATGGCTTCCTGACACTTGCGCTGGCCGAACATAATGTTTGTGTCCATTTTTTGGAGATTGTGGAGAAAAGTATATCCTAAATAATGATAGGGTGTATTGAGTTATGTTTAGTATTATTCATAGCACTTATTCAACGTTATTGCATCGCGTTGTTCAGCATTGTTTTGAGTATTAACTCAAACATTTTAAATGTTCAATAGAATCTTTTTAAAAAATTGTATTACCCTAGGACATAGAAAGGGTGATGCATATTTTTGATGAATGAGTGTAGCAAACTATGGAGTAATTGTATACTGGGTAGAGACGATCCCTGAACTCCGTTTACTTAAGAAATAGAAATTTTGAGTAAGTACCCTTTAGCTGAACAAGGGAAATATGGGCTAAGGGATGTGAGTATTGTCTTATGAAAAAATACATATTCTCGGACGAGACCTATTTTTGACGCAGACAATACTGAACCCTGGCGGAAACAGGCAAAAACTTCGTGTACCAGAGTGCTTCGGCATGAAAAGTTACTTTACGAATGTTGCTTACAACTTGATGGGTGAACATTTTAAACATAACCGCTCACCCTTTGCTACCTCTATGTAAAGGAAGTCCTTCGCCGATTCCTAGCTATCTTACGTATTGTTCGAAGTTGCAACTAATTCAGTTCAACCAACTGAACCATTTTTTTATTGCTTTTGGCAACCCTTTAAAACCTACATGTAAATGAGCCCCTTTGCCCCTTCCTAGCTATCTAAAGTATAAGAAGATATTTCTAGGTCGGTTCCACCATCTGAACATTTTAACTTACTTTTGGCACCCCCTGTCATTTAGGTTCTCTAATTAAGCACCTCTCACTTTATGACTGAAACTTATAAACCTATTTTATGCTATTGTGGCACCAATCACCCTGGCTTAACTGTGTCCTTTAAAAGGAACCCAAAATTAATTTCATTTCCAAATTGACATATCACTCTTAAAAGCCAATCTCCCTCTCTCTCTGTCCTTTTAGCTCAATGTCTGCAATAATCCTTCTCGTTTTACCGCTTTCTTTATGAAAAACAAATATAAATCTAGAATACAAAAAAATGCAACTCGTCTATAGAAGGACGAAAAAACTACTATCCTTGCACATTGAAAATAAAAAGCCATTCATGAAATGCAATGGAATCCTCTTTGAACCAGTGACTTGCCAAAGTCTACAAAGACTTGCCGTTCATTTACCCATCACCAGCAAGACAAACAAACTGCAGAAGCACCACCACCACCCTTCCCTCCCCTGGTTTGCCTAAGCCCCCATAAAAAGATGGTATCCGCTACAATGGCCCCTATTTGTATAATATGGAATTTTCTTTTTGTTATGGGCAAACATTAAATTAAAACTCATTGACCTTGACCATCACATATGCATCACCACCAATAAAGGGCTGAAGTGGTAAAAAAAAATCTCCTCTCTTGCTTCGTGGTCCCACGAGACTCCTACACATGCATATGATGAACATGACCATTTATTATTTATGAAATAATGCCAAAAAATATGTTTGTTGCAGTCGTATTTTGTTTGTATAATACACCATTTCCAATTGTAATTAAAAAATTACTAGTTAAAACTGAGAATTTCCATATTAAATTTAGAATTTCTAACTGAAATTGAGAGTTTCTTTTAGAAAGTGAGAAATTTCCATTTGAGTTGAGATAAATAAACTAGTTAAGAAATTTCCATTCCCATAAAATAACTTTCCATTTCAAATTAAGAAATTTTTATTTCAAATTAAGAATATTCTAACTCAAATAGAAAATTTCTATTTGTTATTGGAAATTTTCATTTCAAATTAAGTAAATTATATTTCTGAAAAAAATAATATTTCTAAAATTTGCGAAAATCCTGTTCAATTTAAATTAATTGGTTGATTTAATTGATGTTTAGAATTTGCTTGTTTAGTCAAGAAATGTTTAACTTTTAATTAAAACTGCGATTTCAAATTTTGAATTTACATTTCAAATTTGATCCACTGAAATTGAGAAATTCCAATAGAAAATAAGATTTTCTATTTAAAATTGAGATTTGAGTTTTAAATTTCCATTGCACATTAGCAATTTTTATTTCAAATTAAGAAAATTCCATTCACTTTTACTTTCAATTTAAATTGAAAATTGACATTCTAAATTTGCTGTAGTTCTATTTGAAACTTAGCATATCGTTGAAAAATTGAGATTTTTCTATTTAAAATTGAGAATTCAGAATTCAGAATTTTTTAATTGAGAAATTTGGACATGCTTTTACAAAACTTCACTTTAAAATAATCTTGAGCAAATTCCAATTAAAAATTAAGAATTTCTATTTGACATTGGAAATTTCTATTTGACATTGGAAATTTCCATTTTAAATTGGAAAACTCCAAATAAAGTACAAAATTTTTATATAAAATTGAAGAATTTCCACTTATTTTGAGAATTTCCAGTCCTTATTATACATTTTCTTTTCAATTTGAGGAAATAGAAACGGAGAACTTTCAATAGGTAATTGTATATGAAATTGAAAAAATTGTAACTATTTAAAAGAATTTTCATCCCAATTCTAATTGCTATCATTCTCAATTTTGATTAAAATATTTTTTTTTTGAATATAATTTCCTTCAAATGTTGGCCGCAAGTACGCCTCAGGGCTTCCATTCTAAGGGTCCAATTTTGGATGACTCGTTCGGGCATTTCGACCGGTATGGCATTAATGGCAGGCGTAATGTTGGCTTCCAAAACTTGAATCGTAGCTGGTTTGTCACCATAGACTTTGGACTTTACCCGATCTAGGCGGCCAACTCACCTGTCCAAAACATGAAATTAGCTGGTTTTCGAAATTGCCTCTTAATAGATCCATTGTTTGAGCAGTATGGTAAGTGGCACCGGCCTGTTGAAGCCAGGTGTCGTCAAGATTACAAGCTTCAATTTCAAGTAGCATGAAGATCGATATCATGGCGCGATAGTGAGCACCATTCACGGTTACGTTCCAGCCATAATCATTTTTGAAAAAATATGCACCGATGATTCCATCAGCCTTTAAACCGCACCAAACCGTGGTTTTCTCTGTGTATAATGACACCTCTTGAACCTCTTCTTGTTGCTCTTCAGTCCAAATGCGGCAATTTTGTTTATTGACTTTGCCGTTGAGCCAGAAATGGGCCTCATCACTGAACAACATTTTGGCCGAAAACAGCAGATCTTCCCGTTTCTCAACGAACGCTCATTTCCATAATGCAGTTGCCAACATTTGAAGGTAATTATTTTCAAAAAATAAATGCCGTAAAATGTCCTTTCCAATTACCAATAAAGATTCTGCACTTGATTGGAATTTTTATTTTTTTTTATTCTGAAAAAATACCTCTAGATGGATCACCCTTTATTTAAGAATTTTCATCCCAATTTTAATAGGTGTCATTTCAATTATAAGTGCAGTTTACCCAATATCAGAAAAACTTAATTTTAAGTGAAATTTTTTTTAATTGATGATTTTATTTGGCAATGGATTTTTTTTTTCAAATTAAAAAAATTACCAATGCAATTCAAAATTTTCTTATTTAATAGGAATTTCTATTTTACCAATGCAACTCAAAATTTTCTTATTTAATAGGAATTTCTATTTTAAATCGGTAAATCGATTCAATTTAAGAAAATCCATATTGAAATGAATAAATGAATTTCAAATTCTTATTATATTTGAGAATTTCTATACTAAGATTTTTATTTAAAATTAAAAAAATTCCCTTCAAATTGAGATTTTTCTGTGTCAAATTGAAAATTTTCCACTAGAAATTGAGTATTTCTTTTAGAATTGAGAATTTCACATTGAGAAATTTTTAATTGAAATTAAGAACTACCTTTTCAAATCAAGAAAATTTAAAGTGACAATTTTGAATAATATTATTATTCTAACTCAAATTGAGAATTTTCTTTACTAACTTTTAATTTACTAAAAAAAATCTCAAGTAGTATTTTCATGTGTTTAAGAGTTTTTTTTTCAATTTAAAATGAAAAACCTTAAATTCAATAGAGATTTTCTCAACTTTATATAAAAACTCACAATTTTATATGGAATGTTCCTAATTGTAGTTTTTTTTGATACTGTGAATTTTTATTTCAAATTTAGAAAATTTACATTAAAATTGAGAATTTCTTTTAGATTTTGAGAAGTTTTTTTCCAAATGAAAGATTTCAAATAAAGAACTTTCCAATTGAAAATAAGAATTTCGTTTAAAAACTGTGAAGTTTTTTCTTAATTTATTATAATTTCCATTACAAATTGATAAGGTCGATTTTAATTTGAGCTTATTGCAGCTCATATGGAGACAATATCAATGAAAATTGAAATTTCTTTTTATTGAGAAAATTCCAATTATATTTCCACCTGAATTCCAATTGATATTTTCTAAATTTCAAAATGATAATCTATATTATTTCATCTTTTTCTCAACGTTTCGTTGGTTTGTTTCCAACTTCATCAGGAGAAATTTATTAAATATGCTGTAGACGAAAATAAATTAAGTTACATTACATTAATTGTTCTTTTTGCTATACTATTAATAAATAGTTTACCCAACTTGCGATTAAGTGTTTTCCAATTTATATAAAGAATTTTCATTTAATTTTAAGATAATTCCAATTGGTATTTGTAGAAAATTTTAATGTTAAATCGTAAGTTGGGTAAACTATTTACTAATAGTATAGCAAAAAGAAAAATTAATGTATTGTAACTTAATTTATTTTCGTCTACAGCATATTTAATAAATTTCTCCTCATGAAGTTGGAAACAAACCAACGAAACGTTGAGAAAAAGATGAGATAATTTAGTTTTATTTACATCAAAACATATAACTTGACCATCACAGCCCATAAATATAAAAAATACAACGAAAGAAATAAACAACAAATTGGTCTTTAAAAAATCTGAGTAATCTAAATTTTAGTTGAAACAACATTTAAAACGTTAAAATTTTTGACAAATACCAATTGGAATTATCTCAAAATGAAATGAAAATTCTTTATATAAATTGGAATTCTAAGTTTGAACGGAAATTTATAATTTCAAGAAGAAACCTCTCATTTGGATATGTAAAATCTCATTTTCAATTGATTACTTCCCAATTTCAATTTACAAACAATTCTCCATTAAAACTAAAAATTCTCAATTTCATTGGAAATGGTGTATTATAGTTTCATAAACCAACAACAATAATAAAACTATACCAGGGTGTATGGTTTTTATTGTTTTTCTGCATTTTTTCAGTTTCATTTTGAGTTCTGCTTTTCGTTTATTATCAAATTTTCGTTTGTTTTTGTTATCACTGCCAGCGCAAGTATGTGTGGGAAAAGTTTTTAGTTCTCATGGCAACCACAAAAGTCAGCCAACACCAGGATACCATTTCGACCAACCACCCACCCACCAGCCATTATCCATCCATCCACCGCCAGCAACAATCGAAAATGCAAATTCTGTCCATAATTATTTTACAACAAAATACATTTTGTGTTACGTTAACTACAACAAACAGAAGCTGCATTTCCGCTCACACACACTCACTCGTTCATATACACAAACAGAACAGGATGTGCAAGGATTCTTTTCAATTACATATCCGCAGCTGGGAATATCAGAATTGTTTCAAAGAGACAGGGAACGAGAAGTACGATAAGAAATTACAAACTTTCCAACTTTACTTGTATATGGATATGAGGATGATGATGGAGGGGTAGGAAAATAGAAAAAATATTATTTGTGGACTCCTTTCGCTCGAACCAATCCACACTTGGCTCACTACTTTGTAGTTACTATAATTTATATCTAGCTGCACACTGGGCGATTTTGAAAAATAATCAAGTCCAACACAAATTGCACACGCAGAGAAAAGATATGGTTACACTATGGTTACCGCAACAATAATATGTTCTGTACAATAAAAGCATGTTCGTCGCAACCATAGTATTGTTTTTTGAATTTCATTTTGACAACAGTATGATTGCGACAATATTACTATTGTTGAAATGTAACAATAGTATTATTGTCAAATTTAGATCTGCCTGCTCTTAAGTATATAGCCATTGATCATGGTTTAATCACATTCGCTACTTGGGGTCTAAGAATGGTGAAGTAGCATTGACCTCTGCTGGCAACTAAAAGCATTTTCGACTGCCGTTGGAATATATGTTTTTGTTTCTTGAATGAAATTTTCAATAAAAACATGGCCCCAAATCTGTCCATAAACTAATTGTAATGCAATTTAAAATTACTTGCTTGATAAGAGTCTATTTTTGAATAACAACACCCAATCCTTATAAATAATTTTGGCGATCATAGTATGGAGAAAAATACTGAGGTTGTGAGGATCATAATATGGTTGTGACGATAATAGTATGGTTGAGTGTGAATCATACTATTGTTTTAAAGATCATAGTATGGTTGAGTGTGAATCATACTATTGTTGTGGAGATCATAATATGGTTGAGTGTGAATCATAATATGGTTGTGGGGATCATAGTATGATTATGTGTGAATCATACTATTGTTGTGAGGATCATAATATTGTTGTTCCACAACCAGATACCCAACAATAGTATGATCCTCTTCGAATATTGTCACCCCAACCATACTTTTTTTCTGCGTGCAGTAATAAAGCCCACACTTGGAGAATAATAAATGAAACTATTTGCAAAATGGGAAAATTCATGTTATTTGGACATATTGCTAAATCAAGGAAATGACATATGAACTCTTTTAACGTGTCATACCAAATTATTTCGATAGTCTCTTTAGTTTAATAATCAGCCCAAATGCGCCAATATTGTTTGTTGAAATATTGATCGAGGCAGAAACAGGTGTCAAACAATATTGAAACAAAATGCAATGAGAGTTTGACGCCAACCATAATGAGCTATGAAAAACAAATGGAATTCTAAATGGATCACACATGATTGTCAACAAGTTAAGACCATATTGAGTTTGGCCATGCCATATTAGTGTATCGACCGACTCGGAAATAAGAGATGATTTGATTTACCAATGTCCCTCCGTCTTTGATATCCATCAAAAGTTTAATCAAACTGCAGTTCACAATTATTGAAATTCGACAGATTTAATTTTTGGACCAAGAACGGACGCCTTTACACTTGAAGAAAAACGTCTAAGATTTAGATATACTTGATATACGAGGGCGGTTCGGAAAGTTCTTAGCCTATCAATGAAAGAGAATAGTTAGTTTTTCAAAAATATTTTTATTTTTCAATATAATCTCCTGAAACTTCAATACACTTAGTCCAACGCTTATCAAGCAATTCTATCCCTTGATTAAAAAAGTTTTCCTCAAGGTCTTCAAAATAGTGGTTTACAACTGTAATTGCATCTTCATTTGAGGTAAAACGCTTGCCAGCAAGGATTTTTTTAGTTTTGGGAACAAGTAAAAGTCACTGGGAGCTAAATCAGGAGAATAAGGTGTGTGGTCAAGCAACTCCTACTTTAATTCGTTGATTTTAGCCATTGTTAAAACACTCTTGTGCGCTGGTGCGTTGTCTTGATGAAAAATTATTTTTTTGTGTTGTAAGCCAGGACGTTTTTCTCAAATTTGTACATTTAATTGATCTAAAAGGTTGCAATAGTACTCTGAGTTTATTGTTTTGCCCTTTTGCAGATAGTCAATCAATAAAATACCTTTGAAGTCCCAAAAAACCGTTGCCATAACCTTCCCAGCCGATTGAATTGTTTTTGCCTTCTTTGGGGCACTTCCTCCAGCTTCAGTCCATTGTTTGGTTTGTTCTTTTGTCTCTGGAGTATAGTGGTGGATCCATGTCTCATCAACAGTTATGAAACGACGCTTAAAATCCATTTAATTTCGTTGAAAACAATCCAAACAAGCTTGAGAAATGTTCATTCTTATGCGTTTTTGGTCGACTGTTAACATGTCCGGCACCCATCTTGCAGAAAGCTTTTTCATCTGTAGTTCTTCATGCAAAATTAAATGGACTCGTTCATTTGAGATGCCCATGATATTAGCTAATTCACGCACTTTTATTCGTCGATCATTTAATACCATATCATGCCTTTTGGCTACAATTTCTGTTGTTGTTGCTGTTTTTGGACGTCCACTACGTGGTTCATCTTTAATGCTTGTACGACCACGTTTAAATTCAGCAACCCAATTTTTTACTGTTGCATATAAGGGGCACTTTCACCTAACACAGTCACCATAACATTATGAATTTCTTGTCCCGATAAACCTTTTTTATGTAAATATTTATAGCAGAGAATGTTCATAGCAGAGATGGAAGTTTCCAAAACACTTAACTTTTTTCTGTTTTTACCGCGCTTTTTGTGCTAGGCTAAGAAGTTTCCGAACCGCCCTCGTATGTAGCTATCAAACATTTGTCAAACCGATTTTGTCTTTAAGGTATTTAGCTCTAGAAACCCAGCTAACCAAACGTTCAGAATTCGGTCAGAATTCTGTATGACAAAATGCTCCGATTTCGGATCAGAATCCTTACCGCGTATGTAACGACAAACATATGGGAGGGTTGACACAAATTCTGAACTACTTCTTTGAGGAAACTCTCATGTTTTTGACCACATATCGAACCGATTGCGGGCCAAATTCTGAACTGTAGCCTTGGGAAATTCGAAAGGAATTTTCGATTTCTCGGATCGAATTCTGAACGACTTCGGTCAGAATTCTGGCATTAAGTCTTATTAAATTCTGATGTTTTTACCCACATTTCGAACCGAATTCTGAACGAATTCTGGGCTAATGTCTTGGTAAATTCTGAATGTAAACAAAAAAAAAACAAGAATTTGAAATATAAAAATACCTCAGCTAAACAGTTAAGAATTCGTTCAGAATTAGTTCCGTCATGTCTGAACACAATAACTAAAAAAATGAAGCAAATAACACAAATTTTAAACGAATAGACTACCTCGGATTTATTGTTCAGAATTCGTTGCGAGTTCATTAAGAGGTCTGAACAAAAAATTAAAAAAAAATTCACAGACAAGTCTAACAGAATTCGGACGGAATTCGTTCAGATTTTTCGGAACATAATAAATAAAAAACCTCAGACAAATCGAACAGAACGTAACGATTTCGCTAAGAATTCTCGATAGAGTTCAGATATTGTTCAGAATTGTCTGATATCAGACATTGTCGGCAAATTTGGTTTACTGAGAAGTTTGATACAATAACAATGGAATTTTCACACCAATTTAAAAATGACATTAATTATACTACGTGGCTTAATTAGGTATGACGGACCGGACTTATGATCTGACAATCTTATACATTCAAACATCAACATATGGTTACAAAACGCAATGGAATTTTCTTACAAATTGAAATATGCCCTTTTAATGTTCTGAGTAAACTGGAACCCAGCCCATGGAACCTAAGGACTTAAAAGCTGTTCTTGATAAACTGCACATACGGTATTAAATATCAAAAAAATATCTCACAAATCCAACTGTGACACTATTAATAAAATCTGAAACACTAAAGCCCGACGCATATGCCCTAGGATTCGATTCTTCATACACAAACAAGTACGTACCGAAAACAAAAAATTTTTCTCACAAATCCAAAACTGACATTTTTTTTAAGATCTGGGTGAAGCTGCTGCTCGACACACGGGCCCTTATTAAAGTTTTCTATGCACATAATATGGGTTCTAAATATCTGTGAAAATGACTCACGTCCTATTTCTAAAATCCGGTCGAATCTAGATTTGAGGCCATGAGCACTGGGTAAACACCGGTTCTCTATAAACGTATACATAAGGGATAAAAAAAACAATAACATTTCTTGACAAATCGAAATATAGCATTACTTTTAAGATGTGAGTAAATCCGAAGCCCGGCACATGGGTCCCATGGGCCCAAAAACCAATTACATATCTGTATACTTGTGCAAATGGGTACCAAAAAACAAATAAATTATCCCTCAAATACAAAATGTAACTAAAGGGTTTGCAATTGAAGAGTTACTTATTCAAGCGACCATATTTGTTTTGTGTGAGATAATTTTCTTGTTGATTCAAATTTGTAAATACTCAAAATTTCAGAATCGTTTTACTTAAGCTCGATGTGGCCACTTTTTTCCCTAACTATGACCTTCATACGGGTAAAATGTTGCATGCTGCACGAATAAGATCTTGGGGTATTTTGGCACATTCACGTACAACGGCTTACTTCAGCGCATCCATACTGCCATATTTGTTAGTGCTCTCCTTGCTTTCCAGAAAAGCCCTTTACCTTTAAACGGTTAAAAAATGAGTTTTATTCTGCACTAATATGATCTTGGGTTATTTGGGTGCACTTATTCTAGGGTACTCACACTGGCATATTTTGAAGTGTCATGTAGCTCACTAGAATATCCCATCAGATTTGCATCTGGCCAATTCTAAAGTCATTGTGAGGATGAGATGATAGATGCAAATGGTTGTGGTAGCTTGTAAACAGCTTGTAGCTGTCATTGGTTTGAAGTTAACATAGCAGATTACAACTGAAATAAAATGTTATCAAAATAAATGTATATTTAAATAGTCCCATTTGCTGAAATATCCTAGAGATAGAACCCAAAACTATGATATTTTATGTAAGCTGAAATTTTATTCTTTAGATTAATAAATATTTTGAATTGAATTTGAATTTGTGAAGACTATAAAGCTTCGAACCCGCCTATTAGTTAATAAATGATTTAAAAAAATTCGAAAGTTCAGGCATGCGGTTTTAAAACCCTTAATATTTAGACCGGTTTAAAAATCTTTATTTTTGTGTTTTATTTGGCAATAGAACAGCAACAGAGTTTTGGATTTCAAACATTTTTTTCAGTTATTTAACCTCAAAGTTATTATACCCTCCAGCAAGGGCTGGAGATATACCAATTTTGTCCTTCCGTTTGTAACACCATGAAATATTAATCGGAGACCCTATAAAGTTTACGAGTATATATAATTGATCGGCGTAAAAGTATAAGACGATGTAGTCATGTCCGTATGTTTTGTAAATAAAACGATAGCCGTTAAACGAACTAACCTAGGATCCTTTTGGCCATATGCTGTTTCGGGATTGTAAATACACGACGAAAGGTACCTAGGAAAAAGTACGCAAATCCTAACATTTTGTGGAGGGACAATGGTAAAACTGCGTACTGCGTTAGTTGAGAGGCACTTAGTACCACAAAAAAAGCCCCAAAACACGTCCCCCATGGTTAAAATTGGCGGTCAATACCATAGACGCTCACAAATTAAACCTCTCAGAAATTAGAACTTCCAGAAATCAAAACCAGCATTTTGATGCATTGACAATTAGGAAATTAGAACCAATAAAGACTAAAAAACAAACAACTATTACAGATTACATGTTACGCAAAAACTAACTATGGTAAGATACACTGCCACCGCATTCCAGCAGTTGGATAATAACATTTTCCTTTACTTCAATAAATTATTTTCAGTTTAAAATATTTATGTAGTATAATTTGACTGGAATGTTATTTAAGTTTTCGTTAAAATAAAATAATCAAAATTGGATAAAAATAGAGTATTCGCCTTATTTTTGTAAATATAAAAAAACGTCCAAAATTAGAACTTTTTGGATAAATTAGAACCACCCGAAAAACAAAGTGGTTCTAATTTGTGAGAGTCTACTGTATTGGCATATGGATACTCAAATTAAAGCAAAATTTGCTACAAGTCTCAATATGGAGAAATTTTACATTGTTGGCATGGGGGTTCAATAAACTGACTATTTTTTTGGGTTTTAGTAGCTTAATTACGGTGGAGGGTATATATGTACATTTTAGCCTGGTCAAACTTAACGACGTTTAACTAGTTCAGAATATTCTAAGAGCAAAAAGTTATCCTAGTTCCTAACCAACATCTACAAGAAGATGCCAATTTCTACAGACTAAAAATATGATGTTATATTGACATTTAAGCTTACTTTGCGTTGGGGGGGGGGGCAAACCCCCCAAGATCCGTTAACAGTCATATTCAAACATAGATAAAAAAAAAAACTATGAAAAGTCGTCACAAATTCTGGTATTTAAATTTTAAATTTTAAGGGCCGATGTTGAATGTGAACCACACCTAATTATGAAAATGGGCGTTCAAATCAAACTGAATATCCTGCACTTCGTGATTTTTTCGGTCCATTTAATCTTCCAAATGTGCGTACAATCGGGAAAATCGTGCAAAAATTTGGGCAAACCGAGTCTTTCGGAGATGTGAAACCACCAGTGAATGCTCGTACAGCTCGTACTGCAGAAAATATTGCTGCTGTTCGCGATAGTGTAGCTGAAGAGCCGTCCATCTCAACTCTTCGTCGTGCCCAACAATTGCACCACTCGCGCTCGTCGTTGATGAACATTACGCATAAAGACTTGCATTTGCACGCTTACAAGGTGCAATTGACTCAAGAACTAAAGCCTCTTGACGATTCCAAACGTCATCAATGGTCAGAATGTTGGCAAGAAATGGAATCGGCCCTTGAAATTTAACCACAATTTACATAAATTAACATTTATATTTCTGATTGCCTTTGGACAAATATCAGTTGGTTTTTTGACTATAGGTTTTTTGAACATAATCGGAACGACTTAGCATTTTCTAGTATTTATTAATATTTGAAACTCCAGACACTCTTATTGAAAGACCCTATAGTTTTAGTCTCCTTTTTTGTTTCTGAACATCAATGAAATCCTCATTTAATTTAGGCAAAGGTACAACATCACAGTTTTGTATTTCAAAACTTTCGGTCATTTAAACTAAAATTTATTTTCCCTCTCAAACATTCCTTTAAATCCTTATAAACCGAACACATGTGTTCGTTTTTGAATTTTCATAAAAAAGCAAAAAACTAAAACACGGGAGCGGATAGGCAGAAGGTTGCACGTGTAATGAGAAACTTTTTATGCCTATGCTCGGCAGCCTTTGACACTGGCGAAAGCAGAGTTTGCATATGCAAACTTTGTGTCCACTTGGAGACATCCTTCCTTTGCGTCTGTCACGTACTCATTCGCATTTTGCATTCCCCTGACTATTGTTGGCTTGTATCTATTCCTCCGAAGCTCCACTGTTTCCGCGAAACTGTTTTGAGTCTATCACCATAATAAAGGCGGAGAAGAAGACGATGAGGAGGGAAAAAAATACAGAAACTGACAAATGTTTTTGCGCACACAAATACAAGTGAAAGTTTATTATTCCACCCGCCGCCACAATACACGATTGTATTCGTGCTGGTGTAGATGTTGCCTTTGGTGTTGCTGTCGGTGTTGGTGTAGTTGTAGATGTGTCGTCAACGTTGCCTGTGGTTGCTGTTGTTATGTATGGCCCCAAATATACAGCCAAGCCAAACAGAATTAAAGCAGTCTTTTAGGAGCAGAGCTCGCGAAAAGGTTAAGTCGTCTCCTACGAATCCGCCTGTCTGTCATTTGTGGCTAAGCTTGAAAGGCTCAGTTTAAAAATTTAAAAATAAACATTTGAAAAAGTGAAGCTAGCCCAGCAACAAAATGTGAAAAATAAAATTTAATGTGTCTTTATCGAGGTGTTTGTTAAAATGTTCAATCTGGGATCAAGTTGCCCGAAATTTAAAACAAAGTGTTTGGTAACACCTCCAACCAAGTAATAGCTTAGAGGTAAAACTGCTGTTACCGGCGGCGACCGTGAATTTAGTTCTCCATGTGCCCGGTATCGTTGTCAAGTTATTGTGCCAAGTGCTGCACATAACTTTTCCTACACTTCAAAAAAGAACGGAAAAAGAAAATCATTTTCGCGCGTGTTTGTCTCTCAGCTTTGGTGTAGTTATCGGTGATTGCCAAATAATGAATGTTCACGAGTGGGTGTGTGAGCGTTGATGTCTTGTCTGCTCGATATTTCACATTTTCGTTGTCTCATTTCATGTTTTCTTCTTAAAGAAACAAAAAACTTTACACTTTAAGGTCATAAATTTCTTATTAGGAAAAGTAATCGAGGGGCTATACTAAGCGTGGGCGGAGAGGTTAGTGCTCGTTGGGGCTGTGAAAGAAAAACTTAGCTTTTTTATGTTTAAATAAGTTTGAAATTGTGTTAACAAAGTTTTTGAGCGCAAAAGTGGCAATTAAAGGTGTAGATGTATATTTTTGGCCGAATGCTTTGTGAGAACCCTTGGCAAATCGTGTTTTCTGTGTCTTTTTGTTTTGGCAGACCAAAGGAAAACAAGAGTTTTTTCCTGTCTTTTGGAAGGAAGATTTATGGTGGCAAAGGAAAATTTTGAACAAATTGTGCGGAAAATTCTCAATTGTGAAAAATGAGATATTCAAGTCTCATATTACATCGGTAATTGTGAATTCAAAGAAGATTTATTTTTTTAAACAAGTGAAAATGATCCAGCCGTATGTAAAATACCCTCTACCAACGTTGCCATAAAAAACTTAAGAGTTTAAATGAATCTTTATTCAGCTGTGGCGCTTTTTTATTTTGATTTAAAATTTAACGCTTTTTGCGAATCATGACTTTTTCGTCTTCTTTTTAACAAAACACAGCGATAGTACTCGTATAGGGTGGGACATTTAAAATTTTAAATATGAATCGGCTGTAAAAAAAGTTCCGATAATTTTTTAAAATGTCTGGTTTTATTGGAAAGGTTGAACTTTGTTATTTAATAATGGAAGACCATCCGATGCATTTTCGCTTCGCCCAATATGCTAAAGATTGTTTGGCAGGAGATGAAGAATTTTATTGAAATATCGTGTTTTTAGATGAAGCTCATTTTTATCACTGTGTCAATAAGCAAAATTGCCTCATATGGAGTTCAGAGAACCCACATGTGACTATTGAGAGGCCAATTCATCCACAACGAATCTATTTTGGGCTGGCGGCATCATTGTGCCATTATTCTTTGAAAATGAGCAAGGAGCCGCTGTTACTGTGAAAGGTGGTCAACGAATTTTTGACATGGGCGACATTTGGCTTCAACAATGCGGGACCACATGGCACTGTTTTGATGTCAATTGACCGACTCAGAACTGTAATTTCAGCCCTTTGGATTTTTTCTGTGGGGAGTCATTAAGGATAAATGTTACGTAAAGCATTCAGAGACAATAGAAGCGTTAAAAAATAAATGGAAGTGCCTATTGAAGAGGTTCTACCAGAAAACAATCGAAAATATTCTGAAAAATTGGGTTGATCGGATGAGGTACTGCCGAGCCAGTTGTAGTAGTCAAATGAATGATAACCCCATATTAAATGGCAAAGTTCAACATTTCCAATAAAACCAAAAATTAAATTAAAAAATGTAACAATCACGTATGTAACAATAACTAATGACGTGCGCTTTAACTTGAATTTTAATGTAGTTGTTCACATTTTTTAAAAAAATTATAGATTAATGTCAGTTTTACGTGGTTATCACTATTATGGCCTGAACCACCAGATAAACTTGAGGAGCCAACTTTAGGATCAGGTGTCTGGGCTTTATTAACCTCTTGGTGAGAATCTAAAACCTCTGCATTCAGTTTTTCTGCGATTCAGGTGATACACCACAGTCACCGCGAAACTCCCCTAAAGGCCGTTCCCCAACAAGCCAGTCTAGAACAACAGTTATAGGGGTTCTGAACCTCCCGCAGCAACAGAATTGAGTCTCTGGCCCGACCAAAAAAACTTTCAGTTTGAGTGCCGCACACTCTAACTGGTAGCATCAATGTCTACACCAAGAATTCTCTCCGCGTTTACCCACAAATATAGAGAATGAATAAGATTATTCGAGATGTATTTTAAACTTGCAGGGAAGCTATTGGAATCACCTAAGGGAAATGAGGTAACCCTACTCGTCTCCCGCGGGGTTTAAAACTTACAGTATGACAATTAGCAAATTGTTCGCAAATAAATTTAGTAAAACGATCTAAATGAAATTTGATACAAGCTTATCAGGAGCTTTCAAACCTTGCTCTGTCAGTGGGGCTTAGAGGAATTAAGCTGTGAGGTTCTTTAAATGAAAACCACACAAAACACGTTAAGCAACCGACTTATGGCTGTGATCGATTACAAACAAAAATGCTAATACCATAGTAATTAGTCACATCTACATTTTATATTGTATCCATGTTTACTAGAAAATGTTTCTAGGACAATGGAAACCGTTTTTGGGGCATCTAGAGCCCATAGGTCCAAAAACCATACCTATTTTGGAGGTGTTAGGTGCGTCATTAACACCGACTCCAAGATTTAAACCATGGCTTGTCTACAAATAATGAAGACATATGTTACTGAGCAAATACTTGAAATAATTTACATTGTTCAGAGATATATTTAAGCGTTGAAACGGAATTTTTTCCCTCTGAGCCAATTTCGCCTATCTCTACTCTAATCACATGTAGTGTTCGACTTCAGGGTATTTCATCATTTCGCTTGACCCTGCCTTGACTTGACACACACAAACGGATGAACTAACATGTCAGCATCGTTATAGTATTCTACGACGCTCCAAAAGACAAGAGAAAGTTTTAAAGTTTTCTGTATGTAAAACAGTTTAATTTTTATGTTAATACAGAGCCGATACTATCCAAGCAAAATATAAAAAGGGTTACGGAAACATTGCCTAAAAAATATATTTCATAAAAATTAAAATGTTTGGGTAGGTGAAGGTTCAGATGTAGTCGCTCGATAAGAAGCAATTTTCGAAAATTCTCACTTCAAGTGGGTAGATACGTGAAAAATGAATTCCCTCTTATAAACAACTAAATAATCTATGCCAGAACCAAAAGACTAGAGCTAAAATAACCAAATTCAGGAAATTGGCGCCCCTTATAACGTGGATGTAAAGTAAGGGATTTATAGAAACGTAAAACTAAAGGGGATAAAAATGGATACTTTTTGTATCTTCTAATCCAGATCACATTGAAACGTAACATTCAAGGGATATTTTTGTTTGACAAATAAAACCTGTATGCGAAGAGATTTTGACGAATGCATATAGGACGAATGTAAAGCTAAAACTGATGATGGTAATACGAATAGCAGAAAAAATTTAGTTTTTAATAAAATTTGTGAGGTAAAATGTATCCCTATAAGCAATTCAAGCAATTTTTATGGTTTTTGGTAATCCCAATTTAAAAATATTTGTCGATTGCTAAACTTTTAGAATAAATATACTCTTTGTGTTATTACAAATATAAGACAATTAGAAAATGGGATAAAATACATGCAATTTACAACAAAAAAAATGGCATACAAATTTGAATTCGGGATAAATAGAAATAAAAAAGACAAAAACGGGTGAAATAAAAAGGGGAAACCCCGTATTAAAATAACGGAATGACTTAAGCAAGTAGAAATGGGGATAAAAAGGGGCCAAAGGTGCGAAATATAAGAACGTAAGAAAAGCATTATCAAATCAAAAGGATGGCATAGCAAATAGAAATGGTGATAAAAAAGTGTCAAAGGCTCGAATATTAAAAGGTATAAAAAGAAAGTAAAAAGGACGGTATAAAAATGGGTCGAAACCAGCGAAATACCGTTAAATAACAAAAAAAAAACAATATTAAATGGCATAAAAAAGGAATAAAAAGGTCCAAATGGGTCAGATATCAAAACGTGAGAAAAACAATATTTAATCAATAAAATGGCGAAGGAAAAGAAATGGGGGGAAATTCCAAAGCGGTCGATTTATAAAAATTGGGGGTAAACGCCATTTAATAAACCGGATGACATAGAAAATATAAATGGGGATATAAATGGACCAAAACGATGAAATATCAAAATGTAAATAGAAAATATAATATTCAAAACGCTAGAAAACTAAAAAATTGACCGATGTGGCCAAAATTATAATAGAAAAAAGTAAAAACAATATAGTCATTATGATGATATTGGGGTAAAAACGGGACAAAGCGAACAAAATATGAAAAAGTGGGAAAACAATTTAAAACAACAGGCAGTGAAGGTAAAAGTGGGTCAAAATAGATAAAAAAGGAGAAAAATACGTACGAAAAAGCATCAAATTATTATTATAGTGAGAAAAATAATATAAAATCAACGATAAAACAAAGATAATAAAAACAGGGTAAATGAGTAAAAGGAATATGATTTACGATAAAATAGAAAAAATGGGACAAAACCTGAAACGGACTAAACCGAATCGCAAAGGGAAGTAATAATAGACAAAATAAAAAGCGACTTTTTTTTAAACTATAAACCATTTTAAATTAGGTAAACAAGTGTATTAAAAAAAACACTATAAGACTACTCAGGAAGTAGTGAAATGAGTGACAAAATCACCCATAAATATAAATGATGATGAATAGTATTTTTTATGTGGCGTTCGAAAAATGTTCACATAAAAAGCAGATCTTTTATACCAGGAATAAGATATTAACATTCTCAAATGTCTAATCAATACTATTATTAAATTTTGGAATGTATTGACATATGTCCTTAACCAGGTCGAAAATTTACAGAACGTAATACATGTGTAGAGACAAAAACAATAATCACTTAAAAAGCCGTACATATTTATAGTAAGAATACATCATAACGTCTCGATGGACTTACATAAATCTAGAAAGTCACATTAGGTATACGAGTATATAGTATACTATTGTATATACTTATAGTGGAATTATGATTTGATATGACCGTTTTTCACATTAAAATAAAATGTATACTCACTCTGCACTTTCCCATATTGAGTCTTCTTGCATACTCTTTGAGTTGGTCTCTGAAAGTCTTTTTTTACTCCTGTCTGCGTTTTTTGAGGTTGTTATCGCTTGCCTACATTCATGTCAGGAAAGAGTTTACGACTCTTCTGGCGCTTATACTTCCCGCATAATAAGCTGAACCCGTAAATTCTGCAAATTATTTTCCTTGTGAATACTTCCAATACTACTTCATCTGTGCTCGGTGGTAGATATGATTTATAATGAAAAATGTAGATATCAAAATAAAAGTGTTTACTCACTGCATTTTCTAATACTAAGTATTCTTACATACTCCATCAATTGGTTTTTTTCCGATCTTTCGGGAAAGAATTTACGACTCTTTCGGCGCATATAATTTCCGCATAATAAGCTAGGCCCGTCAGTTCTCCGAATCTTCTTGGATACTTTCATATGCTTTGGTGCCGTATCGAAGCTCATCAAAATAGAGCTATCAAAATAGAGCTCTGTTTCTAAACTCTTTACCAAGTTTGAAATAGAGCCTCATTGACACACAATTCCTGCTTCGTCATTTGGTTTATGGCGTTTCCGAGCTATACACATTCCTCTAGTACCTCGACGTTGCAACTTTCCGCCAAAACTAAATCACTTGTCTGCCTTTGCGGCGCCTGTATAATAAAAATAGTTTTTGGTTAAAGAAATAAAAAACATTAAATTATTTATAAAGGTATTTTAAAAGTGATAAAAGATAAAGAAATAAAAAACATTAAATTGTTTATAAAGATATTTTTAAAGTGATAAATACATATAAAAATTAAAAATATTGTTTTAAACGCCCATTAACATTTAGTTTTATTTTAATGTAAAAATATGGTACGACAAGTATTGTTTCTTGTGGAAAATAAAACTCGCTAGACGAACACCGAAAACATAAAAAATCGTCATTTAATAATTTAATCGAACACACCTATTACCCACCATGTGTAGGTTTTAACACGTCACAAAACAAAATGACTACAATTCAAGCCGAGCACATATGTACAAATTCTGGGCAATTATTGTTATTGTGGCCTTATGTTTTGGCATGTCAATCATGGATTTCAGTTCATTAATAAACCATATTTTTGCATATACGTACAAATCTACCGCAACAATAACAACCAACCAATTGTTGTTCAATTATTTGAATGTGAGTGCTGGTGTCTACACAATACATTCATACCTTTGGGGCAAAAAAGTTGTTTTTTATTCTCAAACAGGGCGTCCAAATATCACATGGAACAAAAAAGTAATCGCCAACAATATAAGTGGTTTCTCATCCCGAAAGTGTCTAGGAACTTCAAGTATTGATACCTTAATGTATTTTGGTTTATTATTAGGACTTTCCGTGACATCATAAAGGTGCGTCAACTATTACCGCATTGAGTTTATTCTTATGCAAGATAGCTTTTGGCGATAACATTTTGCGTTATATGGAAATAATTATGGAAATTAGTTTTCAAAATGGATGAATGAAACTAAATTAATTTTTATCTAAATGACCAAATTGTTGTGGGAAGCCAAACAAGGTCGTCTGGCATTAAAGATAGGAGACTGATAAGATGTTTATCAAACGAGTAATGACCAACTGGAAAAAAGTTGGGATTATAACAGTGGGCACAGCTAAACTGGGTCGAGTCGAAAATAAACTTTATTCTCGAGCAAAAAAGATGGGTAAATTTTCAATTCAAGTATTAAAATATATTTTTCATGCTTTTAATTGTACTTTACCCGTGCAGTACCAAAACTACAATTGCGTCGCGTTTAAAAATGTCGACTACACGCAGAGAAAAAATATGGTTACTACAGTGGTAGACAATCGTTTGAGCTCAGACGACTTTTTGTCTATTTTGGTGATATAAAATATTTTTTAATATATTTTTTTACGAAACAGTTGGTTTATTGAATTTCTTAAAAAAAAAGTAAGTAAAAAACAAGTAAGTGCTATAGTCGGGCGTGGCCGACTCTATGATACCCGCACCACTATAAATGTGATTAAGTCTCCTGTTAATCGAAAGCACTCGTCGCTATTTCTATCTGTATCTATCACGCAAGCACTAAGCCTTTATACCCCATACCACTATGAGGTGAGGGTATAACAATTATAATTGGTCCACATTTTCATACCTTGTTTTCGGACCCTGTGCCCTCCCACGGACGAGATAAATCATTTGGCTTGACATATTTAAAGTCCTGAGGCAATTCCCTGTCATTTGAGGGGTCACACTAAAATCCGGGTAAACCGAAACTTTTGGACCCTCCTAATGGACCCTGGGGCCCAAACAGGTCGAATTTTTTTCTGTATTTAAAATTGTAAGATAATTTCCTTTCATTTAAGGGGTCACACTTATATTTAAAATCATGGGTCCATTTTTTGGGTTCTGATGGCCCCGTAGGTCCGAGAGGCGGGTCCAACTACTTTTTTTACATTTTGTGGTCAGTTCTACATCGAATGGCATATTTTTTTAATTTGTTGACCAATACACGCGACATCAACTGGATTTGGACCAAATCCGGGAGTTCCTTTGTATGGGGGGTCTATCAAAAAGTGCTCCGATTTGGACCAAATTCAATAGCGTCCGTCCTTGTCCCAATATATTACCACATGCCAAGTTTCATCAAGATCGGTGCATAAATGCGACCTGTACTTTGATTACAAGAATAGATGGACATCTTTACATCCAGCCAGCCAGCCAGCCAGCCAGCCGCCCAGCCAGCCAGACAGACATGGCTAGATCGACTCAAAATGTAATTCTGAGCAACTTTCTCTCTGGTCCCGGTATTCTAACTCGATTCCTTCGATGTGTTACAAACGCAAGCACTAAGCCATTATACCCCATACCACTATGTGGTGCGGGTATAACAAACAGATATTTCATTACACGGTGGAAAATTTAATTAAAAGCTAAAAAAAAGGCAAGAAATTCGTTTGCGCGCACTTTACTTAAATGTCAAAATAGAAATTTAATAAAAAATTCAAGCCAACTTTTATATATGACGGAAAAATTCGATTTGGCTTCGATTCTATCAAATATTGAATGGTTGTTAAGCTAATGTCAGACCAACACTACTTAATCGTATATTTTAGATCGTTGATCGTTGAAAACTGACTTCCCCCCTCGTAAACCTTAGCTGCGAAAATGCCCCATAGGTTTTATATTGGATAATAACGAGTTCGAGGTTCCCTACTTTTGTAAAGAAAAAAAAAATCAAATTGAATGGGAAATGTTTATTATCATTTAAAAGAACATTCTTTGGCATTTACTTTTGAAGATTATGTCTATCAAATGTTGGCCGCGGCTACGTCTCAGATGGTCCATGCGTTGAGTCCAATTTTCGATGACTCGTTCGAGCATTTTCTGCTCACCGAAGGGTTCTCTCAATAAATCCATTGATTGATGCGATGTGTGGGAAGTGGCGCCGTCTGTTGAGACCAAATGTCGCCGAGATCATGAGCTTCAATTTCAGGCATCGAATAGTCGGTTATCATGACACGATAACGGTCGCCATTGACGATTACGTTCTCACCAGCATCATTTTTGAAGAAATATGGACCGATGATTCCACCGGACCACAAACCACACCCAACCGTTGTTTTTTCTGAATGAAGGGGCAGCTCTTGAACCTCTTCTGGTTGCTCTTCGTCCCAAATGCGGCAATTTTGCTTGTTTACATACCCTTTGAGCCAGAAATGTTGGCCGATTATGTTGACCATAGGTTGAACGAAGTGCACGAAACACATCCGCACAGAACGTGAATTTTCGTAATAAAGTTGAACGATTTGTAAACGTAGTTCAGGCGTAAGTCTTTCCATTATGAAATGCCAAACAATACTAAACAAAAATAACATAACAGCATGACACAACTCATCTGATCTTTAAAAAAAGGCGATTGAACAAAGTATCTCTACTTGTATAACCCTATATATCAGACATATGTTGTATAACATAGAATTTCTTTAGTATTCGACCATCAGCATACCATCCCCCTCATCACCAAACGCTGCTGTTTTTAATTACTACATTTTTCCACTACGGTAAGAAGTTTAGAGAAACACAATTTCTAATCGAATCGAATTATCCTATACATATTTCTATATTTGTATGTCGAGCTCTAGTCGTCAGTCAAATCTTCTTCAAGGAAGCTGCTTTGACAGATTAAAAGACGGACGGACGGTCGGACATCACTCAATGGAATCAAACAACGAATTCGAACTGAAAAATATAATAAACATGGTTTTGGAAATCGGATTCCAAGTGATGTTTTCTAAGTGTGCATCTTTAAAGAGTGGCATGTTTCAGCTCAAAGGGCTCTTGGTTAGTTTTATTTTTAAACAAAGTGACATGTTAGGATCCGTATATGCATATTTGTGGGGGAGACCATTTATAGGCCCCAGATCATAAAAAAATAGAATCATTGGAGTTTTAAAGAAATTTCATTCTATGTTTCAAAAGTTTCCAAAAATAATAAATATCGTTGTCAGAATATGGCATTGGTTAAAAAAAACTACATATACCGTAATCTGAATTTTGATAGGATCCGTCCTTGGAAAAGAAGTAGGTAACGCTGACCAGATAAGAACGATAATAAAATAAAACAACAACGGTTTCAGATACCCAATTAGGTCTGGAAATGGCAGTTGAAGCTAAGTTTATAATGGCATAATGTATGAAATCTCACATAATTCGCTAGACGTATTTCTAGCCGTTGGTTCAATTTTTGATTCGTTTCAATAAGTGCGTCATTGTTGCAGCAATACCTTCGCAAATGTTGGCCTCGAATAATTGCCTTGAAAGCATGGAGAAAGGAGTACACTGAAATCAAAATATGTATATCAAATCAGTGAGAAATATACTTCATCAAATTGATAGAAAAACGTTATAGAGATTCTAAGATAAATAGATTCTAAGATCAAAAAATACTTTACATGCATTGCAGAGCGCCACCTAACATTCGGTTGTACTGATAGAATACTCAATAATTCGCTTGGCATAAAATTTGGTTGTGGCAAGGAATCTGTTCTGTGTGTGTGGATTATGTTCGCTTTTTTAAGGCTATTTTGCTGGTTGACATATCCTCTATGCCTCTAGTATGTCTCGTCCGCGAAGATGTTTTTTTTGCCAATATCCTTTCTTTGGGTTAATATGTTCGGCCCTCATTTAGCGAATTCAAGGTGTAGTCAACTATTGGCCGACCTTAATTCTGGCATTAGCATAATCTTATATAGTTGTAGGCCCAAATCCAACCAGTAACAAGCCGGTTATAATAAAACCAGATCCTCTAATATTTTTTTCACTTTGCCCCTATCTCTATCTGGCTAGTGTCTTAAGTTCTAAAAGTGTGTTGTCCCGCTAAGACGTATATACGTTGAGACGAATTGCTGGCGTACTAAAGGGTGGTTAAATTTTAAGGGCCGTTGTTGATTTTGAAGAAAACACAAATTATTTAGGAAATTATTGTCATTTCTTTTTATTATGATAATATTGATATTGTTCAATTATGCATGGAACAAAATATCGGCCAAATGGCCGCAGCGACCTCGGTGGCACACCTCCATCCGATGGTCTAAATTTTCGGTGACGCTGAGGCATAATTGAGGTTCTATGCCGTTAATGTGCCGAATTATCTCATCCTTTAGCTCTTGAATTGTTGCTGGCTTATCGACGTACACCTTTTCTTTCAAATAACCACAAAGAAAGAAGTCCGACGGTGTCAAATCACTTGATCTTGGCGGCCAATTAACATCGCCACGACGTGAGATAACAAGGCCATTGAATTTGCCTTTGTTGCATTAGCTGTGTGGCAATTGGCACCGTCCTGTTGAAACCACATATCGTCCACATCCATATCTTCCAATTCTGGCCATAAAAAATCGTTATCATCTTACGATAGCGAACACCATTCACAGTAACTGCCTGACCGGCCTCATTTTGGAAAAAATACGTCCCGATGATGCCGCCGGCCTATAAACCGCACCAAACAGTCACTCTTTGTGGGTGCATTGTTTTTTCGACAATCACTCTTGGATTATCATTAGCCCAAATGCGGAAAATTATCACTAAAGATAATTTTCTTTGGTCATTCTCAACGCCCATTTTTATAATAAGCCTGAATAACTTAAACGCGTTGCTCGCTTGTGTATCTTTCCATGGTTCAAATTGAGTTAGTCTGAAATTGAGAAATATCAAATGAAATTCAGAAAAGAAACTTGACGTTTAGGTGTGGTTCACATTCAACATCGGCCCTTAAAATTGAAACACCCTTTATATTATAAAATCTTACATTAGGACGAAATCTGTATTGATAATTTTCAATTGAGTCGGATTTTCTTGTAATTTTTTTATAATTTCAAGGTTTGTTCGCGTGTGTTTTGAAATAGCAAACCTTTTTTAATATTTTGACGGTTAGGTGGCAGCAGATACGTTGACAGCTAGGAAAATCTATCTTTGCTATCTGGTCAGAAAATGATCCAACATGCAAATAGATGATACTTTGGGTTTAACAAACCACTGAAGGATAGGTCCAAAAAACTGAAGGATAGATTCCTTTTTGACGAAGGAATACAAAGCCACCCTTAACTTAGCACAAAATTAAGGGAGAAAACATGGGTGCCTGCAAACGAGGACGTAAGGTGTTCGAGAAAAAACATCATCAGTCGGCGGCACCACTGAAGATTTAAGACATCGAACAAACAATAAGCTATATGCGTATCCAGACATGGCTGTGGTGCAGGCTATGAAAGTACTGCGATTCTTTGGCAAGGACATGTCCGTCGAATAACACAGAACCATCCAGCTGGAAAACGTAAGACGACAAATACTTTAAAAAGCGCTGATAGAGAATGAACTACTGGGAGAAGACTTAAATTTGCTGGAATTTATAAGCAGCAGACACATGATGGAAATGCTTACAAAACATTTCTTAAGCAGGGCAAGATCAGCAACAGGTTGTAGATCCAATTTAGGAAAGTAAAATGTATTTCATATCGGAGATATTATATATTGAAGGAGCGATTTTAGGGGCATATTTTTAAACCAATATTTTTTTAATGGGATTACCAAAAAATCACATATTTTCCATGTAGTTTTAGTTGATACAAATTCAACTTTAGCTAACCCAACTATTCTGTTATCTAAAAATTGGCTTAACCAAAAACCACACACATCTACCTTCACATCCTTCGAACCATATCCTAATAGATTATTTAATCCTGTTGAAAGTACTAATTGTGCTCCATGACATAGACATCAAACATGTTAAACATTTATTTCCATCCTTCACGCCATCTGTCACTGTGGCAGATAGACCGACAGACAGCCTGGCAGAGAGACACGCGCGCAGGACAGGACAACATACTTGTTTATCAATTTCTCAGTTTATCGATGGCAGAGTGCTAATGTGTGCATGCACGTTCGTGTTCAATACGAAACGTTAACGCAAAACGAACAAAAATTTCACACGTTTTAATTGATACCGGATCTCAATTAAATGTCATGCAGACGTGCTGTTATCGGTGGCAGTATTAAATGGCTACACTTGTCACGGATACGGAAAATGAAAGCAAATCGAAAAAGAACACCAAATCGAAAACCAAAACTAAAACTAAAATCAAAAAGAGCATTTCCTGGAATTGTGCGCAGTGTTTTAAAAACAAGAAAATAGAACCAGGTAATTGCTTTATATCCCTGCGTGCACCCTCTTATATTCAAGTTACACATGGCACAAGAAATACATGTGAAAAAGCCACACAAATTGGTTAGGATTCTTCGTAAAGCAATATCGGATGAAAGAAGTGACGCGTGTTATTTGAAAATTCTTAACTGGAGTTTGTTGAAGCTATCAAAAAAGATCACATATGTATCTACATATGTATATGGCCAAGCATTTCATTGCACAGAGAAAAATTACTTGTAAATCGGTTGGAGTTACAAATATTCGGTGGCAAAAGAGAAATTTAGGTTGCATTCTCTAAATGTTTTCAATCTTAATAGATATTCGGTTCGAAATACCACAGAATGATAAATATCATCATCGTACTGTACTCACAACTTATTGAAACGCAAAAAGGTATTTGGTTGCTGGTGGTTGTGGCAACCAATAGTTTGACAAACATTTTGTTATTGTAACCAATTATTAGTGATGACAACTTAAAATGCATCATAACGTTTATTGGTATTTTTTTAAAAATAAAATAGTTCGATTATTTCTGACTTTAAGTCAATCGATTAACCAAATTCTTTTCTAGTAAAAATCATTCAGCATCTTTTCCACTTTTAAGTACTTCAAGTATTTTAATTGTGTAAGCAACAGTTTTTTTGCCTCTGACTAAAAATTTAATTTTTTTCGTTGAAGAAACGTGGTATTGCTATTTCGAGATCTAAAAATTCTATTCTGAAGGTTCGAATACTTGGTATGTTGCACCGATACTACAGTTCCAATAACCGCAAAATTACAGAACACCAACTAACATTCGGTTGTACTGATGGAATACTCGAGGTGCATGTAACCTCAATCATTCGGTTGGCAAAACAATGTGGTTGTGGCAACGAATCTGTTCTCTGTGTATTCTTCGGAAAGTAATTTTCGATTTCAATTTTAAAAAATATTCATAAATTGGTTTAGTAATCTCGTAAGTGTCAACTTTTCTGTAAAATTCAAAACATCAAAACAAAATCGTTCTGAAATAGGTTTTTTATGTAAGGACATACACATTTTCCTTAACATCCCATTAAGGGACAAACGAGAAACTGCTCTCAAGTCAGCGATCTGAGCACAGTGTGACTCTAGTATATACTAACAGGGACCTATTGTTTAACGTCGGCTCCAAACAGCTAATGAGTCTCATACACTCAGAGAAAAAATCGGTTGGAAATCGGTGTGAACTTCAAAATTTCTGTTGGACGAGAAGTCTTTCAGTTCCAATCACTAAATGTTAATTGTAATGATGGAATTTAGGATTGCGTTAACCATATGAAGAAATTATTTATTGTCAGAACCTCATGTAATAGTTTTGTACAAAACTATTTGATGCAGCCAAAAATTGGCAATGGCAACAAATAATTTGCTCTAATAACTAAAAACGGGCGCATCTTAAATACAACCCAATAAAAAAATATTAGTACGGCGGAATTTCAGGCTTTTTCTGAAAATCATGTCTTCGGAAAGGAAGTTCAAATATATCCTTCTCCGAAAAAGTATATTAATGTATCCCGAAGTTGGGCAATATAATTTATAAAGGGTTTTCCAATAGGGACTTAACAATTTCGTATATTTATGTTAACGCACTCTCAATCATCTTTAATGATCTTACAGTGTCAAAACGTTAGTTGAAGTCAACATTTTCATCATGGTAAAGTTCACCTACGGGCAACGTCTTGAAATCATTTAAAATTACTACCGAAATTCTGAGTTCGTGGTCGCAACTTTAAAAGCGCTTACTCCAATTTTCGGTCGTATAAACGGTCCCAACCGACAGTATGGGCGATGGAGCTCATTTCGGGCTGAGTGGTTTTGTCACTCAACAAGATATGCGTTATTTGAAAGCAACAAACCCACTGTGTGGTGTGATTGGGCCGTATTTTTCGTCGATGAAAACAATCGTCATGTTACCGTCAATGGAGAGCGCTATCGTGCCATGTAAGAAAACAATTTTTTTTGACCAGAATTGAATGAGCTCGACATCGCCGAAATGTGGTTTCAACAGGACGGTGCCACCGAATTTGCCTTTCGATTTACTGAAAGGCAAATTTGGTCACCTCGTTCATGCGATTTAGCGCCATTGGATTTCTTTTTATAGGGGGGACGGACATCAAGTCATTGGTCTATGCCAACAAACCAACAACTTGAGGCGAGCTTAGACAACACCCAGCGCGAAATTGCCAACGTGTGCTAGAGTGGGGCTCGAAGTGTTCAAATCGATTTTTATTCTTAAAATATAACATTTGCTCTACACCTGGAATAAATTTGAACTCTATATGTGACGCGCAAAATAGAAATGGACCTAAGGGTAAAAACCAGTTTTGTTCAGGAGAGCCATTTTAAAGATTTAATACGTGTAGCTTTGGTGTACCATCACTTTTATAAAACGCGCATATCTCTGGGAGGGAACACTTTTGGGGCATGGGATCGGTCTCATTCGATGCCCAGATGTTGTCCACATCAAAAAAAAGTGAAAATTGATTTTTTTACCCTTAGGTCCCTTTCTCTATGCGCTGTCACATATCTTAAATATTCTGTGTTTTATTAATATACAAAATTGTTATGTCCTTAATATTTATAAACCCCTGAATCTAGCTTTAACTATTTTATCATCCTACTGGAAAAATGGGTATACTTGTATATTTTTTGGTGCGGACAAAAAGTGTAACGATTAGATCCTACATATGTTTTGACTAAATCCGTTTTATGGCTTTTTAGTCATTTGAGTAATGTCAGTCTGTGTAGCTGATTTGCAAGATTAATCGAAAGGAGCTACAAACCGTTTTTAAATTTTACATGTCGTTATATTTTTCCAAAACTGCCTATGAGATCCGCAATCCTACTGGTAGGTACCTAACACAAAAATGTATCAATGCACCCACTTTCGGTATTCTTGTAATATTGTTAATACTAATCGTACAATCTCAAGGGAAATTCCACTGATATATACAGTTCCATTCCTTGCAAATTTCTGCGCATCAACTATGATGGAAACTTTATAGTACATGTAACCTCCATTATTCGGTCGACAAAAAAAATGGTTGTGGCAAAAAAACTGTTCTCTGTGTTTAGAGAAGTGTTCACATAGTATTAATATTAATCGCGGTATGCCGTGGTTAGATGTAAGTATGCACGGCTATCATGCCAGAAAATCCTGGTCCAACCCCGGGTACATCAACTTTAACGAGTAGGAGATTTACCTCTAAGCCATGCATGATCTTCTCCATAAAAAGCATTAAACGTTCGAAGCCGGCGTTAAGCAGTAGTAAGTATAATAATTCAATCGTACATAGCACACTGATTTGAGAGATAGGGGAACTTTCTTTCTTAATGGGATGGGATTTTATACTTAAAAGTATAAATATTATTTTTTTACACGAAAAGGCGCGGTCATTTACGAGTTGAAAAATTGCTACTGAATTAACGTCCGATGTTATAACTCGGAGTTGATCCTAGGTTTACTTGTATGATAGTCATGCACAATTATCATCAAACCTCGATGGCCAACACTAATATACAAAAAATATAGAAATTTTTGCAATAAAATCTGCATTAAGTTTATCGTATGGTTTTAGAAATAATAGTTTGGTTGTTTAATTATACTATGGTTGCGAGAATCATATGGTTGTGAGCATCATTATATTGTTATGTAAAGTTATTAAGAAATAAACGTTAAGCGGACTTAAGTGAACCTGCTTAGCGTATTTGTTAAAAAATGTTCTTCTTCAAATATAAAACAAACTATTTTTGACCCGTTTACGAGTATTCAATATACGAGGTTCCCATATATATTTTTGGACTAGGCAACACTAAGTGTTGTCTGGCGACATCTGACATTTCCATTTTAAAGCTTGACATTTTTAAGCATAAACGAACTCAGAACGTTTTGACGTACGACCATCATTTGTGTTGTATACAGTGACTTGAAAAAATCGCTCAAAGACTGAGGTCGTCCAAAAACGGCCATTGTGCCAGAGAACATTGATGTCGTGCGTGAACTTATAATGCAAGATCGTCATGTGACATACCGTGAGATAGAAGCATCCTTGGGCATTTCTTCCACCAGCAAACATTCCATATTGCATGAACACCTGGCCGTAAAAAAGTTTTGTTCTCGTTGGATCCTGCACAATTTGACAATCGCTCGAAAAAAGGCTCGCGTCGATTGGTGAAAAGAAATTAAAAAAAACGTCGTGGTGCTTCAAAAAAACGTTTAAAAGATCGTCACAGGTCAAGGATCTATGCGTATGAGCCCAAAACAAAACAGCAATCGACCGTGTGGGTCTTCGAATACGAGCCAAATTCAACGAATTTGTTCATGGAAGAAGCACTTCGAAGCAAATGGTCGCCTATTTTTTCGGCAAAACTGATCACGTGGCGACTGTTCCGCTTGAGCAGCTAATGACGGTCAATTCTGAGTGGTACACCACAATTGGTTTTCCTGAAGTCTTCGGAGAAATTCGAAAAACGAAGAAGAGAAGACGAATTATTGTGCACCATGACAATGCGAGCTCTGACACATCGGCTTAAGCCAGCGCCTTATTGACCGGCCAAAACGTCAAATTGATGGGTCATCCGCCGTACAGCCCTGACTTGGCACCCAATGACTTCTTTTTATTCCCGCACATCAAGAAAAAAATGAGTGGTCAACGATTTTCGTCGCCAGAAGATGTTGTTGAAGCGTTAAAAAACCATGTTTTGTAGGTGTCTCAATCCGAGTGGAAAAAGTGCTTCGACAGTTGGTTTAAGCGCATGCAACTGTATAAATCATGCTGGAGAATACTTTGAAAAACAATAAAAAGCATTTTTGATGATATATATTTGCAATTTCATTATTAGACCAGAAATATATATAGCGGCCCTCGTATTTTGAACAAATAAAAAACATTAAGTTTTTTTGACAAGATTTTGAAATCATTGTCTTAGAGGTATTTTAGGTGGATTTTTTCTCTTTTTAAATAGAACACGCCTACTATTGTTGTCTGTAAAGCATACTAAGATTGCGTGTGATCATAATATAGTTGTGTTATACTATGTTATACAAAGCATACTATGCTTTTGCGGCACATACTGAAGCTACGGAAATCTTATTATGGTTACGGAAATCATATTATGGTTACGGAAATCATATGACGGCTGTGGAAAACATAATATTGTTGTATTCGAAACACAAAATGGTAGTGGGCATAATAATTTTATTGTATGTGAACATGCTAAAATAGTGCATGATCATAATATGGTTCTAAGAGATCATATGCTTATTAATATATATTATTAATAACGTTATATATTATTAATAACGTTAGCATAATATAATGACAATTTGAAGTTTTTTTTTGCAATAGTATGATGCTCTTCTAATGTTGTCACCCTAACTTTTACTTTTCTTCGTTTGGAATGCAAAGTTAATTGGAATAATCGTTCTATTCCTACTTTACGATAGACATACTGCAATGTCCCGGAATAGATTTAAAAGTAATTCGTCTATGGTTAAGCGAATATGTAAGTCAGCACAGTCGACTTAATTCGTTTTACTTGTTAAAATTTTACAATTCAATCCACATATTTGGCAAATACACTTCGGATACATAACTACAATTGTTCTTCCTATCAACAAACTATAAAATATTTAAAAACCGTAAAAGGCATATGTTTGACCCTTTTTGCCAGACCAGCCTATGTACTCTACATGATACTCTTCCCCTACCCCGTATACATAATAATATTTATCCAGGCAAAAGAACGCATAACATGCGGATAGATGTGGTGTTAATATAACGCACTTGCATACAAACATTTTTTACGGCCTTTTGAATATTTAATAACGTTCTTTATTGCCTTTTGGCAAATGAAGAGCTGGGAGGGGAAACTATTAAAATATCCTGCATACATGCGGCTGCTTAACTACTTTAGTGACCTTAAACGAAAGGAAGCGATGGGACGATGAAACTCAATCCATGCAACATTTTTGTGCACATATGCCGTAATTCATGTTATGACACAATGTTTATGACATAATCATGAATATCGCCCCCACCCCAATACCCTTCCGCATAATCATGAGAGGCAAAAGAAGCTAGCTCATTTCATACTTCTTACTTAGTCTTATGCTTATGAAGTGTCTAATATAATTTTATTTTTATAGCCCGCCTTTTTGATGATATACTTATATAGAACACAGCGGTAATAGCGGAAAAATTTGATTTAATGGAAATTAGACATAAGTGCCTTTAATGATTTAAGTGTCATTAATAAGTTGTCATTATCATAAAGAGATTTCTTTTGGGCTGTCCTACATTGGAAGGCTTTATTGTTAGGATAATTAAAACAAAGAAAAAATCATATGATTTGAAAAGACAAATAAGTGTCTTAGGACTCGTTTGGAAAACCCTGTAGTAAATGTCAATTTTCGAATTATTCAGCATCCAATGAGGTTATTTTTAAAATACTTTTCTGAAGTGTCTCGACCAAACAAAAACAAATTTTTTGCTAAGTTTTCAGTTATAATCAATAACATCTCTAAATCGCCAAAAACTGTCACTAAAACACTCATAAACAAGTTTTATATGTCATTCGCATCTCCGAGAAACGAAGATCAGGACTCTCTACACAAAAAATAATTTAAAGCGTATACATACAGCCCAAATCAAAATATTCCTAGGAAAATTAGTTCCATGGGAATTCATTGTTCCCGGGAAATTTTATTCCTATTCTAAACAGCAGGGGAATGGAATAACAAGGGAGACAAAATTTTGAATATTCGAAGTCTGCTGATTTGTATTGATAAAAAAAAATTGCAAAACTTTTTTAAAAATGTCAATCGTTATACTTTACAAACTTTACAAACCAAAAACAAGAAACTAGATAAAAATGTTTAGTGTTGCGTTGATGATAACTGAGGCAGAAAACGATAAAGTGCAGCAGTAGAAGAAGAAGGTACAAAGGGTAGCGAGGAGAAAGTCAAGTGATGCCTTCAACCAACTTGAGTTGTAACCTGAAGAAAATAATGTTTCATTTTACTTTTCGAATGTTCGAAACCAGGTAAACAAACCTGTTGGACATGTAAATGTCCCACATTCAACCAAAAAGTCGTTTACAGTACAGTACAGCGGAAGTACGTTCCTTTTCCGAAGGTAGGAACCGAACGAGTATATGGAAAGACTGCGACGTGTCTGTGGACCAGTGTAGTTTACGCAAAGTTCTGGCATGCATATTTTACTGGGAGACGCAGGATGTTCTAAAGAACGTGGCCTCTGATACCTCGTGAATGTCCGGAGGACGAATCTGTTAAAATTAAATTCAATTTCAGGTTCAGCTATTTAATAGAGCGCATCTTGACAAAAAATGGAGGTGCATTATTGATACTAGGAAGCTTCTTCACGCTTTAGAATAAGCTACAAAAATAACTAATGTTTTTAGGCGTTCCATAACATCTGCATTCATTATTTTTATGAAATGAACCGATGGTGTTAATTATCCAGTCGTGTATAAATCACCCTGTGTATACAATTTAAATAACCTTAAGAATATGGAACAAACATTTTTGTGAGTAATTGTTTTTCAAAAGAAAAAGATTATTTTTATACCCTCCACCATAGGAAGGAGTGTATACCAAATTAATCATTCCATTTGCAACACCTCGAAATATAGATCTGAGATCTTATGAAGTATATGTAATATTGATCGTCGTAAGATTCTAAGACTTAGGTCTAGCCATGGCCGCCCGTGTGTCTGTTAAAAACACAATAGCAGTCAAACGAGTTAAGCCTGGATCCTGAAATGTTGCTTGACGATGGCTATTTGGGAAATTGGAGGGAAAAAGGTTTTCCCTAAACGGGCTAGTAGTACCTCGGAAAAAGGTACACTGTTTGGGAATTGCCTTAAGAAATCATAATTTTTTGTGGACGGGCAAGGGTTAAAAATGGGTACTGTTAGTTGAAACTCATTTAATACCTTTAAATAGGCCACAGTTGTTGGACGTTTCGGCGCATGTGTCGCAAAAAACGTCCCGTATGCTCAAAACAGACGATCAATAGAGAAACGGGCAACCAAATAAAAGCTACGAACCCATTTATGGGGTTATTAAAAGTTTTGGCAGAGATTAGACATAAGGGTACTCACACTAAAGCCGGTTTTAATGTGCATCCAAATATTGCTTTATTTCAATGGATTGTCTGCGCCAAGCAGTCTAGGAATAAGCTTTACCATGAATTCAATAGCGAATTCACGGCAAAGAGGATACGATATAAGGATATTAATACGACAATGGTTGTTTTATAAAAAAATAGATAATAATACTGACTGAGCGTTTCGCATTTGTTCTTTGGGAGGAGGCATTAATGAAAATGTTCCCTGGGTACCGACCTACGCCTGTTTTTTTTTTTAAATAACCAACACTCAGGTGATGCCCCCTATACATGCGGTGCTGAGTGGAAAGTAAAGGATCGGAAGGGGAAAGAGGGAGTAATGATTATTGACGCTTGCCTTGAACTTC
Organism: Hydrotaea diabolus; assembly: GCA_963513945.1. Taxonomy (NCBI): domain Eukaryota; kingdom Metazoa; phylum Arthropoda; class Insecta; order Diptera; family Muscidae; genus Hydrotaea; species Hydrotaea diabolus. The sequence continues at coordinate 29,668,039 of OY740720.1, read as the reverse complement.
TGGATGTAGCAATCAGTGGGAAATACATTTGGCGGAAGTCGATTCCACATACGGACTGTACGAGCGGTCAACTGGCCAATCGATAACAAACGGGTGTGAATTCCTAGAAAGTCGCGTAACCCTGCCGAACATCCTCACGTCAGGAATAAGGCGAAGGATGTCTGATGAACACACACCATGAAAGTAACGATAGAACAGCGTCACGCAACCCACATTCCGACGATGCTCAAGGGAAACAATAGAGTTGGATACCCTACTGTCACCTATCAGCACCATCGCTCTCCTTTGAACACGGTCAAGTAGCTCCAAGGATGATTTTGGAGCACCTGCCCATATATGGGAGTTGTATTCCATCTTTGGCCTGATGTAAGTTGTATAGATATTGAAAAGATCAGAAGGAGTGAAATATTTCTTGCACCGCTTTAAGAAGCCTATGCACTTGAGTGCTTCTTTCGACACTTCGAATACATGTCTCGCCCAACGAGCGTCACATTGTATTTTCATGCCCAGAACATCGAAAGCTTCTGATTGTGCAATATCCGTACCATCGATAGAAATATTGACGATATTGTTGGGTCAGCGAATCGCTTGTGAGACAACAAGCAGCACTGTGCATTAAAATCTACTCTATTCACTCGACCCCATTCGGAAATGGCCAGTAGATCCCGGCCAAGTGTCTCATCCATAATTCACCTTTTGTCTTCAATATCTTGAAGACTCGGCCTACGGTCGAATGAATATGAATGACAGAGGTTACTATCATCTGCGAAAAAGTAGACTGGATTCACGGTCTGACCCAAAAGATCGCCAATGAAAATAAAAAATAAAGAGGGAGAAAGGAAAGAGCCCTTTGGCACACCTGCGGCCAGCCTATGTGTGTTGAATGAGAACCCATCTACAACAACTCTAATATTGCGATCTCTAAGAAAGCTCGATATAAATTGAGCAAACGTATTACCGACACCAAAAGCGATCAACTTTGATATGAGTGCATTTTTTTCCCTCCTATGCCCCCAGAAAAAGCGTCGATTTTTTCCGCTCTGGTCACTGTCAAAAATTCATTGGATGATGACAGTTTTAATTCGATTACTTAAAAGAAAATTACTGTGTTGAACCTTAAAAATTACAGGGTTGAACCTGGGTTAACTAGCATGATGGTCGTACACACTTCCACATGGTTAAGAAAACGTTTTATTTCTTAATTAAAAAACATTGAAATTTTTTTTGGAAAACACTATTCAACACCAGAATGTTCATAACTTCCAATTGATATATTTAAACTATTTGTATTAAGAAAACAAAAAGGTTTTACTTACTTATGTAGCTCATCACAACCACGGTAGGTTATTAGCCGAGGTAAGACTAGAATTTCACGCATCGGTATTCTGTTGTGACCTTCGTTCTTCCAAAATTCCTCTGGTCAAACGGAGCTTCGGTCGGCACCTTCTGCTTGCGTCTACAAATTCGACGTGGTAGATTTTCAGAGCCGAAGAATTTCCATACATTCGCAAAACATGTCCCAGCCAGCGCAATCGTAGGTGTTCCTATAAATAAAAACAATTTTGAGTAAAAAGACTAGAATTTCGGTAAGACTAGAACTTCGCGTGTATCGATATTCTGTTGTGACCTTCGTACAACCAAGATTCCTCAATTCAAACGGAGCTTCGGTCGGCACTTGCTGCTTGCGTCCACACAATCGCCGTGGTAGATTTTTAGAGCCGAACAATTTTCATACATTGGCATAACATGTCCCAGCCAGCGCAATCGTAGGTGTTACTATAAATAAAAACAGTTTTAAGTCAATGGATATCTTTTTATGGCAGAAATTTAAACTTAGCGGAAAAATCTTTTTTTTTTGTCGATTAATAATTAACAAAATCAATTAATATTTATTTAATGCCATTGTAGATATTTCAACCCCCGAGATTTTAAATCATATATTGAGGAGTTAGTAATTAATGTGACAATTTTGAAGGAAGGGGATATCAAAATGACTGTGGCTTGGAAATTTAATTGCCAATTGGCTATTTCCTTTAGAATTTTTTTTTTTATATTATATCCATCCGACTTTTCCTACGATCCTCATACAGAACCTCTGCATTCAAATACCAATGATTTCCCCTTGTGCATTTCAAACACTTACTGTGAACATTATGTCCAATTTAATCATGTTTTCCCGCTGAGCTTATAACAATTTGTAGGGATTTTCACAAACGCCTACACGTACCCACTTTGGCAACGAATTTCACTTCATCTAGACATATTTACAATACACACCCACAAACCAACACACCGCATTACATTGGGAAATCATTCTAATGGAATCTTGCGATTCTATCCTAGGACACCATTTTCATCCCGCTTAATATTCTAATTGTTTTCCAAGGAACAGAAGCGGTCCTGATTTCTTCGCATAGACTCATGTCCATTGGTATTGGTTGGTTAAATGGTTTCGTTCAAACCGCCAACTCCGCCCAGTGGGAATTTGCCATGTTATCTCTCGAACATAATGGATTTTCTTTTTTCCATTTTTCCAGTCTGTATGTCTTCAATACGACGCATGGAAATATGTTTCGATCAATGAAAGGGAAAGTTTTTAGTAGACAGCGCTGCTGCCAAGCCAATAAGCAACGTACTCGTACATATGTTGTTGCGGAAAGGTATCGAACACCAACAGAATAGACAGGTGTACGTTACATGAATTTGTACAAGAAGCTGATGGGGATATCAATCAAGGTGTTCCTAGGACAGTGGTACGAAACAGGGCAATTCGATAAAAAAAATCTAGAATAGACAGGTGTAAGGTAATTTCATTTCTCCAAACAGCCTATGAAGATATCAATCAATGTGTTTCTAGGACAGTAGTACGAAACAGGGCAATTCGATGAAACATTTACTCAGTAACTAGACTTTTGGAATTTTACAGTAGCTTAGACTACGGATGCAAAGCAATCACTTTTCTTTTTGAAGGTCTTTATAGCGACGGTCTAAAATGTATTACCTTTTAATTCTTTTTTGATATCTCCATCCCTATTTTCCAGTTAGAATTTTACGGAATTGCTGGCAACCTGGATTAGGGTTGGGTGTCTATCAAGAAATCTCTCTACGATATGGGTAAAATATTTAAAAACCTCTAAAATGTTCTACAGAAAATTACAAAAGAGTCTTCTAAAACAGAGGGGAAAAAACAAAAAAAATATCCTGACCGTTTACAAAAAAATTAAATTTGGTTTTTTACTGTACTAAGCCAAAAATATTACAATTAATCTGTGCGATAATTTTTCTTACAAAGTTTCATTCATGTGGGGAATCTTACATGTACTACGATATCCTTCAAGTCAGAACAATTTTGAAGATTATGCTTAATTTCGTGATTTGCTCAGTTCAGAAATGAGACCGAGAGACAAGAGAACGACTATTCGAATGTTTAAAAAAACTTGGTTTAAACTATTTCAGTTGAAATCAGATAATCAATCAGGACACTTGATCTGTGCGATTTATCTTACAAAATCTCCTTTTTTTAAGAGTTGTCTTACATGTACTACGATATCCTTTAGTCAGTACAATATTAAAGATTTTGCTCATCGCTAAACGGCGTAAATGTCAGTTAAGAGTCGCTTTAGAAATCCACATACTGCATGAAAAGTGGAGAATGTTCGATTATTCGACTGTTAAAAAAACCTAGTTTAAATTATTTCGAATAGTAGGTTTCGATATGAAGCAAATAATGAATAATCCAAGTTTAGTTTAAACCGTCTAATGCGGGCTTAGTTCAAATTAGAGAATCAGATTTAAGATAAACTCGTTTCTTCAATATTTGAAAATCAGATATCAAATATGACCATCTTAATGACATCTGTTCGTCTAAGCAATGTCGAGGAATTTTTTGAAATTTTTATCGTTTTTTTCCTAAACTTCAGGAGATCTCCAAAAACGAGCTGAAATCTGCGGAACTAAAATTTTAAAAATCTTGACTGTTTTTGCACTTCTTGGGCAGGATTAGGTGTGAGATTAAGTTATTTGAAATGTAGATATCAAATATGTTCAACATCTGTTTGTCTAAGCATGGTTGAGAAATTTTTTGAAATTTCTTGCCGTTTTATTTCTTAAACTTCAGATCTCCAAAAACGAGTAACAATGCTGAAATGTGCGGAATTAAAATTTTAAAAATTCTGACAGTTCTTTCGCTACTTGGGCAGGATCAGGTGTGAGGTTCAGTTGAGGTTAAGTTCGGCCATGCTGAAACTTTTATATAAAAAAGTTTACGCATCTGTAAAATACACTAACCGGCTTGATAAAAGTGCATTTGTAGTCCCGCGAAGGATTGATACACGCCACAAAATGGCACTTTTACGGAAATTGCTTCATAGATATATAGAAAACGAGAGCTTATACAAAGAATCACTAAGAACGTAGTACTATCTTTTCGCTAAACTGCTACCAAAATGTAGTACTTTATTTTGTAAAGGTACAAAAAGGGGGTTTATTAGAGGTTTCAGATTGCCTTTTTGGAAAATATTCTGCAAGGGTTTGGATTATGTAAATAGTACATAGACTTAAATAAAACCCGAGAAACCCCTCGGATGTAGCTTAGAATATGTGGCATACAACACCACACTTCCATATATATACACTTTGCGCTTCTGTCCGGAATTTGAGCGAGGCCAATCTTAATGTTTGACTTTTAAAGCGGGATAACTCACCTTGCTTTATTAAAGCTAGTTCGAATTTAAAAAATTGTGGCCTGTGAGACATTTCTACAGGGCTTTATAATAAGATGGATCTACCATGACAAATTTAAGCTCAATTGGATTTAAAATGTGATTTCTAGACTGAAATGGTTCAATAATATCAGGCTTTTCGATCTCAAATAATGCGCCATACCCTAATTCAGCAAGATCGGAAGTAAAATATGGCTTGTGAAGATGAAATACCTCAAATCGACAGGACACATGCATCAATGCTACAGGAAAACATTGGCAGATATAGTCCAATTAACCTGAACTATCTATTGGTCCCACGGAATGGTACCAATTTCAGGCGGCAAAAAGCCTGCCGAAGTTGACGTTAAGTTTAAAACTGTTAAGCTTTTTGTAATGCATCACACAGACTAAAATATCACAATTAAAAACGTCTACAGTCAAACATGATCATCTAAAAAAAAGTTCTACACCACTTGATATTTAGAAGACTTCTCGCTTTTAAGCTACTAGCGAAAGATCCTTAAATCTGGAGGGACCTTAATTTATTATTTATTATTATTATTGGGTGAATCATTAAAAATTTTATATTTGAATCGGCTTTAATTTTGGCTAAGAATTTTTTAAAATTTCTGGTTTTGTCGGAAAGGTTGAACTTTTTCATTTCGTAATGGAACGCCATCCGATGCGTTTTCGCTTCGCCCAATGGGCTGACAATTGTTTGGCTGTTTGGCGATGTCACTTATCAAAATTGCCGCATATGGGGTTCAGAGAACCCACACGTGACTATTGAGAAACAATGCATTCACAACGTGCTTGGTGTGGATTGTGGACTGGCGTCATCATTGGGCCATTTTTCTTCGAAAATGACTAGGGACCCGCCGTTTTCATCAACGGTAAGCGTTACCACGCCATCTTCAACGAATTTTTGTTTTCAAAATTCAAGAGAATGGCATGAAATTTTGTTTGAACAAGACGGTCCCAGCGCTGAAACATGAAATCGAAGTTGCATTAAAGAGAATTAATTGTACCGGAACAATCGAAAATGAACTGAAAAATTAGGTTGATCGGACGAGGCACTGCTGAGCTAGCTGTGGTAGTCATATGAATCATATCGTGTTCCATTATTAAATGACAAAGTACAACCTTTCCAATAAAACCAGAAATTTGAAAAAATTATCAGTACTTTTTTTACAGTCTTGTTTAGTTAATTAAAACACGGACCGATTTCGACCTTTTTATATATACTCGTATTCCAATATGTTGATCACAATGACCGCTGCACAAAAAAAAACATCCTCAAATTGAATCGGATAGTGTTCCTAAATGAGAATATAAAATAAGGGAATTTATAAAATAATTTTTAGGGTTCAATGCTTTAATTTTACAACCATTTTCCTATTATCGTGATTAAACAGTTTATCTTAAAAGCCTGTCGTGTAAATTATAAATAGAATCATTCAAAGGTCGATAATAATAATTTTAAAAATATTATTTCGCTTTGCTCAAATTAAATCCTCATTTTTTATATTTAATTTGACGTCATTTTTGTTAAATATCAGCCTGGTCGATCAAATCGGTCAAAACTTATGAGCCATGACAAGCCACTGCTTTCAGCGTCGGCTTGAAGTAGTATAAAAAGAAATACTTGTACCTTTTGGGCCTCAATTTCGTTATAGGTCTCAAGTATAAAAATCCAATTAAAAGTATTTTAACACTCGGATTGGCAACACTGACTATATGCGGTTTGTTACAATTTTAAATTAGTTTGTCTTAAACAAAAATACTTTTGTCGTGAACGTTTTTCATTTGGCGTAAACGTTTATTGTTTGTGGTAGATATTATTTCATTTAGCGACAAACAAAATATTGTTTTAAGTTTTAAAATTTTCTTTTGTGAGAAACGAAATTTTTGTAAACTGCTTCTTTAACGTAATTTAATTGATGAGAAGAAGGAGCTCACCTTCTATCTCGCTTACCCTTCTTGGCTTTTCTCTTGAGTTTATCTCGGCAAACTCCAATCTTTTGGGCACTACTTTAGTTTAGTGACTTCAATTTTTTCAATTTCCAACCCACTGTGCGTTGATGGATGTTGCCTGTCTCGGAACATGTTGAATCTCATACACACACCAGTACCAATGCCAACTTTACATATTTTAAAACGGAAAACATGACAAATGTCTAGCGTATAAAACAATGCCAATAAATCGCTACATCCTGTGTTTTGCTTTTGTCTCTACCTCTTGCTTTCCCTAGCTCGCATTCACTACAGCGACGATGTCCTGGCCACTGAGGAATATCGCGCCGAATACAGACGTGATGAGTTTGCCAGCAAAGAATCTATAAATCTCACACCTTCGGTTACACCGCATGGTTCACCACAATCCCGCCAACGTCTTGGACAACATCTAAGCAAATCCGCCTCCGAATTGAACGGTCATCAGGAATCTCCACAGACTTCGCCCAAAAGAGCCAAAAGTGCAGCAGCACCCCACTCGTCCGGTGGCGGGGTGCTCCAGAAGACGCATGGTTTCTTCAATAACCTTAAACATCGTTGGGGCCGGGCCAAAAGTAAAGATCGGGTGGGTCGCAAGTCACCCAATGATTTCCTCGAAGAGAGTACTGACTATGCGGCCGATTATAGTTCGGAAAGTAGTTCGGTCACCCAATCGCCGCGCCACCGTTCGAAAACAGTAGGCGGTTCACCGTTGGCCAAAGAATTTAAGGCCACCGCCAGAATGGCTCAGGCCATACAAAGGTTTGGCGGTTCCATGGAGGGACGCATCGATGAGCAGCCGGAAAATGGTGGCAATGGGTTCATGGCCTCTGATACATCGCATTTGACAGCGAGACAATTGGAACACTTACAGGTAAGTGTGACAAGGCGAAAGTGGCAAAAGGACAATTTCCTTTATTTTCAATTCATACATTTTTTCCTTTTTTTGCCGTGGCTGATTTTCCTTTGTTGTGCTTCTGTTGTTCCTTGTGTTTGACCGCGAAGGCTGAAGAGATGCGTCGCAAAAAGGAAGCCCAATTACGTCAATATGTCTTCTTTCAATTACGTGTTCATCTCAAGAATGGCTCTGATTTAGTGGCCATGGACAAGAATGGTGAGTAGCTGAAAATGGAAGTGATTCAAAACACAATTTGTGTGTATTTTTTTCTTTTTTTGGATTCTTGGCGCATTTACAATTCTTTGTCATCCTTGATGTATCTGTTTGTGTGCTTTATCTTTCTTTTCTCCTTCTTCTTCTTTAGGTTTAAGTGATCCTTATGTCAAATTTAAAATGGGCGGTCGCCTCTTACATAAATCACGCACAATACATCGAGATTTGAATCCGGTGTGGGATGAAGTGTTTGTGGTGCCAATTGAAGATCCCTTCGAGCCGATTATGATTAAGGTGAGTGTGAGAAAAGGCAGAAAGCCAAAATTGAAAACTTATATTTATTGCCATTAACTTGGCACGGATTTTTTGCTCTTTAAAAATATCACTGTGGAAGGTTAAACAAATATTTTTCTTATAAAAAACATATTAAAATTTATTTAAATTTCTTATATTTTTAAAAATTTTATTTGTAAAAATTTGAATCAGAGAAAGCCAAGGTATCACTGTCAGTGGGCCTAGGATACTGTTAAGATTATAGCATGGATGCAAACAGCCCAACTCTTTACTGACATTTCAAATAACTTTTGGTAAGAAAAGGAGTACGTATAAAATCAAGAATTATCTGTTCAGATTAGGGTGGGTTGTGGCTAGGTGGTTCAACATGTATGTTCGAAATATACCATTTTTTGGAACAGGATATTAAATGTTTGTTTTAGGGCAAATATGAAATGTTTTAGAGCACATGTTTGTTACTATTAAAAATATTTTAGCACGAACTGGATAAATTAAATAATGTCGGTTTGTCCGTCTGTCCGGCTGATGTTTATCTACAGATTGTAATTAAACTACAGGTCGCAATTGTGGTACAATCTTAATAAAATTTGGCAAACATTTTGCTATTATATAAGTAGTTGAAGAAATTGGATTTAGATTAAGATGAAGCTCTTACACATATTTTTAACCGATTTTATGGCGTTTAGGTCCTTATTTCTGCTACCCACATATTAAGTCAATCTTGATGAAATCGAACACAGTTCAGAACAATTGACCAGTAATCAGCTCAGATGGGAATGGCCTACGTTTTGCTATGGCCCCAGTACTAAGGTCCCCTTTAATAAAGTGGTTGTGGTATTTACCGATAGACCATCAATAAATACTGGACCAATATGCGCCATAAAGATACACTTTTTGATATAGTCCCTATAACAATGAATCGCGGGCGCCAAAACTAGCTTCAATGTATATACGTAGATATGATATAGATTTCATATAGCAATGAAATTTCCTTACAAAGCCAACAATACTAGGTCACGGATGAGACCAAGAACAAAAATTCGGACCCAATAAAATTGCACAACAAAAATCTAGTTAGTTTTCAATAAGATAATTTGACAACATGGAACTAATTTTTTTTCACTAAAGAGAATTGACCAGGAAGAGGGTTTATCGGCAAATTCGTCATAATCGCACAATGAACAAGTAAAAACGTCGTTAAGTTCGGTCAAGCCGAAGCTTATATAACATTCACTAACCCTACCCTAATAAAAAAAAACATGTAAAAAATTCGTTAAGTTTGGCCATGCCGACAATTACAATAACCCTCCAACAAATAAAGACCCAAATGAGGGCCGAATGAGTCCCTCTCTTCTCATAATCATAACTTCGAAATTGCTCTATATGTGACGCGCAAAATAGAAAGGGACCTAAGGTTAAAAACCAGTTTTGTTTAGGAGAGCCTTTTTAAAGATTAGGTCCCTTTCTATTTGCGCTTAAAATCGTCGACTTCACTTTCAAAAAACGCGCATATCTCTGGGAGGGGACACTTTTGGGGCATGGGATCGGTCTCATTCGATGTTTAGATGTTGTCCACATCAAAAAAAGTGAAAAATTGATGAAAAGTTTTGTTCAGGAGAGGCATTTTAAAGATAAGGTCCCTTTCTATTTGAGCTTAGAATCGTCGACTTCACTTTCATAAAACGCGCATATCTCTGGGAGGGAACCTTTTTTAAATCCTAAACTGCTTATGGACATAAGCAGACACCATGCAAAATTTCAGGATCCGAGGTTGATTCGTTTGACCGCTATCGTGCTCTGAACAGCCACACGGGCAGACGGAAATGGCTAGAAAGTCTTAGAATGCTACGACGATCAACAATAAAAATACTTTATAGGGTCTCAGATCTATATTTTTTGATGCTACAAACGGAATGCGAAATTGGTCGGTTTTCGAGGTATCTTTAGTCCCTTTAAGAGAAACTTTTTTCCCCTTGCCGATTTCGTTTATGGACAATCTCAAACAGCTTTCTACCACTAGACATTATCATGCAAAATCTCAGAATTGTAGGTTGATTCTTTTAACCGCTTTCATGCTTTCAACAGACACACAGACGGACATAGCTAGATCGTCTCAGAATTTGAAGACCTTCAAAAATATATATGGGTTAGAATATTTAATACGACCAGTTTTTTTTTGCTTTTTTGGATTTTGCCAAAAATTAAATTTAAAAAAATATTTAAAATTTCAGAAAAAATGTCTATTTTTTTAAAATTTTTTGTCCATAACTTCTACAATATATTGATTACTGTTTTGAATTTGTAAGACTTTGGTTAAAATTTGGTTAAATTGAAAAAAATTAAAATAATTAAAATTTTAAAAAAACATTTTAAAATTTTTAAAAAAAATAATTTTTTAAATTTAATTTCGATTAAAAAATTTAGATTGTAGTGTTCACTCTAATATGAATCAAATTTTGTACAAATCGGTTAATCCGTTTCAGAACAGCAAGATTTTTAGTAAAGCCTAAAAATACTTTTTTTCATCTTAAAGTTTTTCAACCCTCCCATGAGAAAAAAAACATAAAAAATGATTACACAATTTAAAGAAGAGATTTATAAACTTTTATATTCTGACCCATATACTTTTTAGGGTCTCCGATCAATAGTTTGTGGTGTTGCTCTTCGGCGGAGGGTATTATATGTGACTATATGGTCCATTTTCTCCAAAGGTTGTTATTGGACATTCATAACGTACCATGCGTACGGTTTAAGCACGATCGGATTTTAAATTTGTTGCCTCTAGAGATGCGCTACCTCTAATCCGGTGGGAGCTTTGTGTGGGGAATATTAGAAAGCTGTGTCATAGTTGGTTGATTGTCAAGTTCTGTGCTAAATTATGTCAGAATCGGATGGTATTTGTGGCTTCTAGAAATGCAGGTTCCGAAATCTTAAACGGACCGATCAGACCTGATTTAGTGTTAGTATTAGTCCTTGGCGAAAATCTGAGGAATGTGCCAGGTTTCGAAAACGATAGCTACGATTCGTCGGACAATAGCTAAAAGAAGAATGGACATCGCTTAATGAAATCAAAAGAAAGTATGCCAAACATTTTATGACTAGAAGTCATCATTGTGCAAAGTTTCAGTGTCCTAGCGAAATTACTTTGACCGCTTTAAACCGATACATACATGGACGGACGTTCATAACTATCTCTTTTTAGAACTTTACAGTAATCAATATTCTTTATACTTAGTAGGGTCTCAAATTTTACGAAGGGTTACAACCAGCATCGCAATTTTGGTATACACCTCATCCTCTTGTGGAGGATATAATGCCAATTCGAACGACAAATCGTATCGTTTAAACGATAATATTTCTGTCTATGCCAAATTGGCAAATACTATAGACATCAAGACAAAACTTAATGCAAAATCTACAAGTACTTTTTTAAATAAACTGTCTAGGTCTAGATTAGGTTATGTGTCAATCGGCTTAACCAACTGCAACTAGCGCACTTGTTATAATTTGTCGAAAAGTCTCGGAGTATTATATTCTTTTATTAACATATTTTTGTTTACATAAAAAAATTTAATTAGATGTAACATTCATGATAACATTTCTACGCCTTTTGCAATGGCTTGTTTAATTTCCAAATAAAAAGAAAACAGATACCACACAACGCCTCCAGACTAAAATCATCGGCATCCTTTGCTAGCTGAATTATATTTGAACAAACTTGAACAAAAACATAGCTTCAATGGATGACAGACTAGATTGTACGCAATGAAAAACACTCAAATTAAATGAATTGCCCGTTGTATGGCCCTCCTCCTCCTTATCCACCAAGTCGTTAGAAATTTTTTCTCGATAAAAATGAATTGCCATGAGATTATCTGGGAAAAATAAAGTACTCGTAGTCCTAACATCCAATTATTGTCTATGTTAATAGTGCACGACGAAAAGTAAACAGGCAGACGGTTGGAGGGTCGCACAGAAATATGTTACATTCACTTAGTCACGAAGTGGAAAATATGCCATAAATTTCCTCAAGAGTTTCTTTCTGTTTCGAATATTCAAAATACTAAATAAATTATGACATTCGAGGCAACTGGCATAACAATGGCCAAAAAGAGAGCATATTAACATTAAGAGATCCGGCACATACCAACTGGCATACACGTATCCATGCTCCACCGAACAGACATACAGCTTAATAAGCGCGTGAAAGTCTAGAACAATAGAAAAGTTCAGTCAAGCGTGAACCAATGAAAGGGGGACCTCCCACTTAACCCGAAAATCTGGTGACATACATAATTGTGTAATTTCACAAATTGCATAAAGATAACCAAGTGTGGTGCTATCATATGCCAGACGGTAGGATAATGAGTGATGGAACAGTTGTCTCAACTGGTGTCGTCATGTCACAAGTGACATGTGAGTATCTTAACACGTATCCCTAACATTTGTAATACTATTTAAATGTCACTACCCAGTTCAAGTTCTCGGTACATCCTAAACAAAAGTGATAACATTTAAATTGTAAACCATAACAACTTAGATCCAATTATTCTTGGTATTCTGTTAGCCCCAAAATAAATTGTGTTACATTTAAGATCCCTTTTGGGAAAAGCTGGGTGACATATTTACCAAACCCCCTTTAAAGACTTGTGGGACATTGTGTGTTCCTTGACCTTGATAGCTAAGTGGAGGATGGTGTGTAGTGGTGTATAGTGGTGGGTGTATACTTAAAGAAAACTTGTTGTACATGTCCAAAAATAACTACGTCCCATTCTGCGCAAAAGTATGTACGTACTTATATACAGTGTCGGGGCAGGAAATGGGGAAGGATTCCGTTTCCAATTTATGGCTTTGACATTTAATTGCAGAGGAGGATTTAGTTAACAATTGAGGATAGAAGTGGGAACAACCTATTGGCATCGCAGCCAATAGTTGAGTGTTGAGGTAGATCGTTTGAACCGATCTAACTTAAAAACCTGATATGTTTTTCTTGACACCTTCTTGGTGCTAGAAAAACTTAATAACCTGTCGACTCTCGAGGCATGCTAAAGAATGGTCCAACCACCTTAACGTCAAGTTTTTTTGCCCAACTTAGTTTGACATTTCTTTCATTCAGTTGTTGACAAACTCAATTATGGAGAAGTTCACAATTGAACAATGCGTTAAGATTGTTGAATCGTATTACGAAATGGACGTTCAAATCAAAATGCATTTCGTGGACTTCGTGATTTTTTGGCCGGCATAATCGAACAAAGGTGTCCACAGTGGATTTGTTAACAGGCAGAATTGCCGCATTTGGGCAAATGAGAATTCACGAGTGATTGTTGAAAAGACCAAGTATCCACAAAGAGTTACTGTTTGCAGCGTTTAGCCGTACTTCTTCGATTTAGGTCGGCCTAGCACTTACCGCAACTGGTGTTCGCTATCGCGAGGTTATAACGGACTTCTTGTGGCCAGAAATTGAGGATATGGACCTGGACGATATGGATGGTTCCACACTGCCAGCGAAACAATAGCTATTTTGCAAATTCAATGGCAATGTAAATTGGCCATCACGATCATGTGATTTGACATCGTTGTACTTTCTTCTGTGGGGAATATTAAAAGAAAAAGTGTACGTCAATAAGCCAAAAACAATTCAAGAAGTAAAGGATGAAATAATTCTGCACATTAACGACATTGAACCTCCATTATGTCTCATAGTAGTGGAAAATATGGACCATCGGATAGAGGTATGCCACCAATAGCCGTGGCCGATATTTTGTATAATTATTACAGATCCTTCTATGAAAATAATAAATATTCTCTAAAAACTTTTCGTTTTATTTACAATTAAGATCGTGCGTTTTAGTTGGACCACCTTTTAGTATCCCCGTATGAATTATCTTGATAAAGCATTAGTAATAAGGAGGCGCAATGAATGAGCCATAATATAGAGAGTATACAAAAAGAGTTGCTGAGCTAAATTAAAAGAAGTTCCTAAAGGGCTACATGGCAACATCGACAACATTGACAATTGGTGATTTCAGAATAAGGATAAGTTAAACGTGACGCCTGCCGGTTGACATTAAAACTGGCGATTTCACTTGGAACCGGACTAAAAGTAAAACGGAAATAAGTAAGTGAAGAAAAGTCAAATTATACCTGAAGGGAAGGGTGGAGGTTTTTGCATATCGCTCTAAATTGTTCTTATTGGCTCTATTGAACCAGAAAAATGTTTCTATGAATTTGACGAGGCGTTTAAGAGGAGAACCTTCTAGGTAGGCGAAACGATACTCTTGAAGCCCTTAACAGAAACATAGCAATTGCTGTACTCCTTCTCTACATCTACACAACTTCTACAAAAGAAGCCACGTTTCATAAGAACAACGCCAACAAGTAGCCTCTTGTTTTTATACTCCTATTAATGGAGGATGGTATACGAAATTTGTTATTCCGTTTGCAGCGCCAAGAAATATTGATCTGATACCAAATAAAGCATTTGTACTATTGATCATAAAATCATAAGTAGATCTTGTCATGTGTGTCAGTTGAAAGCCCAAAAACGGTCGAATTAACCTAGGATCCTTAAAATTTTGAATGATGGTTGCTTTAGATCATAAGGTATTTTCCATGGTCAAAATCGGCCTAGAGAAAAAAAGTTATCACTTTTCTAAGTGGAAAAATCATATTTGTTTGGGAACGAACAATGTTTAAAGTGAGTACTGTAAGTTAGGACGCTCTCAATACCTAAAAATTGATGGACGGATGGATCAATAGTCCTTATAGACATATGGGTAGGCGAGTTGAATCAAATGTTGCAAGAAATCCAAATATACTCGTAGTGTAATTTTGAAGTTTTGGCTGAGAGAAGGACACACCGACCAGTTTGGGTACAATTGGGTGGAGGGTACAATAGGTTCTTAACGACGCTTTTACTTAAAAGCAGTGTGCAGCCACAAAAATAAAAGTCATTTTGTAAAAAACCTAAAATGTAGATGCAAGGGGTTTCGAGCCGGTTAATCCCTTTCTAAGCCGAAATAAACAAAAAGCTAAACATATTTAAAAAGGGAATTATAACTAACAGGAAAAATAAAGATCCACGAGATAAAAAATATTTTTGCAAATACGTCTTTAACTTTTGTTGTGAGTGTCTAAATTGATAACAGCCTTAAGGTGTATTCAAGTTTAAAGAACCTCTACTTAAAACAGGTGTTGTATAGCTCGGTTTGGGAAAACAGTTATGAAAACAAACCAGAGTTTTTATTTAAAAAAAATACATTTTTAGGAAAAATGAAATAAAACATCAATTACAATAAAAAACGGCATATAAGAATGTTTTTTAGTTTAGATTTGGCTCGTCTTCGAAGACCCACACGGTCGATTGCTGTTTTGTTTGTGGTTCATACGCATAGATCCATGATTCGTCACCCGTGATCGTATAAACGTCTTTTGAAGCACCGCGATCGTAGTTTTTCAAATTTCTTTGCACCAATCGACACGAGCCATTTTTGAGAGATTGTCAAATTGTGAGGGATCCAACCAGAACAAACCTTTTTTCGGCCAGGTGTTCATGCAATATCGTATGTATGCTGGTGGCTGAAATGCCCAAGGATGCCTCTATCTCACGGTATGTCACATGACGATCTTGCATTATCAGTTCACGCAAGGCATCAATGTACTCTGGCACAACGGCCGTTTTTGGACGACCTCCACGATCTTCGTCTTTAAGCGAGCGTCGGCCACGATTGAATTCATTAAAAAGTTTTTCACAGTGCTATAGGATGTTGCTTTATAGCCATACCAAGATTTAAGTTCATCGATGCACTCTTGTCGTAATAATCCACTTCGAAAGTTGTGAAAAATGATCGCACGAAAATGTTCACGAGTAACTTCCGTTTTTTTGCCAAGTTGATTTTTTTGAATTACTGTAGACAACACAAATGATAGTCGTACGTGAAAACGTTCCATAAAATGTCCAACTTTCCAATAGAAACGTCAGATGCCAGAAATATATATAGCAACCCTCGTATGACAAACAATCGAAATTAGAGAATTTTTTTCCAAAATATTTGTTTATCTTAGATAAATTTTTAAAGCTAATGTGTATTGGGATTTAAAGTACAATTTAAGTACCTACATATATGCTCCTTTTTACAATAACGGATTGCTTTTATACCCCAACAAACCAGTCCCTAAGCGTAATATAACTAAACTGGAGAATAAACTTACTACTAACAAATTTCTACAACTTTTCTTAAACATACATCATTTGAACCCATAGATTTCGTAACAAAGAAAAATAAACACAAAGTCGCTGCGACGTATATGATGTGCCGTTATTTGTACACGTGCATTTTGTTTTCTTTGTTAAAGTTCTCAGTTGTCGTGTTCATGTTGAATTGTAAAGTTGAAGTAACAAAAAAGTGAAAATTAAAGAGAAGTAAAAAAGTGAAGAAATTAAAGAGAAGTAAAAAAGTGAAGAAATAAAGTTTGTAAAAGTAAAATAAAATATATAAAACTATAAAAAAAATGCCTTACAAAATTAAACACAGTGTTCGTAAAGCTTATATTTCTAAGCTTGTTCAAAGCTTACATTTGTAAGCTTCTTCAAAGCTTACATTTCTAAGCTTATTGTATTTTATAGACTAGCAAGCTTATAACAGGGATCAATTTTGTTTATTATATAATTGTTACCAAGCGTATTACTATAGATTTCACTAACGTTTTCTAAGCTTAAGGCTTATGATAGTAAGTTTGTTACAAGTTATTTCTAAAGGGTTTTGGTTTGTTGGGACCCTTTTCCTTTGCGAAGTTTTATCGATTTAAACAATCACAACAGAAATAAGAGGCTTATTTACAAAATATCTTTTAATTTCGTTGATGTTAGTTTGACTAGTTAGTTATAAACCCTTTTTAAATATGTTTAGCTCGTTTGTTTTTTTTTCATAAAGATATTTGTATTTCGAAAAAATACCTTTATTTGACTATCTTTGAGTCCCCCCGTCCCATATCACCATATTTATAAGTTATAGTCTGTTAGAAAAATTGTGTCGCCTTTTTTGGGCCACTACAGCCCGTAGGACCAAAAACCATACTTATAATAAATGTGTTTAGCACACTTCCACTTACGATACCAAAAAGAATGGAGATGTGGAGAGCAAATACTCAAAAAATTAACTTATTTATTAGTACTTGCAATCCCTTAAAGGAGCCGATTTCGTTACTTTAACAGAAACACATACGGAATTAAGAATTTTACTCTAAATATACTCCACCGCATGTCGGAGGATATAAATACGTGGACAGGACCACATTAAATGTCCTACAAAGGGTCGTGCTTTGGCACATAAATATTAACGAAATTTTCTAACAAATTCAAGAAGCCGCTCATTTCAAAGATGCCACTAAAAATTAAATAACATATATCCAAAAAGTCATTTCCTTCATATACCGCTCTTAATTCGATGACAGGGCACTGTTTGACAGTATACTTGCGCATTCATGCCGGCATTATGAAATAATAATGTATTAATAATGAATAAACGTAATTGCAAGTAATGTTTTTCGTAATCGCTTAGAAACTTTTGTTAAACTAACGAATGACAAGGTAGAGATTTTTCGAGAAAGACACCTTTACAAAATACACCTGTGTACCCTTAATCAATTCGATTATGCAAAATTATTCCCAAGTTGAAATAATTTGTAACATTTTGTAGTATGACAAACAACTTAACTCTCTGAAAAACAAAAGACTTAAAAAGTATAACAAGAATTGTCAAACGAAACATAAAATTGCCTAGACATTTCTAGTGACCTCTAGAGCGATTGAAATTTAAATTCTGACTATATCAGAACATCAACAATTATGGTCACAGTACTTTATGATCCAACAATAAGAAACTTTTTGCAATATCATCAAGATTGTATTTAATATGTGAAGCGCAAAAGCCGCCACTGAAAAATGATAAATGTACTTACTCGGATTTAATTCTGGGTTTACTTGTTTGTAAGCCGTCCCTCGTTATCATCACACCATGGCGGCCGTTTTATAAACCAAAATTTAAATGGTCGCCTAGGCTACGCTATCATTATTTCAGGCGAGTCAATTCGATTTTTTTAGTCTGGGTCCATTATGTGCGACGTTATTATGACAATAGCATCTCGGAAGGACTTGACGTAGCTCCAGAGAAAATAATCTCATACTGTCACGCGGCATGATCGCAACGGCCAATTCATGAACGCTTATCTTGAGATGACGGAATGGCCAAATTTCTGAGATAGGCATATGTATCCTTCATAACTTCAAACGTTTGTCGCTTGTATGATATGTATCATGTGTGTTGGAACCAAATTTTGAATATATCGGTGTCGTTGAGCACTGAACACAGAACGTCGGTTAACTGCGCCCTATACAGATGATTATGGCCGCAATGGTACCGACATCGGGACCGGCAATGCATTTAATAGAAAAGCCGCTTCTAACAGTCAATTATTGTGGGTGCAGTGATGCTTTCCTAAATCCTCCTTGATTGTTTTTGTAACAATAACGTCAATTTTGCTTGTTGACATAGCCAAAAATAGGCAATGTCCGTGAAGATGATTTGGCCAAAAGGTAGATCTTCGGCATTTAGGGAACTTAAGGCGATTCAAATTTAATTTTTGATACGGATGTATCATACACGTCGGGCCCTGTTGAGCTGATTTAGCAGCAAATCGATATAACTGGGCCGCAACGGCGCAATTTGAACTAAAATGTATCTGGTTAATGACTATAGGTAATAAAGTTTCTACTCACCCTCTAAAATTTCCACAGAGCCTGTGCTCTTAAGCCATTATGATGACCGACCCCATTACGACATTCACGTTGAGTATTTATATAGAGCCGGAATTCCTATAGATCGACGTTCGACTTGTGTGAAACAATGCTTGATGAAATGACAAACCGAACATCATATTTTAACAGCTGGAAGGAGTTGGTTTTGTTGCAAGCTTCTGGCATTGCAAAGACGTAAAACAATAAATGATAAGAGGGCAAACCACACTGAATATTTTGACTGTTGGGAAGCACTGGCAACATTAACATCTTCTGAAATATAATAATTGGAAAAACTATTATTTTTATCTGGTCACAGGTTTTATTGGTTTTTAATCAGACTGACTACATCCGACAAGTTGTGCTTTTTGATCAATTGTTTTTGAAAATAATTTCTTATTCCCTTTTGTGACTAAATCGAGTATTTAAAAATATTGTTCAAAATGAACACGTTTTATATTGTGTGTTGGGGTGTGTTGGAGTCCTTATGCATTTTCAAGTGTTCGCCGACAATAAAATTATATTTATGCTCGCACAGTATAATAGAACGTACAATAGGGTGGAGTGAAAACATGCTTTTTTTTTAATTTGAAAAAGTTAACCTCGGAAAGAGATGTAGTCTGGGGTCCTAAAGAGGGGAAAAATAAAGAAAAAAATTTAAAAAAATTTTTAGGGGTCGCGCTACTCCCTAGAAATTTGGAAATTATCGCTATTTTGGCGTTGATTTTAGAAAAATCCTAAAAATTAACGACTTAACTTATTCGAAATTTAAGTTTGAGCTTGTTCAGTGCCCAAACAAAAGTATTTGAGGCAAATATGAGGATAATCGACTAATATTTGTAGCTTTGGTGGCGATTTCATTGTTCAGTCAATTTTCTGAAGAAGGGACGATTTGACTTATTTTACTTTTTGAAATTTTTGAACAATGAGAAAAATTTTTTTAAATTTTTTCATGCCCTTATTTCATTGTTTACGCTATTGCAAACATTTATTGACATAAAACTTTTTAGGATTTTTCTAAAATCAACGCCAAAATAGCGATTATTTCCAAATTTCGAGGGAGTGGCGCGAACCCTAAAAATTTTTTAAAAGTTTTTTCTTTATTTTTCCCCTCATTAGGACCCCAGACTACATCTCTTTCCGAGGTTAACTTTTTTTTTTAATTTCACTCCACCCTAACGTACAATGAACGATCGATGAAATGCACGCACAGGTCGATAACGGCCTGTAATACGTGTATTCATTTCGGGCTTAGAAACCATTACTCAACTGAAGAAGACCTTATAAATCCTTTTTTTTAAAGTATGACATAAATACTCAACAGAAGACCTTACAACTCGTCTCCAAAATAATGTATAATCGTATCATTTAATTATACAAATTTTAACAAACTTCATGGTGACATGAATGAAAACTAACAGACACAATGATTTGAAACGTCCAAGTTTCGATCGCTCTTTTCACCATCTCCCGAGGAATCCCCTGACTTATGAAAGAGCTGTTTGTTGGCTTTTAAGTCTTATCGACGAGGTTTGATACAAAGGCTTGACATATATCCCTCTAGATGGCAGCATCCAAAATGCAAAATTTAGTGCACACCAAAAGTTCTCAATTAAGCTTTTGTAACGCACGCTATGCCCCGGCCTTGTTGAAACCGAATGTAGTCGACTTAACGTACATGAATTTCGGGCAGCAAAAAGTATGTTATCAATATGCGTTAGAGCGCGCTATTGACAGTTTACTCTTGTCCTTTGTCATTTTTAAAGAAATACGGTGTGATGATTCAACCAGCCCACAAACCCACCCAACAGTGAATTTGTAAGGGTTCGTCTTTAGCCCATAAGCGGCAATTTTGTTTATAGACCTAACCTTTGGGCCAGAAATGCTCCTTGTTACTGAAGAAAACATCGGCGCAATTACAGCGAATTTACATTTAGCTGTTCCAAAGGCAAATATCTTCGATGAAAGTGAAAATTTAAGACTTGGGGCTTTAATTCTTAAAAGAGTTCTGGTCTCTAAACAAAAATATTAAACTGGATATTTAGAGTAATTAGACCAATCCAAACTTATGGCTGCATAGTCTGGTGGACCTCAACAAGCAAGGGAAACTTCAGGAAAAACTAGAGAATGTTGTTGTTGTAACAACAATATATTTATTATGAAGTCTTGTTCGTCAATGGTGGATCTGCTTCGATATCCAGGTAGAGGAAACGCGCCATTTGAACTGGATGCGTCCACAGAGACCTGGGGTCAGCTGTGGGCTTGGCCGGACAATTGAAGAGGTGCAGCACGTCATGTGGTTCCTGACTGCAGGCGGGACAGATGTCCGGAACGTAGCATCAATTCGTGCCCAGTAAGAATTGAGGCGGCTGCACCATCCAGATCTCAGCTGCGCCAGAACCACAAGCGTCTGCCGAGGTAGTACCTTCTCCTCAGGTGAAACCTCCGGGGGATGCTCCCCTAGCACTACGCTGGATACTGCTGCTGCGACTTAATCGGCGTGATTGTTGTTTAGACCTGCCTGATAGTTTCGATGATCTAAAGGTTCCGTCTTATACCGCTGGACCTCTCTCTCTCTCTAGATCTTAAAGATCGTACCTGATCTGCCTGGGCGAAGGCATCCTGTTTAAGATGACTGCTGCGAAAACACCCTAACAGGTATTGCTTAGACAGCAGGAAATTGTGTCTGCGCACGGTAATGTCCTTCGTCTCCTCATGTAGATGGTCCTCAGAAGACAAAAGAAGACACCCTGTTGATAGTCTGAGGGCGGCATTCTGGCAAGTCTGAATTTTCTTACACTGCGTCGTACTCACGTTCAACAAGGTTTCTTTGTCGGCTCCCCAAGTACTGTTGAAATACTTGCCGCCATATTTTTGCAATAGGGCGACAAGTATACAGGGACAATTAAGAAACTTCTGTTCGGATACTTAAGGAAACCACTAGATAAAGTTCAAAGACTTGCCGGCATATTTTTGTAATAGGGCGAGGGCGACAAGTATACGGCAGCAATTGAAAGCACGCCATAGGGAGCTTTAGACATAATCCTACGAATTTCGCACGAGGGTTGGTGGCAAGAGAGACGTTGAGACTATGATAGGCAGGTCTTGTGTCGCAGTCAGTATCTAAAATCTCTTGGTTACGTTGGCAGTTCTTGCAGTGCGTTCTCTTTGTCTGTAGGGTCAGACTACCTATCAAAAGTGCTGGGGAAACCAATCCAAGGTCCAAACCGATGGGTCAAAGATGGAAGTAACGACATAAGCTGGTTTTTTTTCTTAAAAAAGTAAGGATTCTCAAATGCGAAAGTTATATTGACTAAATAATAGTTGCATTGCTTTCCAGACCGAGACAAAGCAACACATTTTGTTCGAAAGATAAACCTGCTAAATAACAAGGATATGTCAGTCCGCTTTGAAGGCTGTACAGTCACCCCTGGTAAAATCCAAACTGACCAATATTTGCTAAATGTTACTGGGCACATTGACAAACTCGACTCATTTGAATTGCCGGACGCAGTAATGTGAAAATAAACGAGGTGATAAATGAAATTGCTCGTCTTGGCTCGTCTAAGGGTGCTTTAAATACTGACAACTTTGCGAAAGCCCCTATATGTACCCTTACGGGCTGGTAGATGCATGTTTCTATACTAATGGTAATATTGCATGGCCAAGGAGCGATAAATGTAAGGTTGCTAGGGCTCTGTGGCCTAATCTAGACTGCTATAGTACCATAACTCTGCTTGAATATAGCAATAGTGAGGGTTCTCATAAAGTCTTGGATTGCGATATATTTTACGAAGCAGGTGTCGCATTTGGGAGCGTTTAAAAAATGCTCTAACTTCAACGAAAATGTCATTAATATAAGTGTTTTGTCAAATAGGATTGTAATGTTGGAAAGAGAAAATGGCATTTGAAAGTTGTCGTTTGTTCTGTGTGATGATGAGGAGAAGATTGTAACCGGGAGGCATATTTTGTATAGATACCTGTCCCTCCGGAAAGACGACGTTGTTACTTAAAGTACTTTCTTAAAGATCTGGAAGAGTTAATCTCCTGCGAGATAATATTTCTGCTGAGTTTTATAAACGGTTTGTCGTGGCTCAGGGGCAGAACTTTTTACGTAATTTTTATTATAGACAAACGACAATCACAATAGACCCTCTATGGAGTGCCGAGTGAATGTACCGCGTGTTTAATATTCAAGGGTAGACACTGGAAAAATCCCTTCTAACCCAACTGAGGATCTTTGAAGGCTTTATTCCAAGTTTATGCACACCAGAGGGAGACTTGGATGCTGCGCACGACGTAGACTCCATTGGACAAGGATTTTAGCAACACTTTCCGCTACAGCCGCAATATGGTCCCCACAACGGGATGGATGTGTTATTCTTGGTCGCGTTCCATGCAAATTGCGTACGGTATTGGCAATAGTAGGCTCGGAAGGACAAAATGTTGCGCACAGTGCAGGAAAACATTTTTTACAGAATGTTGACTTTTTAATGCCGCTAACACTCTGCGACAAATGGTAAGGGTCAGTGATCGGTTTGGAATGAAACCACCGGGGAAAGTTATATTGGTAAAAAAAAAGTCATACGTGTTCCATCGTTTCGCTGGGTCTCATCTAGGAATCGAGATATATCGATTTGAAGTTAGTAAGTATCGTATAGGGGAATTTGTCACGTTTTTGGCTCTTTTGTTTGACATAACTTGAGAACCACTCGTCCGATTTAGCTGAAACAAATTTAGAAAAATTAAGAATTACAATTCCTCTAATCTGTTCTTAAACCGTTTTCCTACTTAAGCAACAGTTTCGCAATTATAAATAAATGTATTTAAAAAAAAAATAAAAAAAAAAAAAAATTTTTTCTTCATGCGCTTATTTTTAACTTGGAAACTATTACTTGTAAAGGAAAATAATATATGAACAGATTAAGGGAATTGTAATTCTTGGTTTTTTATTTCAGCTAAATCGGACGAGTGGTTCTCAAGTTATGTCAAACAAAAGAGCCAAAAACGTGACAAATTCCCCTATACGATACTTACTAACTTCAAATCGATATATCTCGATTCCTAGATGAGACCCAACGAAACGCTGGGACACGTATGACCTTTTTTTGACCGATATAACTTTCCCCGGTGGTTTCATCCCAAACCGATTGTGGCTGTCGCACAGTGTAATTAATTTGGGGAAATTACTGCAGTATAAGTCTATCCCTGGTGAAAACTAAATGAGAATAAGAAGATAGCTGGAAACCAGGCACGATCTGCTGCAAAAACAAAACAAAAACAAATAAATAAAAAAAATTAAAGGAATCTAAATTTATTTTGCTTACCCCTAACATTGTTGTTTCAAATATTTTGAGAACGACTGTAAATCGTACAAGCGACCAGGTTTCTGTACTAAGAATTGTTATTTTCATTACATAAAAATTGTATTACTGCCGATATAAAATCTGATTAAACATTTTTTCATGGAATTTTCTAGATCATAAATAATTTTCCACTGTGCAAGCAAATGTGTCACTGTCCTCCTCCAAATTACATGTTGGCATTGAAAAATGTTTAAGAGGCGTTAATTCATTGTCATCATTCATCCCTTCATTATCTTTTTTTTGCATATCTATGCAAATCACATAAAATCTCCAACGAAGGAACATATTTATTAACGGTCCATAACGTCTTCTTTGTTTTTGAATCTGTTTCGGTCATTTCTCTTTTGCAGGTTTTCGACTATGATTGGGGTCTACAAGATGACTTCATGGGCTCGGCGAAAATCGACTTAACTCAATTGGAGCTGGGCATAGCCGAGGACATTAATTTGGCACTGCATGATGTCAATCATCCGGACCGACAAATGGGCGAAATATTAATCAATTTAACGCTATGGCCGCGCAGTCAAGAGGACAAGGAAATGGTGAGTCAACATTAAAAAGCAAACAAATGAAATAAAATTAAAATAAACGCCAAAGAAAGATGTTTAACAGCAAAACGTTTTAGGGCAAGAATTCATAGCCATTTGTGGGGGCCGACAGGCAAAAAAGTTCCGCTTTATTGTAAAACAAAAGTTATAAATCAACCACCACCAAGTATTATCTCATCTCCGCCATGAAGACGGATGCTATTCATTTGAAAAGTTTGATTTGAATTGACGGAATTAACTTTAAGACTTATTTATGCTTACAACTTCAAATCAAATCGAATGATTTATGATTTATTCTTTATTTCCTCAAATTTTCCCCATGAGATTTATGCACGATTCTCCAAATACCCACTACAGTTGAAATATTTCGTTATCATCTCAGTTAACACTATTGTTTTTCTTTTTTGGGGGAGGGTGGTGTTCCGGAAGATACGAGTGGGTATCTTAATCTTCACGTTTTATTTTCAACATGAATGTGAAGCAAACACAGCACAACGTACTGTCTGATGGCTTATGTCGTTGTGGGAGTTAGCCACAGTCTGGTTTTTTGTCTTGGCATTCCTTATTACAATTTGCTCTGTTTTCAGATCTTCATTGGTCTATGAATCTTAAATTGCGTTGTTAATGCCACTTATGAGTGTTTTGTAGAATTGAAAACGACAGCAGATTTGTGTCCTTTCACTTTCACTCTGACTGTCGGACAGTATTCTTTTACAGTCAAGGATTGTGAAATGTTTTACAAAGCAGGTGTCGCATTTTGGAGCGTTTAAAAAATGCTCTAATAAAAATAAGTGTTGTGTCTATTAGAATTTATACGAAATGCAATCGTTATGGCAAGCGTTTACGTTTAAGAGGCTTTTACTAATGGGCTTATTACAATAAGTAAAAGAAACGATATTTTTGAAAGAAAATAACTTTAACGTTTAGAAAAGGTGCAGGACAATTGCAGACAGTTCAGATCAGAATTTTGAAATAAAAGGGAATCCATGATATGGAAAAACGTATACAAGGAGAATGAGGGTATCACTCATTTTTAATGACAATGTCATAACTAAATATTTAAGTTTTTTTAAGAAAGTGGTCATCTATGCCTACAGTAGAAATAAAGAATAGTTTTTTCTTCTTTTTAAACGAAGTACTTTAAGTTTATAAAGTACAGGGTGTCCGCCGTGATGGTATACTACTTTGTTTGTTTATAATTTTTGATTAAATGTAAGGGAATGGATTATATATTGATAAATGTTTTATTTAATGTCGGCAATTATGGATGAAATACAATATCAGATACGAGGGCGGTTCGGAAAGTTCTTAGCCTATCAATGAAAGATTAGTTTTTAGTTTTTCAAAAATATTTTTATTTTTCAATATAATCTCCTGAAACTTCAATACACTTAGTCCAACGCTTATCTAGCAATTCTATCCCTTTATTAAAATAGTTTTCCTCAAGGTCTTCAAAATATTGGTTTACAACTGTAATTGCATCTTCATTTGAGGTAAAACGCTTGCCAGCAAGGAATTTTTTTAGATTTGGGAACAGGTAAAAGACACTGGGAGCTAAATCAGGAGAATAAGGTGGGTGGTCAAGCAACTCGTACTTTAATTCGTTGATTTTAGCCATTGTTAAAACACTCTTGTGCGCTGGTGCGTTGTCTTGATGAAAAATTATTTTTTTTGTGTTGTAAGCCAGGACGTTTTTTTCGAATTTGTACATTAAATTGATCTAAAAGGTTGCAATAGTACTCTGAATTTATTGTTTAACCCTTTTGCAGATAGTCAATCAATAAAATACCTTCGAAGTCCCAAAAAACCGTTGCCATAACCTTACCAGCCGATTGAATTGTTTTTGCCTTCTTTGGGGCACTTCCTCCAGCTTCAGTCCATTGTTTGGATTGTTCTTTTGTCTCTGGAGTATAGTGGTGGATCCATGTCTCATCACCAGTTATGAAACGACGCTTAAAATCCATTTTATTTCGCCGAAAACGATCCAAACTAACTTGAGAAATGTTCATTCTTATGCGTTTTTGGTCGACTGTTAACAAGTCCCGCACCCATCTTGCAGAAAGCTTTTTCATCTGTAGTTCTTCATGCAAAATTAAATGGACTCGGTCATTTGAGATGCCCATGATATTAGCTATTTCACGCACTTTTATTCGTCGATCATTTAAAACCATATCATGCACTTTGGGTACAATTTCTGTTGTTGCTGGTTTTGGACGTCCACTACGTGGTTCATCTTCAATGATTGTACGACCACGTTTAAATTCAGCAACCCAAAATTTTACTGTTGCATATGAAGGAGCACTTTCACCTAACACATTCACCATATCATTATGAATTTCTTGTCCCGATAAACCTTTTTATGTAAATATTTAATGACACCACGCATTTCTAATTTTTTCATTGTAAAAAAAATCGCGGATGCGTCTTTTGTGAACACCTGTTTCTATATGAAGGAGTTGCCAGATCAAAACAAAATTTAACATGTGTTCATAGCAGAGGTAGTTTCCAAAACACTTAACTTTTTTTCTGTTTATACCGCGCTTTTTGTGCTAGGCTAAGAAGTTTCCGAACCGCCCTCGTAAATGTCCGCCTCTGTTAGCCTCACAAATACGAGCCCTTTTGAGCACATTTTTCATAACATTCTCACACATTTCACGCGATATTTCATTAAATTCATCACGAATATATTGTTTGAGTTGCTCAGGCGGTTCTGGTTTGTTTGCATAAACCTTGCTTTTCAGATATCCCCACAAAAAGAAGTTTGGAACAGTCAAATCAGACGACCGTGGAGGCCAATCAACATCATCATTTCTTGAAATAACTTGTTGTGGAAAGAGGTCTCGCAGTTATTGCATTGCAATCCTGGCTGTATGCGATGTGGCATCGTCTTGTTGATACCACATGTTAATCAAGGCCAAAGCATGCAGTTCTGGCGTTAAAAAGTTTTCAATCATATCACGATATCGCTCCCCATTGACAGTTACCATTACGCCGTTTTTATTTTCATAGAAGTACGGTCCAATGTTTCCTCCTGACCAAATGGCACACCAGACTGTCACTTTTAATGATTCCAAGGTGACTGGTGAATATAGGTGATTTGAAAGTTTTCCATTGCCCAGAACCGAATATTCTGTTTATTTACATATCCATTCAAATTAAAATGTGCCTGGTCAGTCATTATGATTTTTTCATTAAAATCGGGTTTGCCATGGTCGAGCTGTAACATCCTATTGGCTTATGTACGGCGGCGTAAATGGTCTTGTGGAAGAAGCTCTTGTGTCAACTGAATCTACTATAGAAACAAATGCAAATCCTTGTTCAAAATTGTGGCCGAAGTTGTTCTTTGAAGACCAAGCTTCTGAGCAGGACGTCGAATTGAGGTTCATGGATTGTTTTGAACACTTTCCTGAGCAGCAGTAATGTTTTCAGACGATCTTGCAGTACGCTGTGGTCCATGCTTAGGCCTATCAGCACAGGCCGTCTTTGAAATCATTCACTACACGATAAATAGTGCGTTTTGTTGGCACGTCGTTTCTCCCAAAAATTTCACATAGCTTCGTTATCGTTACAGTAATTGATGATTGATTTTGATAAAATGTTTTAACGATTAAAACACGTTGGTTTATCGAATATTTTTCCATAATATATTTGCCACGTCTCTACTTCGCGACTGCCAAATATGAACAGTCAAGACTAATGTTTACCAAAATGGCGACAAAACAAAGTAGTATACCTACCCGGCGGACACCCTGTACTTTATGCAGCTAGAATACTTTAAGTATTTTAAGAATTTTAGTTTTTTTTTCCTGGAAATTTATATTTTTGAGAGATTACCATTTTGGTTAATTATAACAATATCCTTAAACGTCCTATGACTGGCCGTGGTGTGATAAGTAGTATATGGTGTGATAAAAAACAATGGAATAAAATTAAATCCCAAAAATGCGCATTAAGGAAAAAGGGGAAACTTTTCTCAAATCAGTGACCTGTGTACGATTCAATTCCTAAACTCACTGACCGGGAACTACTGTTTAACGCCTACTTCGAACGGCTTATGATTTTTTTTTCAGAGAAGTTTTTACAGATTTAGACCTTAGTTTTATATAGATAGATCTCATACTCGTAAATTCGCCGGCATGTACGTGGTGGAAACCCGAAAACCTGGTTTAGCTGGCATGATAGTTATGCAAACTTCCATCATACCAAGACAGAGCACAAGAATTGGTGATAGTTTATAAAAAAAAACTGTTCACCGACAAAGCCTTTTGTAATGTCACTAGAACGCAAAATTGCAGCGTTCTGGGAGTCCAAAGTAGTTTCTGACATTTTTAAAGGTCCAAAATGATTTTCCAATTGCAAAAGGTTTTCTTCTTCAACTCAGAAGAAAAATTATACTCCGGCAAAAAAAAGAGATGTGAGCTAACACTCCAGAAACGAATATACTTATATAATTGTAATCGTGGTTCATTTCCATCAGCTATCATTTCACGTTGTATTAACTCAAGGCAAATAATCCATTCGAAGGCATCCCGGGTTTCAGATATATTCAGGTATTTTATAAAAACAAGGGCTGTGTCAGTCCCAAGTTAAAGTCTTTGGCTGCTACAGTTCATGTGCTAAAAATATCATGGTTGCAGCCAATTTTTGTTTGAGAAATGACTGTTGATATGATATCGCTTTTTTATTGAGACGCTGTTGATTTAAGCACATATTTTTCAATTTAAAGTAACTTTTGAACCTACTGAAGAATTACGAGGGTTGCTATATATTTCTGGCCTACGCAACACTAAGTGTTGTCAGCCGCCATCTGACATTTCCATTGGAAACTTTGACATTTTTTAGCATAAACGTACTTACAACGTTTTGACGCACGGACAGCATTTGTGTTGTTTACAGTGAATTGAAAAAATCAAGTTGGCAAAAAAATGGAATTAACCCGTGAACATTTTTGTGCGATCACTTTCGACGTGGCTTATCAAGACAAGAGTGCATTGATATGGCGATGAAGCACCATCCTATCGCACTGTGAAAAACTGGTTTAATGAATTCAATCGTGGCCGACGCTCGCTCAAAGACGAGGGTCGTGAAGGTCGCCCAAACACGGCCGTTGTGCCAGAGAACATTGATGCCGTGCGTGAACTGATAATTCAAGATCGTCATGTGACGTACCGTAAGATAGAGGCATCCTTGGGCATTTCTTTCACCAGCATACATGCGATATTGCATGAACACCTGGCCGTAAAAAAGGTTTGTTCCCGTTGGATGCCGCACAATTTGACAATCGCTCAAAAAAAGGCTCGTGTCGATTGGTGCAAAGAAATTTAGAAAAAATACGATCGCGGTGCTTCAAAAGACGTTTATTAGATCGTCACAGGTGACGAATCATAGATCTATGCGCATGAGCCCGAAACAAAACAGCAATCGACCGTGTGGGTCTTCGAAGACGAGCCAAATCCAACGAAAGTTGTTCATGGATGAAACACTTCGATGCAAATGGTCGCCTGTTTCTTCGGCAAAACTGGTCATGTGGCGACTGTTCCGCTTGAGCAACGTAGGACGGTCAATTCTGAGTGGTACACCATAGTTTGCTTGCCTAAAGCCTTCGGAGAAATTCGAAAAACGAACAAGAGAAGACGAATCATTGTGCACCATGACAATGCGAGCTCTCACATATCGGCTTAAATCAGCGCCTTTTTGACCGGCCAAAACGTCGAATTTATGGGTCATCCGCCGTACAGCCCTAACTTGGCACCCAATGACTTCTTTTTATTCCCGCACATCCAAGAAAAAAATACGTGGCCAGAAGATGCTGTTGAAGCGTTTGTTTTGTTTTGAAGGTGTCTCAATCGGAGTGGAAAAAGTGCTTCGACAATTAGTTTGAGCGCATGCAAAAGTGTATTAATCATGCTGGAGAATACTTTGAAAAACAATAAAATCATTTTTGATTATAAATATTCGCATTTTCATTATTAGGCCAGAAATATATATAGCAGCCCTCGTAATAACAAAAGTCAGACCGACTTCGCCAATTTTTTTTTTTTAATCTAGAAAGTTTTGAGTAGTGAGATGTCGTGTCTTTTTTAACTTCAGCAGACATTTTTTTTAAATAAAATATGTACATTTTCCACAAAAACAATTAAAACAAACGAGTCGTCTGATTAAAATATTAGAGATGTTATTATTTGTTTTATCAAATTCTCAATAAAAAGTCCTTATCACAAAACAATTGATGTTAATGTGACGCCGACATCGACATGAAAAGATGTTGACTTAAAAACGACGACGGGAATTTAGCTGATTATTTTGTGTTACATTTGATATTACATTACCCCTGTTACCACTTTCAATAAAAACAACACCTCATCTCGAATACTAATGTCAGCTAATTCATTTTGTGTTATTGTTGTGAAAAAAATATTTTATTTCTTTATAATTATTTTTCAAAATTAGCCTACTTAAAAGGAAGTTAAACATCTTCGATTGACCGGAAGAATAGCCTATCACATCCTGGGATTACATTTTCGATTTCCTCCAATGTTTTGAAAGTTTCTTTGGACTAAATAAAACAACCTTAGCCCATGTGCTAGAAACAATATCACCTAGCAGTAACATCGCAAGCAGTTTATCATTCATTTCGGAATAAATCAAATTGACAGCATCTGTGAGATTTTTAGAATACCGATTATACTAGCAATGTTTCAGAAATGACTTTAACTTGGTATTGCCGTTGCCAATACCAAATGAAAAAAAAAACAAATTTTGCCAAAGACTGCTGAAGAAAAACTTCGGCGTGTTTAGAAATAGCTGAACAGTGTGCCTGGCAACCTAGTCAATACATTTCACTAATTTTTAGATTGATTTTGATTCTGACAAAGAAACAACAAAGGTCTCATTAGTTAAATTTTCTTAAATAATTGATTTTATGCTGTTTCCCATCTCACTTTTCCTAAGTAGAAAATTTCAAATTGGTTTGCATACGAGCGCTGGTATATATATTTCTGGCCTAATAATGAAAATGCGAATATTTATCATCAAAAATGGTTTTATTGTTTTTCAAACTATTCTCCAGCTTGATTTATACACTTTTGCTTGCGCTCAAGCCAATTGTCGAAGCACTTTTCCCACTCCAATTGAGACAAACCCAAAACATGGTTTTTGAACGCTGCAACAGCATCTTCTGGCGACGAAAGTCGTTTGCCTCGCATTTTTTTCTTGATGTTTGGAAATAAAAAAGTCATTGGGTGCCAAGTCAGGGCTGTACGGCGGATGACCAATCAATTCGACGTTTTGGCGGATCAAAAGGGCGCTGATTTGAACCGATGTGTGAGAGCTCGCATTCGTCCTCTTTTTTTGTTCGTTTTTCGAATTTCTCCAAAGACTTCAGGCAAACAAATAGTGCTGTATTACTCAGAATTGACCTCCTACGTTGCTCAAGCGGAACTGTCGCCACATGACCAGTTTTGCCGAAGAAACACGCGACCATTTGCTTCGATGTGCTTCTTCGACGAACAACTTTCGTTGGATTTGGCTCGTCTTCGAAGACCCACTCGGTCGATTGCTGTTTTGTTTCGGGCTCATGCTCATAGATCTATGATTCGTCACCTGTGACGATCTTATAAACGTCTTTTGAAGCACCGTGATCGTATTTTTTCAAAATTTGCTCCAATCGACAAGTCTTTTTTTGAGCGATTGTCAAATTGTGCGGTTTATGCAATATCGAATGTATGTTGGTGGAAGAAATGCCCAAGGATGCCCCTATTTCACGGTATGTCACATGACGAGCTTGCATTATCAGTTCACGCACGGCATCAATGTTCTCTGGCACAACGGCCGTTTTTGGCCAAACGGCCAAAGCGAAGGACGATGGAATTCATTAAACCAGATTTTCACAGTGCTATAGGATGATGCTTCATCGCTATAGAAAGATCTAAAGTCACTGTAAACAACACAAATGAAACGTTCTGAGTACGTTTATGCTTAAAAAAAATGTCAAACTTACCAATGGAAATGTCAGATAGGCAACACTAAGTGTTGCCTCAGCCAGAAATATATATAGCAACTTTAATTTGTTTCCTTTTTTTCTTACATATTTTTAATTGAAACGCTTTGATATAATTTCAAGTTGGTACCAAATACGGTGACCAGAAAAACTATGTCATCTCAACACATTATCGACGTTCTAGGTGCAAAATAGGATTTATCGATAACTGATGTTATCGATGGATGGTAGTTCCACAACCACCTGTATAAAGCCATTTTTTACCACAACAATATCGTTTTAAAAAGACTACAGTTTTACAGGGTCTTAAATATGATACTGTACACCTCTCTGGTACACAGAAGTCTTGTTACCTCTGTATGGAATTTGTGGAAGATCAGATTTAAGTTGCGGCTTCTAGACCGGCTGGACCTTAAATCGGGCGGAAACTTTTTGATGGGGACTAATCGCAAACATTATGTGCACAATTTAAGCAGGGTCAAATTCCATATGTGGGTTTAGAAATTTTGTATCTTAAATCCTGAAGGGATCTTTGTATGCAGGCTACATGAAAACAAGCAAGATTTGACCTCACATGCACCGCTAAGGGACAATTTTAAAAGGCCCGAAACTGCCTCTAGAGTTTCAACGTAGGTTCGTGTTATTGACCTGCACTTTGATAACAAACGAACATCGGCACTAATAGCCGGTACCAAAGTGTGGTGGATGGTATACAAACAAGATGAATGGTATACAAACAAGTTGAATGGTATACGAACGGGTTGCATGGTATACAATCAGGTTGTATTGTATTGCAAATTTGCACTGAGTTACCCGATAAGAAAATATATTTAAATTATGAAACGATGGCGTGAGACATCAAACAGATTCTGGCTTTGATTTGAAGCTTACATTTTGAATCCAAATCAATGTATAATTTGTTATTAGGCGTGTTTTATTTGACAAGCAAATCTGTTTTAAGCCCCGCTCAGCTAATAATCACATTGTTATCAATAAACCTAAATCTTTTTTATTTACTGAAAATACTTAATTATCAAAAATAGTTTGTTTTAAAAAATGGTTGATTTTTGGGGAAAAGAACATATTTATGAAATAACTTTAAGCGGTATAAAGCGAATTCGCTTAGCGTTATTGCTATAATATATTTTTCTGAAAGTATTAAATTGTCGAAACAAACTATTTATAATGGAAATATTTAACAAATTTTCAAAAAAGAAAAAGCATTCAGGGTTTTTTAAGGAATTTAAATTGTTGTCTTAGTAGTGTATTTTGCCGAATTTTACGCTTGTCAAATAAAATAAGCCTATCAAACACTTGTCATAACTGAGATAATCTATTGTGCCCAACTTCATCAAAATCAGTAAGGGTCAAAAGGCAATGTAAATAATAGTCAGTTTTTTTACTCACTACGAGACTTTCAAGCACGATTTCTGTGACTCGTTTACAACCTATGACTCGCTTAAGTTCCCTTTATATTGCACAATCTTCTCCTCCCCTGCGAGGAGAAGGGTATAAATGAGTTTATTAAAAAAATTTGCATTACAAACAAATTATTTACATTGAAATCCATAAACTTGTCTCAGCGGTTTGACATATCTCTGTCCGTAGATTGCACACTGGGCAAACTAAATCACAGTGTTTTGGCAATGCATTCGTTCCAGTGCGTTTCCAACAACGAACTACCAAACTACATTTTTAAGCAGCCTTTACCCTCCAGGTTAAGTTTGAACTAAATTTCCGTTTTCCGATCTGTCGGTCCGTCTCTCTCGCCTGGGTGTCAAGCACAGGCAAACCAAAAAAGCTATTATCTAAACCGCACAATAAACATTACATTTACACTTACATTTAGTCAACAATCTGCAGCGCTCCACAAACAAGCTGAGAAACAAACAGCAAACTAATACTGAAAAGCTTAAAAACCGCACTAATTGACATGACTCAGCTGAGCGGACCTTTTCGACACTGCACAGTGATTTTAAAAGTCAATTAATTTCTTAACTCATGATAGATAGACATAGTTTTGAGAAATAATATTTGAAAATGGTTCAATTTTATATAAAACAAGTAACAATGTCGTTATATACCCATGCCTCTAATTAAAGCGGCCCGTTTTTGGGTCCATTGATTCCAAATACAATCCGAACCAAATCTTGAAAAAAAAATGGCTTTAATTTGAGAACATATATGCCATTAAGCACCGACGACCCCTTTTTTAAACGAAAGGGCCGTTTTTCGGCCCTTTGAGAACATATATGCCATTAAGCACCGGCGACCCCGTTTTTCGCCGTTTTTCGGTCACACTAGCCCATTAGTCAGACTCTTAACACTGTGCGACAGCCACAATCGGTTTGGGATGAAACCACCGGGGAAAGTTATATCGGTCAAAAAAAGGTCATACGTGTCCCAGCGTTTCGTTGGGTCTCATCTAGGAATCGAGATATATCGATTCGAAGTTAGTAAGTATCGTATAGGGGAATTTGTCACGTTTTTGGCTCTTTTGTTTGACATAACTTGAGAACCACTCGTCCGATTTAGCTGAAATAAATTTTAAAAAACCAAGAATTACAATTCCCTTAATCTGTTCATATATTATTTTCCTTTACAAGTAATAGTTTCCAAGTTAAAAATAAGCGCATGAAGAAAAAAATTTTTTTTTTTTTATTTTTTTTTTATTATGTCTCATTTTGGTCATAGGTTATGTGACTTTACGTGAAAGTAATAGGACTTGACACTTTTTACCGTTTTGGATTTTTTATGAATTAAAAAAAAAAAAATTTTAATTTTTAGGCAAAAATAATTTTTTTTTTCATACATTTATTTATAATTGCGAAACTGTTGCTTAAGTAGGAAAACGGTTTAAGAACAGATTAGAGGAATTGTAATTCTTAATTTTTCTAAATTTGTTTCAGCTAAATCGGACGAGTGGTTCTCGAGTTATGTCAAACAAAAGAGCCTAAAACGTGACAAATTCCCCTATACGATACTTACTAACTTCAAATCGATATATCTCGATTCCTAGATGAGACCCAGCGAAACGCTGGAACACGTATGACTTTTTTTTACCAATATAACTTTCCCCGGTGGTTTCATTCCAAACCGATCACTGACCCTTACCATTTGTCGCAGAGTGTAATCAAACAAAATTTAAAATAAATTCACATTTGGAGACATAACTAATTTTTAATTGACTTATGTTTGGCCGTTTTTAACATACCGTTTTAGTGGAAATTTCTACATTAAATGTCAAATACTGAGAGGAATTGTGGTACTTGGCCTGACTCAGCGTATGCAATTACATAATTCATATCGCGACCCATAAAAGAAAAGACGCTATATTCACTTTTTGTCAAAATGCGTTTTTGACGCGGAATGCTAGATTTAGAAATTCCTCCATTTGGAAAACAAAACCAAAAGGATGTCAGGCTTTGTCTGCATAAGTGCAAATTTGTGCATTAAATGTCAATTTCTGAGAGGATTGTGATACTTGGCCCTAATCAGCGTTTACAAATACATTATTTATAAAGAGACATTAGAAAGAAAAGGCGCTAAGTTCACTTTTTGTCGAGATGCATTTTTGACGCAGAATGCTAGATTGGAAAAAAATGCATCCATTTGGAAACAATAAACAAAAAAAGTTCATGTTTTGTTTTTTTTTTAGCAGATGAATTGTAAAATGGCTACGCCCGCAGACTATTAGGAAAACTATGCGAAAACGTTCCAAGTCCAGTAACTTCGTAAAAATCTTAATTGGATAAATGTGTAATAACTTTGATAAAAGTATGACATTTGTAGCATTTTATATAATAGCAAGTAGAAATGTTGTCGGCCAGGCCGAATTTTATAGACTCTACATTGTCGAAAAAATGAATAAGAGTACTTTTTCCGAAGTACATGAAACTTTTTCACCCATTTACAATCGCAAACAGCTTATGGCTATAAGCTATTATCGTGCACAATTTCAAAAAATGTTTTTCTTTTATTTTACAAAAAAAAAGGATGGTACAGAGTTATATGGGCGGTGACATTCCCCCTTGTCGAATCATAATCACATGTACTTTCAGGCCGAACTTAATATAATTGAACATCAAATAGCATCACTATTTAAGTAGAAATGCCTCAAGTGCCACATATTCTCGTACAATGTCGGGGCAGGAAATTAGGAAGGATTCCGAATGCATTTCATGGCTTTGACATTTAATTGCAGAGGAGGATTCAGTTAACAATTGAGAATAAAAGTGGGAACAACCTATTAGCATCGCTGCCAATAGTTGTGTGGTGAGATAGATCGTTTGAACTTAAAGAACTGGATCCTAATATGTTTTTCTTGGCACTTTCTTGGTGCTAGAAACCCTTAATAAGCTGTCGACACTCGAGGTATACTAAAGGATGGTCCAACCACCTTAACGTCAAGTTTTTTGCCCAACTTAGTTTGACATTTCTTTGTTTCAGTTGTTGACAAATTCAAACCATGGAGAGGTTCACAATTAAACAGCGCGTTAAGATTATTGAAGCCTTTTACAAAATGGGCGTTGACCATATGTGTCCACAGTGGATTCGTTATCAAGCACAATTGCAGCATTTGGGCAAATGAGAATCCACGAGTAATTGTTGAAAATCCGATGCATCCACAAAGAGTGACTGCTTTGTGTTGTGTGTTTTTTTCTTTCAAAGTTTATTAGTCCTTGTGGGGCGAAATATTTTCCATCCGACGGCGATGGCCCATTTTAAATATCAGCCTTTCCAGAGCATCATACTTTCTTAATTTGCAAAACATTTATGAATATTAATCGTGAAAAATTTTTCGAATTAGTAATCTGAGCAAATGATAATTTTTATACTCTATCACCGGAACCTACTGTTTAATGCCGGCTCCTAGCGGATGGTCCATTGTATAGTGAAGCTTAACATAATGGCATAAAGATTAATCTCTTACTCTTAAAGTCGTAGGCATTTACAAGGTATATTTAAAATTTTTATGACTTTTGGCACAGTTCGGGCTGTATATTATTTAAGTCTATGATTCCGTCATCAGATCTGGTGTCGTTTGGGGATTATTGGCATTGACCATTATTTAAACGTAGCTCTAAAAAAAACTTTTTCCGTGAGGTTATTCGTTCGCCTATGTCTATGTAATTGAATGTAGTTTCCTATCATGCTGTGGAATAGCTTAAAGTGACATGCACGACGTTTGCCTTATGACCTGATTTACACTTTGTTCCGCAGCAGCAATATTTTCGGCCGAACGGTGTTGTCACATCATGCATCGTCGCAATTGCTTCGTAACTCGGCTGATTGTTGACACCGATGACTGGTTATATTAAAGGAGGGAATTAAAACAAAATTACCAAAATTCACTTCATGCACGAAGAACATTTTCATCAAACTTTTGGGTTAACACTTTTACTCTTTGTTCTAATTGGTACACTGTTCTGCAACAAAATCCTTCTTTGGTCTAAACTAACTGATCCTTATGTAAAATGATCTCCAGAACCCGAATAGAGTCTCCGTTTTGCTCCATCACGTATAGTTTTCGAGATATCGCGAAACGAAACTTGTTTAATATTTGTTATTAATTCGCCTAAAACTTTAGCAATTCTTTTCCAAATCACTTAAAACTGGGCAATATTAATTGGAAAGAAATGCCTCTTATATATAAATCATAATCTATAAAAATCGAATAAAAATTGTGAGTGTTACGGCCAAAAGAAATCAAAATTTTGTTTTCAACAATCAATTGTACCCCAATTCTGGAGATCTCCTACTCGTTTTTGCACAAAATCATTAAAGTATATTTTTTGATAGTCCGAGGAAAATTGCTTTAATTTATATGAAAAATGTATTTCATAACAATTAATATTGCCCCTTTTCAAGTGAATCGGATAATAATTGCCTATGTCTCAGGAAAATTAATAAAAAATTCAGAAAATTGCAAGGTCTCGATATCTTGAAAACTGTACGGAGACTCATTTCCGATTCTGGGAATCATTTTAAATAAGGAGCAGTTGGTTTTGTCTTAAGAAGGGCTCAAAAGTAATTTTTTTGCAGGACAGTGTTATCACTTCTTGTCTAATTAGCTGAACTGAGCATTGCAATTGAGTCACCCTGTATTTTATATAGACACAGATCGACAAAGATGGTGCATGAAAAAAATAAACCATCTTACGATAAAGGGTGTTATAAACTACAAATTACTACTTTTTGTACTATTTAAAAAATACCTTATGCGAAGAGGCGTTAAGTCCCAACACACCGTCAAATTTATAAAGCAAAAGAGTCCAAAAACTTCTTCCGAAATAGAATTAAGTATTTTATTTCTTATTTTATCATTAAGATTTGAAAAATTAACTAAAATGCTACTAAATTTTATTAATGGTTTTTAAGAATTCTTTGGTTTAATACTTGGTTAATACAGACAGTATTTTGTCTCTCCTGTAAAATTTTAAATATTGGACTTAACGCCTTTTCTCTTTATATTAGGATTATCCGCGAAGAAAATGTTTCCTTCTTCTGGTACAACTTTAGATAATCAGTGCCACGTCTGGCTCAAATGCTAAGTCATTTACCAAAATTTGAATAAAAGCCGGAAGGGCATTATGTAGAATTTCAAGAGCAGCCCAGTCAGAACATTCAGACAAATTACAGCGTTATTGCGATGTGGTTTATGGACTGGTAAAATCATTCAGACGAACAGCAAGTCAATAACGATTATCTATTTATAACGATTATCAGCGTTCCACGAAATGTTCCATGCGCTGGTACAACTTTTGGCAATTAGTGAGCAGTGGCATGGCTAAGTCAGTAACCAAGTTTGAATTAAAGCCTAAAGGACAATATGTATAATTACAGCCTAAAGGACAATATGTATAATTTCAGATGCAGTCTAGTCGGAACATTCAGACATATTACAGCGTTATTACGATGCGGTTTGTGGACTGGTAAAATAATTCAGACGACCAACGAGTCAATACTTTTTAAATAGAAAACCTGTTTATAATAGCGATATAAACTTAATTTTTTGCTTTATACTTTGGTCTAATGTTCTCAATGTTCGTTTTTTTAAATAAAAGGATATCATAATGTTCTTAAAATAGGCATTTGGTTTGGAGGTAAAAATAGTTACCAGAGAACTTGTCGGATAAGACAGATCCAAAGAAAAATCTTGCAGAAATTGCCGGTTCTATAAAAATGTCAATATATTATCTCATACTTGATCAAGTCTAATTCAATTATGATTTAATTAGTTATTCTCTAGTGAGCTAATACTATTTATTTTCTTCTGTATATTACAAAAGACAATGTTTTCACTAACATCATTTCATTCATAATTTTGATAAATTTGCTTTAGATCAGAAGAATCAAAATGTAGTTGGTAAAATTACATACTAATAAATATAGTTGTTTTAACGTTAATATGTGCCGACTTTCCCTCTCTCATTACTATATCAAAATTTTAAACCAAAATACAAACACTCGTAACCACAGTGTAACGCCAATGCATATTGACTACTCAGGCAAACCTTAGCGGCGAGTAAATATGATTAAATAAAACATTTTACTTCTCCAATCTCCGACTACAAAGCGCTAACAATAGACTTTAGTCAGTGTTTCATTGAAACTCAAATGACGGCTAGTCTAAAGCCAGCGCAGGGCAGTAAAAAGCGAAAGAAACAGATCGCATGAATTGTTTACATTCGACTTTCAAAACGGAAATTAAATCAAAACATGAAAAACTATACCTTCAATATCAACGGCACAAAGAGTTTGGGCTACCAAATTGCTCTGATGAAACGTTGGCGCAATAAACGTCATGAATGGACAGAGTCTTTACAGAACGAATTCGGCGATTGGTGTGAGGTTAGTGCGGGAGTTTGAGAAAAGGTTGTAAATCATGACGAGTATGGCCTTAACGGCAATCTTCGTCGACGACCTTGATATTGATTGTCTTTGTCCTATTTTGGGGGAAATTTGTAATGCCTCACCCTTTTACTAAATCTTCTTGCTTTTGTGTTTCTTTGCAGCATTTCCAGCGTAATTCCAAATTGGCTGAATCATCGAAACGCTTGAAATCACAAATCTGGAGTTCGGTGGTCACGATTTTGTTGGTCAAAGCCAAAGGTTTGCCTTTGGCGGAAGATGGCACTAAATTAACTGATGCCCACATCAAGTTTAGGTAAGAATCTTAGCTTTTCTTTACTCAAACAACACACTTAATATCCTTTTCTTCTTTTAACTAACTTTAGATTGGCCAATGAAAAATACAAAAGCAAATCTTCCTGGACGGAACGTTGGCTGGAACAATTCGATTTGCATTTGTTCGAAGAGGAACAGAGTCTGGAAATTTCCCTATGGAATCGCAATACTCTGTTTGGCAAAGCTACCATAGACTTGAGTGTTTTCGAACGTGAAAATACCCATGGCATTTGGAAACCCTTTGAAGACTGTCCCGGTGAGGTGTTCCTAATGTTGACCATTAGCGGGACAACGGCCCTCGAGACCATCAGCGATCTAAAGGCTTTCAAGGAGGATCCTAGAGAGCTGAAAGTAATGTGCGATCGTTATCGTTGGCATCGCTGTTTGCAGAATTTACGCGATGTCGGCCATTTGACGGTGAAGGTATTCGGCGCTCAAGGTTTGGCGGCAGCCGATATAGGCGGAAAGTCTGATCCATTCTGTGTTCTCGAATTGGGCAACGCACGACTGCAAACACAAACGGAATACAAGACTTTAACGCCGACATGGAACAAGATCTTTACGTTGTAAGTACAAAATGTGGGAAAGAAGTCTGGAGTATTTCTTTCGTAAAAGAAGGTGCATTTAAAGGTATTATATAAAAGCAGAGCAGTAGTGTGTCCACTATAATAAAGGGGTTTTCAAAGGCACTTAAATTGACTTGACAATAAAAAAAACTAGATCCTTTGAAATACCCACTAATTTCACTTTCGCGCAGAATGTTGGCTGAATTGGCTGTTATATACATAATAACTGCAGATATAAGCCCACGACAGCCGGTTGCGGACCAGTTCGATCCGAGCAGCAATTCTTTGGCCAAGGGCTATCACCCCGGCACACTCGTGCCGCTACAACATCAATTAAGCCAATATTTGGCTATTTACAAAACGTTTCTTGAAATGTTCTATAATGGAATGTCTCAATGATCAATTCATGATAAGCGTTGAAACAGTTTAAAAAAAAACACTTAATGTGATACCAGAATCTTCCAATGTGTCACCAGTGTAATTATAATAGTAATCGATTTCTTAGGACGTCACTATTTTAATGTGCTACTGCACGTGGAAACATTCTGCAACGAGAAATGCCAAGAAAGTGTATTTTATCGCTACAATAGTTAAGTAGCTTCTGGTATTTGGCTAATCTAATTACCAGACTATGGGTTCTTATTGGAAACAGAAAGTTATCCAGTCTCTTTACCTGGCACTACACTCTGGCCGAACCGCTTTTCGATAAAAAGTACCATACACCTATACCAGACAGGAATCCACTTCTACAATGATGGATCTAATTTAAACAATTAAGTTGATTTTGATGGCTTTTCACAGGACCGAGGCATATCGAAGGCTACTTGATCGCTGAAGATCTGTCATCAACAACGCGAATACGTCTTCCTGAACTCCACATTAACTGCCGCAAATCTCTAAACGATATGGCTCAGCAGTCTAACGTTCACTTTATTTATGTGCTGAGCCACAGGGACATACTAGGAAATTGTAAAGCAGTTGAGTTAGCAAGACTCGGTACTAACTTAAGGACTCGAGGGAAGCTTGAATCCGTAGGCATGCCTCTTGCCACCTGCAAACTTAATTTGCGGGAGAGACCCTACAAGAGAGCTAGAAATAAGTGGACTACCGTCAAAGTCAGCGTTCAATCCATAGAAATGTGTCCCGACTGGATATAAAAGGCGCTCGCACACTGTTGGCGTTATAAAGACCATTCGTCTCACAGGTCGTATCTGTCATGACAGGACACCGTCTGATTCAAAGACAAGGAGTGAGACTAAATGTCGCGAATAGGGACTACTACAGAAGCTGTGAGGATGAGGAGTAGAAATTTATTTAACACCTTTTCTGTATATGCCCTACTCAGGCGCTCAGACGGTGATCAGCATAAGGTTCGTACTTCTGTAGGTATCTAGGTGAACAGGCTGATACCGGCATTGCCCAACTCAAGAGCTTGAAGACGATCACAATGGTTAAATGGGAGGGACTAGGGACTTTTCTGCCAGTTTCCGTGGTATCACAATGGACTATATAGTCTGAGTGAGTCTGCCGTGCTTCTACAGAGATCTACATAGCTAAGCAGACTGACACCGGCATTGCCCAAATCAAGAGTTTATTCAGACGACCACAAAGGCGCATTGAACCTTTGGCACTTGGGACTGTTCTGCTTGTTTCCGTGGTATCACAATGGACTATATATAAGTAGTCTGAGTGAGTCTGCCACAGACTGTCACTTCTACCAACCGTACTTGGTACTACTTATCCTACTCTCCTCACAGGGGGAAAATCTTCCTTGCTATTGTTCGCTTATCTATGAATGTCCACTTTCAGTATTCTTTCAGTATTCAGCTTAACATTTTATTTAAGAATCAACGTTTTTCCTCGAATTATTTAAGTAGCAAACAAAATTCCTAAGAGCTCTGCACTACATTTGGTAACAGGATCACACAGTATATACTAACATTGTCCAGTTGTCAAAGGCACCACTTTTCTCCTAAGAATATAAGCACGGGCCAATTGCTGACACTCTTGCATACTGCTGGCATTATTAAAACCAGACGTCTCACTGGTCGCATCTGTCAGAACAGGACACCGTCTGAATGGAAGACAAGGAGTGAGAATAGCAACTACTGCAGAAGCTGTGACAATTAGGATTAGAAATTTATTTAACACATTCTCTGTACGTGCCCTGCTCTGGCGCGCAGACGGTCGGTTTGTACTTCTATAGAGATACAGCTAAACAGGCTGATACTGGCATTGCCAAACTCAAGAGCTTGAAGACGATCACAATAGTTTAATGGGAGGGACTAGGGACTTTTCTGCTAGTTTCCGTGGATCTAGAATTGACTACATAGTTTGAGTGATTCACTTCTATCTAAACTAACCTTACTTAGCACTAGATACGCTACGCCCAACATAAGGGGGAAAATCTTCCTTGCTATTGTTCACTTGGCTACGAATGTCCACTTTTAGTATTCCTGGTAAGAACCTGGTAAGAATCAAAGTTTTTCTCGAATAATTTAAGTAGCAAATAAGTTTCCTCAAAGATCTGCACAACATTTGGTAGCAGTTTCAAAGAGTATATAATTACATTGTCCAGTTGTTAAAGGCCCGTGCCTATATTCAACTAAGAGTATAGGCACAGGCTAATTTGTGACGTGCATGATTTAAATACATACATATATC
The DNA here is from genome assembly GCA_963513945.1 of Hydrotaea diabolus. Taxonomy (NCBI): domain Eukaryota; kingdom Metazoa; phylum Arthropoda; class Insecta; order Diptera; family Muscidae; genus Hydrotaea; species Hydrotaea diabolus. Next base: position 29,623,811 of record OY740720.1, on the reverse strand, counting down.
ATTTTCGTCTAACAGCCCATACGACCGTATGCTCAGCGGAAGCTTAATTAGGCCTTTATCCAAAAGGCTGGCAGGTGCATACTTTTTAGAAGCATTTAATATGGGCAGGGCAGTTTTGTATTTTAATGAAAATTGAGGAAAAATTCTGTTTATGGGGGAAACTTCTAGAAAAAATCAACCTCTTTAGAATAAATAACGCAGACAGCAAGAAAATCATCATGAGTAGTAGGGCAGACACCTATAGTGGGTTTGACATAAAAAACGACTCCGCCCACTCGCATCGGCCAATAGGCGTCAGTCCCAGTGTTCAGGTTGGTTTCCATGATCCCTAAATCATAGTGAAGGAGATGGCAATTTTGTTTTTCTTTTAAAGGGTGTCCCCCAATACCTGAATATAAGCCAAAAAAAATTGATTAAAAAAGAGTATCTGTTTATGAATGTTTTTAGGCCCTTGATCCAATTTGGTAGCTTCCTTGTGCATAATATCCAAGACCGTTGAATCGTACGATATTTGTGGTCATTCCATTAATTCTGGGAACTTCCCTTTCAGCAACTTTAATGGGTCGGAAGATGAGTGTCATATTGCCAGCTTTGTGGAAGACACATCATTCCGGTTCACACCCAATACGAATTGCCATTTGAGTCAGCTACCACCGCCGTGTACTGTACGTCATTGCACTTCTTCGTTTCTCACGAAGAGTTGCTTATTTGCGCTTCGTAACTTAATCGTAGGCAATGGCGTATGAAACATTTCACAAAGTTCCACTTCTTGCGTAATTATTCCGAGGTTTGTGTTATCAGCCATTATTTTTGTTACTGCATAATTTACCACTCCTTTCGGCAATCTCCTTTAACTATTGGAAGAGGAACAAACAAAAAGGTTTTCTTGAATTTCGCGATAATTTACTAAAAGCAGAACACAACTTATTTGTAACGCAGACAGATTTGAAAAAAAAAGTTTACGACGGTGACAGCGCAAATATCGAACAATTCTAGCGTTGCCACCTGTAATACTGGATCAATAACAGTTTTCGGACATAGCCACAGAAACCCTTTTGTAACCAAAATCCCTTTTACGTGTTAAGGACGCAGCACACTGGAGCGAGAGTTTTTTTGCTGCGGTGGAAAACATGTACAATTATAATCTTGTTTTATTTTGTATATTGAATTGATATTAATCAATTTTTTTTTAAATATTTACTTATAATTGAATATTTACAATTTGAAATTATATGTCAACACGAAAATGAAAAACAACCAGTAGACAAAAATGCACGGCAGATAAATCGCTTAAGTGCTGAATGTAGCTATTTTATTTAAAATTCTGCTCACTCAAATACGCGTTTGCGTTTAAAAGCGTTGGTGTACGGAGGTCTTATATCAAAAAGTGTGTTAACATTTTTCGAAGCAGAAGAGTGTAAAGAAAAAACTTCAACGAGCTTGGGCCTTAAAGTACAGTTTTTGTTTTCTTTTCTTGAGCTGCCTTCTCTTAACTAGCTGTAGTCTACATGTAGAAAAACTTTTTTGATAATAAGTGTCGACAAAAAAAAACCTGCCATGCATTGATTGTATTTTTTAGACATTTGTTTTAATAGTTTTTAGAATGCCGGTACTTTTTGTTTTATTTTCTTGAGCTGCCTTTTATAACTTCTTATGCTACATTTTTCTTAGCTTTCTGTAGTCTAACTGCTAATTAAAAAATTTTGAAAATGTAGAAAAACTTTATAATAATATATATCGGCAAAGAAAACCTCTGTCATACATTGATTGTATTTTTTAGAGACTTCTTTAATAGTTTTTAGAATGACGTAAGTTTAAAAATACGTTGCTTAAGGAAAAATATATTCAGTGGGCTTTAACCTCAATGCTAGGTTTAAAAATTTTTTGTTTAGGCCAAACTAGTGTACTCTGTTATATTTTTATTTCAAATTAAATTTTATTTATCCTCTTATCCTACACACAAACCCGTATGAGAGCGTAATTTTTTTTGTAGCTTTCTACTGCGTACCACTGGCAAACAATTAAATCGAAATTTTTATTTTGGGGTTTGTGCGCATACACAAACATTCGTGTTTTAGTACGGAAACTCCAAACTGGTCTTTTTTTTAATTGTTTCGGAGCAAAATCCAGAAAAATTAATTTTTTTTGCACACACGCTGATTAATTAAGTGGTTTTTGCATACATTAATTTAACAAGATATAAGAAAAGGCGAATAAAATTTATTTGAAAATCTTTGATCTGCTTTTAAATATTTGACTAAAGAAGAAAACAGTGCTAAACGCCGCCGATATTCCATCGCTTTGATATGAATATTTTCAATACCCCTAAGAAAATGCATTCTGATATTGACTGCTTTTCGTCGTGTCACGTCGGAAAGAAAAAAACGGTGATACTAAAGACAAAAACCCTGACAATATACCGTCTCTTTCATTTAGTGTTTTTAAAAACTTATAAAAAATATTTTTAAATAATTAGCAAGAAAACAACAGAAAAACTTATACGAGTAATACAGAGAATATACTAAACAAAAACGCTACAATACCAACAAAGCTTTAACATAAACACTTAATAAATTTGTGAAAGAACTGAAAAGTTTTGCTAGTTGGCAGTTAAGGCTAATAAAATTTCCAGTAAACGTTATCTTCAGCTCAAAATATCCTCCACAAAATAAACTTTTATGGAAGAGAACAATTTCATGACTTGATTTATCTCCAAGTATGCAACACGATGAATCATCAATTCCGACGAACTATTTTCTTTGTAAACATCATTTTAAGTAAAATGGAAGAATAATATATACATATAATTCTATACACATTATATGTATTTTATTTTTCGATTTCACTTTTGCAGCAATGTTAAGGACATAACCCAAGTCCTGGAAATTACCGTATACGATGAAGATCGAGATCATCGTGTGGAATTCCTGGGGAAATTGGTCATTCCTTTGTTGCGTATCAAAAATGGTGTCAAGAGATGGTATACGTTGAAAGACAAAAATCTATGTACGCGGGCCAAAGGCATGTCACCACAGGTAATAAATTTTTAAACTTGATTAAATTTTATTTGTATAAAAACTAATTTGTTCCGCTATTTTTTTCAACGCAGATTCTTCTGGAAATGTCCGTGGTTTGGAATGAAGTGAGAGCTGTTTGCCGAGTCCTTCAGCCGAAAGAAGAAAAACTAATTCAACAGGAGGCAAAGTTCAAAAGACAACTATTCTTACGCAATGTCAATAGACTGAAGGTGATCATAATGCATATATTCGATGCAGCCCGTTATATACAGTAAGTCAAACATCGTAGTTCGTACACATTAATTTTTATCTGCAAGATAAAGGACTTTACTTTAATATACAAGTATTTTGGAACATACAAATCGAAATTTTTGAGAAGGAATGTTAAGTTTAGAACTCATTTCCTAGAATTGAAAATTTAAGTTTAAACTTTTACTGAAAAGATATTAAAATTAGTTTTAAACGAAATTCGATCACTATGTTTATAGCGAAAGATCTTGTTCATTTTATATATATTTTTTATAAATTCCATAAATTCATTTCACCTTCAAAGTCAGAACAGGGCCTCATGGTTTCATTAGAGGAAAATTCAAAATTCAGTGTTTTTATAAATAATTTTTTAATTGGAAATATATTACATAGAAACTATTGAATAGGAGCTGTACGTTTTTGTTCTCTTAACATACATACATACTTACTTATATAAGTATATATATCATTGTGTAGCAGCGATTTGTACATACCCTGCCAATATTTTCTATCGAGGAAGTTACTAAGAAGTGACACTAGGAAGTTAAATCTCATCTTCTGCGATACCGCTTTCTCATCGCAGAAGTGTCTTCCCTATAGAGAAGTTGTTCCCTCCTGAGTTAACTTCCAGAAGTCACTTCTGCGTATCTACAAAGAGTCACTTCTTAGTGCCTTCTGGGATGTAACTTTTGATTCTTATTTTATTTCGCGGTCATTGCGACTTTGGCTGAAGTGTATAATGTTGTTATATATATCCATAACGGCACATGCGATTTTCGGTTTGTGTTGTAAACATCCAACAATCTTCCAATTGCCGTTTGGATGATTTAAATTGTTCTTGTAAAATGCAAACTATCTTCCAATTACCGTCTAGAAGTGACATCGTCACATGCGTAACGCATGTGACGTTGTTGTTTATAAGTGACATTCTGTGAACGAGTATTGCACAATACTGCCAAGATGTTAATACTTTTGCGACATAAATCCCGCATCAAGTCCTAACAGAAAAAACTAATATTGCTAGATCACAGCGCGCCGCCGTTTTGGAACGATGCCGCTTCAAACTCTGCTCCAAACTACAACACTGAGAGTACACTGAACATAAACAATGGAATTTAGTCTCACTGAACATACGCATAAACACTTAACAACAAACGGCGTTTAACTTTAAACTGAATAAAAATAATCAAATTTAATAATTGCAAACTAAAATTTGGGTTTATTAGAATGGTATTGTTATACCATTAGTGCTTAAATGTGATTTTGAGTATATTTTCTCCGCGGCTGGCTCGAGTGTGGCGACAAATTTAAGACACATTTTTAAAGCATTGGATGGCGTATCACGGCAAAAGCTAGAGAAGGAACGGGTTCCAGCTTCCAATTTGGTCGCCTTGTTTAATGGAAGAGGCAAATAATAATACCAACTCTGATAACCGAGATTGATTGACCCTCTACGAAAATTAAAGCCTTCATCCGATGTTTTCTTCAATGAGGCTGTGTAAAAGAAGCAAGGTGCAAGAATGGGGTTTTTTGGAAATCATCGATTTTGTACCCATGCGAAAATAATGTTAACAGTCAAATTAAGTGCATGTATCTTAAAACTTCGTAGGGGAGATTTTAATGTAAAATCTTCTCCAATGCACGATGCCTCCTGGAATCTTTTGTGTCCTCAATACTAAGCTATAAAGCCGCAATTATTTCTTCGATGCACACAGTTTGAATTCTCTGCGGATGCGAATTATCTTTAAAAAGTACACGTGGAACAAATGGTATCTGTGGTAAGAGACGATATATGTAATATAAAATCCGTTCATGGCGAGTGGAAAAAGCCACCACACCGCTACTTCCAATTTTTTTAATTTCAGTCGTTGAAATTATATAGATTGAACAATTGAAATTATGACCCAAAAACAAATTCATGGTTAAGTGGTCAAGTTAGTAGAACGTCTCTACGAAGTCTCTCCAGCCAGTTCAATCTTGCGTCATATGTCATACTTGTGGTCACGTGAGTCCCCTGTCGTCCATGCTCCGTCTATACCGATCTTCGCCATGCTGTTCTCTGGCTATCAACATTCTGCTTTCTTCAGGGTTCCACTGTAGACTGCCCTTTGCTATGTTAATGATGTCTTTTTAGACGGCGGATTTTGTGAGCAATTGGGATTTGGTTACTTGGCGTTTAAAATGCTGTTGGGCCACAATATTTTGTTGATTTTACGAAGACATACATTCAGAAACACCTGTAGTTGATATGGAATCAGACACTTTCCACGTTTCAAATCGAAAGAAAAACTAAATTTACGATGTAGTTGATGATGTTTACCTTATACCGCTTTGATATTTGGAAAGAATACTAAACTTTGCTTAAGGTGACAAATGCACTTTAAGCTCGACTTGTTAATTTTCTATCTATCTTTGTCCGCCCCAGGATCTTTAGTTATTACGCTTCCTAGGTAGATGAATTCAATAACAGCTGGTATTTCGATGCTGTTTAAAATAAGTGGGTTTCTATTTCAGGTGGCGATTCAAAGCGACTTTATTTTGGCGATATAAATTCAAAGCCTGACCTGAAAATACATTCTCGTGCAGTCTATTTAGTTTTTCTTAGACACCTTCCAGCGTGTATGACATTAGGCAGATGTCTTCTGAACCATTGGTTTATGCCCCATTGAATTTCGTTTGGGGCCTCGATGTTGCTCTGCTGGCTGACTGTGTCCAGATCTAAGAGGAAAAGTACAGGTAATATTGTACATCCTTCCCTGACACCGGCATTTCTATCTGATTTTATGGCCTTTGAACCGTGCTCTAATTGGAGCATTCCAATATATAACCTATATGAGATGGCCTGGGATACCGATATTATCCAGTGTGGACTATATTGTATCTCTATTGATGGTGTAGAATTCTCTTTCAAAGTCCACAAACACAATAAAGAGGGGTCAGTTGTACTCTTCGGACTGCTCGATTATTATGCGCAATGTGTTGATTTGGTCCAATCACGACCGGTTCGATCTAAACCCGCTCTGTTTATTTCGGAGATCGTTCGATGGTTGGAGAAATGCGGTCCAAGATAATCATTGGAATAATCTTTTATATATTAAAACTCCCATTCTAATATAATATAAAGTATGTGTGACGCTCAAAATAGAAAGGGACATAAGGTTAAAAACCAGTTTTGTTCAGGAGAGCCATTTTAAAGATTAGGTCCCTTTCTATCTGCACTTAGAATCGTCGACTTCACTTTCATAAAACGAGCATATCTCTGGGAGGGAACACTTTTGGCCCACTTTTGGTCTTATTCGATGCTCAGATGTTGTCCACATCAAAAAAGGAAAAAAAATGAAAATTGATTTTGTACCCTTAGGTCCCTTTCTCTATGCGCTGTCACATATACGTATATATAGGGGGGAGGGATTTAACATTTTAAATTTGAAACGGCTAAAAAAAACCTAATAGTTTGTTCATATTCCTGCTTTTATTGGAAAGCTTAAGCTTTGTCATTGAATAATGGAACACAATATCATTCATATGATTACCATAACTTGGTCGATAGTACCGCATCCGATCAACCCAATTTTTCAGTACATATTCGATTGTTTCGTGTCGAATCTCCTCAATGTCAACTTTGATTTCATGTTTCAATCCTTCAAATGTCTCTAAATGCTTTTCGTCATATTTATCCTTAATAGCTCCAAAGGGTTTTAATCACAGCTCCGAGGCGGCCAATTAAAATCAAAATTTCGTCTGATTATTCGATTTTCAAAAACAGTGCGTAAAATATCTATGGTTGCTTTGGCTGTGTTAAATGTGGGCCCGTCTTGGTGTAACTAAATGTCGTCCGTGTCATTCTTTTGAATTTTTGGAAACAAAAATTTATTGAACATTTATTAACGTTGACGCGGCTTCTTGCTCATTTTCAAAAAAAAAAACATGCTCCAATGATGCCGCCAGCCTAAAATCCACACCAAACAGTGACTCTTTGTAGATGCATTGGCTTCTCAATAGTCACGTGAACGCCATATGCGGCGATTTTGCTTATTGACATAGCCACGGAGATAAAAATGAGCTCCTGCCAAGCAATCTTAAGCTCATTGAGCAAAAACGCTTCGGATGGTGTCCAATTTTTAAACAACGAAGTTCAACCTTTCCAATAAAACCAGAAATTTGAAATGATTATCAGTACTTTTATATAGCCGACTCAAATTTAAAATGTTAAATAGCCCACCCTTTTTTATTAAACGTCATAAAGTTCTAAGATGATCTAGCCATGTCCGCCTGTTAATGGCACGAATCGGTCCAAACCAAAACAGCTAGAATCTTCTTAATAACTAGATATATGCCTTATAGTCGGCGGTTCACATAATTTTATCATTTGAATAATTTTAGTCCTAGACCCAAGGATTTAAGGTCCTAAAATCGTCGGCAATTCCCTTTGAACTTCGCCATATGGTTAGTAAGAAACAGTGGAACTTCCTCACTAATATCAATATGCTTTAAATTTTAAGATTTGTCTAGAGTCAAGGTCCGCATCTACGGGTTCCCAATGAATCTAGGGGTTCAACAATGGGCATATGGGTTTTCCAAGTCAATTAAAATGAAGTTCTGTTAAACTTGGACCCACCACCTACAACCATATCTGCCAGTCGTTTCTAAGCACCTGATCCACCCGTGGGAGGAATTCTTCGCCCTAGGTCTGTCACCCCGTTACTTTGTGCCACAACAACAACATATCTGTCAGTACCACACTACATCTCAATTCACAGTGCAGAGTACAAAAGTTTAGGTCCGGCCGAACTTACGAATTGTCCACTTGATATTATGTTCAATATAACATTTAAAATGTTCTATTTGAAATATTTTTCTTATGACTTTAAAGAATAATCAACTTTTGATTTTTTTGTAAAGTAAATATATCATAAGGGTAATATTATACGATCTTCGCGGCCAGCTAACAGTTCCGAATTAAGTCATTGTAGTGCCTGCTGTGTGCGCAAATGTAGCAGTATAGTTTATTGGCGTACCCGTTGAGCCAGGAATGAGCCTCGTCTCTTAACTTAACAGCGGACCCGCATTGAGCTGTTGCAGTCCCATTGACTAGAATAAAAGTCTAAATTCAAGTCTGGCTGATTCAATTTTAGAACGAGTTAAGTCTTTTAAGACTCTGAACCAGGATCTTTGCGTAACGTTAGCGTAGTAGTTTTATGCGAGCGAACATTATGGCCACGGCGTCAACTAGATTGGCTATCGTCTTCAGTTACTCTTTTCAATCGTAAAATTTTTTCAATCGTAAAATTGTTGTTCACTGCCCGATATGTCAAGCTCAATCCCACGACAGCCGGTTCTATGGACCGGAATGAACCGCAGAGCAATTCTTCAATGCATTTAAATGATATTCTTTAGAACTAGTCCTCGAACTTCTATTATTCTTAAATAACAAATTTCAATTCTAGGGCATATGCTGCTGAACATTAAGTGTCAAGGAAAAAAAGTTGTTAAAATAATTTTATTAATTTCGTTTTCTCTTTTACAGGAGCTGCTTTGAATGGGAAAGTCCGCTAAGATCATTTATAGCATTTACTTTATTTATTGTGGCTTGCATTTATGGTAACTTGGAAACTATACCCTTGGTGATATTGCTGATTATACTCAAGTAAGCTTTAATATTATTTTAACGTTTCAAACTAACTTATTACTAAAATTGTAAAAATATTCTAATAAATAAAATATTTCTAGAAATTGGCTTATTCGCTTCATAACCGGTCAATCAGACTCCACTAGTGGTAGCTACGATTACGACTACGACGAAGACGATGATGACGACAAGGAAAAGGAAGAAAAGAAATCGATAAAGGAACGTTTGCAGGCCATACAGGAGGTATCACAAACTGTACAAAATACAATTGGATATCTGGCCTCGCTGGGAGAGAGCACCAAGAAGTGAGAAAATATTCTAAAACTCCTTTAATGTTTCAAATCAATTCCTTCTTTTTTCACAAGACCCGTAAGAAGGAACTCCAAAGTGGCTTCATTTGCATGCATTTGCTTTCCTGATGCCCATATCCCCGTTCCCAAAATATTTTCTCGTTTAACGTTTATAACCTTATGTATTGATAAAGACTCTTTTTGTATTGTTTCAGTACATTTAACTTTTCCGTCCCCGAATTGACTTGGCTGGCAGTGGTGCTATTGGTTGGTGCCATAGTGGTGCTGCACTATGTACCTATACGTTTCATACTGCTCTTCTGGGGCATCATGAAGTTCAGTCGACGCATACTGAGACCCAATACGATACCCAATAATGAGCTATTGGACTTTTTGTCACGAATACCAGATGATGAGGAAATTGTAAGTACTTATGTGGGAAAAAGAAACTTTATGGTATGCGATGGAAATCAAACGGAATCGATTGTGGTTTATTTTTTTATTTTCAGGCAGAATTATACGAGGGATGCTATATAGATTTCAGGCCTAATAATGAAAATGCAAATATTTATCATCAAAAATGGTTTAATTGTTTTTCAAAGTATTCACCAGCATGATTTATACACGTTTGCATGCGCTAAAACCAATTGTCGAAGCACTTTTTCCTCTCCAAAAAGGCGCTGGTTTGAGCTGATGTGTGAGAGCTCGCAATGTCATGGTGCACAATGATTTATCTTCTCTTGTTCGTTTTTCGAATTTCTCCGAAGACTTCCGGCAAACAAATTGTGGTGTACCACTCAGAATTTACCGCCCTACTTGCTCAAGCGGAACAGTCGCCACATGACCAGTTTTGCCGAAGAAACATGCTCCGAAGTGCTTCTTCCACGAACAACTTTAGTTGGATTTGGCTTGTCTTCGAAGACCCACACGGTCGATTGCTGTTTTGTTTCGGGCTTATACGCATAGATCCATGATTCGTCACCTGTGACGATCTTATATACGTCTTTTGAAGCATCGCGATCGTATTTTTTCAAAATTTCTTTGCACCAATCGACACGAGCCTTTTTTTGAGCGATTGTCAAATTGTGCGGGATCCAGCGACAACACGCACGGCATCAATGTTCTCTGGCACAACGGCCGTTTTTGGGGGACCTTCGTATTAGAGCGAGCGTCGGCCACGATTGAATTCATGAAACCAGTTTTTCACAGTGCTATTGGATGGTGATTCATCGCCATACAAAGATTTAAGTTCATCGATGCACTCGTGTCGTGATAATCCACGTCGAAAGTTGTTAAAAATGATCGCACGATTGCCAAATAGATTTTTTCAATTCACTGTAAACAACACAAATGATGGTCGTACGTCAAAACGTTCTGAGTACGTTTATGCTAAAAAATGTCGAACTTTCCAATGGAAATGTCAGATGGCGCCAGGCAACACTTAGTGTTGCCTAGGCCAGAAATATATATAGCAAACCTCGTAATATCGACCTCGATAAGTTCTTACTTTTTAATAAGAACTTAATCAATAGTTCAAACAACAAAATGTCTATTTTATTACAAAATACTTAAAATTTACACTACTGATTAAATTCGATCGATTTTCATCGCAAACCTATTGTTTTTCTTTAAATATTTCACTTTTAATTCTTCCCTTTTTTATGTGCCAGAATCAATATCGCGAATTACCACCAACAGCCACCTCCGAGGCTCAGCGGGCCAATCCTAAAAAGAAATACAAAGCCTCATAGTCTCGGGCCAGTGTGGAAGATACTGATGCCATACGCGATTTCCTTAGTGCCAGTGATCAACCCAGCAAAGCCTTGGGCTCGTCCACCATAGCAGCGGTACATGCGGCCGCCGCTATGCCCCAACATGTTGTCAGTATCTCGACACGTTCCATGCGAAATGTCACGCACAAATTCAAAGCCAGTACCGAGAGCCTTCGAATGGCAGCATTTAAAAAGATCCACAAGAAATCATCGGACAAATACGATTAGTTATGTAGGATTTCGCAAACAAACAAAACCAAACACCATTCAAATCCAAATCGTCTGCAATTGAATAGTTTAAGAACGAAATCTTTCCATAATGCATAAATTACATTTTCTTCTCCATTTTACAAAACAAGAAAACAATTCCCCGCAAAAAAATACCAAAAACATGGCATGGCACTTTTAAAGAAAATCTTGTACATACACCTCATTTTTTTTATATATTTAGTAAAGTATATTTAAACTTAAAATCGAATCAAACTATTGTTAAACAAAGTCATGTTACCAGTAACGAAAGGTGAAGCAACTGCTAAGAGGACTAGTTTCAGATACAAACACAGTTATTATTTTATCAGGGTTTTTAAAATACTTTTACCGCTTGTTTTATCTATGGGTCGAAATCCTTTCAAATTTCATTGAAAACCCAACCGAAACCTTTGTTCCTATATGCTAACAAAGGGTTATTTATATTTCTAAGAGAACGTAGATGTAATCAATTTTAAAGTCTTACAATTTTAATGCGGGGTATTTCGAAATTAAATTTCAATTAACAGGCAGTTTTTAGAACGCTAATCATACTCGTACATTGAAATCGTGAAAACAACTATTTTTTGTTATTAGTTGAATAACTGAAGAAATGGATATTCGCCAATATTTTTGGGATTTTAAGATTTATATATGTTTTCCTATTATTAGGCTGTTCTATTTGTACTCGCTTATTAAACAAGTAGGTGGACGCTAATGTGAAAACTTCAAAACTGTACTACCTTTTTTAAATATCTTGGTAAACAAGAATTGAATTGACTTTATGCATCATAAACTGTTTGATTTGAAAATTTTTAATTTGTAGAAAAAAAGTTATTCAAGAATAAGCGAGTAAAAACCGAGCTCGTTTAAACTAGGTTAAGGTTATTCTTGAATAACTTTCTTTTAAAAACGAATGGGTTTTATTCTTGAATAACTTTCTTTCAAAAACTTTTATTTTTTTTCAAACGAATGGGTTTTAAAGCATAAAGTCCATAGTTTTCTGTAAACGAAATAATTTCTATAATCCTGTACAACGGTGTGAAGTTATCGCGTTAGCGACCCTTAAGCGAGTTGCCAATAGATCACAGTCCTTGCTAGGCTTGAGGTCATAAGCAAATAACTTCTGGTCGGTTTTTTGAATTTATTTATTTTGATAATCCCAATGTTTCGAAATGACTTTGTCATTAATCAGCGAGGGTATTTAATTGAAATAATTGTATGCTACTGCCCTGTTATTCTTATATTTTTCAACAATTTATATATTTGAAAGAAAATTAATAACTGGTTAATACAATTCAAGGAAGTAAAGCTAATATTTCCACAAAAGAATTTCTTTTATTACAGTGCTTCAGATGTTGATTAGTCGAAGATAGTTCAGGAAAGTTTAACAGCTCTATGTGAGAGCACAATAGGAGAGCTTGGCCATGGTGGCCACGTGAACTTCTTGGTCTGATTGTCTTCTGTCTTGCTGTCTATGATATATGATCAGAATTGAAGTCTGGCGGAAGTAGCAGATATTGATGGCAACAAAGGAGCATGTCTTACATATTAATGGTGACAGTTTATTTTTAACTTGGCTCAAATTATTGAACCCTTACATGAAAAAAAGGACTTCATTTCATTCAGCATTTTCTTTTCATTTAGGACTCTATTTAAGAGTAGCGCGAAAAAGTTTTCACTTCTTTGTGTTACCTCATATCAATTGACCATTTCGAAGAAAAACGAGAAAATTGTCTTTGGATATAGACATTAATTGAAATATGGCGAGGAAAAAAATACCGGGGTGAATTTTAGTTATGATAGGTATGAATATGTCAAGTCATCGATGACTCCAGCCTACCAACAACGTTTATCAGCGACAGTCACCTTCTTCCGAAGAGCTTAGGATCAGCCATAGCTGGCGCTATCGGTTTCCTAGTACTACCAACTTGAAGTGGTAACTCTTTAATCGCCTAGCCCTATAGTTAGTTAACTTGAGGATATTCTAATTTCGTTTTTATATATTTTAGACATCTTAATTAAATATTTCTTTTTTTTCTTACTCATCATATCATATATCAGACAGTTTAACGTTAACTGGTCATCTTTTATAGGGTATCAAAAGATGGTGCAGAATTTCCTTAAACATTTTTCAGTTCGAATGAAATGAAATTTCTCAAAAGCATTTCGCCTGAAATGATTATAAGAGACACAGGCCACGCAAAGTTTTTTATATATTATTTGTTAAGGAAAGCGTTTTATAGTTGTGGGGTTCGTCAGGCGTAAATAATCCATACTTATACAAGGTAATGGAAACAATCAATTTAAATCGAAGGTTGTGGCAAAAATACATTGACTTAAACGGCTTCCTGAAAGACCCCGGAACGGAGGTGTTGAAATTCCCTAATGCCTCATTAGCATATCGAATTGAAATCCAAAACGCATCGGATTTCTATTCGAAATCTTTTCGCATGAAAATTGAAACGATGAAATGCAGTGGATTTAGTTCGAATGTCGATTTTAAATTGTAGACCCCTTTTGGTTCATATTAGGTTTGTTTCTTCTTATTTCCATTGCACAGGTGTTTCGAACAGATTTTTCAATACTTTAAAAAAAAAACTTGAAATTCATTGGCTTTATTTGCACAACCCTGACATATTTACAAGGACTTACACTGTTTATTAACCACCTTAACAGTTCATCAGTCTGGTTAAATGTTAAATTCCGCATTCTTTTTAATGGAGACTGTGGCGCCCTTTTTCTTGTTCCGCTTCTTCGCGTAGCGATCACTTTAGACTAGCGCTATTCCATTTCTTCTTCTCTTTTTTCACCAACAAAACACTCTGCTGAAGCTCTTGTTGCTGTCTAGTGTTGCGTTATGGCCAGCTATCGTCGCTCCTGTACAAGTTTTTAGACCCATCGCCTTGCTATGGATTCGGTGCTCGATGCCGTACAATTTCTGCAAGTGTGTTCTAATTTTCTTAGGTGGGGGGAGTTCATTTCCTGAGTAGCTGAAAAATATGAGCTGACTATGGTTTTGCCTATAACTTCAACAATTATGGGGGCCTCAAAAATATAATTACTGTTTTTTGGAATTAAGACCTAAGCCCAAATTTGACAAAAATTTAAAAATATCGACGACTTTAAATATATTTAAAATTTTTTGATAGGAAAGTCAATATAAAAGTAGATAGGGGAGTATGTTGCAACTGCACTCTTATTTTATTACCCGAGAAGAGTTTATATTTTGAGTAGCTGAAAAATATGGGCTGACTAGATTTTTGCCTATATCTATAATTATGGCGATCTCAAAATTCGTATTACTGTTTTGGATTTGTAAGACATATGCGCAAATTTGGTAAAAATTCGAAAAATCGACGTATAACCTGTTAAAAAAAATTTAAATTTTTGATAGGAAAGTCAATATAGATAGGGAAGTATGTTGCAATTGCACTATAATTTTATTAGCCGAGAAGGGCTTATATTTTGAGTATGTGGAAAATATGGTCGGACTATGAGCTTTAAAAAAAATACATTTAGACATAATAGATGTGTTCTGTTGGTAGTCGCTTATACATTGAGTTAGACGCCGCTTAGGCGATAACTTTAAAACTTTATGAGCCATTTTTGAAATGTCTACATACAAGAACTAATTGCCTTTGTGCATCGTCAATAGTATAATTCAAAAACTTTGAATTGGTGAGTAGAGGTAATTTAAAAAATACTATAAGCGAGCAATAATCGAGCTCGCTTAAGGTTATTCTTGAATAACTTTCTTCCTGAAACTGTAAATAATTTAAAACAAACGGGGTGCAACGCAAGTTGTCTGTAGCTATCTGTAAACAAAATCATTTCTCTATTTTTGTACAATGGTGTGAGTTATCGAGTTAGCGACCTCCTAAGCGAATTGGCAGTAGAACAAGGCCCATAAATCGTACTGTTCTCTTTCATATGACCATAAATTCGTGCAAATCTCTATCCGTTCAAAAACAAAACAGTTTTTAAAATCTTACCAATTTAAATTTTCAAACCCACCAAAAAAAAAACATATAAAAAAATATATCCAGGGCTATCATAGAAACCATGTCAGTTTTGCTAATTGTCGTTTTTTGCAAACCAATATTGGTTTCATTTGGTGTCATGAAACCAAGTTACAAGTAGTTTTGTCCATTTCGAATGTACTTATAAATAAAAACCAATGTTCGAATAAGCTGTTGCTGATAAAAACGATAACATTGGTTTTCATGACACCAACGCATTTTTTCTTATCGTTTTCAAAACCAATAGTGACAACTATGTTTTCTATGACAGCCCTGATCATTTATTAATGTGATCATAAAAAATGGGTTTATAAACTTTTAGAGCAAAACAATAAAATATTAAGTACGAATTAAATATTATGACTTCAATAGCACATTAGTTCTTATATTATTCCTGTAGCTAAATTGTTATTTTTCAATTACATATTAAAAATTAACCTAAAGTCCACTAACTAAATGTCTTTTTCTGGAACTAGTCTTCAGACAGTTTGTATCCCGAATATAACCACCATTTACCTAAACCCAATACTGGTTAACAACTATTTAATATTTATAAAATATTAAATTTATTTCTTATTTAGTACTTTAAACATAACTATACTAACAAATAATATTCAAATTGATATTAATCAACTAATGAAAAATAAAACACACCAATAAAGCATTCAGGATAAGAGTGGACTAACCGGAAAGATAGTTTTATTTAATTCCAAAGATCCAATGGAAAATTGTAAACAAAACAATTAATTCCGGCAAGTAAAACTCTTTCCTAGGGCGAGATAACAGTATTTATAATACCTTAACCCGAAAACAAGTTGGAACACTCTGGTTCTGAACGTTTTGAATATACTTATAAATCAAATGTCCCTCCTTTAATCCTTTCAAAGAGTATTTCAATTGTATTTATTTTCCGTCTAGTTAAATTCCTCTATTTAAACAAACAAAAAAATACTTTATTAAAATTCTATAAAACAAAAATATATATGTATATTTATTGAAAAAAAAATTATAAAAAAAACTACAAAACCAAAAAAAAACATTTTGTGATATTTTTCCAAGAATTTTATGATATTATTGTTATAATTTATGATATTCAAACAAAAAACTCTATATTTAATTAAAGTCCTTACAACTGAATATAACTAAAGTTTAATTTGTTGTGCTATATCGAAAAAGAAAGAAATCAAAACTCAGTGAACAAGTCCAAACTCGCATTAAGCCGTCTTTTATTTGTTGTCTTCATTTAATTTTGGTTTAATTTAATTCGTTTTCGTCTTAATACCATTGAATTTGTATGCACCGGAACTGCTTAATAATTATTGAAACTGATACATTTACTTAATTCGTATAAAGAATATATAAATTAAAAAAATAGATAGATTTTTGCAATCAATCAAAAAATCGCTGGCTGAAAATATCTCACACAAAATCTCATTCTAACTCACGCTCACATTGAAAATGTACCTTAACAACCAAAAAAAAAATTAATAATTTAATAACTTTTTATTTAAGTAAATCTTGAAATCAAATCTTCAGCTATATTTATTATATTCATATTATGAAAAAAACTTTCAATTGATTTATATCTCAACAATTAAAACTAACTCATACTTAAAAACAAAAATGTGAAATTCAATTGTAAATTGTTCAATTATCTGCGATTCTTCCTAAATATAAATAAAATATGACAAAAATAAACAAAAAAAATAATTTCAATAATAAAAATTAAAATAAAAAAATAGAAGTGTTATTATAAACCACGGAAGTTATCAAAAATAAGTGAGTTGATTCTAAAGGTCAGAAATAAAATTTGGGGTCAAAGTTCCAAAACTTTTTATAACAAGGTAAAACGTACAAGTAAAAACATCATTAAGTTCCTTTAGGCCAAATCATATCATGGGTCCAGTGTTGAAATGGGAAAAATAAAAGTTATCATATTTTTGTCCCTATGAGAGTAGGTGAGTGGAGTTCATTTCTTGAGTAGCTGGAAAAGATGGACTGACTATGGTTTTGCCTATAACTTCAACAACTATGACGGTCTCAAAAATATAAATACTGTTTTTTTGATTTGTTAAACATATGCGCAAATTAAGTAAAAAAATTTAAAAAAAAAGGTGAGTGTTACCATTTCAAAAAAAATTAAATTGTTAATAGGATGTTGCAGCTGCGCTCTAATTTTATTAGCCGAGGAGAGTTCCTTTTTTGAGTAGCTGGGAAATATGGGCTGACTATCGTTTTGCCTATATCTCTAATGATGACGATCTCAAAAATCTTATTACTGTTTAAGATTTGTTAGACACATGCGCAAAATTAGTAAAAAAATTACATTTAGATACAATAGGCGTGTTCTGTAGGTACTCGCTTATAAATTTTGTTGTTGTAGCGGCAACTGTGTGCCGGGGTGAACGCACTTGGCCGAAGAATTGCTCTTCGGGTCAATCCGGTCCATTGAACCGGCGGTCGTGGGATTGCTCGCTTATAAATTGAGTAAGTCGCAGCTAAGGCGATATCTTCAAAAATGTATGAGACATTTTTGACGGTTCTTTGATTTCACAGTGTTATAAGACCAACCTATGTCCCAGTTTAATGTTACAAATCAGCCCTTTATTGGATTCGCATTGAAATGTTCTGTAATATAATTACCCTGAATGGTAGGCAGCCTTTCTTAGATTTCAGATTCAATCTTACTTAAGTAATTTGGATACTTATTTACATATTCAACAGACATATAAAGGGTGTTTTTTAGACATGTGGGTTTCAATCTGGCCAAAAATTTTTACGGAATTGGTCTTTTTGACAGTTGTCACTTAGTTTAGGCTCAGTTTGGTTTGTCATTTCACAATTAATAGACTTACTCGGGAACAACGTCTACCAATCGTGTTGAATGGGGCCAAAACGAGATGGCCACCTCACCTGATTTTTACAAGAATACTTATTCAGCGATGAAGCTCACTTTTGGTTGAATGTTAAAGTTTTCGCATTTGGAGTAAAGAAAATCCACAAGCCATTGTTGAAACGCCGTAACATTCTCAAAAAGTCACTATTTGGTGTGTAATATGGGCAGAGGGATTCCCATCCATATGATGCAGGCCATAATGTTACAGTTAATGGGGAACGCTGAGCCATGATTAATGACTTTTTCGTGCCTGAACTGGAGGATCTTGAGGTGGACGATCTATGGTTCCAACAAGACGGCGCTACATGCCCTACAGCCAACAAAACAATTAATTTATTGAAGTAAACTTTTGGTGAGCGCATTATCTCGCGTCGTGTGCCTGTGGCGTGGTCTCCAAGATCGTGCGATTCAACACCGCTGGACTTTTTCTTGTATGTTTATGTAATGACGCTTGTCTACGCAGATAAGCCCGACACGATTGACGTCTTGAAAAAGATTATTCGGCGCGTTATTGCTGACATACGTCCCCAAATGCTGCTTAAATTGTTTGAAAATTGCCACTCTGGGCTGGAATTTATTCGATGAAGCCGCGGCGGCGGCCACTTATCTAAAATCATTTTTAAAACATAATGACAAACACTTATCTTTACAATTAAGGTACATTCTTGCCCATAACGTTTAAATATAAGTATATGCGGTTTATTTCTTCTTGAAAACTATATATGGGTGATTATGGGCCAATTTCGACATAATTTTTGGAATTCGATTTTTTTTACAGAATTTAATATTTAATTCAGGTAGATGTCTTAGTTCTAAGAAAGACTAGCCATTTTTAAAAGGTACACATCAAAATTTTAATTTTTAACGGAATCATGCAACAATTTAAAAATATGACCTCCAGGGAAATGACGAAGACAATAAAATATATAGTATTTTTTCTTTAAAACCAACAAATTCATTTTAATTCAGTTCTTTTGTAAAAATAATAAAAAAAATCTGTTAATCGTCACTCCCCTGTGAAAAATGTTGTCAGGGGAATGATGAATTTCTAAAAAAACCCTCTGAAATGTTTATTTAAGTACTTACCCTTACATAATTGACTTGAGCTGGAGGTTTATACTTGCAATAAACACACAAAAGCACTTGCAAAATTATAAAAAGTATTAATTATCTTTTTTAAAAACAACACAGGGGAATGACTAACTTAAGTGTGAACGTTCGTAACGAGTGACAAAACACGACTTACTTAATTTGTATAGAACTGTTGACGTAAAAACTATTAGATGTGCACCCACTTCAAGTAGTGTTCAATCATATTTAAGTTGCTTGAATCCAGGATTGGTTTGGAATTTGAATTTTAGCGAATATTAGATTTTACAGGGGAATACTGTGTATTTTCAGGGAGAGAAAATAAACATCCATAAAAATATAAATTGAATAAAAAATTATAATCGTTAATAGCAACAAAATTAATTGAATATTATTTTTTACTATGGACTGGTTTTATTAAATAAATAATTAATATTTTTGTAAAAAATTGAGAAAATTTCAATTGAAAGTGAACACTTTGGTAGGAAATTATTTGAAGAACAAATAATTTTTTTTAAAAAACCATTTTAAAAACTTTAAAGGTCCTATAAAGATTTATTGTATAGTAAACATTAAAGTATAATATATTTTATTTTTCCTGCTTGGAACAACCAAGGACAGCAAAGTGGCCCATAATCTCAGAATCAACCATATATAAATTTTAATAGATCTCAACATGAATGAGGATTTCAACTCTACGTATACGCGAAAATTTAATTTGAGTATCCTTAGGACCATATTTACAATTGTTCGTGTGTTTTTAATAGTATAATGATTTTTTGGACGTCATGAAGTCCGAATTTAAAGCAGACCTACATTTATATTTCGAATATTAACGAAACTCTATTACCCTTAATAACTTATTCGCATATGCAATTGATCCAATCCAAGTCATCGGACTTCGCCTAGAAATATATTACAGTCAAAAACCGATGAAACTGAATCCGAGGGTTTTCGTTCGTATATATATTACGAGTATACCTATGTTTCATATGACCATAGGGACCGGTTTTTGACCCGGTTTGAAAGTCATTCCCATGCATCTCCACTTACTATCCCAAAATAATCAATAGAATGAGGAACATATCCCTAAAAGAAGCTTGTTTCCCTCTGGGCCGATTTCGTCCATTTACAAATCCAAGCAGCATATGACAATAGACCATTATCGTGCTTTCAGCAAACATAAGGAAGGATAATGCAGTTTAAAGGTGAAACCCTTCTAAGGCCGATAAGCTATTTGTAAAAACATTCCGTCCCGATGGTGACAACATCGGTTGGAAATGGGTTAGAAAAAGAAAAAAAAATGCTGAAAGAAAAAATGTGCTTAAGCCGACTTGCCTCTGATTCAAAGGGGTAAACGAAGCTCGACAAGAACGGAGGCAAGTAAAAAAGGAGTAAGGAAAATGTAAAGTGAAGACGGTCTGACCATATGAAACCCTTACCACATTCTTTAGACCTCTTTATGTTTGTGAAATACCTATATTTCTAAAGAAACATCTTGGATAATTGGTTTTCTTATATAAGGCACACTCTTAAGACCACATTATCTTTGTATATGACCTATAGTTCCAAAAAAAAACATCTTGTATAAGTATAAATGGTTTCCTTATACTCGTATAACGCAATTGAACGAAGCCGAAACCCACATGGAAACATTCAGGACAACTATAGATCCAATGGCAAAGAAGCTGCGCGTAGCGCTCGCAGAGACAAGTGGAAATGGACAGAAAATTTCACCATGGAAGCACAAACAGAAGCCGAATTATGTAGAATATGAGACGTATAAAAAATAACTAAAAAACTCTAAAAAAAATAACTTAGCTTTCTCAAAACCTTTGCGAAGCTATTACGGCGACCCCACCCAGCGATACCGTTGTGCGACTAAAGTGGCAATTTATATTGTGGCAAAGTTATATTGTATCATTTTTTGCAACCTTGATTTGAGGTGGTCAAAATCCGGACTATTCATTCAAGCACAAATGGGTACCAAAGTTTAAAATTTTACAACAAACCCAACGAATCCATATGAAATTATTTTTAAATTCTGGATATATTAAGAACCAGGTTCATGTTTTCAAGGAGCCAAAAAGTCTAGTTTCAGTTGGCTCCTCTGCGCATCCAGTAGAGCAGGGTAATATATAGTCTGCCATGTCCGACTTTTGATGTTTGGATTTTTTTACCGTTCACACAAGAGAATATTAAATTTGTCATACCGTTTGCAACACCTCCAAATTTTGATCGGAGACCCTATAAAGTATATATAATCTTGATTGTCGTAAAATTCTGAGACGATCTAGCCATGTGCGTCGGCGTGTTTTCTAAACGCACGATATCGTTCAAACGGATCAACCTAGTTTTCAGAAATTTTGCATAATGCAGGCTTATGGTCACAAGCTGTTTTGGATTATAAATGGGCGAAATCGGCCGAGGTGGAAAACGTTTTTACCTTTTTAAATACCCCAAAAAAATCTAAGCTGCTGAAAGGCTAAGCTCAGGTGGCCTGCAGAGGATCAGAAATTGAATTGTTTTTTTAGTTTCAATATGTATTTTACCTCTGATTTTATGGAACTTAGTTTTTACTGTGTTGTTTGTTACTTTTCTTATTAAATTTTAACGTATTGTTTTAATAAAATTAACTTACGAAAAGTTTGCGACTTTTTTTTTAAATACCCTTTTTGTCACACTTTTTTAAAATTAATCCCCTTTTTGTGCGACTTTTGAAATTTTTCAACGGTAACCCTGACCCCACCACATCAAAAACTATCCAGCTCGGCATATGGGTACAACATACTCCAGCATGTTGTTAATTGACGCACACATTTCCCAACCTTTCACAACAGAAATAGCGGACGCCATGCGCGCTCTAAAACAACACAATGCTCCAGGACATGACTTTCGTTTCGAAAGCGAGCAGCTTATCAAACACGTCTATTAAAAAAAAATATAGATATGTCAGTATTTTCAAGCTCTTTTTAACAGTGGACACAGCATTCTTCAAAAGCTTTTTCTACACATATTTCTTTACAGATGCGTGCGTACGGTCATGCTAGATGGTGATAAAATATCGCCAAATTGTGGCTTCAGAATCGCCAAAATAAAAAAGTATACCAATTTCGTTCGGCCTGGCTTGTTGTTGAGGATTTTTGAGTTTTAAAAAAAATATTATTCGTTAATCACTTTTTGACGCCTTTGATTTTACCAATTTTACTCAATCCTACAATTGGATTGACCCGAAGAGCAATTCTTCGGCAAAGGGCTGTCACCCCGGCACACAGTTGACGCTACAACAACAATTAATTTCCCGTAATTTTTTCTTGCACAATTTTTACCACTTTTACTTCAAATCGCTTCCCTTACTTTTTTTATTTTTTCTTTCCTATAGAACTTTTGGTAAAACACTCTTACTAGTAAAAAGTACTGAAACAGGCCTAGTATGTTGAGATAGGCGCTATCTTGGTATTTTTTTTGAAAAAAATTGAAAATTTGTATACTTTATATAGTTCCAAATCAATATTTCATGGTATTGCAAATGGAATAACTTATAATAAAATACTTAAATAAATCTTTAATTAATACCTAAAATTCATTTAAGGGACTATCAGGTATCTGCTGGATTTCACAAGTGATTCACAATCACAATTGATCAAGTCTAATAACACTACTGTGATAATTTGTTGAGCTGGATTTCACCTAAAATCTTCTGTTTCGAAATTCTTTTTACGGTTTTTTGACAGAATCATATGACAACTGAAATAGAGTTGCCCTATTTAATAATAAAACCATATAACTTTTCTGGTTCAACCTTTTATTAAGTTTCATGACACTCGTAAACTTCGTCACCAAACCACCAAAATGACAACCAATAAATTTAAATATTTTTAAAGCGTATTTATTTATCAAATTATGGTAAAAATTATTATTTTTGTTTAAGAAGCCATCAATGTTTATTGTGGTAAGGAAGTTTAGCTTAAGGATCAGGCACACTCAAGTCATTTTTCTTACGCGTTTTTCGTTTTTTACGGTAGGCTTTAAACCAATAATTTATATGGTAAAAAGCTACAATGAGTTAATGATATTTTAGTGCCTGATTTATTGTATGTTTTGGACACTTATTTCCATCTTTTTTAGACAGCCGAACTTAAAAAATACTTAGCGTCAGAAAAAAAACATCGGTGTGCCCAACCCTATATCTTGTGGTGTTTGAATGTGATTGCGAATCGCTAACATTTTATGCTCTTTTTTCACTAGGCACTTTTGAAGTGTTTTCAAAAGTCTGGCCAAAACAAGTCAAAATGAGACGTTTTCCCATACAAATTCAAGTGATGAAAACGTCTCACTTTGACTTGTTTTTGTACGAAAGAGGAACGAAAACGTTTCGCACAGGCGATGCCACCTGAAATAAAATGTTTCATCTCCAAATTGCTCTTTTTTTATCGTTGGTTTGTCATCTCAAGAGACATTTTTAATCAATCGTCAAACATATTTGGTGAAATAGATATTTTATGAAGTAAAAGTAAAAATGAGCGTGCTAAAAGAAAAAAGAACTTAATTTAATTTATCCATTTGTTTAAGAAAAATATGTATTTCAGTAGTTTAATAGTCACGACGTTGTTCTTTGTTTGTAAACAATAATGAACTGTCAAACGAAAACCAAAACGAGAATGAAAACGACCACAAATTGTGTGAAAATTGGTTGAGACGTTTTGAAAAGTTTCGAGCGAAAACGAGAATAAATGGCCCAATGAAAATGCAGTATTAGTGATTGTGAAATGCAGCACAAAAATTAAGTCAACCACAATCATCCCGTCTGAAATGTGAAATCCAGCACATACCTGTATAACTTCTGGCAACTTTGCGATATGTACTGGAAATAACAGCTGAGGTCGTGCTGGCACCAACAAATCTTCAGTCCCCAAAGTACACTCAAGCAAAATATGCTGGTGTAAATAAATACCACTATGATTTTAATTGATAACAATTGATTAATTAAATACAATCTCCAATCAAAAGTCAATACATAGCAATTACCGAAAATATCTGCACAAAAATTGAGATTATCCAGATTTCACAAGCATTTTGAGAGATTTGCATATTGATTTATGATTTTTTAGTGATTTTTGGAATTCTTTCGATCTCGTTCAAATTAAAAAATTGTGGATAACCTTCAAATATCATTCGGACATCGTACGAAATGCCCTTTGTCGCTTCTAAGTGTAGGATGGATTAAAATTAATTATGTACATATGTGTGTTACTCGTAGTCTCCTTGCATATTCAGATAAAGAAAAAACCCTTTCGTATTGTTAAATGTTGCACTGTTAAAATATTTATTATTTTTTAAGCACTCATTAAAATAAAAAATCA
Source organism: Hydrotaea diabolus (assembly GCA_963513945.1). NCBI lineage: Eukaryota > Metazoa > Arthropoda > Insecta > Diptera > Muscidae > Hydrotaea > Hydrotaea diabolus. The sequence continues at coordinate 29,599,238 of OY740720.1, read as the reverse complement.
GAAAAAATTAAACTTAAATGGCTATAAATGCACTTCTGGTTTCAGAGGTTTGTTTGTTGGTTGGATGGTTGTTATTGCTAACCTGGAAGCACTGGTCGCTCTTGTTCCTTGAACTTCAAACTAGTTATACCTAAAAAGTCTTTTCAACTTTTTTTTTACAAAAGTAATGCCCTACCTTTTCAATAAATTTAATTGTACTTGGTGTTCTTCATGAAATCGTAGACAACAGAGAAATCCTTGTTACCCAAACCATGAGACTTCAGGGTACGGTACATTTGATGAGCCATGGCACCCATGGGAATGGGTGTGTTCGAAGCAGTAGCCACACCGGAAGCCAAACCCAAATCCTTAGTGATAAGGTCGGTGGAGAAACCACCTTTGTAGTCATTGTTGGCGGGAGCGGTGGGACTGACACCGGGAACGGGATTGTAAACTTCGGAAGCCCAGCAGCGGCCGGTGGAGGAGTTGATGATTTCCGCAAAGGTTTGAGGGTTCAAACCCAAACGAATGGCTAAGTTCATGGCTTCGGAGACACCGATCATGGAGATTCCCAACATCATGTTATTGCACAATTTGGCGGCTTGGCCCATGCCATAATCACCGCAGTGGGTAATGCGTTTGCCCATGCATTCCAAAACCGATTTGACTGCGTTATATTCATCGTTGGTACCGCCAACCATGAAGGTTAAAGTGGCCTGTTCAGCACCGGGAACACCACCCGAAACAGGGGCATCAATGAAACGCGCTCCCTTGCCACTGATCATCTTCTGCAATTGCTTCACCAAGGTTGGATCGATGGTGGAAGAGTCAATGAACATGGTGTTCTTGTTGACACCATCGGCAGTCATTTCCTCATAAGACTTGGCCACGATGTCATTGTTGGGCAACATGGTGATGACAAAATCGGAGTTCAAAGCCAATTCACTGGTCTTTGCGTAGACCTTGGCACCCTTGGCCTTCATGTTTTCACAGGCAGGCTTAGAGATGTCAAAGACGTGCAGTTTATGACCTTGCTTCATCAAGTTCGTGGCCATATGACCGCCCATATTGCCCAAACCGACGAAGCCAATGTTCTTGGAGGCACCGCCTTGTGTAGACATGGCACGCACAAAGGTTTGACCCATTGCATTGACAGCGGGTGAAATGCAGACCAAACGTAAAGCCATTTTCTATATTCTATAAAAATCACCAGCGAAATATGCAAATTTCCAGCAGCAAATAACATTCACCCCGCACGAATTATGTAATGAAAAAGAAATGAAAAGAATTTCAATTAAAGATACGTAGATAAAAAAATAAGCGTATGCCACTCTCAATACCAACCTGAGCTATCTAACCACGAACTAGAACTACTGAGGAATGAATGATCACGGTTCTTGTATGCCCAAAGCACACTAAACTAAACGCCTAACAACGATATGAGTATGGAGAGAGAGAGAAAGAGAGGGAGATCATGTACGATTTTTCTGGTTTTGGGTCGCACGTCACCGAGCTCAAAACTACAGCAAATTTTCCATTCACATACGACGACAATCTACCAAATACTATTTACAATGGAAGCAATAACTATCCCCCTTCCCTGGCCCCAGTACACATGCCGCTTTTCGAAAACAACAATATTCCAGTAAATCAGCAACAACACCGCCAACACAACAACAACAAGAGACACACACGCCACCAAACATCGGCCCGGCCCCCCTCGTTTGGGGGGCCAACACATCACCTCATTTCATATTGTGTGTGTCACGTAATCATGTTTGCTCAAAAATACTCGTTTTCTCACTCTCACTACGTACTACTCTCTCATCGACTCTCTGTCATTTGAAGAGTAGTAAGGCAAGTGGCCACAGAGGCAAAAAAAAAATGATAAGGAGAACAAACAAAAGTTTGTTATCGAAGTTTTTCGTTGAGTGTATTTGCGTGTGGATATTAATTTATCGTATGCGTGTGGAAACAACGAATAGAAAGATGTGCCGTTGCGCTCAAGTGTGTATTTACATTGCCAATAACAAATGCCGAAATTGTTTTTGATTTATTTAAATTTTAAATGTTACTATTATTGAATTGAAATCTGTCTGCACTTAAGTGTATAGCCTTTGATCATTGTAAAAGCACATTCGTTGCTTAGGGTCTGAGGATAACTAAACTTGAAAGTCTTTTCGACTGCCTTTTGAATAGTTTTTTGAAAAGTATATGAGAAGAAACGCCAAATAATTGTGCATCCAAGTACACATTAAAAATTGCGAATGAAAAGAACAAAACGAATTGTCAGCGCAGGCAAGATTTTTCCGCGTTTCGTTCTCTTATCTCACTCTCCAACAAACACATGTGGCAATTTTAATTGGCAATGTAAATAAAATTCAATTGTGACGGTAATATTCCATATCAAAAGCAAAAACCGAAAATCCACACATTTTTTAGGACTTTTTTTCATCAAAGCGCATCAACAGCCACTTTTCCACCAAGGTATGTTAAGTTTCATGTCAATATCGAATGTTCGAAATATCACCATTAATTTTCTTACAGTTTATGAGATATGGTATTTTTATGTTCAGGGTTGCATTGACGGTAACTCGTCTCTTTGTTGAGTCAAAATGTGAAAATTTAGTAACAATCGAAGTTAATAGTGGTGGCGTACATAACTATAAGCAAAATTAGCCCCAAAATACTACAAATATAGTAATTTTCCAGGGCTTTACTCAGTCCTTGTGTGAGCAAAGGTTTTACCTTTAGACCCATTGCCAAAACCTACCATTTCAGAGCATACTCGTAAATACATATTGATGCAAAAAATGCTGCAATAATGCGACATGTAATTTGCTTTCCAAAAACAGACATATATAGATTATCTTAGATTTTTACTACGATTCAGAATACTTTATGGGGTTACCAGTACTTGGAGGAAAACGGAATTACAAAATCAATGTATTCTCTATCTTAATGTACGAGGGCGGTTCGGAAAGTTCTTAGTCTATCAATGAAAGAGAATAGTTAGTTTTTCAAAAATACTTTTATTTTCAATATAATCTCCTGAAACTTCAATACACTTAGTACAACGCTTATCTAACAATTCTATCCCTTGATTAAAATAGTTTTCCTCAAGGTCTTCAAAATAGTGGTTTACAACTGTAATTGCATCTTCATTTGAGGTAAAACGCTTGCCAGCAAGGAATTTTTTTAGATTTGGGAACAGTTAAAAGTCACTGGGAGCTAAATCAGGAGAATAAGGTGGGTGGTCAAGCAACTCGTACTTTAATTTGTTGATTTTAGCCATTGTTTAAACACTCTTATGCGCTGGTGCGTTGTCTTGATGAAAAATTATTTTTTTGTGTTGTAAGCCAGGACGTTTTTCTATAATTTGTACATTTAATTGATCTAAAAGGTTGCAATAGTACTCTGAATTTATTGTTTTACCCTCTTGCAGATAGTCAATCAATAAAATACCTTTGAAGTCCCAAAAAACCGTTGCCATAACCTTACCAGCCGATTGAATTGTTTTTGCCTTCTTTGGGGCACTTCCTCCAGCTTCAGTCCATTGTCTCTGGAGTATAGTGGTGGATCCATGCCTCATCAACAGTTATGAAACGACGCTTAAAATCCATTTGATTTCGCTGAAAACGATCCAAACAAGCTTGAGAAATGTTCATTCTTATGCGTTTTGGTCGACTGTAAACAAATGCGGCACCCATCTTGCAGAAAGCTTTTTCATCTGTAGTTCTTCATGCAAAATTACATGGACTCGATAATTTGAGATGCCCATGATATTAGCTATTTCACGCACTTTTATTCGTCGATCATTTAATACCATATCATGCACTTTGGCTACAATTTCTGTTGTTGTTGCTGTTTTGGACGTCCACTACGTGCTTCATCTTTAATGCTTGTACGACCACGTTTAAATTTAGCAACCCAATTTTTTACTGTTGCATATGAAGGAGCACTTTCACCTAACACATTCACCATATCATTATGAATTTCGAATCGAAACAAAATTTAACATGTGTTCATAGCAGAGATGGAAGTTTCCAAAACACTTAACTTTTTTCTGTTTATACCGCGCTTTTTGTGCTAAGCTAAGAAGTTTCCGAACCGCCCTCGTAGGTGGTATAAAACCCAAAAAAATACTATAAAAATATAGTGAGTTATCTTTTCCTTTAGAGGTATTTTTTTCAAAAGGGTCTTTTCTTTTTCAAAAGGGTCTTTAATTTGTTTTGTTTTCAGTATTATTTGCCACTTCATTACGGAAAAACTTACACCGCAACAACGTCGCCAATTTGTGCATGGAAATGAGCGTTCGGTGAGAAACAGACCTTTTTTTGATGAGGCCCATTTCTGGCTCAATGGCAACGTCATTAAACAATCTTGTCACAATCCCACGACAGTCGGTAGGTTCTATGTACCGGATTGACCCGAAGCAGCGATCTTCGGTCAAGGACTGTCACCCCAGCACTACGTGTGGCCAACGTTTGAAGAAAATTTTACTCAAAAAATAAAATGTTAATTCGATTGAACAATAAAAGTTCTACACTTGATTTGATTTTTTGTATTTTTTTAATTTGGTAAACCATACCTCTAAATTGACCACCCACTTGTCAATAAACCTTAGTCTTTTATTGAAATAGTGGCAGCTCTGTGGAGCTCTCTAGTGGAGCGGTTAAAGTTGAAGATTGTTTTCGCACATCGCAAAATCGCACTCTTTTATAGTCTCTTATCGTTTGTACTCAGTCTTGCTGTGTTGTCTTTTATGTGGGTGACTTTATGCTCAGTAAATGTGAGGGGGTGGTGGTATAGACTTTCCAAAGCTTTTACGAAAAACACATTTGTGTGTAAATTCCGCCGAAAGCACTTCCAGTCATTGATGAAGATTGTATAGTGTTTAAAAATGTACAAAAACTTGTACCAAGAGTAACAAAAACATTCGATTTATTGGACGTGTTCGATTGACAGCTTGCTTAGGAGGCCGTTAACGCGATATCTTTACACCGTTGTTTTACTATTAATATTTTTGGGAAGAAAATTATTCAAGAATAATCTTAAGCGAGTTTAAGCGAGCTCGGTTATTACTCGCTTGTGGTATTTCCTGAATAACTTTTTTTTTTACAAATTTTCAAATGTAACGATTTATGATGCATAAAGCCATTAATTAAAAAATCGTTGTTTTAGTTTAAGCCTCGATAGGTAAATCTAGTTAAGAATTTGTTTTAGTTGTTTATTCGTTCTATACCGCACAAAACGGCCTTCACCTTATTCTCAAGTACTTACTTTCTTTTTATTTATTTACAAATTTTGTATTTACTACGTACGGGTAGATAAGATTCCCCTAAACATGAATGGTAATAATTGAAGGTAAATACGGGTATCACAACATTTTAACAGTTGTTATTTGGCTTATCAGACATAAGGAGTTTATCTGCCTTGAAGAATCTTGAAGAATCTTAACGCGCTGCTCAATTGTGTACCTCTCCATGGTTGAATTTTTCAAACACTAAACAAAAAAAATGACGTTAAGGGGTGGCTCAAAATTTATTATCGAATGGTGTATAGTTTAAAGTTTTTCTAAGTATAAAACGATTTATAAAAGAGCAGAAAGGACCGAAGCGAAATTTTTGTAAAAAGCAAGAAGGGAGTTAGGAATGCATTTTGTTTTTTAATATTATGAAGCTGTTTTCGTTTGAGCCTACTAAATTAGCATTTGAAGTGGTTAAAAAAATAAGAACAAGTTACCAGACTTATTTATTTTTTTATTTATTTATGAAGCTACCAGACCTGCTTTTCAAACAAAAAGTCGAATATGGCACACCCTGCAATACGAAGACTTAGTTTTTGATCAAAGACGCACTTACACATGTTTACAAAGCAAAATGTAGCAATTAATTGATTTAATATTGTGTTTTGCTGTTTAATTTTGACGATGTCGCCAATAAAATCTCATTTTGTTTTATTGTCCTTGATCAGTAAAAACAAATTTGTTTAATGTGCCAGATAACTGTATTAATAGCTAAATAGAAGAGATTTCTAAAATATTTAATAAAAATATATAAAACATAACCATGCTTAGTTTCGCCTATGTTTACACAATTTTTGTAAATGTAAACAAATCAAAAACACCTGTTTGTAAACAAATTACAAACAATTTTAAGACGTTCGGCATAATAGCCATTTACAGTCGTAAACATTCTATTGAGTCTAATATATTTTGTGAATATTTGCGTAAGTACAGACCTAACTTAACTTAAATGTTGTTATTGTCTAAATGAAGTTCATCACCGCACATTTTTGCATAATTTCTTCATTTCTTCTTCTTCTTTTTACATAATTTCACCCATTTTCCGAAAATTTGCGTGTAAACAGGCGAAACCGTCTTTCCACTACAACAACAACAAACAAGTTAACACACCGTGGTGGTAACCTGGCAAATTATGTCAACCCTAACTCTTGTTTAAGTCATAAGCGCAGCATTAATAATAAGTTTTGCTTTTATGCCTCCACCATGCTACACTTGGCCGGTAGGGTAATGTTAGCTGGTTTTTAAGTTTGTAATATTTTTGGAAAATTTCCGTGTACAGCAATGAAGAAAGAAACAGCCGTTACAAATTTCCAAAAAAAAATATTTTTTTCATACTCATGTGAATACCCACGAAAATTACTACTCAACATTTGTTATTTTTTTGGAACGTCAAATATTCTTTGACCAAACAATTTTCAGAACATAAATTTTCGTAGCGAAAAAAGTATACACTGCTAGTGATAAACATCCCTGTAACAGTTGCAAAATTCCGCCACCTTTTTTGTTGCAGCTAAAGCCTAGTATTTATTCACCTAAAACGAAATCCTCGCTTAGGAGTTTTTCATTTATCTCTACACGGAAGAATTGTAGTGTAGAGGAAGCAGCCGTTATTCTTTTTCAAAAAAACCGATTTTAATCATATTCATTTAAATGCACTTAAAAACGACTTCACAACATTTTTGAATTTATTTTTTTTGTAAATTTCAAAAGTTCTTTGGACAAACAATTATCAGAACATTATTTTCGTTTCCAGATGGTGCACAAAGTCTACACTGCTTTTATAATCATCCCTGTTACCTCCAATAGCTAAACGGAATTTACCATAGGTAAATTTCGTTTGCTTTGCTTCATGTATTTCTTATGGGAGCGAGAATTTTGTTTTAGGTGAATACTAGTCTGAAGTACTACGAAACAAAAATTGTTCAATGTAATATACCAATCAATTTCGTTTGCTTTGCTACATGCATTTCTTATTTCCACTAGGCTTTATCAGAACATTCATTTGCATTGCAGATGGCGAAAAAAGTCTTGACTGGTGTTATAAACTCCCCAGTGCAAATGCCTCCACAATTTCGTTTCAGCAGACAGAGTACGGCCAAACAAAACTGGCCTAACGGAATATTCAAAACATTAATTTCGTTTGATTTGCTACATGCATTTCATATGGGAGTAAAAATTGTGTTTAAGGATAATACTAGGATTTAAGCATATATACAAACAATAAAAATATAAGTGCATAGGGTTTCACTTCGCTGCGCTACACCGGTTTCCGGTGACGGAGTCATTTAGTTTTGCTATACTTAGAGCCTAGTATTTACCTAAAATAGTTCATTTGAAAATAAATAACGGCTGCTTCTACTAGACCGCGTTTGAGTTTCCAAAGCCTGGTTTTGGTTGGACAACAATCAATCCAATTTTCTCTTTGAATTCCCTTTGAGTGCGTTTTCTGTATCAGCAATAATTTTTTTTTCATCATCACATCTAGTTTGACAATATAAAGACAAAAGATAATAAAGACAACGTGATTTTTTTCACATAGATTTTTAGCAAATGGAGTTCTTTTACAAAAACTTTAATGTAACATCTGCAAAAAGTAATTCTGAGATTAATTAGCTGAAATCTCATACTTTAAGACTATATAAGCGGTTTCGCCCAGTTTCACCCAGAAAGTTGTTAAAACTCAATACAAACATCAAAAATACCCCATTTTTGGAGCAATTTGTTAGATTTTCCCAATAATTTATTCCCGATAAAATGAATTAGAACAATCGAGACGGTTTTAGTTTTAAGAATTTTCTTTTAATTTAAAAATGTTTCTTTCACAACTTGTCACGTTCAGGGTTAACGCAGGAATAAAAAAATGAAATGAAAAACTTTCTCGAACATTTGAAAAATCAGTCAAAAAAAAAAAACTCAAACGAAACAAAAATTCAAATATGAAATCTCCATAGAAACAAAAACTTAAACCTACTTTGATCGATGTATTTTTGTTCAGAAAGAAAAATAGAGAACACAGTAAGAATTAATGTGTCCATACTTACTTTTTCCAACACATCCCCTCAAAAATATATCGATAATAACAATTACATTCACAATAACCATTTTACATGACAAGTTGTGTTCTCTGGGAGTTACAATAAAGTGATCCAACATTTGTTGCAAGGATTAGGGAAAACCCAGAAAAACCTAATCAGATCAACAAAAAAAAATTATAATAGTTCAAATTCATAACTTCTTTAATCCAATTTGACTTCTCAAATCTAGAAACCGAACAGTAGGCAAAGGTTTCGTAAGCAAGTCAGCCAGCTGATTATCTGTAGAAATATACTCAATTTTTATTAGTTTATTTTCTATCTGTTCTCTAGAAAAATGGTATTTAATATCGATGTGCTTAGATCTTTTGTGACATGAGGGATTATTTGCTATACTAATGCAACCCTGATTATCCTCATATATCAGAACGGGATCATTGAAGACAACACCAACACTTTTCATCAATGACTTCAACCACAACGCCTCTCTAACGGCCTCAAACAATGCCATATACTCTGCCTCAGTAGATGATGCTGCTACAGATGTCTGCTTTCTCGTATTCCAGCACACTAAACACGATCCGAACATCATATACAAATATCCAGTAGTGCTTCTTCTATCAGTTCCACTACCACCCCAGTCAGAATCAACATATCCTGAAAACATACCATTAAAATCTGAGTTCCTAACATAAACCAACTTCAAATCCATAGTATCTTTAAGATATCTAAGAACTCTCTTAAGGCATTGCCACAATTCTTTATTGCATTTTCCACTATATCGGCTCAAAATACTAACTGATGTACTCAAATCAGGTCTCGTGCACAACATGACGTACATCAAAGAACCGATCAAATTACGACATGGCGCATCATACCCTTCATCAGAATTAAGGGCATTATAATCAAGTTTAGTCGGAAGCGGACTTCGAACAGGCTTACAGTCATCCATTCCAAACTTTTTCAATACATTCTTTATATAGACCGTTTGACTTAGACTCACTGTATCGCCTTCTCTCTCAATTCTAATCCCAATAAAAAAATTAAGCTCAAATAAGTCTGTCATTCTAAATTTACTCATCAAATATTCTTTAAAATGCCTCATCGTTCCATCATTTGCTGAAGCTATTACTAAATCATCCACGTACAGCAAAACGTATAAATTCTCAAGAATTACCCTTATCCAAGAAATAAATGCAACGATCCACAGGCGAATTCACGAAACCAGCATCTTTCAATGACTTCTCAAAAACCTCAAACCAACACCTCGCTGCCTGCTTAAGGCCATAAATTGCCTTATTAAGTCTGCAAACTTGGCCTTCACTACAATCCAATCCTTGAGGAACCTTCATGTAAATTTCCTCCTTCAAATCACCATTCAAGAAAGCCGTCTTAACATCCATATGGTGAACCTTTAAACCAAACTGATTTGAAAAAGACATCAAAATCCGAAAACTAGAAATCCTTGCAACCGGAGCAAACGTCTCGTCATAATCTACCAAATACTCCTGAGTAAAACCTCTCGCGACAAGTCTAGCTTTATATCTCACTGGTTTTCCAAACTCATCATGCTTCAACGTAAAGACCCACTTGCAATCCACCACATTCCTATTCTCTGGCATTGGCACAATGGTCCAGGTCCCATTTAAAAATTGATATTCAAGTTCCTCCTTAACAGCTTTATCCCAATGCAACCTGTCATCTCTACAGTCGAGCTCGTCAAACGAGTTTGGCACATTATCAACAAAGGCTCTTGCTGCTAAAATGCAACCATTAAAAGACGAATCATCTTCCTTATAAGAAACATGTGAATTTTCCTTTAACCGCTCACTTCTCCTGACATTAGGCTGTGTCGTCTGCAAATCTGTATCCGATAACTTATTTTGACATTCAGGCATCACATCCGATCTGGAATCATGAGATCCACTGTCCCTACTTTCATTCGGGAAAACATGTGGCAATTTTTCCGTACTGTCATTCCGGAACTTAATTGCACTTTCAGAACCGCAATTTTCTGGTTCTCTTACAGCTCTAGAATGCTGCATATTTGTCTCATCAACAACAACATCTCGTGCCGTTACAAACCTCTCAGATTCTACATCCCACAATTTATAACCATTCGGCTCATATCCAACAAGTATAGCTTTCCATGATTTCTCATCAAATTTCCTTTTTCTCAATTTATCATGTACATATACTGTCGAACCGAATACCTTCAAACATCTTAAAGTAGGCTTTCTGCCATGCCACATTTCAAACGGTGTCTTTGAATCATCTTTCAACGCTTTACTTGGACATCTGTTGATCAAATATGTGGCTGTTAGAACTGCCTCGCCCCAGTTATGGTTCTTATCATTCGCTCAGACACACCGTTCAATTGTGGAGTATGTGGAACTGTTAAGTGATAACTGATGCCTTTACTAATGCAGTACTCACGCATTTCATTTGACAAATACTCCCCTCCATTATCAACATATAAATTGACTACTTTCAGGCCAAAATGAGCCTCACTTTTAGCAACAAAATCCTTAAAAACCGAGAAAACATCAGACTTAAAGGCTATCAGATAAGTTACGCAATAGTGAGTAAACTGATCAACAAATATCACATAATAATTCTTATCGTCAACCGTGGATGGAGTTATCGGACCGCAGACGTCCGAATGAACAACAAAAAATGGCCTCCTTATGTGATCCTTATCCTTAACCTTGTTAAAACTCAATCTAGCCTGTTTTCCATTTATGCAAGCCTCACACAACTCATCATTCGGCCGCACTTTGTCTAAAAAGTGAGTGTCAGTGAACATATCTTTGGTTTCTAAAAACTTCCCTTTACTAATATGTCCCAACCTCTCATGCCACAATTGATAACTATTACACTTAATAACGCTCGCCACACACAGTTTCTCACACAATCCAAAATATATGATTGGTACATTTCTCTCACACTTACCTACAATGATTATTTGGTCATCATTACTAACTTTGACACCTTCTTTATTGAATTCAATAGTCATTCCAGCATCTTGCATTTTCTTTATGGAGAGCAAATTCTGTGGAACGTCCTGGCAAAACAAAACGTTCTCCAGTGTTATCTGATGTCGCTTACTGCTACGGAGTGCCACTATGCCTCTTTTTGTGGCGTAAATGTATTCACCACACTTTGCAACTGCTATTTTTACTGGTGACTTCAGGTCAATATAATCGGAAAACAAATTCTCATCATTTATTATATGGTCAGAAGCTCCAGAGTCCAGCAGAAAAGGCACGCTTCCATCCCTGAGATCTGGGGCATCACGTCTTATCATAAACGCGAAACCCTTTTCCGGCTGAGCTGCATTGTGGGCTGTTCTTGTAATCTCTTGAGTCTTCGAATCCAAAATCTTCTTGTAGGCGTAGCAATCCTTTTTAATGTGTCCCTTTTTATGACAGTGATGACACTTTATTAATGGCTTAAAATGTTTCGTGGGCTTGAGTTTGTTTCTGTTCTTAAAACCATACGACACAGTTCTATTATTTGAATGATAGCTGCTACTTATTGCCTGTAATACTTTTGAACTTGTATCCTTACTATCATTCTTTAACTTGACTTCATGGTCCAGCAAACGAGTCTTCACAAATGCCAACGTCAAATTGTCTTCAGTCAGCGTTTCGATTGCTGTTATAACCCCATCATAGGATGACGGCAGCGTTAGCAGCAAATGAGACACCTTATCCATTTCCTCAATCTTTGCTCCTGAAGCAAGCAGTTCACCTATTAAGTCGTCAAACACGTTAAAATGATTCAATAATGGCGAATCCTCTTTTAACTTTAGCGACAGCAGTCTTTTCCGTATGGCCAATTGCGAAGCAACACTATTTCGTTCATAAATCGCATCCAAATTCTTGAATATTTGTTTCGCAGTACATTCAGTATTCGCAAATCCAAGAAAAGAGTCACCCAATTATTCAATGATAACACTTTTTGCATTCCTCTCGCTTTTCAACCAGTCCTCAGAAATATCCTTTGGAATTTCACCATCAACGACTTTCAGGACGTCGATCTCAGCTAAAAGCGTTTTTACTCGGAATTTCCATATTGAATATTTTTCGCCATCAAATGGCCTGATATTTCTCTTTACCTTGTCCATATTAATTCTTCCTTTGTTATAGGGCGTAATCTGGGCCCATAACCTGTTAGATTTTCCCAATAATTTATTCCCGATAAAATGAATTAGAACAATCGAGACGGTTTTAGTTTTAAGAATTTTCTTTTAATTTAAAAATGTTTCTTTCACAACTTGTCACGTTCAGGGTTAACGCAGGAATAAAAAAACTGAAATGAAAAACTTTCTCGAACATTTGAAAAATCAGTCAAAAAAAAAAAAACTCAAACGAAACAAAAATTCAAATATGAAATCTCCATAGAAACAAAAACTTAAACCTACTTTGATCGATGTATTTTTGTTCAGAAAGAAAAACAGAGAACACAGTAAGAATTAATGTGTCCATACTTACTTTTTCCAACACAATTTCATTTATTTTTTTTTCAATATTTCCAAAACATTTATCTAACAAACAAATATTTATCATATGCTCAAATACCTGAAGTAGACGGCTTCATAATAAAACTTTCACTTTTAGAAGTCTTAATTAAAAAAATATTCACTTGAAGTATACAAATTTTCACTTTTAACCAATGCGTGCAAAAAAAAAATAATAATTATTGAACTTTGAAGTCACACTGCAAATAAAGTAAACCACTAAGAACCTTTATAGTTACAATTAGTGATGAAAAATTTTATCTAGTTTCATCCGGTACCAAATACTGCTGTGAGAGTTAACCCTCCAAGAAAAATAAACGTAACGCATTTTGCGGAGCGAAAACGAACTGCATACGGACCGCCATATCACTAACACTTGCATAGTTTTTCATATAAAAATACGACGAAATTAATTCTGCGTAAAACTCTTCGTAAACGTGCCGTTTTTTACGGTACGAAATGGAAGTGATTTTGCGTAATGGAAACGAACGTATTTAAACCAAAAAGTACCTAAAACAATCCGTTTACGTGCCGTTTTTGCGATACGAAAACGAACTGTTTTTTCTCAATGGTAACGGCATTAACTGTTTTTTCTTATTCGGGCAGCCATGTTGACAGAACACTTTAAGGTCCATTTAGTCTTGACGGTTGACGGTGGACGGTTGACGGTAGGCAATCAGCTATTTCAGTTGAGGGTTGCATTTTGCATGTGTTAGAGGGAGATAACTACAGTTTGACGGTTGACGACGGTAGACTTCTGCAGGTTGCAGAATCTACCGTCAACCGTCGAGACTAAATGGGCCTTTAATTGTTTTAGTTGATGTTTGAAGTGTGATGATCTGATTGTTGTTAAACAAAATCAGCTTTTGTAAGTGTTAATATAATAGGTATTTATAAAACGTTTGTAGTATATTTATATCTACATATCTATATTTTGTAATAGCCAAAGAATTCATAATCATTCACAATATATGCAACATTAATTCTTCAGTATAAAAATGCTTATAATATTTCGATAGAGAAAGAAATTCAGTACGGAAACAGAACGTTTTGCAGATACAAAAACGTACCGCTTCAGTGTTACGTAAACGCAACACTCTGGTATTACGAAAACGGACCGCTTTAGTGTTACGTAAAAGTAATACTTTAGCTTAGCCTTGGCGTACTACCAATACATTCAAACTACTACTTTTTTTTTCTAATTCTCTTATTCCGGAATTAACGTTTACGGTGCATTTACGTATCGCAAAATCGGTTCGTTTTCGTAGTCTTGTATGAAAAAATGACTTCGACAACGTTTCGTTTTCGTGCCGGTTTTCTTAGAGGGAAAGCTCATTTTTGAATTAATCGCCACTTTTGATGGATTTCAACCCTCTGTGTGGCGGTAACTCGGCACTTTTTCTAGCCAAAAGTACTAAAGTATCAACTTTATCAACCCTGGGTTGAAGCAACTGAAAACAAAAAATAATGTAAACAAGCAAATTTTACCGTTTGAATTTTTTTCCGATAGAAAAAATTAATGAATTGTGTACAGAAACAGAATGGATAGAAGCAAAAACAAAATTTCTATTGCATTTTCTTCAGTGCGTTTCAGTTTGTATATGTGACAGCGCATAGAGAAAGGGACCTAAGGGTAAAAAAAAACAATTTTCCTTTTTTTCTTTTTTTTGATGTGGACAACATCTGAGCATCGAATGAGACCGATCCCATGCCCCAAAAGTGTTTCCTCCCAGAGATATGCGCGTTTTATGAAAGTGAAGTCGACGATTCTCAGCGCAAATAGAAAGTGACCTATCTTTAAAATGGCTCTCCTGAACATAACTGGTTTTTAACCTTAGGTCCCCTTTCTATTCTGCGCGTCACATATGTGGTATTACATATATTTTTTTAATAAAACGACAATAAACACAAGTGAGTAATTTGACATTTCTATTCCCAAAGATGTCAGAGGTGGCCCCCAATTTTCTTCTATCGCATAGCTTTTCGTTCGATATGCCGTTCTGATGCCTCCTATTGAGTTGAAAATCAAATTACACTGTCACAAGGAAAGCAAGTAAACGTTAACGTTCGACATCGTGGCCCAGGAATTACTAAGGAATTGCCAGACACTTTCGCCGTTGGTTTTATGACTGCTCGACCAACCCAGTACTTTGTAGGTATGTAAGTACTGTGAAAGGTAATTTTTTTTGGATATTTGTTTATATTTTAATATAACAATTAGATCATAATCTTAGCCCGACTGGTTTATATTTTGACTGGTTAAAGACTTCAGCAAAAGCCGTACGTTCTTTTACAATATCTGAACCCACTTCTGATTCCCAATTTAAGAATAGCCTATCCTCTATCCACTACTATGGACACTACCTTAAGGGCCCATTATGTCCTTCATAGCTGCCCATCGATATACAAGGTAATTCTATATCTCTTTTTAACCACACTGCGTGCAAATTCTCCGTTGCTCTGAAAATCGCTAATATCTCAGCTTAAAACATGTGCAATATCTGTCAGTTTAAAAGATCTTTTAAAGCCTGGCTTTTCAATAGTGGCGTTTTAGGTTAAGCCTCAATAACTAAGACTGGATAGCAAAACCGCAATAGTTAAGGCATTTGTTAACAAAAAGTACCACGACAGACGGTTTTGTGGGCCGGATGGACCCGAAGAGGAATTCTTCGGTCAATGGTTGTCACCCCGGCACACAGTTGCCGCTACAACAACAACCTATTTTTAGCACGCCTCAAAAACAGCTCGTATGGACTTGATTCTGAAAAATCTTTCTAGAAAAATAATCTGTTTTAGCCGTTTTTACGCTTAGCCTGGGTAGAAGCTAATAATCGTTAGTTATCTTGTATTAAAATGGGTACAAACAATTAATTTGACTACTTTTTTTAATTTCTTTCGAAAAGCAGTGCTTATGGACTTTTAATTTAGATACAAACAGAATTAGCTCTTTTGTTAAAAAACGATTTAAACGTGTATTGCAGTTTGGCTTTTCTCTTATTTATTGAGGCTAAAAATAAAACAACATTAATATAGACAACTGCTCATGGGCCCGCCTATATTTTAGAGACAACTGTCAAAATCGGGCATCCTTCGTACGGTTGTCCATATCTGTTCACAAGTCCCTGTCCGGTATCTCCTGGGTTTACATGTTCAGAAATTCTATCCTCTTTACTTAGTACCCTAGACTGTCACAGAAAACAGAATTTTGTTGAAATTTCATGTTACCTTTTTGCATAGTTTTGAGCAGGGAGTTCAAAAAATATTTCTGGCTGTTTCACCTGTTATGAATTCCCTTTGACAAAGCAGGTATAGGCTGAAACTAGTGCAAACTGCGGCGTACTTCGAATGGCCGCCATGATTTCCAGTGGCGTACACCTTTTCCAGATCTTGGTACTAACTTAATACTGGGAGGGCCATTTAAAAGTTTAAAATTGATTCGGCTGTTAAAAAAAGAATTCGTTTTATTGGAAAAATTGAACTTTGTCATTAAATAATGGAACACCATCCGATGCGTTTTCGCTTCGCCCAATGGGCTAAAGATTGTTGACAAGAGATAAAGAATTAGACCGAAAAATTGTGTTTTCAGATGAAGCTCATTTTCATCTTCGAGCCTATGCCAATAAGCAAAATTGCCGGATATGGGGATTATTATTGAGCCATTTTTATTTGAAAATGAGGAAGAAGCTGCCGTTACCGCCAACGGTGAGCGTATGCATGCTCAACGCATTTTTTGTTTTCAAAATTTCAAGCGAATGACATGGACGACATTTTGTTTAAACAAGACTGAGCCACATGTCACACACTCAACGCAACCATCGATATTTTACGCACTGTTTTTGAAAATCGAATAATCAGCAGAAATTGTAATATCAATTGGCCGCCTTGGATCTTTGATTTGAGTTCTTTGGATTATTTTCTGTAGGGAGTCATTAAGGATAAATGTTACGCAAAGCACCCAGAGACAATTGAAGCGTTGAAACATGAAATGAAAGTTGCCATTGAAGAGATTCGATCCGAAACAATCGAAAATGTACCGAAAAATTGGGTTGATCATTGAGGAACGGCCGAGACAGTCGTGGTAGTCATATGAATGATATTTTGTTCGATTATTAAACGACAAAGTTAAACTATTTCAATAAAAGCAGAGATTTAAAACAAAATATCAGTACTTTTTACAGCCGATTCAAATTAAAAATGTAAAATCGACCACCCTGTATAAGTACTTTCGTTGCATCTTACCACATATGCAATGAATTGCCTAACAACCGCCGTATATATCTATTTTACATCGTGTGATCTCCAATTATTAAACCCTTCACCGAAGGATGTATATTAAATTTGTTATTCCATTAGCAACTGCTTAAAATATTGATCGCCACTACTATAAAGCATATACATATATTGTCGTCGTAAAATTCAGAGTCAATCTTGCCATGTCCGGCCGTGTGTCTGCTAAAAGCACGATAGCGGTCAAACGAATTAATCTAGAACACTGCAATTTAATATGATGATGACTCGCTGAATTGATTTAAATAGTAAATGGGCGGAAATAGTTTTCCTTTAAGGGACTAAAGGTACCTCGTCAAAAAGTACATTTTTTTTAATATTCACTTCACAAATCAACATTTTTTGTATTCAAATAATAATTAAAAATTGTACTGTAAGTTGGGATGCACTTAGTACCCCTAAATGCGCAAAGCTGCCGGACGTTTTGGCTCATTTGGCTCAAAAAACAGCTTGTATGGTTAAAACTGTCAATGAGAACCTATTGGTACCCAAAAAAACAAGTTTTGCTACGAATTCCAATATAATATTTGTGTCGGATTCATGGTCCGAAGAGGCCTAAAGAACGGTCGTTATGGTCAAAGCACGTTTTACTACAAATCCAAATATGGATTAATTTTAAAATTTTGGCTAAGATTTGTGTCCATCTTCTGGTGCAAAGAGACCTAAAGAACGGTCGTTATGGACAAAGAAAGAGCCTGCAATATGGTCATATAGGCACAAACCGGTTTCATTACCAAACCAAATATTGTTTTTTATATAGATTTGTATAAGGTTGGAGTAGGATTCAGGGAATCAAGGCGAACTATCGGTGAGTAAACAGTAAACATTTACTGGTAATTAAATGAAAAATTGCAGTACCAGTAAAAGTTTATTGGTAATGGAAATAGTAATGCAGTATATTTTGTAATGGTAAAAAAATAAATTTTTAGAAAAAAATAAATAGTAATTTTGTCGTGTAAAAAATGCATAATCGAAATAATTTATTTAATTTTGATTGAATTGTCTCAATATAATTTACATAATATAATTTACTTCTAAAAAAATATATTTTTTTTGAATATGCATACATTTTGTTTTAATTTTATTAAATTTTTACTGGTACTGCTATTTTTTTTAATTACCAGTTAATATTTACTGGTACTGCAATTTTTCACTTAATTACCAGTAAATGTTTACTGGTAATGTAATTTTTGTTTAATTAGAAATAAATATTTACTGGTACTGGAATTTTATTTAATTACCAGTAAAAATTTACTGGTAATGGAATTTCATTTTCATTACCATTTACTGGTACTTGAAGTTGATTTCAATTACCAGTAAAACAATTTACTGGTAATTGAAATTTTACTGGTACTGGAATATGCCCAACTATGTCCTCTATCCACTACTATGGACACTACCTGAGGGCCCATTATGTCCTTCAAAGCTGCCCATCGATATACAAGGTTATTCTATCTCTCTTTTTAACGACACTGCATGACAAAATCTCCGTTGCTCTGAAAATCTCTAGTATCTCAGCTTAAAACATGTTGCAATATCCGTCAGTTTAAAAGATCATTTAAAGCCTGGCTTTTCAATAGTGGCGTTTTAGGTTAAGCCTCGATAACTAAGACTGGATAGCAAAACCGCAATAGTTAAGGCATTTGTTAACAAAAAGTACCACGACAGACAGGTTTTGTGGCCCGAATTGACCCGAAGAGGATTTCTTCGGCCAATGGTTGTCACCCCGGCACACAGTTGCCGCTACAACAACAACCAATTTTTAGCATGCCTCAAAAACAGATAGGAAAATATAAAATTTTTTAATGGCGGGTTTTTAACCTCGTAAATGAAGGCGATTTTAAGAGTTAGATATTGAACATTATAAATGGAATAAACCGTTCGGATGGGCTTTGAGTTGTAGTTCCTGGTCAGTGCGTATAAGAAATATTATATTGTGCACAGCTTTGAAATTTGTGAGACATTACCCTTTAGTATCTTAATAAGATGTAGAGGAAAGAAAGCAACTAATTTAATCTATAACTCTTGAATATGTTCCCATGACAAACACCAACTGCGTTATAGTATTCAGTGAAGCCTCTTCAAGCCGCTAATTTGCAGGTTCCCTTACCTGATATATAAGTGCAGCATTTGTTGGGTATTTTTGTGTCTTTTACAATTTTCTCATTTCATCTCAATGATGGTTTCTGCTCCTTCTGCTCGATTAGTACATGTTACGTTCAATTTAAGAAACCAATGGAGCATGAATGAAAACTAAACTAAAGAAAAATCCGTAAATATAGACAATCATATGTAAGAGTTTCTACCTTCTATGTGTTTGTCGCGCAACAGTGCCGCACTGTGCACATGCGCCGCTCGTACTCTTCGCATGTCAACTCGGCACATACTTGCCCGTTTATATGCGCGCGTACATCACAACCACTTTGAGCAACTTTCGAACCAGATTTTGCCAAAATTATCTGAAATAAGTAAAGCGGTAACACAGAAGTAACAACGGCCGACCGCAGGCACATCGAAACGAAAAGTGTAAGTATGTATGGATATTAGGATGCCCGTCTAGTTGGAACTAGAAACAATTTCGATAATTTACAGGTGGTACTTATACTTTTTTTTATACTATGCGGTACTATTGATTCTGAAAAAGTTTCGATAATTACACTAGTCAACAGTCAAAATGTACTCGGGATGCGATAATTTTTTCTGTGTAGATAACCTTGACATGAGCTCGAAAAACGCAATAAAAAATTTTTTTTTCGTTTGGTTTTTGTTTTATTTTTTTTTTTTAAATTTTAAAAATTTTTTTTTGGTTAATTTGTTTTGTCCGGCATAACTCGGGAACCACTAGCCCGATTTAATTGAATTAAATTTTAAAAAATTTAAAATTACAATTCCCTTAATCTGTTCATATATTGTTTTCCTATACAAGCAACAGTTTCCAAGTTAAAAATGAATATATAAAGGAAAAAACTTATTTTTTGCCTAAAGATTTAAATTTTTTTTTTTAAAAAATCCATAAAAAATCCAAAATGAAAAAAAATGTCAAATCTTATTACTTTTACGTAAAGTCACATAACCTATGAGCAAAATGAGACAAAGATCATGAAAATCGATGCACGCGTTTCGCTTTTATTCGCAATTGAGTAAAGGTATGAATTTTAAAAATTTGCTCGACATATGCACAACTTTGTCTATGGTGAGGTTTTTTCTTTTTTATTACAAAAAAAAATTAAAATTTGTTGGGTGACAAAAATATATGACTTTTTGAAATTTTTGAAATTCATACCTTTACTCAATTGCGAATAAAAGCGAAACGCGTGCATCGATTTTCATGATCTTTGTCTCATTTTGCTCATAGGTTATGTGACTTTACGTAAAAGTAATAAGATTTGACATTTTTTTTCATTATTCATAACCAAAAAAAAATTTTTTAAATTTAAAAAAAAAAAAATAAAACAAAAACCAAACGAAAAAAAAATTTTTTATTGCGTTTTTCGAGCTCATGTCAAGGTTATCTACACAGAAAAAATTATCGCATCCGGAGTACATGAAATTTTTTTCATTTTGTTGAGTAGTGTTATTAATTGGTACTGATACTTTTTGGCTCGATACTTTTCCTTCTGATACATATATTTTGTTTTCTTTTCTTTGCCTAATTTTTGTGAAGTCGTTGGAATAGTCCGGTTCATCTAAAAATAATTAAAACATCTTTAGAATTCTCTAAACGATAAACCTGTCGATGAATATTGCCATATGAATATGGCTTAAGACTTGGTGTGGTATTCTATCCTATAGTGGTTAATTCTTTTCTATATTCTGAACAAGTATCGCTAATTACACTCTGCGACAAATGGTAAGGGTCAGTGATCGGTTTGGAATGACCGGTATATTAAATTTGTTATTCCATTAGCAACTGCTTAAAATATTGATCGCCACTACTATAAAGCATATACATATATTGTCGTCGTAAAATTCAGAGTCAATCTTGCCATGTCCGGCCGTGTGTCTGCTAAAAGCACGATAGCGGTCAAACGAATTAATCTAGAACACTGCAATTTAATATGATGATGACTCGCTGAATTGATTTAAATAGTAAATGGGCGGAAATAGTTTTCCTTTAAGGGACTAAAGGTACCTCGTCAAAAAGTACATTTTTTTTAATATTCACTTCACAAATCAACATTTTTTGTATTCAAATAATAATTAAAAATTGTACTGTAAGTTGGGATGCACTTAGTACCCCTAAATGCGCAAAGCTGCCGGACGTTTTGGCTCATTTGGCTCAAAAAACAGCTTGTATGGTTAAAACTGTCAATGAGAACCTATTGGTACCCAAAAAAACAAGTTTTGCTACGAATTCCAATATAATATTTGTGTCGGATTCATGGTCCGAAGAGGCCTAAAGAACGGTCGTTATGGTCAAAGCACGTTTTACTACAAATCCAAATATGGATTAATTTTAAAATTTTGGCTAAGATTTGTGTCCATCTTCTGGTGCAAAGAGACCTAAAGAACGGTCGTTATGGACAAAGAAAGAGCCTGCAATATGGTCATATAGGCACAAACCGGTTTCATTACCAAACCAAATATTGTTTTTTATATAGATTTGTATAAGGTTGGAGTAGGATTCAGGGAATCAAGGCGAACTATCGGTGAGTAAACAGTAAACATTTACTGGTAATTAAATGAAAAATTGCAGTACCAGTAAAAGTTTATTGGTAATGGAAATAGTAATGCAGTATATTTTGTAATGGTAAAAAAATAAATTTTTAGAAAAAAATAAATAGTAATTTTGTCGTGTAAAAAATGCATAATCGAAATAATTTATTTAATTTTGATTGAATTGTCTCAATATAATTTACATAATATAATTTACTTCTAAAAAAATATATTTTTTTTGAATATGCATACATTTTGTTTTAATTTTATTAAATTTTTACTGGTACTGCTATTTTTTTTAATTACCAGTTAATATTTACTGGTACTGCAATTTTTCACTTAATTACCAGTAAATGTTTACTGGTAATGTAATTTTTGTTTAATTAGAAATAAATATTTACTGGTACTGGAATTTTATTTAATTACCAGTAAAAATTTACTGGTAATGGAATTTCATTTTCATTACCATTTACTGGTACTTGAAGTTGATTTCAATTACCAGTAAAACAATTTACTGGTAATTGAAATTTTACTGGTACTGGAATATGCCCAACTATGTCCTCTATCCACTACTATGGACACTACCTGAGGGCCCATTATGTCCTTCAAAGCTGCCCATCGATATACAAGGTTATTCTATCTCTCTTTTTAACGACACTGCATGACAAAATCTCCGTTGCTCTGAAAATCTCTAGTATCTCAGCTTAAAACATGTTGCAATATCCGTCAGTTTAAAAGATCATTTAAAGCCTGGCTTTTCAATAGTGGCGTTTTAGGTTAAGCCTCGATAACTAAGACTGGATAGCAAAACCGCAATAGTTAAGGCATTTGTTAACAAAAAGTACCACGACAGACAGGTTTTGTGGCCCGAATTGACCCGAAGAGGATTTCTTCGGCCAATGGTTGTCACCCCGGCACACAGTTGCCGCTACAACAACAACCAATTTTTAGCATGCCTCAAAAACAGATAGGAAAATATAAAATTTTTTAATGGCGGGTTTTTAACCTCGTAAATGAAGGCGATTTTAAGAGTTAGATATTGAACATTATAAATGGAATAAACCGTTCGGATGGGCTTTGAGTTGTAGTTCCTGGTCAGTGCGTATAAGAAATATTATATTGTGCACAGCTTTGAAATTTGTGAGACATTACCCTTTAGTATCTTAATAAGATGTAGAGGAAAGAAAGCAACTAATTTAATCTATAACTCTTGAATATGTTCCCATGACAAACACCAACTGCGTTATAGTATTCAGTGAAGCCTCTTCAAGCCGCTAATTTGCAGGTTCCCTTACCTGATATATAAGTGCAGCATTTGTTGGGTATTTTTGTGTCTTTTACAATTTTCTCATTTCATCTCAATGATGGTTTCTGCTCCTTCTGCTCGATTAGTACATGTTACGTTCAATTTAAGAAACCAATGGAGCATGAATGAAAACTAAACTAAAGAAAAATCCGTAAATATAGACAATCATATGTAAGAGTTTCTACCTTCTATGTGTTTGTCGCGCAACAGTGCCGCACTGTGCACATGCGCCGCTCGTACTCTTCGCATGTCAACTCGGCACATACTTGCCCGTTTATATGCGCGCGTACATCACAACCACTTTGAGCAACTTTCGAACCAGATTTTGCCAAAATTATCTGAAATAAGTAAAGCGGTAACACAGAAGTAACAACGGCCGACCGCAGGCACATCGAAACGAAAAGTGTAAGTATGTATGGATATTAGGATGCCCGTCTAGTTGGAACTAGAAACAATTTCGATAATTTACAGGTGGTACTTATACTTTTTTTTATACTATGCGGTACTATTGATTCTGAAAAAGTTTCGATAATTACACTAGTCAACAGTCAAAATGTACTCGGGATGCGATAATTTTTTCTGTGTAGATAACCTTGACATGAGCTCGAAAAACGCAATAAAAAATTTTTTTTTCGTTTGGTTTTTGTTTTATTTTTTTTTTTTAAATTTTAAAAATTTTTTTTTGGTTAATTTGTTTTGTCCGGCATAACTCGGGAACCACTAGCCCGATTTAATTGAATTAAATTTTAAAAAATTTAAAATTACAATTCCCTTAATCTGTTCATATATTGTTTTCCTATACAAGCAACAGTTTCCAAGTTAAAAATGAATATATAAAGGAAAAAACTTATTTTTTGCCTAAAGATTTAAATTTTTTTTTTTAAAAAATCCATAAAAAATCCAAAATGAAAAAAAATGTCAAATCTTATTACTTTTACGTAAAGTCACATAACCTATGAGCAAAATGAGACAAAGATCATGAAAATCGATGCACGCGTTTCGCTTTTATTCGCAATTGAGTAAAGGTATGAATTTTAAAAATTTGCTCGACATATGCACAACTTTGTCTATGGTGAGGTTTTTTCTTTTTTATTACAAAAAAAAATTAAAATTTGTTGGGTGACAAAAATATATGACTTTTTGAAATTTTTGAAATTCATACCTTTACTCAATTGCGAATAAAAGCGAAACGCGTGCATCGATTTTCATGATCTTTGTCTCATTTTGCTCATAGGTTATGTGACTTTACGTAAAAGTAATAAGATTTGACATTTTTTTTCATTATTCATAACCAAAAAAAAATTTTTTAAATTTAAAAAAAAAAAAATAAAACAAAAACCAAACGAAAAAAAAATTTTTTATTGCGTTTTTCGAGCTCATGTCAAGGTTATCTACACAGAAAAAATTATCGCATCCGGAGTACATGAAATTTTTTTCATTTTGTTGAGTAGTGTTATTAATTGGTACTGATACTTTTTGGCTCGATACTTTTCCTTCTGATACATATATTTTGTTTTCTTTTCTTTGCCTAATTTTTGTGAAGTCGTTGGAATAGTCCGGTTCATCTAAAAATAATTAAAACATCTTTAGAATTCTCTAAACGATAAACCTGTCGATGAATATTGCCATATGAATATGGCTTAAGACTTGGTGTGGTATTCTATCCTATAGTGGTTAATTCTTTTCTATATTCTGAACAAGTATCGCTAATTACACTCTGCGACAAATGGTAAGGGTCAGTGATCGGTTTGGAATGAAACCACCGGGGAAAGTTATATTGGTAAAAAAAAAGTCATACGTGTTCCAGCGTTTCGCTGGGTCTCATCTAGGAATCGAGATATATCGATTTGAAGTTAGTAAGTATCGTATAGGGGAATTTGTCACGTTTTAGGCTCTTTTGTTTGACATAACTCGAGAACCACTCGTCCCGACAATGAAGATGAAGAAGAAGAACATACAATGGGAGTTTCCTCCGAGGATGAAGACAGATCCTCATCCGATACAGACTCTGAACAATAGGCGAACCACCACGCAAGAAAGAAAAGGGAGCAAACAAACGAAAATAAATGTATTTAAAAAAAAAATAAAAAAAAAAAAAAATTTTCTTCATGCGCTTATTTTTAACATGGAAACTATTACTTGTAAAGGAAAATAATATATGAACAGATTAAGGGAATTGTAATTCTTGGTTTTTTAAAATTTCAGCTAAATCGGACGAGTGGTTCTCAAGTTATGTCAAACAAAAGAGCCAAAAACGTGACAAATTCCCCTATACGATACTTACTAACTTCAAATCGATATATCTCGATTCCTAGATGAGACCCAACGAAACGCTGGGACACCTTTTTTTGACCGATATAACTTTCCCCGGTGGTTTCATCCCAAACCGATTGTGGCTGTCGCACAGTGTTATTAATTGGTTCTGATACTTTTTACTGAATACTTTTCTATCTGATACTTTTCCGTATCGAGTGTTATGGCATCAGTATCGTTACAGTACCGATTTAATGAACAAATTCAATACTTTTGCCTAATTTTTGTGATGTCGTTGGAATAGTCCGGTGCATTTAAGACTGATTAAGACATTATCTTTAAAATTTTCTGAACGATGAACCTATCGATGAATCTGGTCATATGAACAGGCTATTCGATACACATACTTCTATAGTCGGGTATATTCGTTTCGAAACTAACGCAGTATCGGTTGTTTATTATAACAGGGTTTATGACTTTTTTTTACGATGTTTCGGTTATAGAAAACTGTCTTGTCGATACTGTTAGGGTATCGATACTACAGGGTTTTCTATTAAGGACATAACAATTTTATATATTTATAAAACACAACATTTAAGATATAGAGTTCAAATTTATTCCAGGTGCAGTGCAAATGTTACATTTAAAGAATGAAATTTGATTTCGGTCATATGACCACCACTAGCCCGTGCACAGCGATTTATTCTTTGGACCCCATTTTCCATCACTCTTGCACACATTTCGACCAGAACGTTGGCAATTTCGCGTTGGAAGTTGCCTCTGAACTAAAGTTGTTGGCTTGTTGGCATAGACCAAAGATTTGATGTGTCCCATAAAAAGAAATGTAATGGCGTTAAATTGCATAAACGAAGTGGCCATTCGACCGGGCCATTTCTCGAGATAACGCGTTTACCGAATTTGCCTTTCAGTAAATCGATTGTAAGGCGTGCTGTGTGGCTAATGGAACCGTCTTGTTGAAACCACATATCGGCGATGCCAAGCACATCCAATTCTGGCCAAAAAATATTTCCTAACATGGCACGATATCGCTCTTCATTGACGGTAACATGGCGATTGTTTCCATCAACGAAAACAATACGGCCCAATCACATCTCCGGCATGAAAACCACACCACACGGTAAATTTTTGCGGATGCAATTGTGTCTCATGAGGCAAATGTGGGTATGTTGCTGTCCGTCCAATAAAACATATTTTGTTTATTGACAAAACCACTCAGCCAGAAATGAGCTTCACCGCTGAAGATGATGAAAATTGGAGTAAGCGCTTTTAAAGTTGCGACCACCGACTCAGAATTTCGGTAGTAATTTTTAATGATTTCCAAACGTTGCTCATAAGTGAACTTTACCACTATAAAAATGTTGACTTCGACTAACGTTTTGGCACTGAAAGATCATTAAAAATGTTTGAAGGCGTGTTGACAAAAAGATACGAAATTGTTATGTTCCTATGGGAAAACCAGTTATATGTACGATTTATTAAATGAGTACAGCATTGATACTCTTCGTCCATATCCCTCTTCACGAGCTGAAAATATAGAAGGACCAAATAAATAATTTGTAGCGGGTGTTTTGTCTGAATCTCCTTCTGATATAAAAAAAATCTTAAACTGTCCATTTGGTTTTTTGTATTAAATTTGCAGCTGAGTCAGTCTAATGTAATGCCACATGTATATATTTGCTTTTCGTTCATGTGAGCCTGTATTCATTGCAATTTGTATGAGTAAGAGTGTGTGTGTGTTTTTTTTTAAGGTATGAAAGTAATTTCACCTCATGTCCGAATTCGAATTCACCGGTACTGACTCGCTGGCTGGTAAGTACGCATATGCGTATTTATGGTTTGGAAAATATGTCTGGTTACTCGTATTGCTTTTTCTTACAACAACACGTAGAAATGTTGCCTGCGGTTACAGTTCGTTTTAGGCATAAAACTGCATAAGTCAGTTTTGGCTTAGTGTGATGTAATCTTCGAGATAAATAGTTGTTACCTTATTTCGATTTAACCAAAATGAAAAAAACCAAAAACACGGCGATACTTAACAGAAAGTATTAAACCAGAAACCTGAATTAGTTCCATAATTTTTGTGGTTAAAAAAAAGGAATGCCCGGTAAACATAGTACGCTGTTGTTGTGTTAATTTTCTAGTAAAAATATAGCCGACGATTATTACCCCCATATAGAACCAGGTGCATCCTGTTCCTGTTTATCTCGTGTACTCTTGTTGGAGTTCTTTGTGGCTATCAGTTTTTTCTCGAATTTTTCATATTCACTCTTTTCGATTGTAACTGATCCAGATAATATCCTTATTTAGTTCGCGTTCCTGTTTTTAACTCCGAGACTATTTTTGTCCAGTTTTCGAGATCATCTCCAGCTGTATTTTTTTGTGTTGCTTTAGTTGTAGTTCCATCTTATGTAATGACTACAGTTTTCATTTCTTTCTCAGTCAAATTTGCATTCAGCTTGGGGTCCAAAAGTCCGCCCCAAACTTAACCAACTCTTTGAAATAAATCCATATTTCGATTGGTAGTAAAATGTTATTTAACTTGTGTAGCCATGTTTTCTAGTGTTGGCTTCTTTCGAATACAAGGGACGTTTATTTCAAGGTATAAATGTATAAAAACAAACAATTGTCAATCTCGTCATATTTTTCGGGTTCTTCCTCCTTCTTCTCTTCCCCCTAGAGTTCATAAGTCTCAATGGCAGCCAAATCTGAAAAAAAACTTAATCAGGATTCGTAGTAAAATTTGTTTTAATTTGAGTACCTTACCATATGCGTATATTTACTAGTGGCCGTGTCTTTTGAGTGGTCGTTTTGGGGCACCTTGGGTCCATGAGTCCGTCTTAATCTCAGCCAAATCTGAACACATTGAAAATTTTTGTATTCGTTAAAAATGTTGCCTTCATTTAAGTAAATATATTTTCATATTGACTAGTGGTCGCTTCTTTTGGTCATTTGGGAAGTTTTTCGGTCGCTAGGGTCTATGCGTTTTAGCCTCAATCTAAGGCAAATCTTCAAAAAAATCTATATTTAAATTCTATAGATATTATGTTTAATTTGAGTGTCATTATGTCCATATTTACTAGTGGTTTCTTCTAGTGAAAACTATGGCCGGTTTTTGGGCCACTAAAAAATATAAAACGATCTTTCAAAAATAAATTCTTATATAGATTCGTAGTAAAAATGTCCTCACTTCGAGCATCTATATACTTATATATTATTATCGATCAGTTGTTTTGAACATGCGGTCCATTTTTTCGGCCCTTACACAGGTCCACACGTTTTTACTTAAATTTTAAATAGGTTTTTAAAATATATGCATGTTTATAATTTTTAGGAACATAGGTGCCATTTTTGGGCATCACGAGCCGATAGATCGTCACTATATCCCTTTATAAGTGCTTTCCAACAAAAAAACATTTAAGAACATACAAAATTATGATATTTTGAGCATATACTCAACATAAGTGCCGAGATACTAGGGCAATTCCTGCCAGGCCGGGAACAAACAGTATATCTAGATTTTGGGTCAGAATCTTTCATACGTACCTTAAATTTTTTTTTGCTCGAAAAGTTTTTGATACGCTTCTTCCCAATTGTATAAACGCTGCTATTATCTTTTTCGTAAAATTGTTAAAAAAATTATCGATCAGGAACATATAAGCAATTGAATTTGTAAAAAGTTCATACATTTTTTTTAAAAAAAAAAAAAATACGATTTACGCCTGTATTTTGCCTATAACTTCAACATTTATGCCGGTCCTAAAAAATCTAATTACTGTTTTATCGGCAAATTTGATAAACATTTAAAAAATCCAAGTCTATGAACATTTGAAATAATTAAAAGTAAATACCAATAATGCATTTTTTAGCCACTAAAAATTTCTCAACCTTTAAAAAAAAAATATACGATGGTTGCTATATATATTTCTGTCCTAATTTTTTTTAGCAATTAAAAATTTCTCAACCCCTCAAAAAAAATATGATACGATGGTTGCTATATATATTTCTGTCCTAATAATGAAAATGCGAATATTTATCATCAAAAATGTTTTTATTGTTTTTCAAAGTATTCTCCAGCATTTATACACTTGCATGCGCTCAAACCAATTGTCGAAGCACTTTTTCCACTCCGATTAAAGCACCGCGATCGTATTTTGTCAAATTTTCTTTGCACCTATCGACACGAGCCTTTTTTTTGAGCGACTGTCAAATTGTGCGGGATCCAACGAGAACAAACCTTTTTTACGACCAGGTGTTCATGCAATATCGAATGTATGCTGGTGGAAGAAATGCCCAAGGATGCCTCTATCTCACGGTATGCCTCATGACGATTTTGCATTATCAGTTCATGTACGGCATCAATGTTCTCTGGCACAACGGTCGTTTTTGGACGATCTTCGTCTTTGAGCGAGCGTCGGCCACGATTGAATTCATTAAACCAGTTTTTCACAGTGCTATAGGATGGTGCTTCATCGTCATACAAGGATTTTAATTCATCTTGTCATGATAATCCACGTCGAAAGCTGTGAAAAATGATCGCACGAAAATGTTCACGCGTTAATTCCATTTTTTTGCCAAATTGATTTTTTCAAGTCACTGTAAACAACACAAATGATGGTCTTACGTCATAACGTTCTAAGTATTTTTATGCTAAAAATGTCAAACTTTCCCATCGAAATGTCAGATAGCGCCAGACAACACTAAGTGTTGCCTAGGCCTGAAATATATATAGCAACCCTCGCAGTAGTCATTTATACGTTTACGAAAAAGAGTTTTATAAACTTCTAGGGAACAATTTAAATATTAATCCGCTGTTAATCATTCCTTTTATAAAAACCAGTGCGTAAAATGTCTATGGTTGCGTTAGCTGTGTGACATGTGGCCCGTCGTCTATTGAGATTTGGGGAAAAATCGTTGAGTATGGCGCGGTTACACCTACCGATGACGGAAACGGCGACTCCTTGATCATTTTCGTGACTTTTTAATAGTCACGTGTAGGTTCTCTGAGCCCCATATGCGGCAATTTTGCTTATTGACATTGCCACCTACAAGCAGAAAAAAAGTATGGTTGTGGTGGCAATATTCGAAGAGGATAATACTAATGTTGGGTATATGGTTGTGGTACAACAATATTAAGATCCTTACAACAATAGTATGATTCACACTCAACCATACTATGATCTCCACAACAATAGTATGATTCACACATAACCATACCATGATCCCCACAACCATAGTATGACTCACACTCAACCATACTATAATCTCCACAACCATAGTATGATCCTAACAACCATAGTATGATCCTCACAACCATAGTATGGTTCACACGCAACCATGTTATGATCCCCACAACCATAGTATGATCACACACAATTATACTATTATCTTTAATATAATTTATTAGAATTTGTTTAAGTTGTCGGCAATAGATTTAAATTATGAAAATTATTCAAAAAAAAACATTAAATTCAAAATAATAGGAGTGATTTATTTTACAGTAGAAAAAATAAGTTTAAATAAACGTAAGCGTTTTTATTAAAAAAAAAATAGGTTAACAAAGCCAAAGCAGCTTGTTTAAAAAACTTTAATTTCGAAAAAAGTACTATTATTGCATTAGATCCGTACCAATAACATTTTGTTCTTAAAAGCATATTTAAATGAAGAAAAATTACAATCATACA
Source organism: Hydrotaea diabolus (assembly GCA_963513945.1). Classification (NCBI taxonomy): domain Eukaryota; kingdom Metazoa; phylum Arthropoda; class Insecta; order Diptera; family Muscidae; genus Hydrotaea; species Hydrotaea diabolus. The sequence goes on along the minus strand of OY740720.1, from coordinate 29,568,193 downwards.
GTGTGCACCAACCATATTTATATTGATGCTTTAACCATATTTTCATTTTTAAATTTGGCAATAATACTATTGTTACATTTCTACAATATTAATGTTTTAGCAATAAAATATTGTCAAAACTAAATTCAGTTAACAATGCTATGGTTGCGACGAACATATTTTTATTGAGGAGAACATACTTTTATTCCTCCTGCCCATTGGGTGAAGGGAAAACGCATTGGATGGTTTTCATTTGTTTAATGAAAAAGTTCAACCTTCCCAATAAAATCAGAAACTTGAAAAAATTATCAGTACTGTTTTTTACAGCCGATTCAAATTTAAAATTTTAAATGGCCCACCCCATATTCAATATTCTGACCCTTTTGTAATCGAAATGAAAAATTAGGTGAATACGTTATTATACGGTAAAGGATAACAAAATTTACATTACATATTTCTATAAATCTTCTTAACTACTTACGTCAGACTTGTTGAATTTTCCTTAAATCTAATTCTTTCAAATCCACATTTTTTGGTTTGCTGGGTTATATTTCCAAAACCATAATTGATATGCGTTTTTTTCGGTTGTTACCATTTTTGGTGCGATATTTTATTGGGCTGTTAAAATATTTTCATAACACACGCACACTACACCCATCCGTCAAGACAGTCAGTCGGGTGGAATACGTAGACCGTACATAGGATTTTAATACTCGTATGTATTTACATTCCGGTATGACGATAACACCGACAAACTGCACCGATTGTCTTGTTATTGTAAACAACATTTATGGTTATTGTTTGTCTACGAATTTGTTAAACAAATTGTGATGATGATTTACAATATTTGAGTATTAATCAGCAGTTGCACAATTTCAAGTAACAAATTTATCAGATTTGTAGTGATAATTTTTTCTAACAAAGAAAAGAAAATATCAAAAAAAAAAAACTATATTGAAGGTTATTGAGGAAAGGGAGCTCAAAATTGTTTGTCAGTTTAATTGAGAAGTCACTTCAAAATAATTGAGGCTAACACAAAATACTGAAGTATTACATTGGAATGGTTTATAATATCGTCCTAGCCAGCTCCTCACACAGGCGCCAAATGGTTAAAAATCCTGTCGCTCTATAATCCACATTTAAGATTTATTCTTATTGAAGTTACGTTTTGAGTGGACCATATCGGTCGATGTTGCAAATTAACCCTAATTTGTGTTGTGGCGTAGGGTCAAATACCACTGTGAAGAAATTGGGTATATAATACAAAGATTTACCATATAGTAATTATATAGTTATTGGATTTTTTATACTAATGAAACTATCGGAGAAACCAATGCTCTTCAGTGTTTTGTAAATTTTTCATTTCCTTATACACAGCGTGACCAATTGAGATAAATCGATTGCGTAAAAAGGATTCAGTATCACATAAAAGAAAAGTAGTGGAGATTCTTAAAAAAACAATGTTTTTTTTTTAAAATAGTATTTAAAGTAAACAATTTTGTATTAGAGTATATAAATGCTACAAAATTCTAAATAATTTGTTCATGGCAAGTATCGCACATATTTTGGAAATATAAATAATCTGATTTGGACTTTGAGGCCAATAATTTTTGCTTTGCTCAAGTACACAAACATATTTTGGAAATAAAAATAATCAGATTTGGATTACAAGGCAAACAATAAAGCTTGTTGTCAACGTCACCATTGCGCTTTTGTCAATTTGTGCTGCATATTAAATGCTGTGTTTTTACGGAAATGTGAATAGGAGTCATATAAGTCCTAAGTTGAAAAAGAGCCAAGGCATGATATTAGGGTCATTTTGACTTTTTAGAATAAACAACATGAACGGTAATCACACAATGTTTTACGCTCGTCGCAAAAGGGAAAAGTATTTAAACAAATCAAAATTTTGGCTTAGTTGCAAAAAAGGGTGCTTAAATTTTAAGGGCCGATCATCCACTGTTGCCATTTCATGCCACCATTCTGGCCATTGATGACGTTTGGAATGGTCAAGAGGCTTTAGTTCTTGAGTCAATTGCATCTTGTAAGCGTGTAAATGCAAGTCTTTATGCATAATGTTCATCAACGAGGAGCGTGAGCGAGGCAATTGTTCGGCACGACGACCACACTATCACGAAGAGCAGCAATGTTTTCACATCTCCTACAGACCCGGTTTTCTCAAATTTTTGCACGATTTTTCCAATTATACGCACATTTGGACGATTATATTGACCGAAAAAATCACGAAGTGCATTTTGATTTGAACGCCCATTTTCATAATAAGCCTGAATATCTTTAACGCGTTGCTCGCTTGTGTATCATCCCATTGTTCAAATTGAGTTAGTCTGAAATTGAGAAATATCAAATGAAATGCAGAAAAGAACTTGACGTTTAGGTTTGGTTCACATTCATCATCGGCCCTTAAAATTTAACCACCCTTTACAAAACGTTGATTTCGTAGGTATGTTGATCGACTTGATGGCTTCGGAAAGCAGGCATTTCATTGCACCAGGGTAAGTTTGAGCTATTGAGTTCTAAAATCAGGTAATAGGGTATGTTTTAAAAATATGCCCAAAGTTAACTACTTTTCTTATTTTGAGATTTAAAAGAGCAGTAAAATTTATTTGTTTGTTTTTTTTGCATGTAATATTAGGTAATCTAGAGGTTTTTTTTAAAAAAAAAATAAAAAATTCAAATCAAATGTGGAATCTTTATTGTTCATTCGAAAGAACATTTTATGCCATTTATTTTTTGAATATAATTTCCTTTAAATGTTGGCCCCAACTACGCCCCATGGTGTCCATTCTGAGGGTCTACTTATAATTTTGAATGACTCGTTTGAGCATTTCGACCGGTATGGCGTTAATGACACGCGTAATGTTGGCTTCCAAAACCTAAATCGTAGCTGGCTTGTCAGCATAGCCATACGACTTTACGTAGCCCTAAAGAAAAAAGTCTAAATGTGTGATATCACACGATCTTGGCGGCCAACTCACCGCCGTTATCCGCTCTTCGAAATTACCTCTCAATAGATCGATTGTTTGAGCAGCTGTATGTCAAATTGTACCGTCCTGTTGAAACTAAATATCGTTGAGATTACGGACTTCAATGGCATCGTCCTGTTGAAACTAAATGTCGTCGAGATTACGGGCTTCAATTTCAGATAGCAAAAAGTCCGATACATGGCGCAATAGCGAACACCATTTACGGTTACGTTCCAATCATTACCATTTTTGAAAAAATATGGACCGATGATTCCACCAACCCATAAAACGCAGCAAACCGTGCTTTCTCTGTGTCTCTTTAGCCCAAATGCGGTAATTTTGTTTATTGACCTGGCCGTTGAGACAGATATAGGCCTCATCACTGAACAACATTTTGATCGAAAACGGTGGATCTTCTTCGAGCATTTGAAGAGCCCAAGCACTAAAACACTGAGGCGTTAAGCCTTTCCATGATAAAATGGCAAACAATATTGAAAAGGAAAAAAAATAAAGTGTAATACAACTGACTCGTAATCTGTAAAAAAAACCCTATCAGAAAAAATACCTCTAGAATGATCACCCGATATAAAAAAAAAAAAATTCGTATACCACCTTTTAACCTTTTTAAAGTTTTGAAAATTGATGAAGTATGATTTAATTGCCGTGCAACCTGTTTGCTGTTATCCTCGTTATACGATTTGATACATTTATTGGGCGTCATTGGAGCATTGGACCGGAAAATAAACTCCGATTGTAATCAAAATTAGGAGAAAACAAACAACTTTCAGCGGACTTAGCTTTTTAAAGTTCTTCTATGGGTTTTTTTTTAGAAATTTACGTTTCCAGGGAATTTTATGCCCTGGAGTCCCAGGAATTTTTTAAGTTTTACAAAGCAGATTTTCCTAAAATATTCTTTGTCGAAGAACATAAAATTAAGTGAATTTTACATAAGATATTGTAAGCCGTTACAATTGAACTCTAAATGGCCATCAGCTGAAAATCGGGTAAATTTATGCTGTTAGTTTAAGTCCCAAGCGCAATTTTTGATTTTTTAGGACTTAAACATGATTTTTTGCATGGGCTTAAGCTACGCCCAAAATATAGGGAAATTAAATTCCAATATAAGAAAATATGTAAGTCAATTTGAGTGCATGTCTAAAATATACCCAATTTTAAATGTTAATAGTTCAAAAAACCTTTTAGTCCTTTTTACAGAACTGAAAAATTTTGACTATATCATAAACTTTGTTTATAGACCTTTTGTCGATTGAAATTGATTTCGGTCATATTTTGATCTTGGATTTAGGCCAACACTCGTATACGATTGTGCTACAATTGCAGAAAACGTCGTCATGAGAACCAATTGGGCGATGGATAAACAGATGTTTATTTCGCATAAAAAAAAACCAAACTACTGAAATTGGTTGATATCGTTTTGGATAATGTCCTATACATACAGTGTGATTCATTCACGACTGAACAAATTTCACCAGCGTATTCCTTGGCTCATTTCATAAAAATATGTGCATCTACGGCCGTGCCCGAATATGCCAGGGACAAAATGGTCGTAGATAAAATTTGCCCAGTCGTGAATGAATCACCCTGTATACTTATACATATATCCCGATTTAGCTAAGATTTGGCGTAGAATGTTTTGACTGACTAGTTACAAATTCGAAAAATAGGGGCTATTCGAAAACATTTTTTCGAATAGCCCCCATTAAAATGTCCCTCCCAACAAAAACTCCTGTCGTTCTAGAATCCACCACTCAAATCCGATCTTGCTCAAACTTCGCCTGGCACGTAAGCAGCTCTAAAGAAATTATGCATATCGGTCCATGTTTTTGAAAAGCTCTCATGTGAAGTTTCCTCTCGATTTAAGGTCCTGCCGCATTACAAGCCACAATTTACAGGCTTTTAATTCCCGTGGTAAATTAAAGTTGACCTACTTATAGGTGCATGTTTTTACAAAAGTCTCTACTCTTCAGATCCTACGACTATTTTAGTTTTACTAAATCGTTCCTTTCGTCTTTCTCTGGGCAGACAGATATAACAAAATAGTCCGCTCAATTTTTTAAGAAGTTTTCTATTGCCTAAAATGGTTAAAAATATATAACCCTTATTTTATTGTATATGTGGGCCGCCGTGATGTGATGTTAACGACTATTATGCCAGGTTCAACCCCGGGTTAGAACATCTAGCAATTTTTCAGAGGCGGGTTTTTAAACTCGTAAATGCCGGCGACTTAACGATTAAGAGATTTATCTCTAAGCCATATAAAAACTTCTCTATAAAATTCATAAGTCGTTCGTAAGCATGAGAATTGAATCGTGTCGAGCTCACTGTTTTAAGAGACGTTTGCCCTTGTTACTTAAGGGGGTGTAGTGGGACTTAAGTAAGTCAGTAAACTTACAGTTGGGCGTCGAAAAGATCCGGGTCATTTTGTTCTAAATCGTTCCTCCGGCTTGCGTAAATGTTAAAAAACTGAAATTGTATAACAGCTCTAAGATCAACCTACCCTCTTTCCATACACACGTACATGTTCAAAATATAAAGGGTTACGCGATGGATCAAAAAATTTGGGATTTCATAAATACCACTTGTATCTGTCACTAAACAGATAAAACCCATCAATGGGTTTACAAGTAGTTTCGTGGTATTTTGAACAAACTTTTAAATTTGAATTAAAAAATTAAAACAATTACTCAGCCGACGAAATACAAACCGGCCTCACATATATAAACCTCATACGTTTTTTTTGTTTCCCAATTGATTTTATACGACCAAACCCATACGTCATCTCAAAAGACACCTGTTAATCCCCGCGACGATCTTCGATTACAATGAAAGTTTTAAAATGATTTTAAAGAGCACTTCAAATGTTAAACAAAACCAACCAAAGTCAACATTGAAATCGAAATTAAATCGAATTGTAACTTTAACACATTTTCGCTTTTGTAATTGTATTGATTGGTACCAGTATGGCCGATTCAACGCCGAAACTTAATTAAAATGCATTACAACAAAATATTTTACCATGACTGAACAAAAAAAAATAAAAACAATTCGGAAAAAACTTTGCTATTGTTGGTATACATTTTTGATGGTCATACGCATAACAACACACATCAGAGTGTGACCAAAGGTTTGTCTGCTTCGAGTTCGGATTTGGGCACCAATGCCAGCCCCCATGTCCATGGGTGGCGGCGAGTCGGTACCTACACTTCATGAATAACATTTCTATTGCATTCAATCAATATTCAATATATACGGGTAATTGAATTGTCCGAATTGAGAGAACTTGTTCGAAGGCTTAAGTATCGTAAGTGTTAAAGTGAAATGAATTAAAGAAAACATTTCATTGGCCGGTGGGGTGAGATTTTGAGAGGGCTATGGCAGGTATGCGTAAGGTGTATTGCCGCATGAATGAATGATTGGAATGCAATATGGGTTGAGGCTAGAGTATCGAAAACCGAAACCGACATTACGGATTGTGAGTCCAAAACCCACAGTTGGTTTACCCGGATTTTCGCTGTCGATTGTTTCGTGGCAATTGCTCACGAAAATACAATTCACTCTTTCCATGGGCCATTTTTTTGGTCTGGTCTGGCACCCAAGTTTATTTAAAATAGTAAAAAAAAATTATTCATAAAATAGTTTTATTGTTTTTTGGTACACTGTAGGGATTAAAGGGCTCTGAACCGGTCATTTCATTTTTCCAGATCTTGAAAAGGCAAAATTTGTATGAAATCTTCATTGTCTCTTGGTTCCTAAGTTCATGTTTTAATGGGACTTTTTTCTGCCCGAGGGTCTTGATCATTGGGGTCCATTAAGACAGTTCGCAAAATTGATGTTATTTTTAGCTTTGAGAGCAATTTTCATTGTTATACATACAAGACCAATTATGTCAAATAATTGGTTCATATCTGTTCATGATTTATCAGAACCTACAACTTTAAAACCCACTACGAAAAATAATTGTCAATTTCGATTAAAAAATGTGCATATTTAATTACAAAAAATATTCAAAAATGGTGCGATACAGAAATTAATACAATCAGCGCACAAAATTGTGAATTTATACTAAAGTTTTACCCAATAAAAAAATTGTAGTATTGACCTATAATTTTGTAGATATTTCATCAGAAATATAATAATTAAAATATTGTACTATTAAACAATTAAAGCAAGTGGAAATATTAATTTCGGCCGTTTCGAAGCTGGCTGGGCCATTTAAAATTATATTTGAACTACCAATTACTTTGACTTTGAATGGTAAAATAGCGTTCATTTTTATTTTCTGGTTTATGTTTGACATTTGTAAGATTGAGAAATATTTAAAACTTACTTCCAAAGTAGCGCCTTTAACACAAAACAAAAGAAATTTACTTGAAAAACATTGCTGCTGTGCCTGAGAATGTCCAAGAGAATCCAACAACATCAACTCGTAATTGTTCTCAGGAAGTGAACATTTCTCGCACTTTTTTGAGATGAACATTGCATAAGAATAACATCGACATGAAAGCTTACAATGTTCAATTGGCCCAAGAAAGGAAGCCTCATGACTATCCGATGCGTTTTCGCTTTGCCCAATGGGCTAAAGATTGTTTGGCAGGTGACTAAGAATTTTACCGAAAAATCGCGTATTCAGATAAAGCTCATTTTCATTTTGCTGGCTATGTCAATAAGCAAAATTTCCGCATATGGGGTTCAGAGAAGCCACACGTGACTCCTGAGAAGCCATTGCATCCCCAACGGTTCACTGTTTGGTGTGGATATTGGGCTGGCGGCATCATTGCATCACTTTTTTCGAAAATGGGCAAGGACCAACCTTACGTCAACTGTGAGCTGTACCGCGCCATTCTCAACGAATTTTTGTTTCCGAAAATTCAAGAGAATCACAAGGACGACATTTGGTTTCAACAAGACGGGGCCACATGCCACACAGCCAACGCAAGCATCGATATTTTACGCACTTTTTTTTAAAAAACGTTATGATTTCAGTCTATTGAATTATTTTCTGTGGGGAGCGATTAAGAATAAATATTCACAAAGCACCAGAGACAATTGAAGCGTTGAAACATAAAATCCTAGTTGCCATTGAAGAGATGCGACCCGAAACAATAGACAATGTACTGAAAAATTTGGTTGATCGGATGATCGGTTTGTGTTCCATTATTAAATGACAAAGTGCAACCTTTCCAATAAAACCAGAAATTTAAAAAAAATTTAAGTATTTTTTTTTACAGCCGATTTAAATTTAAAATTTTAAATGGCTCACCCGTTATAACCTGCAGTATGGTTACTGTCCGATATACAAGTTTTGTTAAGGGGATGTGGCGCCGGCCTCGTTACTAACAAGTGTATTTCTTTCCATACCAACACAATATACAGGGAGTCCGTCGGGAAGGTATACTACATTTTTTTTAATTTTTGATTATATAAACGGGAATGGATCTTATATTGATAAATGTTTTATTTAATGTCGGCAATTATGGATGGAATACAATATCAGATAAATGTCCGCCTCAGTTAGCTTCACAAATGCGAGCCCTTTTGAGCACATTTTTTATTACATTCTCTCACATTTCACGCGCTAATTCATTAATTTCATCGCGAACATTTTGTTTGAGTTGCTCAAGCGTTTCTGGTTTGTTTGCACAAACTTTGCTTTTCAGATATCCCCACAAAAAGAAGTCCGGAGCAGTCAAATCAGGCGACAGTGGAGGCCTATCAACATTACCATTTCTTCAAATAAGTTGTTGTGGAAAGAGGTCTCGTTCATTGTAATCCTGGCTGTATGCGATGTGGCACCGTCTTGTTGATACCACACGTTAATCAAGCCCAAGGCATGCAGTTCTGGCGTTAAAAAGTTTTCAATCATATCACGATAACGCTCTCCATTGACAGTTACTTTTACGCCGTTTTCATTTTCATAGAATTAAGGTCCAATGATTCCTCCTGACCAAATTGCACACCACACTGTCTCTTTTAATGGATGCAAAGGTGACTGATGAATAATTTGAGGGTCTTCCATTGCCCAGAACCAACTATTCTGTTTATTCGCATATCCATTCAAATGAAAATGTGCCTCGTCACTCATAATTTTATCATGAAAATCGGGTTTGCCATGGGCGAGCTGTAACATCCTATTGGCATACTTGCAGTACGATGTGGTCCATGCTTGGGCCTATCAGCTACAGACCCTCTTTCTTCGAAATCATTCACTACACGATAAATAGTGCGCTATGTTGGCACGTTGTTTCTCCCAAAAATTTCACGTAACTTGCTCATCGTCACAGTAATCGATGAATAATTTTGATAAAAAATTTTAACGATTAAAACACGTTGTTTTATCGAATATTTTTCCATAACAAATTTGCCACGTCTCTACTTCACGACTGCCAAATATGAACTGTTTTGACTAATGTTTACCAAAATAGCGGCAAAACAAAATAGTATACCTTCCCGGCGGACACCCTGTATAACAACTACTATTACCTTTTTAAGTTCAGGTTTTTATGGGCGGTGGCACGACGTTTTGTCCAATTTTAACACAAGTTTACAATAATACGCTAATCTTTGATTTCATTCTGTTAAAATTTTTTAACAATCGGTCTATTTGTTTGTTCATTGATGCGATTTTAAATTGAGTACCCATGTCCATGTCCATATTGATTACACTGTGCGACAGCCACAATCGGTTTGGGATGAAACCACCGGGGAAAGTTATATCGGTCAAAAAAAGGTCATACGTGTCCCAGCGTTTCGTTGGGTCTCATCTAGGAATCGAGATATATCGATTTGAAGTTAGTAAGTATCGTATAGGGGAATTTGTCACGTTTTTGGCTCTTTTGTTTGACATAACTTGAGAACCACTCGTCCGATTTAGCTGAAATAAATTTTAAAAAACCAAGAATTACAATTCCCTTAATCTGTTCATATATTATTTTTTTTTTTTTTTATTTTTTTTTAAATACATTTATTTATAATTGCGAAACTGTTGCTTAAGTAGGAAAACGGTTTAAGAACAGATTAGAGGAATTGTAATTCTTAATTTTTCTAAATTTGTTTCAGCTAAATCGGACGAGTGGTTCTCGAGTTATGTCAAACAAAAGAGCCTAAAACGTGACAAATTCCCCTATACGATACTTACTAACTTCAAATCGATATATCTCGATTCCTAGATGAGACCCAGCGAAACGCTGGAACACGTATGACTTTTTTTTTACCAATATAACTTTCCCCGGTGGTTTCATTCCAAACCGATCACTGACCCTTACCATTTGTCGCAGAGTGTTATTAATCGCCTGCTTTGATCACGCTGGAATTTGTTGGGTCACATGAGGCACAAGTGCAGCAACTATGACCTTTTTTGCGGTATTTAGTGCGTCCCAACTAACAGTACCTATTTAAAATAATGTCCGTCCACTAAAAATTATTAGTTAATTAGTTAAGCAAATAATCAAAAACAAATTTAATATTTACCGAATTAAATTTAGTTAATTAAAGGGAAACATTACCTATGACCGATTTCGCTCAATTACAATCGCAAACAGCTTATGACCATAAGCCATCATCATGCAAAATTTCTGGATCCTAGGTTGATTCGTATCGTAGTTGCGGTTTTGAGGTCGTTAGACCTATGTTTTACCTTCATGGTACCCTACAAATATCCATTAACGATTCAGGGCCTATGTTTATGGTGAAATAGACACAAAAACCGTAACCAAGGTCAAGAAAAATGGGGTTGACAGGATATGCTACTTCCAGCCAGCCGAGGCATCTACTAGAAAAAATTCGGACTCATCAAAAATGAGAATGTTTGCTCTTTAAAATCATTTAGAAAATCCATAATGTGCTCGAAATAATTTTTTATTACTTTTTTGAATTTTTTAAAAGAAACTTAGATTTGAAACACCCTTTATTCCACTTAAAAGAGAACATTTTATTTCGTATTTCTATTTTTGCATATACTCACATAGCTTACCCTTTTTAATTATATAGGGTGATCCAGCTAGAGGTATGTTTTCAGAACAAAAAAAATAAATACAAATTCAAATCAAGTGTGGAATCTTTGTTGGTAATTCGAAAGGACATTTTATGGCATTTATTTTTTAAAAATAATTACCTTAAAACGTTGGCAACTGTATTATGGAAATGAGCGTTCCTTGAGAAACGGGAAGATCCGCTCTTTTCGACCAAAATTTTGTTTATTGATAAGGCCCATTTCTGGCTCAACGGCAAAGTCTATAAACAATATTGCCGCATTTGGGCTGAAGAGCGACAAAAAGAGGTTCAAGACGTGCCATTATACCTTGACATTTTATGGCATTTATTTTTTGAAAATAATTACCTTCAAATGTTGGAAACTATATTATGGTAATGAGCGTTCGTTGAGAAACGGGAAGATTCGCTGTTTTCGACCAAAATTTTGTTTAGTGATGAGGCCCATTTCTAGCTCAACGGCAAAGTCAATAAACAATATTGCCGCATTTGGGCTGAAGAGCAACGAGAAGAGGTTCAAGACGTGCCGTTATACCCAGAGAAAACCACGATTTGGTGCGGTTTATAAGCTGGTGGAATCGTTGGTGCATATTTTTTCAAAAATGATGATGGCCGGAACGTAACCGTTAATGGTGCTTGCTATCGCGCAATGATATCGATCTTTATGCTACCTGAAATTGAAGCCCCTAATCTTGACGACGCTTGGTTTCAACGGGACGGTGCCATTTGCCATACAGCTGCTCAAACAATGGATCTATTGAGAGGTCATTTCGAAAAGCAGCTAATTTTGCGTTTTGGACAGGTGAGTTGGCCGCCTAGATCGAGTGATATCACACCTTTAGACATTTTTCTTTGGGGTTACGCAAAGTCCAAAGTCTATGCTACGATTCATTACGCGTGTCATTAAAGCCATGCCGGTCGAAATGCTGGAACGAGTCATTTAAAATTAGACCCCCATAATGGAAACCCTGAGGCGTAGTTGCGGCCAACATTTGAAGAAAATTATATTCCAAAAATAAATGCCATAAAATTTCCTTTCAAATTACCAATAAAGATTCCACACTTGATTTGAATTTTTTATATTTTTTTTGTTCTGAAAAAATACCTCTAGATGGATCACACTATATATTTTAAATTCTTCTACTAAGTCTCCTTAGGACACAATGCCAGTCATGAGAATTGGAAGCCCCTTTTAAAGTGTGCGTAAAAAATCGGAAACAAAAATTACAACAAATAATTTCCCTTTTATGTGTGGTTGGTTAATCGATCGAACCTAAAGTGAATGTTTTTCGGAGGACTGGTGTACACTCATGAGCATTAGTGCGTGCCTTCAACCGTAGGCGTTTGACGTCGAATATTGATTAAAATTCACAATGTTATTGAATTTTGTTCAAAAAAACAAAACTAAAGCCAGCAACAAACAAATTTGTACGTGTTTAAGCGATAATTTTCTTTTTGCCTTTAAAACTTAATTAGAAATCGTAAATATCGTAATAAACTACAGCAATTTCATTACCAGCCGCTCGGCCGCACAGTACATTGCAAAATATTTCAAGTGAAATTAATACCACCGTTTTCCATGTGTGCTCTCCATGTGCTCCTCGAATGACCGCAAATAAATCATGGATTTATTTCTAAAACGAAAGTAACAGTTTGTGTTGTTAGCTCAATTACCAAAATCATTGGTGGTGGAATGAATACCATTTTCTAACGTTTTAATTAAATGCCACAATGTTCAAGCCCACATGAGGAAGGAAGCGTTTTTCTTTAAGACACTTTTCATTTTTTCCAAATGAATTGTGTATTCATTGAAAACTCGCTTACCTGGAGAGAATTATGAGTTTGAGTTTGGGGGGACCTGCAACCGAATTTCGAAACAGGTTGCTTCTTGTCTTAAACTGTTGATAATTTTTCTCAAAATCTTTCTTTTTTCAGTTCGGTTTTAATTTATTTCACTTTTTGCAATTGTTTTCTGCTGTTTGCGGTCGAGTCAATACGTAAGAAACTCTGGTGGTTAAGATCAAGTTAATGTTACAAGTTGTTGGCCGATCGGTCGGTCGACTGGCGGACTGTTTGGCTTGCTTAAGTTTGGGAACCACTTGGAGCAGGAAGTCATAGAGATGCTGACCATTTAAGCCGAAAACAATAGTGGTTTCGTTACATTTATCAATTTTCTTATTTCGCAGCTAAGAGAGAGATAGAGATAGTCGACATCTAGCAAATAATTTGTGTTGCATGTTATATATTTAAACAGGGGTGGTCAATATTAAAGGAGTTGGGAAAACGATACAGGTCCTGTGCATCGGATTCAAAAGAATTAATGTATTATACATTCAGAATATAACTAGGACTGTGGATGCCAAACATACCTCTAGCAGAATAGGTTTTTGTTTTGGGGATGCCTCTTAATAAGAAATGCATTTTGTAAGTAACAGTAAAGAATAAGATGTACCTAGTACACGCAGAGAAAAGATATGGTTACACTATGGTCACCGCAACAATAGTATGCTCTCTACAACAAAAGCATGTTCGTCGCAACCATAGTATTGTTTTATGAATTTCATTTTGACTACAGTATGGTTGTGACAATATTACTATTGTAACAATAGTATTATTGCAAACATGGTTGGTGCTACAAAAGTATTGTCGTTTAAAATTTACGTTAACAATAATATAATTACGGCAATCATACAGTATGGTTGCGACTATGAACATAACAAAACAGGTTTTATAAAGCATACATGTATGCGTGTGCGTATGTTTTTTTGATATACAAAAAAAACATACACACGATACAGTGAATGGTTGTTGTCCATTGAAAAAAACTAAAACAATCGAAAGGTAGTTCGAGGGATTTTTATTGTCTTTACTTTGTTCAGTGAAATGCTCTAATACCGACTGGTTCTCGTTTATTTAAAAGCTGCCTGCACTTAAGTATATAGCCATTGGCCATGGTTTAATCACATTCGTTTCTTGGGGTCTACGGATGGTGAAGTAGCATTTATCCCTGCTGGAAACTAAAAGTATTGTCAACTGCCGTTGGAATATATATTTTTGTTTCTTGAATAAAATGTTCAATAAGAACATGGCCTTAATTCTGGCTATTAACTTATTGTAATGCAATTTAATATAACTTGCTTGATATAAACCTCTATTCTTGAATAACAACATTACCCAATCCCAATAAATAATTTTGGGGATCATAGTATGGTTGAGTGAATCATACTATGGTTGTAGGGATAGTAGCATGGTTGCGTGTGAATCATACTATGGTTGTGAAGATCATACTATGGATGTATAAGAAACATACTATGGTTGTGAGGATCATAATATGGTTGTGGAGATAATAGTATGGTTGAGTGTGAATCATACTGTTGTTGTGAGGATTATAATATTGTTGTGCCATAACCATATACCCAACAATAGTAGGATCCTCTTCGAATATTTTCACCCCAACCATACTTTTTTTCTGTGTGTAGTGACATAAATACTGTTACACACGTTTTATGCTGTAAAATAAAAAATACTGAATGTTTTAAATATATTTATTGATTTATATTGTATCCAAAAAGAATCTACTTATTCGAAATGTCCGCCTTTTGCCTTTACACACGCCTTAAGTCAGTCAAGGCCAGTGCGGCCAATCGTCAATGGCTGCACGAACCTCGTCCATTGGAAAATTGGCCACAGCTCGAACCAAAGTAGTCTTAAGAGATCCAATGTTGGGGTATCTTTTGTGACAAACCTTGTCCTCTAAAACCGTCCACAATTTGTAATCCAATGGCCTGTCTGAGGGCCATTCTTCAGAGGAAATTAACGCTGGCAAATTGTTTCGCAGCCAGGACTGGGGCGTTTTTGCCTAATGGGCCGGCGCAGAATCCTGCTGGAATGTCCATGGCTGGTTTTGGAACAGGGAATTGTTAAGAGGCTTCACAACAGCTTCCAAAACGGTTTCTTGGTAAACTTTGGCCGATGTTTTGACTCCTTGTTCGCAGAAATGAAGGTCAGTGACCCCATCGTAAGAGACACTCCACCAAACCATGACTGAAGCTGGGTTATGACCATTTTCCACCCTTGGGATCAGTTCAGATGCTTCCTTAGATGACTGCGCATACACTCTATCATTTTGCTTGTTAAATTTTTCCTGAACGGTAAAGATTTTTTCACCGGTGAACAAAATTTTTCTGTGCAAGTTATCAGCGTGCTTCACCAAAAGACGTTTGCATTTTTCAATCCTATTTTTTTAAAGCTGCAGTCAATAAATGTCCGGTACGTCGTTTGAAAGCCCCAAGTCCCAAGTCTTTTTTAATGATTCGACTCATGGACTTTTGCGTGATATTCATCTCACGCGCCATGATTTTCTGCTTTCGGAGCGGATTTCTGTAAATTCTTGATTAACCGACTTTGATGACATGCGGTGTTCGAACAGAGCGTGGGCGGCCCGACCGGTGGCGGTCTTTTACATCTCCAGTCTTCATTTTAGATGTACGTTGGAGCAATGCCCGTCCGTTTATTCGTTGGCCATCTGTTCATAGTACAGAGTGGACGATTCAACATTTTAAATTTGAATCAAAAACTCGTTGAACGTGTCGCGGTATCGCTCACCTTTGACGGTAACGGTAGCTCCTTGCTCATTTTCGAAGAAAATGACCTAATAACGCCGCCAGTCCAAGATCCTTACCAAATAGCGACTCGTTGTGTATGCAGTGGATTCTTAAAAGTCACGTGTGGGCTCTCTGAAACCCATATGCGGCAATTTTGCTTATTGACATTGCAATTGAGATGAAAATTAGCCTCAGCTGAAAACAAGGTTTTCCGGTAAAATTCTTCATCTCCTGCCAAACAATCTTCAGCGGATTGGACGAAGCGAAAACGTATCGGATGGTGTTCCATTATTTAATAACTAAGCTCAACCTTTTGCAATAAAACCAGAAATTTGAAAAAAAAAATGGCAGTACTTTTTTTTACAGTCGATTCAAATTTAAAGTTTAAAATGGTCCATCCTATATAATACGAGCCGATCACAAATATATACCGCCCTCGGCAACAATTTGCACATTGTGCAGGTTTGGGCCAAGGATGAACCCTATTGAAATTGCATCAGATAATATTTCCGATTTAAGCGTCTTCTGAAATTTTGCATAGAACGTTACGAGTATAAGTAAGCAACAACTAAATCTCCGATTTGAGGTTCGGTCAATCGTACACAGTTTTACATTGTGCGTTTTGACCTTTAATTAACTATGGTAAAATTGGCCCATAAGCCATGTTTTTATCGATATTATCTAGAACAGTCGCTCCCGATTTAAGGTCATTTCCCTTCAGATGTAACATATTTAATCCGAAATGCCCAAGTTTCGTTCATCTGTAAATAGTTGTTGTGTACACCAAAGTGGATGGATATCATGCAGACAGCCCTGTCCAACCTATCGGTTCAGAATCATTATCCATTAAAAAATATTCCATTAACCGATGTCTGTCCGTTCGCCATAGTACAGGTCGGAAATATGAACCGATTTTTTCGAAACTTTTCACATTGTCCAGCTTTGGACAAAACGAATTAAAATCATTCCTTATCGGTCTATGTGAATTCCTTATCGGTCATAGTGAAAAGGTATTTTTCGTGAAACTTCAGTTTTTCCGAGAACCTGATGCTTTCCAAGAACCTGCTGCTCTAGGATCGACATATTGCATTCGATGATTACCAAATTTCGTACAAAACTTTACTCTTGGCCAATATATTTGAACAGCTCCCACACCTCGATTTAAAGTTCTTCCGCTCTAAAATCCACAAATTAAATCCGATCGGGCTTAGATTGAACATGAAACATTTTAAACGTCCTTAAATTATATTTGGTGAAATTAGACCATATCCCACGTTTTTCTATAGCCCATATGTCCCTCCCAATTAAGGGGCCTGCCTTCCTTTATTTCCGCCCTTGCTTAAATTTAGTACAGTAGGCGCCCAAATTTCAATTATTTGCTTTTTTCACAACTTTTATTTTTAAGGTTTTTTTAGTAGGCATAATATCAATTGCTAAATCGACCCACAGTTTTGGAAACCACAAGTTGGATTATTTTGCTCAAGTTTTGTTTCGCACGTTAAAAGAATCAATAAAGGGCCTGGTGAAAATGAGCCATAGGGTCTATAGTTTCCTATAGCCGCCACGTGGAGAGTATGAAAGTAGCATTTAAAATACGATCTTACACAAATTCTACATAATGCGTTTGGTGCGACTTATAACACTGTGGAACATTTTTGGGGTTATTGTCTGGGGGGTGAGAAATTCCAAGTCAGGGTGATGGTACTAGGTCAGTATATTAAAACCCTCAAAGGGTTTTGCGTTCGTATGTGCCATTTTTTTTATGACCTTTTACATTTTTTCCTTATCTTGATGTTTTTTCGCTTAGTTGTAAAATGTTGGCAAAAACGTAGTTTGACATAACTCGAGAACGACTAGTTCGATTTTGCTGAAATAATTTGAGAAAAATTAATAATTACATTTTCTTTAATCCACTGGCACATACGAACGCAAAACCCTTTGAGGGTTTTAATATACTGACCTAGTACCATCACCCTGACTTGGAATTTCTCACCCCCCAGATTGGCTGTTGTACTGTGTAATTAACCTTCTAAAAATTAAACCATATCGTTCCAGGTTTCAAGCAGCCGCCTAAACAAAGGACCCTCTTGTTTGGAGGCCCTGCCAATCTACAAGCCACATGTTTAATCCGATCTTGCTTAAATTAAACACACTTTGGTAAAAATAAGCTAAATAGGACTATATCGTTACCTGTTTCCATGAATCCTCATACAGGAGTCCCTCCTAATATAAGGTCCTGCCACTTTAGAAACATCTATACTTACAACAATTTTAATGGCTAAAAAATTCAACCATAGAATAGTTAACTTAACTATTATTATTGTTAAATACAAGTTAACACCAAAATGTTCAAATTAACCTTCCATAAGGTTTATCTATGGTTAAGTTAACCTTAATCAACATTAGTTAGTTAGCCTTAATCAACATTTCTATCATAGTTATAGCTTCTTATTATTTTTTTCCTGAGATACGGCTTTTCAAAGCTTGACATTCAGTATTGTTATACCTTTTTTAATTCTTATCAGATAAGGGCAATATAAGTTTCATTCAGAAACTTATCACAACATCAGGCGTATTTTTTTACTGAAAAGTTAACCCATTGCGAGGCGGTTAAAATATTATTTTTTTTTCAAGCATTTATTAGTGAACTTTTGTGTCTCATTAACTCATAAGTAGCTGGTTTTAAATTCTAACGTGCTAAGCTATATAAAAATAATTATTTTGGTCAGATAATCAAATACATAAAATTCAACCATCAGTTAATGCAGTTAACATATGTGACAGCGCATAGAGAAAGGGACCTAAGGGTAAAAAAAAATCAATTTTCACTTTTTTTTGATGTTTACAACATCTGAGCATCGAATGAGACCGATCCCATGCCCTAAAAGTGTTCCCTCCCAGAGATATGCGCGTTTTATGAAAGTGATGGTACACCAAAGATACACGTATTTAAATCTTTAAAATGGCTCTCCTGAACAAAACTGGCTTTTACCCTTAGGTTCCTTTCTATTTTGCACGTCACATATGCTAATAGTAATGACAACCGAATTAAAAAGAGTACTTAAAATAAAAATCTATAACAGCAACCAATACTATAGAAATGCAGTTCCTATAATCATCTAAATTTGCTAGGGTTGCCGATACTGTGTCTCTTCAACCGATAGTGTCAGTTTCTTCTACTGAAAATTGCCGTGTACCCACTCAACAATCGTTTGTAACGATGGTATACATGAATAGTACTTCCAACAAAATCCGGTTGCGGCAACAAATCTATTCTCTGTGTGTACTGTAATGACTATCAACAGGTAACTTTAGGTATAAACCCGGTAAGGAACATCTAACATTTTCTGCGTCGGGTTCACAACGCTGTAAATGCCGGCAACTTTACGAGTACGAGATCGATCTCTAGATCATGTAAAAGCTTTTCTATAATTTGCAGTAGCCGTTCGGAGCCGGCATTAAACAGTTAGTCCAGGTTACTCATTCAGGAAAAGTTTCTCATTTCATCCTTTAGGGATATTAAATAAAATAGTATTTTGTTTTGTTGTTATTTCATCTATTAAAAGTTTGTTCAGCTCTGCTCAAAATGATGGACATGAATTGGTCAATATCCCAAAAGACAAGTATTTGACAGGAGACACTCACTCTACTAACATACATACAGGCATACAAAGACAGGCTACCAAACGACGTATTTATTGCATAATTCAAAATGTTGTCTGATGAACAAACTCCATAAGGAAAATATCCCAATAACCCAAAGATACATTTAAGACACATACACACGCATGCCAACATACGTATACCAAGAAATCACTCACACTTACGTATTTCATAGTCACAAGCAAAATAAAAGAAACAAAAACTTAATGACAAAAATACCATTTACGAATATTGAAATCGAATCGATAAACTACGAAAAGCACTTTGCGAATACTCGATCGTACACACAGACACACAATTGACAAAAAAAACTACTAATATCTAAATAATTTCTGAAAAATACTTGCAGGTATTATTTCATAATTATTTTTTGTTTCTATTTTACAATAAAGTATGCAAACATAAGAGGAAATGCTCACAATGAACAGCAGCGAAAAAATAAGTCGAGAAGGGAAAGAAATGAAATTGTTGACTTAGGTCAAAAACCTTTTCACTTTTGCTTTTTCTGTTTATTACTTCTCATATGGGCTGTAAGTCTTGTGGTTGAAGTGTGCGAACCGAAAAAACGCCGATGAAAAGTAACAAAATTCAAAATAGAAAAAAACCATACACAGACATTAGCCAAAGCGTGCAGCACCTTAAAATGTTGTTTTAATCAATTTGAATTTCAAGTGCGTGTGCCATCATCAACGTCAAATCAAGGTGCTGCTTCTGCGCCGTCAATGCTGTTTATTTTTACACCGTCCACAAAAAAAAACGTTGTTAACATGTCTAAGCCATGGAACAGCAAAAAAGCAACAGCAACACGTTAACATTACTTGCTCATAATGCAAATCATATGAAGGTGAAAATTTCTTTTTAATAAGTTTCGTCTGTTTGGGTTTTGCGCCACGCTGCCTCATGAACAAATGAAATGGCATTGCGGCTGTAGGATAGGGGGGAAAACAACGAACGACGAAGTGACTGAACATTTTTAGTTTGCTCGCAATAAGAAATTGCTTTGGTTAATATCGAGTACGAGTACGAATAAATCGAGTACTTTCTTTCACATGGACGTATAACGTCATAGGTAGCCACCGCACAGTGGATGGTGTTACTAAACGGGGAAAAGAGAGTTTTGGCATGTTGTGCGGCGCAGCACACATAAAGTTTGTTGCTTAAGTCTTTTGTTTTTGTCGTCGCCATGCGGTAATATTGATTTTGTTTGCCATTGATTTACTATTGAAACAATTGCTTTTTTAATGGGTAAGGTTAAGAGAATGATTTCGCAGGAAAAGAGGCACGTCTTAATTTCCCAACTCAGGTTTTTCAATGATTAGAGAGCTTTTCCACAAATTAGCCTATATACTATAGTATTTCCAGCAAATGGATATAAAAGTACTCTGCAAGTAATCGCTTTTAATTTACATTTAATTTCCTTAATTTTTTTATTCTATAGAAAATTCACTTTAAATTCCTACGACTAATTGTGTTTGAATATAATAAACCGTAAATTACCTCAATGCTCATCCACGCATATGCGAAAAAAAATAAAATTATTCATTGCGATCGGAAGGGTTGATGTTGGGATCGCTTCAATTATTGTTTTATTGAACAGCTACATTTCAGTCAAATTCCTTGGTTTCGATTTGTACTTTGTAGGGACATTAATACTGTTACAACATTGAACACACCCATTTCAATAGTAGAACTGAACATACCTTGTTAATGTCATATGGGTTTTGAAAGCTAACCTCAATAGCGTTAGTCTGTAACGGGATTTTAAAATTGTTTCAACTTTTATCATGGAGTGGTCAGATAATGAGAACCGTATCGCTGTTATAGAGCTTTCAAGTGTGAAATGAAAAAAGCGATATTTTCAAAACGCTCCGGCCACTAGGGTTTAGCCGCATGTTCGTCTACCAATGCATAAAACTGTTTGAGGAGACTGGAGATGTAAAAGACTGCCAACGGTCGGGCCGCCCATGCTCTGTTCGAACACTGCATGTCATCAAAGCCGTTAAATCAAGAATTCACAGAAATCCGCTCCGAAAACAGAAAATCATGGCCTGTGAGATGAATATCACGCAAAAGTCCATGAGTCGAATCATTAAAAAAGACTTGGGACTTGGGGTTTTTCAAACGACGAACCGGACATTTATTTACTGCAGCTTTAAAAAAATAGGATTGAAAAATGCAAACGTCTTTTGGTGAAGCACGCTGATAACTTGCACAGAAAAATTTTGTTTGCCGATGAAAAAATGTTTACCGTTCAGGAAAAAGCAAATTGATAGAGTGTATGCGCTGTCATCTAAGGAAGCATCTGAACAGATCCCAAGAATGGAAAAGGGTCGTCACCCAGCTTCAGTCATGGTTTGGTGGGGTGTCTTTTACGATGAGGTCACTGACCTGCATTTCTGCGAACAATGAGTCAAAACATCGGTCAAAGTTTACCAAGAAACCGCTTTGGCAGCTGTTGTGAAGCCTCTTAACAGTTCTCTATTCCAAAACCAGCCATGAACTTTCCAGCAGGATTCTGCGCCGGCCCATAAGGCTAAAACGAAACAATTTGCCAGCGTTCATTTCCTCTGAAGAATGGCCCTCAGGCAGTCCAGATTTGAACCCATTGGATTACAAATTGTGGACGGTTTTAGAGGACAAGGTTTGTCACAAAAGATACCCCAACATTGGAACTCTTAGGACTGCTTTGGTTCGAGCTGTGGCCAATTTTCCAATGGACGAGGTTCGTGCAGCTATTGACGATTGGCCGGTGTGACTTAAGGCGTGTGTAAAGGCTAAAGGCGGACATTTCGAAGAAGTAGATTCTTTTTAGATACAACATACGAGTACATCAATAACTATAATAAAAAATATTTGGTCCAAAAACATTCATTACTTTTTATTTTACAGCATAAAAGGTGTGTAACAGTATTTATGTCCCTACTAAGTACACCTCTTGCTTGACATAACCCCATAAAAAGTCTGGTGTTGCAGGTGAACTTGTAGCCAACGGAAAATTAAATTTCTGGATATTAATTTGTTTGGGAATTTTCGTTGGAGCTCTGCCATAACCGGTGTGGCTAAAAGTGCAGTTGATTCATCTGGCTGGAACCAAATGCTGTTGAATCGGATACGTCTTCGGCGCAGTTATGGGTAAAAAAAACTCCTTCATCATCTTTAAATAACAATCCCCATTGACAGTCACTGTTACAGCGTTTCCTTCAAAGAAGTAAGGCCCCACAATGCAGCTTGATGAAACTGCGCTCCACATAGTAACTCGTTGCGTCTCATGGAGTATTCGGCTATTTCCATAATTTTTTAGCAAAATAACATTCGAATCGGCAAAATCTGAGGGTTTAACTTCCTTGTAATTTGGACTTTGTACGGAAACAAGTTTAAGTCATCATGAAATATCCGTCGTAATGACCGTCTGCTAACTGCAATTTACGTCGATTTATGAAAGCAAAATAGACCTGCAAAAGAATTTTTAATCGAACAACATATAGATGCTGGTAATGATCCTTAAGATTTGTTATGGAATGTCCTGTGTATATATCCATAGAATTTCTATTTCGACCCTATGTCGATTTGTGAATTGGAAATAGAAGATAATGGTTGGTAATAGGTATTCACTTTATTGACGTTTTCATAACCATAATGGGCATTTGACACCAGTGACAAACCCTTTTAAAAGGAGCCCAAACAGTTATGAATCATAGGCCGAAAATGCTGCTTTAACCTTTGTTCAAATATTCCTGAAATTGGCCATAACATCAAATATGAACACTAAAGAAACAATTAACTAAAAATATAATAACAGTTGCCGCTCAACAAGATTATGATTTTAGTAAATCCCCAAAATATAATTAAATTGCCTATGACCATTTTCTACATGAAATCCCAAGATTGGGTATAGAACCCTCTAAACGTTGGTGAGTCGACTGAGGAGTCGTATTCCTCAGCAGTATACAGGATGTCTCATAAAAGACGCTACCAAAAAAAATTTTATAACTTTTTCTATTCAATTAATCTGGTTATTTTTTTATTTTGCAGATTGATTTTTTGATTTTAACTGTGGCACTGAAACAAGAATTTAGATTGTCTACCGGTATCACACACTGGAGTGCGCAGTTTCGGTTCAAAGAGAGTATAGGCGCTTGTTAGGCGGCAACCGAAACCCTTCAGTTCGGACGGAGAAAACAATCGCACAAAACAATCCAAGAGTTTCGACAAGAAGCTTAGCTGCTCAAATGGGTATAAGCAGACAGTCATTGAACTTCGTGTCACAGTGTGGCGTCACACCGTTACGGTTACTGGAGGCCGTAACTTGAGCATTTGGAGAGAGTATATCTATCCAGAATTACGCCGAATGATAATTTCTCTCAACTCTGTATGGTTTCAGCAATATGGTGCAACTCCTGTTATGACAAAATCGCGCCGAAAATTAAATCTTCTTCGATACTCTCTAGGAAAATCATCTTATGGACAAACATCTTATATCAAAACCAATCTCTAAATGTTTCCTTCAAAATCACTTTTTGTCTGCTGCCACAACTTATGTATTCTGCGTTTTGTTAGAAGGTCGACAAACAGCCATTATTAAAGAAGAAGAGTATGTACGTCCGCCGGATCTTTGTGTTGACCGACCTGCTTTCGAAGGGAAAGAAAGCAATCACTACTAGGATCCAAGTTTTAGTAAGTTTATAATAGCTTATACCATGTTTAGAATAATGTCTTTTGAATCCCATAGAAGGGCTTTTTTATATTCCTTTGGTGATGGCCCCTCCATTGTCGCAAACAGGTAAGTGAAAATATATTTCTTATAATTTAAATCTAAAAACTGAGTGCCGTAATGTTTTGCTCGTTATTGTACTATAATTTCTAACACATTATTTGCCCAAGTAAAAATAGTGAAAATGTCCACAGTTTGACCGGTCCCATTTTCCCCAACAGGTAACAGGCTGAACATAACCCACTATGCTTTGATAGGATTTAGAATTTGGGCAAGACCTCAAGTCGGTGGCCTTTGTATAGGGGCTATATAAAAAGCATTGACTGATGTGGTCCAATTTAAACAGAGTTAGTAATTGTTCTCTTACTGGATTTAATACACGACTTCAAGGGTGGCTGGAATATTAATGTAAATGAGCCTTTCTTTAGGGTGAAACGAAATGAAAACATGGACCGATATGGTTCACTTTTCTCAGACTTGATTGATAATAGTTTTCCCATAATGAACAACGCTTTATTTAAGCAAAACTGAAAGCAAAATGTGGCTGTAGTATGGTCCCTATTTCACCCGAGCTTAATATATGAAAAAATAGCAATATCGTCCTTAATGTGTATTCTCTTGAGGAATAAGACCTCGAATTAGGAAGGACCTTTACTTGGGTACTAATCGACAATACGCGTGTTATATTTAACAATCAATAAATCAGCATACAATATTGTGATACCTTAAAATCATGATTAAAAAGCCTTAACGTTTTTTGCTTTAGGAATGATCCGGCTTATGTAACTGTCGAATTTAGTGACCCCTAGTAGAGAAAAATTAAATGGCAAATTATTTGTAAATAGCGTACTTCAAATAAAATTTACTTTAGGAAGTCTATATTTGTGGTGATAGGAGAAGATGAAAAAATAAATTAAGATAATTATTATGCACAAATCCATAGATAATCCGAATGGGTCGGGGAAAACGATCGCTAAGAACCTTTAAATAGCAAAATCTACTATTGATATTGGAATTACTGGAAAAGAAAGAAACAGTTCAAAATTGAAAACGAAGACCTAGTTCCTAGGGCAAAAACTATTAAGAACAATTCGATTAAATCTTCTTCAGTTTCTTCGACAATGATCGAGCGAAGAGGTACGAAACAAGTAAAAGTAATATAGGGAGAATTTGCATGGATGGAAAGCTGCCAACATACAGAACTATTAAACCTCAAGTCTGTTCAAAGAACAACATTCTGGAGGATGGTCCAACTAAAACACTTGATGTTAATTGTAAATAAATCAAAAAGTTTTCTGAGAATTACCCTTATATTTACAGCGATAGAATTATCTATGACAATTATGTGTGAAATAAAATATCGGCCAAATCCTCGGCACGGAAATATTTTTTTTCTTAGTATGTATTTTTATTTGCAATCGTTTGTACAATAATAATAAAATCGGATGAGTTTAAAAAAATAATGTCATATGCTATGTTTATAGCCTTTAGCCTTTATACTATATTGTTCAATATAGTTCTAACATTTTCCTAAATTACATTACTTTAAAGCAGTACGTTTTTCTTAAAAATAGAAAAAGAAATTTAAATTATTACCTAGTAATCTATTGATTTAAATTTACAATTAGATTCTAAATGAAAGTTTAGTATGTGGTGCCTATTTAATCTTCTAATTTCTTCACTTTGGTCGAAAAAGGAAATCGCTAACGGGTTTGTATGATAACTTAACCGTTGTTCATATCTGGAGCTGTAGGCACTTAATTCTTTTTTAATAAAAGGTATTTCAAGGTCTCGGTGTATTGCTACATTTGTTACAAACCATGGTGAATTGATAACTGATCTAAGCATTTTAGTCTGGAACGTTTGAATAATATTGATTACTGTTGTTGTTGTTGTTGTTGTTGTAACAACATATTGATTACTGGTGGTGGCTGGTGGTTTTCTGTGCAAATAAAAAATCTTAACGCGCTTCTCAATTGTATACCTTTCCATGGTTGAATTTGTCAAACACTAAAACAATGAAATGTCAAATTAAGCTGGCCAAAAAATATCACGACAGAATGTGACTAACAATTACCATTGTGCATTATGGTTGGACCACCCTTTATGTACTGAGTTTTTCTCAGACTTGAAGTTTTAAAGAAAATCGTTAAATTAAATAAGGCGAATTTGGCCAAAAATCGACAACCGTCGTTTTGGCAAAATTTCACAAAAAAAATCGTCAAAATGACGAAAAATCCTAACTTTTGGCAACAAAGAACAAGAAGAAAACTTCTCTTGAATCAATACTTACTTTATATTCACAGACCGCGACTTACTGTTTTACGCCGGCTGCAAACGGCTTATGCTGTTCTACAGAGAAGTTCTTACATGGCCTAGAGATAAATCTCTTACTCTTAAAGACGCCGACAATTGCGAGGTGGAAATCCGCTGCTGAAAAATTGCTAGAATTTCTTAGCCGGAGTTGAACCTGGTTTTAATGCCATGATAGTCATGCACACTTCCATCACTACACGGCTGCCCACTAACTTACATTCGGTTAAAATGATGGAATACTCTAGGTACATGCAACCTGAGATTTATTTCAAATGATAAATGTGAAAATAGAAAGGGACCTAAGGTTAAAAACCAGTTTTGTTTAGGAGAGCCATTTTAAAGATTAAGTCCCTTTCTATTTGCGCTTAGAATCGTCGACTTCACTTTCATAAAACGCGCATATCTCTGGGAGGGAACACTTTTGGGGCATGGGATCGGTCTCATTCGATGCTCAGATGTTATCCACATCAAAAAAAAAAGTGAAAAGTTGATGAAAAGTTTTGTTCAGGAGAGCCATTTTAAAGATTAGGTCCCTTTTTATTTGCGCTTAGAATCGTCGACTTCAATTTCATAAAACGCGCATATCTCTGGGAGGGAGCACATTTTTGGGGCATGGGATCGGTCTCATTCGATGCTCAGATGTTATCCACATCAAAAAAAAAGTGAAAAGTTGTTGAAAAGTTTTGTTCAGGAGAGCCATTTTAAAGATTAGGTCCTTTTCTATTTGCGCTTAGAATCGTCGACTTCACTTTCATGAAACGCGCATATCTCTGGAAGGGAACACTTTTGGGGCATGGGATCGGTCACATTCGATGCTCAGATGTTGTCCACATCAAAAAAAAAGAAAAAAAATGAAAATTGATTTTTTTACCCTTAGTTCCCTTTCTCTATGCGCTGTCACATATACTTATGAGGCCAACCATGCCTTATTAGAAAACATTTTGAGTATGTATACGAATCGAAAACAGTTTAGTTTGAAATATGTAATTGTGTAAAAATACTAGACATTTTTTAAAAAGGCTTATGGTGGTTGAATCCGCTTAGTGTTTTTGCTAAATACGAGGGTTGCTATTTATATTTTAAGTCCGGCAATAAAAACACAATAATTTTCTCCTTTAAGATCAATACACTTTTGCATGCGCACAAACCAATTTTCGAAGCACTTTTTCCACTCCGATTGAGACACCTCCAAAACATGAATTTTAAACGCTTCAACAGCTGCTTCGGGCGATGAAAATTTTTTTCTTGATGCTAGGGAATAAGAAGAAGTCATTGGGTGCCAAATTAGCGCTGTACGCTGGATGAGCCATCAATTCGACATTTTGAGTGGTCAAATAGCTCATCGTTTCAGCTGATGTGTGAGAGCTCGCATTGTCGTGATGCATTAATTATTAATTTTCCTCATTTCTTCGAACACTGTTGGCAAACAGATGGTTGTATATCACTCAGAATTGACCGTCCTACGTTCCACTAAAGGCACTGTGACAATATGGCCGGTTATACCTAAAAAAACGCAATCATTTGCTTCGATGTACATCTTCAACGAACAACTTTTGTTGGATTTGGCTCGTCTTGAAAGACCCATACGGTCGATTGCTGTTTTGTTTCGGGTTCATATGCATAGATCCATGATTCGTTACCTGTGACAATGTTATACACTGCCTTTGAGCTACCGCTGTTATACTTTTTCAACATCTCTTTGCACCAATCCATACCAACCTTTTTTTGAGCATTCTTCAAATTATGTGGTATCCAACGAGAACAATTTTTTTTTACGGACAAATGAATATGCAATATCTTATTGATGCTTGTCATACTAATGTCCAAGGATGCCTCAATCTCACGGTATGTCACATGTCGATCTTGCTTAATCAGTTCACGCACAGCAACGATGGTTTCTGGCAAAGTGACCGAAGTTGGGCGTCCATCAAGAAATTCACCCTGGAGCGAACGGCGTCCGAGACTGAACTCTTGGTTCCAGCGATTAACAGTGGTTTTTGATGGTGCTTCATCGCCAAAAGTCGAAACAAGTTGATTTAAACACTCTTGTCTCGATAACGAAATCGTAAAAAATCATCGCACGAAAATGTTCACGGGATAATTCCATTTTTTGACTGAGATGTAAACAAAACAATTCGCCCTCAAATGACAAAACGTTCTAAGTGAATTTATGCTAAAAACTGGCAAAGTTTTCAATGAAAGTTCCAGTTTGCATCTGGGAACACTAGTATTGTCAGCACCTGAAATATAAATAGCAACCCTCGTAAAAAACTACTTCAAAAATTTTAAACTTATTAAACAAACGGGTTTTCATTGGTATATCCAAAATAATTGCAACAAATAAACAATTTGTAATTTTGGCTTAGGTGGGGATTTAAGCGGATTTATTCGCTTTTTAAACATATCACGCCTAAAATTTTCCCAGAGTTTTTTAAATTATACGATTCTGGCCAGTCGAACTTAAACTTCTTCCTATTGACAATTTGTGCACTTGTTTTCAATTTAAACACGAAATGTATAAAAAACTTTATGTAAATTTGCTATGCGGATATCAGCACTAAAATTTATGACCTCTCGCACAAATTTGGAAAATTTTAATTTATTTTGGGTAAATTATTCCATTTTAAATGCAACCGTTTTTTAGTTCGCTTGATACATCTACAAATTGATAAAGTGTTTATGCAAATCCGATCCAAAAACAAATAATGGCAACAAAAAGAAAAGACAACATAATTTGTACTCGTCGCATATACGAGTCCAAGTGTTGTTTGCTAAGAATTTCATTTGTACAGCAAGAAAACTGCATATGAATAAAACATTTTTCCCACAACCAAAAAACAGAAAAATGGGGAAAAAACCCGCAACGATTAATTAAACATACGCGGTGTCGTGTGGTGTTGTTTTTCCGCATTGTATAGCAAATTATGTCTGAACTCCAATAGCAACCACTTAACGCCTGATAAAGGTGGGAAAAATCTATGGAAACCTGAGAAAGAATGAAAGAAAAAACAACCAGCAACAAGCCGGGTGAGACTGAGTGACTGAACACAAGTGAAGGTCGTTCAGTGGCTGCCACTTGTAACCAAACAACTAACCAAGCAACCATCTGTCTGTCCGCTCAACCATTTTCATTTTGCGATTAGTTTTGTGTGCCACAAACATTGCTTTATTGCTGCTGTCTCTGTTATTATTTCTTGGAGTCGGTGTCTTTCTTTGTGTGTACGTTTCAGTCGCTTTTTGTCTCTGGCCGTCTTTGACTCCAACTGTTTTCTGACCTTTTTCGGCGGTTTTTTGCTTTATGTGGGTGCTGTTCAAGAGGTCATTCATTCATTCGGTCGCCCATTCGCTCGTTGGCTAAAATTAAGATGTAAATTTTAATTAGAGTAGCCCAGCACTACCGCAAACATTTTTTTCTACTTCAAATCAACTGTAATTATAGTAAGCAAGATTTGTTTTAATATTACAAAAAAACGAAACCATTTGTAGTGAACAGATTTATTTACTGCTTACTAGCCATAAGCTTGTTTTAGTAGCTGTTTTAGAGTCAAGAACTAAAATGTATCCCATTAATTAAGTTTTAATAATATGCATGGATAGAAAATTCCACCAACGTAAAGTACCTCTGTTCACTGCTACAAAGTTCGCTTTAAACTTTGAATTGGTAGCTTTATAAAAATGTAAGAGTCTGCATGTACAAAGAGTAAAGAATTATACTACGGCCTCGTACTGCAATGATTTCATACGATTATGGGTCGGGTCTAATCATTATCTGAGGACAGTGCATATTGTAAATTTAATGAGAACTAAGAAAATGTAGCCCTTAACGGTCTATTAGAGTTATGGATTTATCTACACACGTGTACCTATACTTTTTAGCTTATATCGCATGAATTATGACCGACATATCTTATGTTGTAAGGGTTCTGTGGTTGTATTTAAATAAAACAATTTACTTCAAAAACCCATAGTGGACCAAAATAAAATTAACTTAATACTCCGTAGATATTGTAACTCGTTGAAATTGAACTTCAATTGAATATCAGAGGACAATTTTAGGGTTTTATAGGATTTATACGATTCAATTTTGAAATCTACAGGATAATATTGTCATTCGCTCGTAGGACGCTCACGTATGCAGAAGGTAGGTTGTTGATGACTTTAAAATTATTCAAAATTTGAGCTTATGACTAGAGAAACAAAAAAACGGGTTTTAAGAAAACCGGCATTTCGGTTTTTTCTCAAAACCGTGGTTTGAAAAAAATACTGTCGTTTTTTTTGTGAAAAAGTAATAAACCGGCACTAACCGACATTTTGATTTAAGCCTTTTTTAGCCTAACATTCTCAGTTTTTAACATATTTTTATGCATGTGTTTATGATACCCTGTATCGATCTTACGTTTATATGAAATGTCTAATAAGTTCAAAATTTAGGCAGTTTAACATTTGATATGTTAAACTGCCATGTATGTACGAGTATTTAATTATTATTTTAGTAAACATATGTACATGTACATATTAAATACATGTACTTATACATATATTTACTTATTTTTTAGTGGTTTTTAATTATTAGATTACATGATAATGTGCTACAATGCTGAAAATCGGACCTCACATAAGTATTTTAGAGCCCTGGAGAGAGAAACGTGGTTTTGGTGGCTGGTATAGCAAAATATTGACCGATATAGTCCAGTTTTACCACTGTTAACAACTGTTCCGAACGTTCAATAATTTGCATAATTTGAGAATATCGGATTTAAAACATGGCTTCTATATGAAAAAAATATTTAGTTTAACCAGACTTGCAGTGATGCTGTCAGATCCAAAGAGGAGACGTTCAGAAAATGGCGTTTAAACAAAAACGCCAATACTGAACTGCTGCGTAAACAGGCAAGGACGTCGTGTACCAGAGTGCTTAGGCGTGAAAAGTTACAAAGGTTCTTAATTCTCCCAGGGGAAGTAAAAGCTTTTAGTCGTTTGTAAGAAGAGTAAAGGATAGTTCATCATCTATCCCAACTCTTGTTAAAGACGACCAGACATTCACTGACCCAGATGATAAAGCCAACCTATTGGCTGAAATGTCTGCAGGAAATTCTTCCTAGCCGAAAAGCAATCAACCACTCCCCGAGACAAAAACGTATCTAGCCAAAGATATTTTTTCAAACTCGTGGAGTTAAAAGGGTACTTGCGAATCTCGATGTTACTAAGACCCCGGGCCCTAACATTTGAAGGTAATTATTTTCAAAAAGTAAATGCCATAAAATGCCCTTTCAAATTACCAATAAAGATTTCACACTTGATTTGAATTTTTATATATTTTTTGTTTTGAAAAAATACCTCTAGATGGATCACCCTATAAAACCCTTTGACCGGTTAATGACAAATTACCCGGTTAATCGGTGTCCGGTTATGGTTGTGGGCACTCTAGTTTTTGCCTTAATATGAATTTGGTCAGGTTAGTCTGCTGTTCACGTGAATTCATAGATAGATGACTTTGTTGAGGTTTACACTAAGTCACTAAAATAGGTTTAGTATTGTTGAGGAAAAAATTAATATACTTATTTACCTGAACATATGGTTAATGGTAATCAGAAATCTTAAAGCAGTTCACGATATAATTCTTATAATCATTTACCAGAAACTTTTGCCTAATGAAGACTCCTAAAGGTTAATGTTTATTTTATGGTGTTTCTAGCTCATTTCTTTAGATATTATACCAACTCTCGAAATTCGAGTGCAATTTTTTACCTTAAGATACACAAACCTAGAATTAATTTTAATATATTTTTATGCAGTTGATTTCTAGTTGATTATTTTACCACTTGGTTGATTATTTTACCTCTTATTTTACTCCAGAAAAAGTTATCTAATCCAAAAAACTCCACATGTTGCCGACTATAGCATTCTCTTATAAATAGAGCCCCCTCTTCCTCCCATATCCTACAGTCTAATGGAATGCTATTGTCTGTAGCAAAACAAGCAACGATAAGCACCAAATTTTAGTCATATGTAGAATTTAGAGACCGGAAGTCGGGGCCCTTTAGAGTTAAACAGGGAGTTTCCCAGGGTGGAGTGATATCTGCTGTTTAACCTCTACCTCTCTAAAATTCCTGCACCACCACACAGCGTTGAACTTGTGTCGTACGCTGGTGATTGCATAATTATGTTATCAGGACCAAAATAGGATGACTTATGCGAGAAAATCAACTGTTGCCTTACTGACTTAGCACGCCTTTTCACTGCAAGGAATATGAAACTATCCGCTTCCAAATCATCAGCCACAATGTTTACTGCATGGACCTCAGAGGTGCGGTTGATACTTAATGTCGAAGTCAATGACGTCAACATCCCGACTAATAACTACCCTAGGAGTGACATTGGAGAGCCTTTTTTAATCCTATGCATATGCAACAACTATCTGCGATAAGCTTACACGTAGGAGCAAGCTCCTCTACTCATTAGCCTGCAGTACTTGGGGAGCCGACAAACAAACCTTGCTGACCTCTTACAAAGCTATAGGTCGGTCAGTAGCGAGCTATACAGCGCCGGTGTGGTCGGGGAACGTTAGTATGACGCAGTGCAAGTTAATTCAAACAAGCCCGAATGTCGCCCAGAGAACATAAACAGGGTGTATCTTTACGTCTTCTGACTTCCATCTACATAAGGAGAGTAGCTCCTTTCCGTGCGCAGACACAATTTCTTGGTGTCTAAGCAGTAGTTCATCGCATTGGCAGGATGCCAATCCCAAGACAGCCGGTTCTTTGGACCGGATTGACCCGAAAAGCAATTCTTCGGCCAACGGCTGTCACACCGGCACACAGTTGCCGCTACAACAACAACATTGACAGGATGCCCCCGCCCAGCCAGATCTGATATGATCTAGAGAGAGAAGTCCAGCGGTACAAGACAGAACCTTTAGATCATCGAAACTATCAGCCAGGTGTGAACGACATTCACGCTGATAAAGTCGCAGCAACAGTATCCAGCTAGTATAGCGTGAATGTGGTGCTAGGGAGAATTTACCCGAGCAAAAGGCCCACTTTGGCAGACGCGCGTAATTCTGGCTAAGCTGAGGTCTGGATACTGCAACCGCCTCAATCCATATTAGGTGCGCAGTAATGCTAAAGTACCGGACGTTTGTCCCGCCTGCCATCAGGGACTACATGACGTGCTGCAACTCTTCCGGCCAACCCACTCAGCTCACCCGCAGGTCTCTTTGGACACATCCAGTTCAAATAGCGCGTTTCCTTCACAAAAATATGATTCTGCACATCTAAGAGACAGGACATATCCAGTGATACTTGTATAATTATTTTCATAAATTTCATCCATTAAATGTCCTTAAAGTGTGTCACGTTTTAATACAATGATTTTTCAGCCATGAAGTTAAAGGGACTTGGGTAAAGTGTGCTGTAAAAATGTAAACGAAGCTAAAATAATGTGAATACTTTTTATGGAAGCCATCACTTTCTTTATATTGCCCAACCTGACCCGACCTAATAACTCTAGAACCCCATGCGACAGTTCAATGAATATAGTAAGAGTTCAATTAATGATGAACTAAAATGATGTGAATACTTTTTTGGAAGCCATCACTTTCTCTATATCGCCCTACCTGCTCGACCTAATAGTTCTAGACCCCGACAGTTCAGTGAATATAGAAGGAGTTAAATTTATCTGTTGTTGGCTAGTGTAGAACACAACGCTTACACTGTAGATTCCAAAACATTAGCTAATTTTAAGATCGGCATATTTTTGTAATGCATTTTGCTAGACTTAAGTGCGCCATGTTTGTCTCTTAAGTCTTTTGTTTTGTGGTCAACCTTCAGTTAACTTTTTTGAGGCTCTAACTAATGTCCACCGTATTTGTTACATATGCATTTCAACTATTTTATGTATTTAAAATATGTTTAATACATATTTTTGACTACAACAAAGTAAAGTGTCCATGTTGTAATACATTTGCGTTACGAACTGAGCAAACACGACAATCAGCATTACAAAGCTGGCAATTAAACAGACCAGATCGTTAAAATGCGGTCTTTGAAATGTGCATCGTGTCGTAGACGTTGCTTTATATAAGCCAACATGCGAGTAGAGGTTTTATTTGGAATATGTTCATAATATTATTATCGAGACATATTTTGGTTACAGAGTCCAACTGCCCGAAGAAACGAACCAGTTATACTACATTGGGATCACTCACAATTACCTGAACCGTTTACCGACAATTAACGTCATTATATCGGTTATTTTTTTTTCTTCTCTGTCTGGGACTGCGGCGACTTAGTCTGATCAGAGTCTGCGGCGATATGTGCCATCATCAATCAAATACAAACTCGGTTTCTGGCGTACTGTTGAAATGAGGCGTAAGTGTAAAGATGCGAGTAAAGAGACCAAAAGAAAAGTAAAGGTTAAAAGTTATGTAACATTCACGGTTTCGGCGGTAATAAACGATAGTGGACAAAAATGTTATTGGAAATCGATGCTTACACTCGTTGTGTAGGCTTCTTAATGGTTTTGTTTTGGCACATTCAGGCCGATTGGCGGGTAGGCAATTAGTCGGCCTCTTGTTCAAATATGTTGGCATTCAGTTGCCACCGATGCTGCTGGGGGCCCTCCACCCCCCTACATGTGTTTTCCGGTTCGTTCGTTTACCATCTACTGACGGTGGTTTGATGTGAGCCGCAGCAAATGCATTTGAAAATTGTCCACCAATGGTGCGGAGGAAAACAATATCAATAACTATTTTTAATATTTTACTTTATTTATTTTGAATTATAGATTTGCGTAACTAATTCGAAAAACATGTTTGTGTGTGCTTTTTCCCCAATATTTTGTCCGAAAATTATTGCATGCACCAAAATAAATGAGGTTTCGCTTTGCTCTAACATTAACTAAGCCAAAAATTTATGTTTGACATGCTTAATGATTATGAATGACAGGGCGTTTAATCACGTTCAAATATTAGCTTAACAGCATGTGTTGTATAAAGCGACAAATTCGTTTAAACTGTTAACATTTAAAAGAAAGTGTTAATCCAAAATATGAAACGCGTTTTCTTTTTAAATTAAAAATAAAAAATGATCCCTTGATTAAGCGCATTTCTTCCGATGTCAGGGTAGTGAAGTTTATTGGTGTTAAAAAAATACTTGTTATTTATACATATCAACGCCTCCAATTCAGCCAAATCGAAAAATGTATAACACTTTTAGGTTCATGAGGAAATTTCCAGGTTTTTCAATACTTTCATGTCAATGGACGAAGAGTCCGACTTATGGATCCCTAGAGCCTTTATACCCGGACACGAAATTAAGACAAATCTTCGAAGAGTAAATGTTATTCTATTATTTTTATACGAGTGCAACTCCTGTACATGCAGTGCATTGCGTTGGTGAGTAGAAAGTAAACGATCTGCGAGGGAAAGGAGACAGTTATGTTAATTTACATTCGTCTTGAACCTCTTAAAGTCGGGTGTCAATTGCAGAAAAATCGCGTGTTAGACGGGAATCCTTACGTTAGGAATACGATCTTACTGCCGCCGGTTCTATGCACCGGATCGACCCAAAGGGGGAATTCTACGACCAAGGGCTGTCTCCCCGGCACTATTTGCCGCTACAACAACAACGTTAGGAATAAGTCGAGGAATGTGAAATGAACACACACCAAGGGAGTAACGAGAGAACAGCCCCACGCAATCCTCGATCCGACGATGCTCTAGGAAGACAATAGAGTTGGATACCCTGTTGACACCCATCTGCAACATCGCTCTACCTTGATCATGGTCATGACCCATGGTATTTGAATTCCATTTTCGACCTGATGTAAGTTATACAGATTTTGGAAAAATCAGCAGGAGTGCAATATTTCTTGCACCGCTTTAGAAAGCCTATGCTTTTGAGTGCTTGTTTTGCACCTCGAGTACATTCCTCGTCCACCGAGCGTTATATTCTATTTTATTCCCACAACTTCAAGAGCATCTGTTTAACAACCATATCATCAATACAAATAGAAGACATTATTGGGTCATTTAATCGTTTGAGTAACAAGCAGTACTATGTCATACGCGCACTAACATCAACTCTATTCATTCGACCCCACTCGGAAATGGCCAGTAAATCCCGGCTAAGTGTTTCATCCATAATTCACCGAAAGTCTTTAATATCTTCAAGGCTAGATCTATGGTCGAATAAATACGAATGACAGAGATTGCTGTCATCTCGGAATGAGTTATTGAATTCACGGCCAGAGCCAGAAGATCATCATAGAAAATAAGAAAAAAAATATAGAGAGAGGACAGATCTCCGCGGCCAACTTATGTTTGTTGGATGAAAACCCATCTACAACAACTCGTAAAGTGCAATCTCTACGAAAGCTAGCTATAAACCGAGCAAATGTATTTCCGACACCAATACTGAATTCGAAGAAATTTGAATTGTTTTGTTGCACCCATAGTCGTTAGGATCCGGCTCGAAGGATTAAAATGTTAGAAAGTGTTGCAGAAGGCGAAAATGACTGAGTCGTTCAAGATCAGTTTAGATACTCAATTTATTAATAAAAGTTCATTAACTTATATACTTCGCGTTCTTACGATTCTAAATTTCCACCCCTTTCTAAAAAGAATCCATATCTTAACGTAAGAAAAAACGAGAAGAATAGATGACCGTATCGCTGGCGGTCAACCTGACAAACAGCATGTATATTAGGGATAAGGACTATTAGTTTTGGAATGCCATGGACATGAGCGATAAACCGATAAAAAAAATAATTATCATATGCATTACAGATATGAACAAAATATGACAGTGGCCTGAAGTAGGACGCTCATGCGGAAAACCTCACATTAATGAGAAATAATTATATATAAGTAGGTGGAGAGAAATGCTAGGTTCATTCTTGAACAATTGTTAAAGGGGGAACGATTTTTGGCCTACTAGGGACCTTATGGAATAGTCCGATCATATTGGCCCTTATCTTATATACTAACATATTTATAAGTATATTTGGGAAGAAGTTTCACCGTTTCTGGATTCTGGATGTGTCTCCGAATATTAGGGAATGATTTTGGTACCCCCAGGTACCCAGAGCCTAATGACCACGCCCATTTCTGGCAAGTTTGAAGCATAAAAGTCTACCACTTCCAAGAAGAGTTGATTGAAAAGTTTTTAACAAAATTACATAATGGAAATGTCAAAAAATTCTAAATGTCGTCAGAACATTTTTAGTCCCCCAAAGAGGAACTTTTCTCCCTTTTGTCCGATTTGGTTGATTTTCAATACCAACCGTTTGCCTACTATAACACATATATCTGGTAAGTTAGCAGACTCTAGCTCTTTTGGTTGGGACTTAATCGATTATTCAGATGGACATACAGAAATGGATAGCTCGTCTGAAAATTATAAAGTGTGTTTTTGCAGACGCGTGGTTTTCACGAAGTAATAACACGCATATAATTAAATTTTATGGCCAAGAATTTAGCTTTATTATAAATATAAGGTTTGCCATTATGTTTTAAAAATTATTTCGGCCAAGTGGCCTCCTAGGCTGGGTCGAATAAATTTCAGTCTGGAGGCCCAATTTTCGAACACTTTGCAGCATTTGGGGCCGTAGGTCAGCAATAACGCGCCGAATATTCTTTTCCAAAGCGTCAATCCTGTCGAGTTTATCTCCGTAGACAAGCGACTTAACCCCACAAAAAATAGTCCAGCGGTGTTAAATCGCACGATCTTGGAGGCCACGCCACAGGCCCACGATAATGCGCTCACCAAATCTTCCATCAATAAATTGATTGTTTTGTTGGGTCGTCGTCTACATTAACATTCTCAATTCAGGCACAAAAAAGTCATTAATCATGGCTTTATAGGGTTCCCCATTGTTTGCAACATTATGGCCGTCTTTATTTTTAATGAAATTTAGACCAAAGATTCCACACCAATCAGTGACTTTTTGAGGATGTAACGGCGTCTCAGCAATGGCTTGTGGATTTTCATTACTCCAAATGCGACAATTTTGGTTATAAACGTACCCATTCAACCAAAAGTGAGCTTCATCGCTAAACAAAATTTTCTTGTAAAAATCCGGATCAATGGCCACCTCGTTTTGTTCCGTAGTAAGTCTATTCATTATGAAATGGCAAACCAAACTGAAAATAAATCAAGTGACAGCAGTCACAAATATCAACTTCGAATTAAGTGTGGCCAGATTAAAAACCACACGTCTAAAAAAACACCCTATATACTGCTATCTAATGATGGAGCGTATAAACAACCTTTATTACCGTCAACGACGGGTGCTGAAGGGAAATTTTTAACGATTTTAGTGTGCTTAAATTAAAAAACTTGACTTCGGTCACAGCTTTACGGGCCATTCCATGTCAAACCGAACAAAACCAGTTTTACATAGCTCATATTCTTCTGAAATTTTCAGGAAGTAATAGGTCGTTATCAAATTTCGTATAGAACATTGTGAGGGACAAGTTACTAACACTGGTAATTTTTACTATGTAGGCTCATCACTTTAAATAGCCCCCACACTAAGTCCTTGGTTCAGCTGCTCTGGAAACCACAAATTAAATCCATTAATGCTTACATTTCGCGACTAATAACACTGTGGAACATTTTTGGGGTTATTGTCTGGGGGGTGAGAAATTCCAAGTCAGGGTGATGGTACTAGGCAAACGCAAAACCCTTTCAGGGTTTTAATATACTGACCTAGTACCATCACCCTGACTTGGAATTTCTCACCCCCAGATTGGCTGTTGTACTGTGTAATAACAACTCTGGTACAGTTGGACCATATCGGTCTTTATTTTTATATAGCATTCCTTCAAACGTCCATTTCTATTTAGAAGTACCAAATTTAATCTAATTAAATTCACAAAGTACGTTGTAAGTGTTCTATAGGTTGATCCATCTAGAGGTATTTTTTCAGAACAAAAAATATTTACAAATTTAAATCAAGTCTGGAATCTTTATTGGTAATTTGAAAGAACATTTTATGACATTTATTTTTTGAACATAATTACCTTCAAATGTTGGCAACTGTATTACGGAAATGAGGTTCGGTGAGAAACGGGAAGATCCGCTGTTTTCGACCATAATGTTGTTTAGTGATGAGGCCCATTTCTGGCTCAACGGCAAAGTCAATAAACAAAATTGCCGCATTTGGGCTGAAGAGCAACAAGAAGAGGTTCGAGAGGTGCCATTATATCCAGAGAAAACAACGGTTTGGTGGGGTTTATAAGCTGGTGGAATCATCGGTGCATATTTTTTCAAAAATGATGATGGCCGGAATAGTACTCGCTATCGCGCCATGATTGATTTATTCTACCTGAAATTGAAGTCCGTAATGACGACACTTTGACGGTGCCGCTTGCTATACAGCTGCTCAAACAATTGAATTGTTGGGAGGTCATTTCGAAAATCAGCTAATTTCACGTGTTGGACAAGTGAGTTGGTCGCCTAGATCGAGTGATATCATACCTTTAGACAATTTTCTTTGGGGTTAGGTAAAGTCCAAAGTCGATGTTGACAATCCAGCTACGATTCCGGTTTTGGAAGCCAACATTACGCGTGTCATTAAAGCCATACCGGTCGAAATGCTCGAACGAGTCAACCAAAATTGGACTCCCAGAATGGAAACCCTGAGGCGTAGTTGCGGCCAACATTTGAAGGAAATTATATTCAAAAAATAAATGCCATAAAATGTCCTTTCAAATTACCAATAAAGAT
Source organism: Hydrotaea diabolus (assembly GCA_963513945.1). Classification (NCBI taxonomy): domain Eukaryota; kingdom Metazoa; phylum Arthropoda; class Insecta; order Diptera; family Muscidae; genus Hydrotaea; species Hydrotaea diabolus. The sequence continues at coordinate 29,528,199 of OY740720.1, read as the reverse complement.
TCCACACTTAATTTGAATTTTTATATTTTTTTTGTTCTGAAAAAATACCTCTAGATGGATCACCCTATATATTAAAGCCTAACTAAATTTGGCTATATCGGGCCATGTTTTTATAAAGCCATGTTTTTATATACAATGGTATCATCTGATTTTAGGTCCTGTCGCTTAAAAAGCCACACATTACATCGGATACATGTTATCGACTATAAGGGCTATTTGATTCATAGATTGTTTTTATGTTCCCCTAGTAGTGTTTATGCCGCTCTAGAAGTCACAAATTACGATCTAGCCATGTTCGTCCGTCCGTCCGAGTGTTTGCCCTTTCATCCGCGTTTTAGTCCGTTCATCCGAAAGTCTTTTAAAAGCACGATATCGGTCGACGAAATTTACCTAGGATCCATAAATTTTGTATGATAATGGTTTATGGTCACACGGTGTTTGGGATTGTTAATTTACGAAATCGGCCAAGGAGGCACAAAGTTTCCATTTAATTGACAAAAGGTACCGCGGAAATGAGTACACTTTTTTGGGTATTTGCGTTACAAACTATACGTAGATGTGTACAAACAATGTTTAAAATGGCGCACTAAATAACCCTAAAAAAATAATATAGTTCCTGAACGTTTTGGTTCATGTGATCCAAACAATAAGGAACGTTTTTAAAACCAAAATTGAAATGTTAAACTTTCCGTAAATTTAAATAAATATGACACAAAGTGTATACATTAGAACTAAATGCTAATTTTATAAAACTGGTGAAGAGAAAACGACTTCCTCTTCCAAGATACATATTTTAAAGTGTAATGAACAAAATGTTGGTTTACACTTCCTCAATTTCACTTTTTTCTCTTTAGAAGCAAAAGAATATTCGAACAGATGCTGAACAGCAAGTGATGACTAAATTCCTTAGACTATTCAAATGTTCAATTTCACAGAACAATGGGTTTTGTTCTTAAAATAGATACATATTTTTATCCGGCATATATATTTCATATTCAACAGCTTAAATCACATATTTCTTAATTTAATCTCTAACGGAATGGGGAAGTCATTTTTTGGGCAATTTTTGTTTTTTTTTTAAACTACTTTATTAAAGCATTAAAATTCACAACATCCGGTTAATGTAGCAAAGAGTTTTATTTATTTATTGTAAATGTATGTGTTTTTCTTTTAAGAACAATTCTTACAAAACTCTTGGGGCATTAACCAACTTTTGGCCAGCAAACCTAATGTTGGCCAATGTTTGTTGGAACGCAACGCACAAAAGAGTCGCCAATAGAAATCGTGTACACGTATCACCAACGCCATTCTTTTAATTCATTTTAGCACAAAATTGCTTGTAAATTAAATTTGAAATTACTTCAAGCCATAGACACTTGGCTAAGAGTTCTCTGGCGATAAATTATGTTAATTTTATGTAAATTGTTTGTTTTTCGGACAGAGGGGTATTTTTTTTGTTTGTTCTGGTAATAAACAAATGCCAACTAATGCCAACGACGCTGAAAAAAATATACTTAATTTAATTAGCCATTTGTTGACCCTGAAAGATATTGGCAATATCCACCAAAACGCCCCGCACAAAAGTACAACAGAAAAAATGAAAAAAAAACTCAAACCAAATATTTTGCCTGTAGAGTTTGATTGTTGCTGTCTTCTACAAAACATTGAGCAATGTAATGTTTCTTTTTTTCTGTAGCCAAAAACAATAACAAATAACAACTATTTTTTATTGTAAATAGCCGAAAGATACCGGCAGGCTGACAGCCGGAGGGACGTACAGGCAGACAGACCATGAACACATTGGCCGGTAATTGGGTCAATTTTAGATCACGTTGACGCATTTACGTACTTGCCAAAAAGTTCAAGCTTAATTATGTGTATATGTTGTTGGTGTTGTTGTTTCACTAAGCACTTTTTTCTGTTTTATTTATTAACATTAAGGCATAATATCAATTTTGTAATGACATACCATTCCAGCCAACTCTGCATATGTATAATACAAACAAAAAACCTCCACAAATGACAATATTTTGTTTTTATATTTTAAAAAACTGACACGGTTTTGTTGGTGGAATAAAGAAAATTCATAGTGCAATAACTACAAGAGATCACAAGAGACAACAACGAATGCGCAACAACTCGAAAAGTGTTAAATCTTTGCTGGAATCGCGCGAAAACAATAACAAGAAAATGTTTGTGTCTTAAGTCTTTTGTTTTTTCTTTGTCGTCTCTGCTCTTGTGTATCGTTTGTCTCCAAAGAAATGTATGGCTCGAAATGGCACAAAGTGGAGCAATCCATGGTTGCTAACATTTCCCACGATGCCATCAGTGATTCCCAAGATAGCAATTTCATAATTTGGAAATGTGTGCAAGTGACATAGTTTGGTAGCCCATATGCGAAAAGATCCTTTTCTTTGGAGTTCTTTCACAATTAAGTCGTTTGTATATCTCTCTGTTTTTCTTTATTCGTGCTTTTGTTTGTATGTTTTCCAAATCCCTACCGTCGGATGAAGTGTAGGTTGATTTTGTCTTACTGTTGGTAACCAGCATCTAGTAGAGCTTCACAATAGATTATGCACTCGATATAAAGGTTTTTTTTTCAGACGTGTGGTTTTCAAGAAGAAATAAAACGCATTTAATTTAATGTTATGGCCAACATTTAGCACTATTATAAAAATAAGGGTTTGCCATTATATTTTAAAAAGGATTTTGGGCAAAAGACCGCTGCGACTGGAACGGTTTAATTCCAAATTTCGACCTTTTTTGAAGCATTTGGACCGTATGGCAGCAATAATGCGCTAAATATTCTCTTCCTTGGCGTCAATCGTGTCGGACTTATCTGCGTAGACATAACCCCACAAAAAATAGTCCAGTGGTGGTAAATCGCACGATCATGGAAGCCACGCCACAGGCCCATGACGCAAGATAATGCGCTCACCAACAGTTTCCTTCAATAAATTGATTGTTTTGTTGGCTGTATGACATATAGCGCCGTGTTGTTGGACGCTCGTCTACATCAAAATCCTCGAATTCAGGCACGAAAAAGTCATTAATCATGGCATTCCCCATTGAATGTAACATTATGACCGGCTTCATTCTTGAAGAAATATGGAGCAATGGTTCCCTCTGCCCATAGATCACACCAAACAGTGATTTTTTGAAAATGTAACGGCGTCTCAACAATGGCTTGTGGATTTCCATTGCTCCAAATGCGGCACTTTTGGTTATCAACGTAACCATTTAACCGAAAGTGTGCTTCATCGCTGAACAAAATTTTCTTGTAAAAATCAGTATCGGGGGCCATCTCGTTTAGGGCCTATTCACCACGATTTGTAAACGTTGTTCCGGAGTAAGTCTATTCATTATGGAATGGCAAATCAAACTGAGCATAAATCAAGTGGCAGATGTCAAAAAGACCAACTCCGAAAACAATGTGGTCAGATATAAAACAACAGGTCTTAAAAACACCCTTTACATGTTGCATAAGCGGTTCATGCAAATTTAATTCGATCCATGGTTAAGGCAAATAATCAAAAATACTTTTTATACTTTTCATCATTTTTTTATTCGGTTTTTAAAAATTAGTTCATAGTCAGATTTGAGCCCATGTTTCTTTTAAAAAATCTATTAAAACCAAACAACAGATACCAAAAATTAATAAAAAAAGGCAGTCGAAAAGACCTTACGTTTCAAGCAGGTCTGACTGCAATTTTGGTCAACGCTACCTTACCATCATCAGGCCCCAAGCAACGAATGTGTTGTAAACATTATCAGCGGCAATACACTTAAAAGCATGCAGTTTCGCAATTAACGAGAACTGCCTGCAGTTGCCTGAGTTTTCCATGAACAAAGAAAACCGAATCAAAAATCCCTCGCAATGCTTTATGATTTTTTATTGATTATACTTCCTCCCTTGCCCTATTTTAAAAATTTTTAAAAATAAAATTGAAAGAGGACTAAAAAACACTTGTTTATTATGAAGATATTCTGATTTTTTTAGAAGACCTATTCTAAAATGTTTTGAGTAGTACTGTGGTAGCACACTTTAGTAAAAAACCGCCATTTTTAGCCACATTTTTGCAATTTATTTACAAAAAAGATCAAAAAGTCACGCTAAAATACTAAATATCGGTGTGAGCGCCAGTCATATGTAGAATTTAAAGACTAGAAGTCAAAGGCTTGTAGCTGTAAACAGGGAGTTCCCCAGTGTGGTGATACCTTCAGCACGTTTCATCTCTCCCTCTCTAAAAATTCCAGCACCACAAGACGGCGTTGAAATTGTGTCGTACGCTGATGATAAACCAATTTTGTCATCAGGATCTAAAGTGGATCACTTTTCCGAGAAAATCAACTGTAAACTCACTGAAACGAGTAAGCATGCTTCTTCATTGCGAGGAATATGAAAATATCCGGCTCCAAATCATAAGCCACACTGTCTACTGCATGGATCGCAGAGGTCGATGACGTCAACATCCCAACTATCAACTACCCCAAAATCCTTGGAGTCACATTGGACACACTTTTTCGATTCTCTGCACATGCCACAACTATCTGCGATATGAGGACCTTCTACATGAGTATCATCTACTTGAGGAGACGAAGGTCTTCACTATGCGTAGACACAATTTCTTGTTGTGTAAGCAATATACGCTCGGGTGTCCTCGCAGTAGTCATCCCAACCACCATCGCACGGATAGGATGCCTCCGCCCGATGAGATACGATCTTCATGATCTAGAGAGAGAGAGAGAGAAAGAGAAAGAGAAAGAGAAAGAGAAAGAGAAAGAGAAAGAGAAAGAGAAAGAGAGAGAGAGAGAGAGAGAGAGGTCCAGCGGTACAATGGATATCATTTAGGTCATCGAAACTATCAGGCAGGTTTGAACGACATGCGCGCTCAAAAAGTTGCAGCAGCAGTATCCAGCTTAAGTGTGAATGTAGTGCTGGGGGAACATCCCCGGAGATTTTACCAGAGGAGAGGACTCTACCTCGAAAGACGCGCGTTGTTCTAACTCAGCTGAGATCTGGAAGGTGCAGCCACCTCAGGCGCGACGTTCCGGACGTTTGTCCCGCCTGCCAACGGGAACCACATGACGTGCTGCACCTCATCAATTGTCCGGCCAAATCCACTCAGGTGACCGCCTCTTCGAACGCATTCAGTTCAAATGCGGCGTTTTTGCAACTGGATAGCGAAGCATATCACCTATAGACGAACAAGGCTAACAAAACAACATACGAGGGCGACCGCAAAACTAACTGGCCACGCTTAAATACAAAATATCGGTGTGAGCGCCAGTCATATGTAGAATCTAAAGACTAGAAGTCCCGTAGCTAAAAACAGGGAGTTCCCCAGTGTGGTGATACCTTCAGCACTGTTTCATCTCTCCCTCTCTAAAAATTCCAGCACCACAAGACGGAGTTGAAATTGTGTCGTACGCTGACGATTAACCAATTTTGTCATTAGGACCTAAAGTGGATCACTTTTCCGAGAAAATCAACTGTAAACTCACTGAAACGAGTAAGCATGCTTCTTCATTGCGAGGAATATGAAAATATCCGGCTCCAAATCATAAGCCACACTGTCTACTGCATGGATCGCAGAGGTCGATGACGTCAACATCCCAACTATCAACTACCCCAAAATCCTTGGAGTCACATTGGACACACTTTTTCGATTCTCTGCACATGCCACAACTATCTGCGATATGAGGACCTTCTACATGAGTATCATCTACTTGAGGAGACGAAGGTCTTCACTATGCGTAGACACAATTTCTTGTTGTGTAAGCAATATACGCTCGGGTGTCCTCGCAGTAGTCATCCCAACCACCATCGCACGGATAGGATGCCTCCGCCCGATGAGATACGATCTTCATGATCTAGAGAGAGAGAGAGAGAGAGAGAGAGAGAGAGAAAGAGAAAGAGAAAGAGAAAGAGAAAGAGAAAGAGAAAGAGAGAGAGAGAGAGAGAGAGAGAGAGAGAGAGAGAGAGAGAGAGGTCCAGCGGTACAATGGATATCATTTAGGTCATCGAAACTATCAGGCAGGTTTGAACGACATGCGCGCTCAAAAAGTTGCAGCAGCAGTATCCAGCTTAAGTGTGAATGTAGTGCTGGGGGAACATCCCCGGAGATTTTACCAGAGGAGAGGACTCTACCTCGAAAGACGCGCGTTGTTCTAACTCAGCTGAGATCTGGAAGGTGCAGCCACCTCAGGCGCGACGTTCCGGACGTTTGTCCCGCCTGCCAACGGGAACCACATGACGTGCTGCACCTCATCAATTGTCCGGCCAAATCCACTCAGGTGACCGCCTCTTCGAACGCATTCAGTTCAAATGCGGCGTTTTTGCAACTGGATAGCGAAGCATATCACCTATAGACGAACAAGGCTAACAAAACAACATACGAGGGCGACCGCAAAACTAACTGGCCTGGCAAATTTTCTATTTTACTAGCAACTTTTTTTTTGTTTTTTAAAAGCAATATTTTATAAGCCATCTGTCAAAATTTCCGAAATATTTAATGATTATTTTCTTTGTTACGGGTGATTGAAGTAAACAAGTTTTATAATTTTTGAAAAATGGAAAATAAAGAGTTTCGTGCTGTAATTAAACACTTTTATATGAAAGGTTATACGCCACAATAATTCAAAGATGAATTGGATTCTGTTCATGGTAATAATACACCATCATACTCCACCGTGAAATACTGGGTTCAACAATTTAAAATGGGTCGTTCAAGTACGGAAGATGAACAACGCTCTGGAAGACCGAAAACTATTACTACTATTGAAAACATTAGAAAAATATTTAATGAAGTGACTAAAGACAGACGAATAAAGCTCAGAGAACTTGCTGATATTGTTAAAATAAACGAAAAGCAAGTTTGGAGTATTTTAAATGATGAACTCCACATGAAAAAGCTATCCGCAAGTAGGGTGCCGCGTTTGTTACTTTGCCCCTGTTGATGAAACATGGATCCATCACTACATCCCAGAATGCAAAGAAAGTCAAAACAATGGATAAAAGCTGGTAAAAGTGGTCCTAAGAAGGCGAAAACTGTTAATTCAGCAGGAAAAGTAATGGCCAAAGTATTTTGGGCAAGGGGTATAATATTTATTGATTATCTTGAGAAAGGAAAAACTATAAATAGTGAACATTATTGTGCATTATTGGATCGGTTGAGTGAAGAAATCAAGATAAAACGACCGTATTTAGAAAAAAAAAAGTTCTTTTTCATCAAGATAATGCTCCTTCACACACTGTATTTTAAACTCAACAAAAACTGGCCGAGTTACGATTTGAAATTGCTCCGCATCCACCATATAGTCCAGATTTAGCTCCTTCTGATTATTTCTTGTTTCCAAATTTAAAAAAAAATTCTCGGTGGCAAACAATTTTTGTCCAATAGCGAGGTTATTGCTCAAACTAAGGCATATTTTGAAAGTCTTGAAAAATCTTATTTTTCGGATGGAATTAAAAAAAACTTGAAAAACGTTTGATGAAGTGTATTGAGTTGGAAGGAGATTATGTTGAAAAATAAATAATAATAATTCCAAAAAAAACGGTTCTTTTTATCTTAGGCCAGTTTTGCGGTCGCCCTCGTATAGTGTTGTTACAACAACAACAATATATCGGGTTTTCGAAGTTTTTGTAGAAAATCATCTTCAGTGATAAGGCACATTTTCATCTCAGTGGAATAAGCAGAAAAGTACATTTTTTTCTCTCATAACAAGCGAAAAGGATACGCCAAACTTTAAGCAAAATTACTAAAATATTTTTAGCTGATATTAAACACGTAGAAAGTGCAAAGTGGCTTTACTTGTGGAAAAAATAGAAATCTATAGCACGAAAAAGAATAAAATCATTATAAAAAAATTATATTATTGTATATTATTGTGGCTATAATTGTAAACATAAGAAAGTTTTATAAAGTCCATGGTCATTAAGTCACCTTAGACTAACTGCTAAAACAGTTATCTGTGTTCTTGTTAAAAATGTATAAATTCAGGATGTGGAATATAATTTTTCTTAAATAAAAATTTTTTGCAAAGCCGCTGACAGCGATCAGCTCATAGTCCGTAGATTTTTATCAGAAAGCCTTTAAGACCGGCTACGCAGAAAAAGTTGCTATAAGGACAAACATAGGACCTACCGAGATATCAACAGAGATGACATTTATTTCCTGGCCCTACACCCGACAAAGTGTAGTTTGTAAATATCGCTATAACTCCGATCACAACACATGGACATAAGTTAACAACACCAAGTATTTTCACTATTCCACTTGATCTATCCTATAAAATTTCCTGCCATCGTATGCTGTGGTAGTGGACGTCTTGAGCTTTTCCACGCCTAATTCATTCTTATGTCAAAATGCAGCTCACAATTACTTCGACGTCCGCGTTTTGAATATTATATGAAGTCCCAGCCTTACCTCAGCCTATTTAAATTGAATTTTGTCTATGCTTATGAAAAATCGACATGTACGAGGTCGACCGCAAAAGTAACTGGCCTAACATAAAAAGAATCGTTTTTTTGGAATTATTATTATTTTTTTCAACATAATCTCCTTCCAACTCAATACACTTCATCAAACGTTTTTCAAGTTTTTTAATTCCATCCGAAAAATAAGATTTTTCAAGACCTTCAAAATATGCCTCAGTTTCAGCAATAACCTCGCTATTGGACGAAAATTTTTTGCCACCGAGAAATTTTTTTAAATTTGGAAACACGAAATAATCAGAAGGAGCTAAATCTGGACTATATGGTGGATGCGGAGCAATTTCAAATCGTAATTCGGCCAGTTTTTGTTGAGTTAAAAATGCAGTGTGTGAAGGAGCATTATCTTGATGAAAAAGAACTTTTTTTCTAAATGCGGTCGTTTTATCTTGATTTCTTCACTCAACCGATCCAATAATGCACAATAATATTCACTGTTTATAGTTTTTCCTTTCTAAAGATAATCAATAAATAGTATACCCCTTGCATCCCAAAATACTGTGGCCATTACTTTTCCTGCTGACTTAACAGTTTTCGCCTTCTTGGGACCACTTTTACCAGCTTCTATCCATTGTTTTGACTGTTCTTTGCACTCTGGGATGTAGTGATGGATCCATGTTTCATCAACAGTTATGAATCGGCGCAAGAACTCTATTGGACTACGCTGATAAATCGCTAAAAGCTCCTCGGAATTGGTCCAACGGACGATTTTTTGGGGCAAAGTCAACAAACGCGGCACTCTACTTGCGGATAGCTTTTTCATGTGGAGTTCATCATGTAAAATACTCCAAACTTGTTTTTCGTGTATTTTAACAATATCAAAAAGTTCTCTGAGCTTTATTCGTCTATCTTTAGTCACTTCATTAAATATTTTTCTAATGTTTTCAATAGTATTAGCAGTTTTCGGTCTTCCAGAGCGTTGTTCATCTTCCGTACTTGAACGACTCATTTTAAATTGTTGAACCCAGGATTTCACGGTGGAGTATGATGGTACATTATCACCATGAACAGAATCCAATTCATCTTTGATTAATTGTGGCGTATAACCTTTCATATAAAAGTGTTTAATTACCGCACGAAACTCTTTATTTTCCATTTTTCAAAAATTATAAAACTTGTTTACTTCAATCACCTGTAACAAAGAAAATAATCATTAAATATTTCGGAAATTTTGACAGATGGCTTATAAAAGATTGCTTTTAAAAAACAAAAAAAAAGTTGCTAGTAAACAGAAAATGTGCCAGGCCAGTTAGTTTTGCGGTCGCCCTCGTATTTGAAATATATCTTATATAATTCTAAGTAAAACTGATAGACCAGCCTTAGCGCTATAGTGTTTCGGAAAAAGGGTTTGTTGCGCCAATGATCTCAGATGACAGCAAATAGTGGAAATGCAGGATACCTATGAACAAAAACGACGCTAAAGCTTTGCACTTTTGAGGTATCCGCTGATGTTACGTGTAGCCAACATGCCTATTGCGTTATCAAAGTAAACGACTGACGAATGTGCTAAAATTTTCCAGTTCTAGCATAACTTCTTTAATACGTAAATTTTTTACCCATATCAAATGATACAGACCCCTTCATTCCATAGCGCTGAAAATGTATATAGATTTTGCAACATGTATGCCTTTTTTCATTATTCGAAACCAACACCGGATTTTCACCATTTATACATTTCCAATTCTATTTCATAATAAAAACAAATCTTTCATTACACTGATATTCGTTCGTTTTGTTTCATTATTCATTGCCTTTGTTTTTAACAAAGTTCATGTCTTAAGTCTTTTGTTTTATTTTCTTTCGTTTCCAAATTGTATCATTTATTTCTCTTGGCTTTGTCTTGGGTTTGTTTTGTTTTCTTTTATTTTCTTTCTCTATCAAAGTTTCCCAACTCCTGTCTCACGCCAAATTTGAAGTGCATCGAATCTGTCAGACAATGCTCCATATCAAAAAGAAAACTGATTACAAAAAAAAAATAAATCAAGTTATGAAAAATATGAACGGACTGGAGGATTACTCTATATTGTGGCCTATGGAGGAACTTGTAAAATTAAAAGAAAATTAACATTTTGCAGCTAGTGTTGCTTTAATAAAAATTGTAAGAGACGTCGATAGGAAGGTGCCTGGCAGATATTGAGATAATGGGGTTATTTGGTCATTCACAAAAAAAAAAACACAGAAATGTTGGAATAATGAAGCTAATGGACATTACACGAGTGTTACTTTTATACTTCCAGCAAATATTGATCGTGTATTACTCGTATCTATCGTCAGCCAGGCAAATACATTACAACAAAGCCTTTCGTATATTAAAACACTTCCCATCGTCGATTTTTTTCTCATCTATTCATGTCAATTTTCAACATTGTTGAAATGAATTGAAAAGTTTTATTCAAACAAAGCCTACATTAAATTACTCTGTTGCTGATATTATCATATTTATAAGTCAAAGAGTAAACTGATTTGATTAAATACTATAATTTATGTATACCACCCACCCAGCCGATTAAAAGGTTAAAAAACAATTTCTGATAAATTTACGAATATCTCATATACGAGTATATCGTTTCACCCAAAACAATCCGCAGGAGGGTTTGCTGCACCAGAAGAAGTATCTCTATTATAATTTATGGGAAGCATTAATTATTTGGATTCAATCCAAGGTTGCACAAAAACCACGCCGCTAATAAAATATCACAATTCAATGTTGTAGCTGCCAAAATTCCAGAATGTATAAGTATTTACTTATGATAAGGCCGTCTGTACCCTTTTGCCGTTCAAGTCTATTTGGACAGTGCCCTTTCACAGTAGCATAGGAAAACTTCTAGTGTATTTCCCATTGAATTTATAGTTAAAGAGTCTTATTGCAAGGATTATGTCTCAGACCCTGTTGACATACAGCTCACCATATTAACCCTTTTCAAATGTACTTAAATATTTTTTAAATTAACTTTCTCTTGAGCGTTCCCACTACATCCTAACAGTAATAGTTTTCATAACACAGGGAGCTTTAAAACCATTAAGTTATGTCGATAAATCTCATTTAAGATTCCAATTGCGAGAAATTCTCGTTTAAGCACACTACAATAGTTTGGTAGATTGCATAAAGTTTCTATTTGCGGAGCTTCTGAACAAAAATCCTGACCCCATCTGCTCTATAATATTCTTCCTTATCTCTTGCTGGTATGGAACTGCAACCATGCGACTTTTATCTGAACATGAAGGGCAGGTCTACCGACACTGCGTTCCACCCGTTCGTTGGCATTATTGAAAGGTTACTGTATTATAATTCAATGACCTTTTAACAATGTCAGACAGAAATAAGTCATTATTACAATAAGGCAGTTAGAAATAAACTATGCTGTTACTTATTTCCTTAAAAACCACATAAAAAAGGGGCATTGGGTCCGCTCTTGGCACCTTTAATTTTACGTTGTTGGCAGTACTGGGAACACCACAAGGTTGTTTACCCTATGGAATCTTACCATAAATGCTATAGAGAAGACCTGCTGCAAGACAATTGCATACGCTGATGATGTGGCATTGGCCACCGCCAAGGATCCAAAAATACTTTCGAAAGCACTGGAGTCTGCGCTCTGCGCTTAAGTTAATAGGAAAACGGTGTCAAAAATATGAGCTGGGTGTATATCCACCTAAAAAGGAACTGGGAAAATTTACACCAAAAACGGAACTTGTCGGAATAGGCGATTCAAGATCCCTCAATTTGATAATCCCACTAACAATGGGATAACACTTTCGTTATTCAACTTAACTGGAACCTGAACAAGGATCCTTAAGAAGGCAACTGCTTTATATTGCTGCAAAAAGGTCGTTGGTCTACTGCCTATATGATATTTTTGCACAATGGTTCGTCTTCTCTTGTTCATTTTTCGAATTTCTCCAAAGACTTCAGGCAAACAAATTGTGGTGTACCACTTAGAATTGGCCTCCTACGTTGCTCAAGCGGAACAGACGCCACATGACCAGTTTTGCCGAAGAAACAGGCGACCATGTTCTTCAAAGTGCTTCTTCCACGAACAACTTTGGCTGGATTTGGCTCGTCTTCGAAGACCCACACGGTCGATTGCTGTTTTGTTTCGGGCTCATACGCATAGTTCCATAATTCGTCACCTGTGACAATCTTATAAACGTCTTTTTAAGCCCGTTTTCAAAATTTCTTTGCACCAATCGAAACGAGCCTTTTGTTGAGCGATTGTCAAATTGTGTGGGATCCAACGAAAACAAACCTTATTTTACGGCCAGGTGTTCATGCAATACCGAATTATGCTGGTGGAAGAAATGCCCAAGGATGTCACTATCTCACGGTATGTCACATGACGGTCTTGCATTATCAGTTCACGCACGGCATCAGTGTTCTCTGGCACAACGGCCGTATTTGGACGACCTTCGTCTTAGAGCAAGCGTCGGTCACGATTGAATTCATTAAACCAGTTTTCCACGGTGCTATAGGATGGTGCTTCATCGCCATACAAATATTTAAGTTCATCGATGCACTCTTGACGTGAGTGTTCACGTCGAAAGTTGTGAAAAATGATCGCACGAAAATGTTCACGAGTTAATTCCATTTTTTTGTCAAATTGATTTTTTCAAGTCACTGTAAACAACACAAATGATGGTCGTACGTCAAAAAGTTCTGAGTACGTTTATGCTAAAAAATGTCAAACTTTCCAATGGAAATGTCAGATGGCGCCAGGCAACTCTTAGTGCTGTCTAGGCCAGAAATATATCGGGTGATCAATCAAATGGTATTTTTTCAAAATAAAAAAATTCAAAAAATAAAAAAATGTGGATTATTTGTGATTCTTTCGAAAGTAAATTTTGTACCATTTATTTTTTGAATATAATTTCCGTTAAATGTTGGCCGCAACTACGCTTCACGGTGTCCATTCTGGGGGTCCAATTTTGGATGACTTGTTCGAGCATTTCGGCCGGTATGGCTTTAATGACACGCTTAAGGCCGAGACCACGCAATAAGCGGCGAGCGGCTGAGTGGGAAATTTGAGCGGCACGTGGCTTATTACTGAGCGTCATTTCTAAGCGGTTAGTTATTAAAATGGCATTGACAAGTGAGGTTTGTTTTATGTTATTACGCGAAAATCGTATTCTTACTTATAAGAAGTTAATGCGTTAAAGAAAAAGAAGATTTGGTGTTCATCGAATAAATCGAGCAAGGCTACATTATGGCGAATTTAACCATTTATATAGAAATCTACTCAAATATTCAGACTGATTTTGGCAATACTGCCGCATGTCTGTGGAATCCTTTGATACACTGTTGAAAAATGTTAAATCCAGATTGTCTTGCGATAATAGCGGACGACTTTGTACAGAGGAAAGTAAAATCTCCGCATTCACTTTTGGCATGTTTTTTCCTTGCCGCTCAGAAACCCACTGATAACACTTTGGAACATTTTTGGGGTTATTGTCTGGGGGGTGAGAAATTCCAAGTGTGATGGTACTAGGTCAGTATATTAAAACCCTCAAAGGGTTTTGCGTTCGTATGTGCCAGTTAAGTGAAGTTACTTAATTTTGAATAAAAGCTGAACGCGTTAATCGATTTCTATGATCTATGTCGCATTTTGTTTATAGGTTATGTGACTTTACGTGAAAGTTATAAGACTCTACACGTTTTTCCGTTTGGGATTTATATGTTTTAAAAAAAAAAAAAATTTTTTTTTTGGCAAAATTTTCTTTATAAATTTATTTCTAATTGAAAAAATGTTGATTTGGTAGAGAAACAGTATATTAATGGATTAAAGAAAATGTAATTATTAATTGTTCTCAATTTATTTTAGCAAAATCGAACTAGTCGTTCTCGAGTTATGTCAAACTACGCTTTTGCCAACATTTTACAACTAAGCGAAAAAACATCAAGATAAGGAAAAAATGTAAAAGGTCATAAAAAAAACTGGCACATACGAACGCAAAACCCTTTGAGGGTTTTAATATACTGACCTAGTACCATCACCCTGACTTGGAATTTCTCACCCCCCCAGTCAATAACCCCAAAAATGTTCCACAGTGTAATTAGAGCAAGTTCTATTTTTGAGCGGCGCCGCCTAGTCGCTCAGACATGCCGCTCTGTGCGTGGCCAATTCAATGCTATTTCATATGTGACGCGCAAAATAGAAAGGGGCCTAAGGGTAAAAACCAGTTTTGTTCAGGAGAGCCATTTTAAAGATTTAAATACGTGTATCTTTGGTGTGCCATCACTTTCATAAAATGTGCATATCTCTGGGAGGGAACACTTTTGGGGCATGGGATCGGTCTCATTCGATGCTCAGATGTTGTCCACATCAAAAAAAAGTGAAAATTGATTTTTTTACCCTTAGGTCCCTTTCTCTATGCGCTGTCACATATGTTATAATTTTTTGCCGCTCACCGGTTTGTCGCTCATCGCGTGGCCTCGGCCTAATGTTGGCTTCCAAAACCTGAATCGTAGCTGGTTTGTCAGCATAGAATTTGGACTTTGCGGAGCCCCAAAGAAAAAAGTCTATAGCTGTGATATTACACGATCTAGGCGGCCAACTCACCGGTCCAAAACGTGAAATTGGCTGCTTTTCGTAATGGCATCATAATAGATCCATTGCTTGAGCAGCAATGGCAAGTGGAGCCCTCCTGTTAAATCCAAATGTCGTCAATATTACGGGCTTCAATTTCAGGAAGCAAAAAATCCTATAACAAGGCGCGACGACGAGCTCCATTCACGGTTAAGTTCCGACCATCATCATTTTTGAAATAAAATGAACCAATTATTCCCCCAGCCCATAAACCGCACCAGACCATGGTTTTCTCTAGGTATAATGGCACCTCTTGAACCTCTTATGGTTGCTCTTCAGCCAAAAAGCGGCTTTATGTTTATTGACGTTGTCGTTGAGCCGGAAATGTGCCTCATCACTGAACAAAATTGAGGTCGAAAACAGTTTCTCACCGAAAGCTTATTTCCATTATACAGTTGCACAATTTAGAGACGTTGTTTCGGTGTAAGTCTTTCCATGATGAAATGGCAAACAATACTGAAAAGAAAAAAATATAAAGTTGAACGCAACTCACGCGAAATCTGCGAAAAAAGGCTATTGAAAGAAATACCTCAAGATAGGTCACCCTATATATAGCAACCCTCGTATAAGGCAAATATCTGTACTTGTATTTCTTAAATTTAACAGCATTTTGAATCATAATAAAATAAGTGATGTTAGTCTTCTCCTTGTTAGACAACTGTTAGTTTTTATTTTTATTTTCTACATCTGTTGCCGCTGAAAACACTGTGCGTGCAAAGTAATACTGCACTACAAATCAATAGCCACTACCTCAAAACTTTGCTACCAGTATGTAATGTCAGCCACAAAACTACAAAACTTCAATATTCCGTTACAGTTTTATGTTATTGTATTTAACAGTACAACAGCAAAAACAACAACTATTAACATGACCATAATCGGCTTGAAAACACAAAACCAGTGTTGCAGTGCAGACGGTCTTAACAGATCAACAAACTGTCTGAAATTCATTTCATCTTTCTCGAAAGACACAGACAAAACAAAACCAATGACTATGCGAGAGGGGGGTTTGAATGGACGCATGGATGACTATGAATGTACGTACAGCTTGAGCATGTCCAGGTGTGTGACTGTGTGTATGAGTGTAAGGGTGAATGTGTGCGTTTTTTTAAAGACGTTAACTTCAAGAGCGTCTACGCTGGCGCTCAACTAAGTTGGCTCAACATATCAACTATGCTGGAATTAAAGGCAAAAACACTGACAACGCTTACGTTTGCGCTGGCGCATGGGGGGACGCAAAGCTTTATGCACACGAAGGCACAGCAAATTGTACGACTGGCGGCGGCGTTGGTTAGCCGCAATACAAATTAACAGCTTCAGCAGCAACCACACCAAGCTACCATGCCATGACATGTCTTACCAAACAAACACTCTTACTTATCGTAGTTACTTAGGACGCAGACGCTTTTCATACGATCAGTTTCTTGATGAAACGCAAACGATGCAGACGCATACAAACGGGAACTGAAACAATCTGTTGAAAAGTTGTACTGAAATTTGAAAAATTTGCAAAAACCGAAATAGTTTTGAAAAACAAAATATTAAACGTTGACGGTTAATTGAAAATAAGGAAAAAGTTGAAGTGTTATAAACCAGTCGAAGAAGACAACTTCCTGGTTCTTCCAGTGTTTATAAAAATTGAAAATAACAGAATTTTTTTAAAACAAAAATTACAATTAAAAAAAATATAAAAATACAAATGAAATTTTGTAATTAACAGTGTTTTAAAGGCCCACGAAAAACGAAAAAATAAATACTGAAAAAGAAACCTTATTCACTGCCAATAAAGTTTGTTCAATTTTGCGTTAATAAATAAAATTAATTTTCAATTCCGATTCCCGTACATGTGGTGTATGCGGTCTATGATTTGAGGTAAGTCTGCCATAAAAGCAAACCTCTCCCCGAACAGAAAAATTGCATTAAATTGCAAATGTTTAATTAAATGAACGTTTAAAAAATTTAAAAAACTTTTCAAATATTTTTTCTCTCTTCAATTAATTGGCAACAATACTGCGTTTTGTTAGTTGATTTTTCAACACCAACGATAAAAAAAAATTTATAACCGACATGCGATTTTCAATTTCACAAATCGCAAAAAAATATATATAAATACACAGAGGACTGCCTATGAAAAAAAAGAAGAAACAGAAAAAATTCACAAACACTGCTACAGTTACCCATATGGCAAAACTACACTTTTAAAAATAAATGAAAAAAAACAAGAAAGTATTGTTTTTATGCTCCAATTATCGAGAAATTTGTTGAAAGGTGGTGGTATTGAGTATATTTTTTGGTTTGCCTACTCATCGTTTGCTATTTTTTTGTCTTCTATACATTCGTATGTGGATTTTTGCTATCATACCATACTGCATTTGATTGAAAGACGAGATTTTACTTTCATATCAGCAATTTCGTATTCATTCGATTGGAAGAAAAGTGGGAAAATGCACTAAAGAAAAACAATATATGTGGCAATATAACATTGATAAAGAAAGAAAAACCGCCAAGCAGAAAAAAAGAGGTGTGCAAAATAAAATATGTAAATGTGTGAAAGCGACATTCAATTATTTCAAACAGGATGTTTAAACATTAAAGTAAATAATACTGGGTTGTTTTGTTTAAAAAGTAAATAACAGACATTACATATTTTTTACCGCAAGTTCGTTTCTTAAGTCTTTTGTTTTTTCTATGAACTGAATTTGGCAATTTGGAATGTAAAGAATCCGCATATCCTGCTACGATACTTCAAAACTATATCTTGCAAGTTTGTTGCTTTAATCTTTTGATTTAAAAACTATTTTCTGAAAGAATTTATTTGTTAAATGGTTGGCCTTTGTTATTGTATAATTTGTTGTTGATCGTTCGGCTTGGGTTCACTAATTAATTTATTAATTGATTTTAATTTTAATATTTTTTAGTTCCCGATATATCGACCTACTTCGTTAGTCATCTTCTGGGATATTAAAATTTAAAAATTTGATATTAAAAAAATTATTTAAAATTTCTCAACAGCTTTTTTCAACTGAAAGAACTTTTTTTAGAGTTACACACAGAGAACAGATTTGTTGCCACAACCGAGTTTTATGCCAACCGAATTTTGGTGGTTGCACGTATTATCCATGTATTCCATCGATGCAACTGAATGTTGATTGGGAGGATAGCAATTTTCATTAAAACTGATACTATCGGTTGAAGAAAACAATTATCGGTAATCCTAACAGACTTAGATGATTATTGAAACTGAATTTGTACATGTATTGGTTGTTTTTATAGATTGTTGGTTATAAGTACTCTTTGAAAATTTACTGATCAGTAAAATAAATATTTTTTGGATAGATGTTTTGATAAGCATTGCAATGATGCCCCAATCTGAATAGAATTAACTAAGATATATAACAACATTTATTGTCAAAAAACGGTGGTTGTTTTGAATAATAAGGTGGTCTATCTGTGGCGAAAATTCTGAACAAGACTGAGCAAAATTACAGTTAAGCCTGTTTCTAATTTTTTTTTTTATTTTTTTTTGATTTATATGGTAGTATCGTTTGGAAGCATTAACCGCCTAACCCAAGAAACTTAAACAGATCAGTTTTTGTTGTCCCTAGAACCGATAAAATATTATAGGTTTTATATGCTGATGTTGGAATAACTAATATTATTTTACAGCAGCCAACTAAACAGGGTTGGGTCACTACAAAGAACCAATCTGTTGTCACCACCAACTAACAGCTTCTTGAATAAATAATATCCAGCCGGGCCAACTTGATAATACACTATACAACGCTGCTATATACAGGGTGGCGCAAAAGAAATGTCGTCATAAACTTTACAACTTCAAATCAACTTTTCGTGGTAACAGAAACTCATTTTTGAAAGAGAGATTTACTCCAAAAGCTTATTAGATCAGATTTGTTGTTGTCTGTCATATGGGAAAGAAAAGTACGTCAATGTTTCGCCGTTTGTGTGGGACGGCTCATCAGTACCATGTACGTATGTGTGCTACCGACAAGGTCACCGTACATTTTAACTATCTACAGGGTTTTCCATTAAGGACATAACAATTTTATACGTAAATTAAAAAAAAAACATAATATTTAAGATACAGAGTTTAAATTTATTTCAAGTGTAGTGCAAATGTTACATTTCAAGAATGAAATTCGATTTCGGCCATATGACCACCACGAGCCCGTGAACAGCGATCTATTCTTTAGACCCACATTTACACCACTCTTGCACACATTTCGACCGGAACGTTAGCAATTTCGCGTTGGATGTTGTCTCTGAGCTCGTCTAAAGTTGTTGGCTTGTTGTCATAGACCAATGACTTAATGTAGCTTATGTCGCATGAACGAGGTGACCATTCGACCGGACCATTAGTCAAGATAATACGTTCACCGAATTTGCCTTTCAGTAAATCGACTGTGCTGTGTGGCTAGTGGTACCGTCTTGTTAAAACCACATAGTGGCTATGTCAAGCTCATCCAATTCTGGCCAAAAATAATTTTCTAACATGGCACAAAAGCGCTGATAGCGAAAAACTGCGACCCAATCACACCTCCGGAATGAAAACCACACCACACAGTAATTTTTTGCGGATGCAATTGTGTCTCTTGAAGCACATGTGGGTTTGTTGCTGTCCAACAACGCATATTATGTTTATTGACAAAACCACTCAACCAGAAATTAGATTCATCGCTGAGGAAGATTTAATGATAAAAATCTGGATTTTCGTGAAACTTTGCCAGAGCCCAATCGGAAAAGTTTCGGCGTTTCAAATGATCAAGTGGCTTTAGTTCTAGAGTCAGTTTGATCTTATAAGGATACAGGCCAATATCTTTTCGCAAATTACGCCACAGTGTGGTTTGAGAGATACCCAATTCCTGAGAACGACGTGGAATCGACTGATTTGGGTCATTTTAAACGGATATTTTCGTCGCTTCGAGTGGTAAGGCGTCTCTTTGACGCCGGAACATACAAAAGTGAAAATTTGGATGCAAATTTATCCACTAAAACAAACACAACCTGTCGGGTGGGAAAATTATTACGGTCGCAAGCGCTCTTAAAGTTGCGACCACCGGCTCAGAATTTCGGTAGTAATCTAAACGTTGCTTGTAAGCAAATTTTACAATGATGAAAAGGTTGACTTCGACTAACATTTTGACACTGAAAGTTCATTAAAAATGTTTGAGGGTGCGTTGACATAAAGATACGCAATTGTTATGTCCCTACTGGAAACCCCGTTGTACATACAAAACATTGCTAGAATTTGCATATGCGAAGTATAAAGTCGAACAATGAGGACACAAGCGACTCACTAAAATAATTTCTACCATATTGACAAGCTGTTCGACTGACGTTTTTTGTCAAACATAATGTACTAAGGTTATTCACACTGTGAAATTACGCCACCGGACATTTCTTTTGAGCCATCTTGTAAAGTCTTTAGAAAAATATTTTCAAATTAAACAAGTCGCATTTATTCTATTACTTCAACAACCTACAATACAATGGGCATATCAGTTGATATTTAGATCGGAACAACGTTAAGGATAAATGAAAAGATATGGTAGAATTTTACCAAAGGTATTAACTGTCCTAAGTATGACAAATTATATTATAATTCACTTACACTTGCTATGTGGTGTTAGTTCACTCCCATGACAAACATCGCTGAAAATCGATGTGACCGGTCCATACTTTGATATAGCCCTATACAAATATACCTCCCCATTTGATTAGGGGGTCCAACTGATGCAAATACGGATTATATCACAAGATTTTAATGAAATTTTGTGTGAAGTATTTTTATAATTTTTGACTGTTTTGCACTAAGTGAACGCTACATGTATATTTTTCACATGGATGCGATTTGAGTTGTTCACTAAAAAGGGGAAACCAATAGTTTTAAGTTATTATTTTGGATTTCAAAGTACTTGCGTAAAGAGTGGGGGGAGGGGTACCATGAAGTCACCTCCCAACTTAAGGCTTCTTTAAATAGGGTTTAATAAAATATTCTACTTCACCTAGGTTCTAAAAATGGGGTCGTATTGAGTTTTTGATTGCGACCATATCTAAAACATAAATAAAGAATGAGGATATTAATTATAAAGCTTTCAAAATTTTTAAACTCATAAAGAATGTGTTTAGAACATGCCTGCATCATAGTTTCGGTCTCAGATTGTCATCTCGGTAAATTGTCTTAAAACTTCATTTAAAGGTATTCTTGATATAAAAGGGTGTCCAAAGTTGAGGTGTTATTTTAACAAAAACAAAGTTTTTTCTTTTCGGATATTAAAAACATTTGTATACGAGTATCAGTTTATTACTATATAGGTTCCGGTTAAAAATAAAATAATTATGTCGGTCAAGTAAACTCCCAACGGGCTCGGCAGGCTCTCAATCTTTTACCAGAATTTTCAATCAGGTTTTTCAATACTAGACTGTTGTCAATGAATGATATCTGCTCGATAATGTTGGTTTTTAGATCTTAAACTGTTGTGGGATTATTGCTGTACAATTTCGATTTCTACGATTTATAATCTCAATATCTGCCTTGGCTTTAATTCCATGATTTATAATTTCGGTCTCAATTTTATATCTACGTTATGGAGAGTACTATTGGTTGCATTTTAAGATCCAAGTTTTATTCTAAATATAATTGCATGACAATTTCAATAGGCGAATGTACGAGTAGATGCCTTTCATTTTGTGAATCTCTTTTAACGCTTTCCTTATAATCGTATCATCCTTTCGTCCTTTCTTATCCTGAAACTATTTACAGAGCTTTTTAAGAAAAGAACATTTTAATTTCGTTTTTCATACACACCTATTGATCTTAATATCCCATTAAGGATCAAATAGGGAACTTCTGTCGAATCATTGAGCTGTCGAAACTGACTGTTTAATGACGACACTGAAGGTCTAATGCACTCTATAGAGAAGTTTTTATCTAAATTTAATTTTTCAAGACATGTTTAATCTAATGCCCTGATATGTACTTAGTAGGGACATAAATACTGTTACAACATTGAACACACACATTTCAATAGTAGAACTGAACATACCCCGTTAATGACATATGGGTTTTGAAAGCTAACCTCAATAGCGTTGGTCTGTAACGGGATTTTAAAATTGTTTCAACTTTCGTCATGGAGTGGTCAGATAATGAGAACCGTATCGCTGTAATAGCGCTTTTCAAGTGTGAAATGAACAAAGCGATATTTTCAAAACGCTCCGGCCACTAGAGATTAGCCGCATGTTCGTCTACCGATGCATAAACCTGTTTGAGGAGACTGGAGATGTAAAAGAACGCCACCGGTAGGGCCGCCCACGCTTTGTTCGAACACCGCATGTCATCAAAGCCGTTAAATTAAGAATTCACAGAAATCCGCTCCGAAAACAGAAAATCATGGCCCGTGAGATGAATATCACGCAAAAGTCCATGAGTCGAACCATTAAAAAAGACTTGGGGCTTTCAAACGACGTACCGGACATTTATTGACTGCAGCTTTAACAAAAATGGGATTGAAAAATGCAAACGTCTTTTGGTGAAGCACGCTGATAACTTGCACAGAAAAAT